>CM053561.1:53852716-53874950 GCA_028646485.1 Cryptoprocta ferox
CATCAAGATAAAAAGCGTCTGCACTGCAAAGGAAACAATCGAAAAAACTAATAGGCAACCGACGGAATGGGAAAAGATAGTTGCAAATGACATATCGGATAAAGGGCTAGTATCCAAAATCTACAAAGTACTCACCAAACTCCACACCCGAAAAACAAACAATCCAGTGAAGAAATGGGCAGAAGACATGAATAGACACTTCTCCAAAGAGGACATCCAGATGGCCAACAAACACATGAAACGATGCTCAGCATCACTCATCATCAGGGAAATACAAATCAAAACCACACTGAGATATCACCAGAGTGCCTAAAATGAACAACTCAAGAGACTATAGATGCTGGCAAGGATGTGGAGAAACGGGCACCCTCCTACACTGTTGGTGGGAATGTAAACTGATACAGCCGCTCTGGAAAACAGAGTGGAGGTTCCTCAAAAAACTATCAATAAAACTCCCCTATGACCCAGCAATAGCACTGCTGGGGATTTACCCAAGGGATACAGAAATGCTGAGGCATCGGGGTACACGTACCCCAATGTTCGTAGCGGCACTTTCAATAGCCAAATCATGGAAAGAGCCTAAATGTCCATCAACTGATGAATGGATCAGGAAGATGTGGTTTATCTAGACTATGGAATACTACATGGCAATGAGAAGAAATGAAATCTAGCCATTCGTAGCAAAGTGGAGGGACCTCGAGGGTGTCATGCTAAGCGAAATAAGTCAGGCGGAGAAGGACAGATACCATATGTTTCATTCATAGGTCTAACAGGAGAAACCTAACAGAGGACCATGGGGAGGGGAAGAATGAAAAAACGTTAGGGAGAGGGAGGGAGACAAAGCATGAGAGACTCTTGAATACTGAAAACAAACTGAGGGTGGAAGGGGGAGGGGGAAGGGAAAGGGGGGTGATGGTCATGGTGGAGGACACTTGTGGGGAAGAGCACTGGGTGTTATATGGAAACCAACCTGACAATAAACTATAAAAATAATAATAAAAAATAAAATAAAATAATTTATATTACTATAAAAAGAAAAAGAAAGGGGGAAAACATCTAAAATCAATAACCTAAGCTTCTACCTCAAGAAATTAGAGGAAGAAGAACAATTTAAGCCTTAAGCAACATAAGAAAGTAATAAAAACTTGGGGCACCTGAGCAGCTCAGTCAGTTAAGTGTCCGACTTAGGCTCAGGTCATGATCTAACAATTCGTAGGTTCAAGCCCCACATCAGGCTCTGTGCTGACAGCTCAGAGCCTGGAGCCTGCTTTGGATTCTGTGTCCCCTTGTTTCTCTGCCCCTCCCCTGCTCGCTCCTTCTCTCTCTCTCTCTCAAAATAAATAAACATTAAAAATTTTTAAAGAAAATTATAAAAATAGAGCAAAAATCAATGAAATTGAAATTAGGAAAATAAAAGGGAAAAACAATGAAACTAAAAGCTGGTTCTTTGAAAAGATCAATAAATTAATAAACCCTTAGCCATGTTAACTAGGAAAAAAAGAGAATATATAAAATACCAATAGCAGAAATCCAAGAGGAAGAGATCACTAGTAATCCAATGTACACTAAAAGAATAACGGAAAAATAATACCAGGTAAAACTCCATGCCCATAAATTTGATAATGTAAAGGAAACAGGTCAATTACTTGGAAGACACAAACTATCAAAACTCACACAAAGAAAGACAGATAATCTCAATAGGCAAATATACGGTAAAGAAATTGAGTTGATTATTAATGACCTTTTAAAAAAAGAAAGCATCAGAGTCACATGGCTTCACTGCTAAATTTACAAAACATTTAGAAAGGAATGATACCAATTCTCCAATCTCTCCCAGAAAACAGTAGAAAAGACTTCCTAGCTCATTCTGTGTAGCCACAGTACTTTAACATCAAAACTAGATAAAGTCATTAGCAAAAAGAAAAACTACAGACCAGTATTTCTCATAAATACAGATGCAACACTCAACAAAATATTAGCAAATGGATGCAACACTGCATAAAAAGAAATATACACCATGACCAAGTGATATTTATTTCAAGTAAGCAGGGCTATTTCAACATTTGTAATCAATGTAATCCCCCAGGTCAACAGACTAAAAAAAGAAAATAAAAGTAACATGATCATATTAACTTATGCAGAAAAAGCATTTGGAAAAAA
The DNA here is from genome assembly GCA_028646485.1 of Cryptoprocta ferox. Lineage (NCBI taxonomy): Eukaryota > Metazoa > Chordata > Mammalia > Carnivora > Eupleridae > Cryptoprocta > Cryptoprocta ferox. The sequence goes on from CM053561.1 coordinate 53,854,877, forward strand.
ATTTAGCATTCATTCACAATAAAAATATCTCTTAGCAAAGTAGGATAAGAGGGAAACTTCCTCAACTTGATAAAGAAGATTCATAAAAAACTCCTATAGCTTGTATTATAGTTAATGGTGTGAAAATGGATGCTTTCCTCCTAAGATCAAGAATAAGGCAAGGATATTCTTTCTTATCACATTTTCAACTTTATACTGGAAGTTTAAACTAGTGTATTAGGACAAGAAAAGGCAATAGAAGTGACACAGATTGGGAATGAAAAAATAAAACTGTCTTTGTAGTTGAGATAATTATCTATATTTTAAAAATCCCAAAGAATCAACGATTAACAACAAAATCTCCTGGGAATAACAAGTGAAAATAGCAAGGTGACAGGATATAATGTTAATATACAAAACTCAATTGTTTTCCATATGCCAACAAAGAACAGTTAAAAATTAAAATTAAAAATTTTTCATGTATTTATTTATTTTGTTTATTTTTGAGAGAGAGAGAGGGCACACAAGCAGGGGAGGGGCAGAGAGAGAGGACAGACCATCCAAAGCTCCCAGTGAGGGGCCTGAACTCATGAACCACGAGATCATCACCTGAGCTGAAGTCGATGCTTAACCGACTGGCTACCTAAGGCACCCATAAAAAATTTCATTTACAATAAGGCCCCCCGAATTAAAGGCTTAGGTATAAATCTCACAACATAGGTACAGTATCTTCATGATGAAAAAGACAAAACTCTGAAGAAAGAAATCAAAACAGATAAAAATAGAAGGATAATCTGTGTTCATGAATTAGAAGACTCAATATTGTTAAGATGTAAATCCTTCCCAATTTCATCTACAGATTCAATATATTGTCAATAAAATTTCCACCATCGATTTTGTAGATATCAACAAACTGACTCCAAAGTTTATCTGGAAAGGCAAAAGACCTAAAATACCCAACATAATACTTAAGAAGAAGAATACTGGAAGTCTCACACTATCTGATGTAAACACTACAGTAAATTTACATAAAGCTACAGTAATCCAGACCAAGAAAGCCACTATAATCAAGACAGCATGTGACTGGCAGAAGAATAGGCAGATACACCAATGGAATAGACTAGACAGCATGGATCTAAGACTCACATAGGTATAGTCAACTGATCTTTAGTAAGTTGAAAAAAGGGAATTTAATAAGACAGAATAGTCTTTTCAACAAGTGATGCTGAAACAACTGGACATCCACGTGCCATAAAAAAGTGAACCTAGATACAGACCTTACACCTTTCCCAAAAAGGTGGATCATATATACAGCTTCAGAATAAAATATAAGAGAAAATGTATGAGGCCTTCGGTTTGGCAATGAGTTTTAGATATAACACCAGAAGCATGACCCATGGAAGAAAAACTTGATAGTAGACTTTATTAAAATTAAAACTTCTGCTTAGCAAGAGACCATTAAAAGAATGAAAAGATAAGCCACAGAATGGAAGGTTTGCAAAACATACACTTGATAAAGTGCCTGATAAAGGACTTATATCCAAATATATAAAGAACCCTTAAAACTCAACGATACGAAAAAAAAAAACCAACCTGCTTTAAAAATGAGCAAAATATATAAGCAGACACCTCATCAATCATTCAATCAATAAACAGATATCTTATAAAAAATATACAAATATAAATAAGCATATGAAAATATGCTCAACATCTATTTGTTATTAAGGTATTGCAAATGGAATATACAATGACGGTATCACTTTGAACGATAGTTTGGCAGTTGTCCTATAACACTAAACATAATCTTACCATATAATCCATCAATCAGACTCATAGATATTTACCCAACTGATTTGAACATTTCTGTCCACAAAAAAAACCTTGCATATGAATGTTTTTAGCAGCTTAATTAATTGGCATAACTGCCCCAAACTGGAACCAACCAAGATGTCCTTCCTTATACAAATGAAATGTATAAACAAATGTGGTACATTCATACAATGGAATGTAATTCAGTGGAAATAAAAGAAATAAGTTATCAAGCCACAAAAAAAAACCAAACATGTATGCATCTTAAATGCACGTTAAGTGAAAGAAGCCAGTCTTAAAAGGCTGTGTACTATATGTTTCCAAATATATGACCTTTTGGAAAAGGAAAAACTATCAATATTATAAAAATATCAGTGGTTCCTAAGGGCTCAGGAAAAGGGAGGGAGAACTGAATAGGTACAGCACAGGTGATTTTTTTCAGAGTGATGAAACTGCTCTGTATGATACTATTTAACAAAACCTATGAAAAATAGCACAAATGTTGGAAAATTTCATGCATATTTTAGAAAATTATTTAGGAGGTCAAAAGATCCAGGAATGGAACGTAGAATGTGAGAATATAATCTAACTGTATTACAAATGTCTGAAACAACCTCACTGAAGGGAGCAGGAGAAAAGATGCTCATCTAAGTAACTTCAAAAATGAGTGGAGTCTATAAGGTTGAGGTAAAAGAAACTATACATACACACTATACCATAGTTGATAAAGCTGCTCCCATGGGGATATAGCCTAGAAATTCTAATACCACTATATGCATATACTGGAATTGAACATTAAGTAAATGGATGGAGGATGGTGTGAGACAGATTTCTCACTGTCAACATGGAAGTTTACAGATAAACAAGGAGAAAAGACTAGAACAATCCATGTGGTAACAGAGTTAGAGACATCAGTATGAACTTACATTTATCTTATTGTAAATAAAGGTGTATCATATAAACATATTTTATATATGTGTATATGCATATATACACGTGTATTTCCTGATTCTGTTGGTGAGAAGTCCTAGAAGCAACATACTCCAGTAGCAACGAATGCACCTAGCACCCAGATCTTAGTTTCTACTATCATTCTCCAATAAAAGGAATGACAGCTTCTTGGAGAAATGAACGATTCGAGGCCAGAGAAGGAAATATGCAAGATGAGCCTGGAGTATCTCATAGTGTCAGAATGCAAGGAAGTGCTGCACACATACACATAAGCACACACACACATACATACATATACACACACACACACACACACATACACATTGATAGCGATAGTCAAAGGATTCAAGGCCAACCAAAAGAGCTCCCATAGCCAAAGCTGAAAAATTTGAGCAATGAAATAAAGTAATATTATATTAAAACCCAAAGTATATAATAAATATCCAACATCCCATCCCATGCTGATATAAATAAATAAATGGGGAGAACAGACAGATCTCCCATTCAGAATTCCAAATAATCATATAGATATTCCACCCTCCAGGAATAGCTATATTACTGACTCCTTACTCCTCAAATGTAGGTTGTGAATAATAACTTCCTTCCATAGAGTACAGAATGGTGTTAGGAGGGCAGATGTAGTACCTCTACAGTGGAGAAGCTGGATAAATATCACCTAAGCCAGGTGATCAAGATCAAAAACAGTGGGAGGTCATGTTGATATTATTGATAAAAATGACATTTTACCTCTGTGGTCTTCTTGCCAAATACACATAACCCCAGTCTAATCATGAGAAAAATATCAAATCCAAATGAGGGACATTCTACAAAATACCTGATCACTGTTAAGGTCATCAAAACAAGATAAATCTGAGAAACTTATAGCCAAGAGCTGAAGCAAACATGACAACTAAATGTAATATGGTATCCTGGATAAGATTCTGGAACAGAAACAGGACATTAAGTAAAAATAAGAAAAATCTGAGTAAAGTATGAACTTTATATGATAATAATTTATCAATATTGGTTTATTAATTGTAACAGGTGTACCATACTGCAATGCAAGGAATAAACAAGGAGGGAAGGCTAGAATGATCCTTGTGAATGATGATGGTGATGATGATGATGGTAATGATGATGATGATAATGATGATGATTGTACTACTAATAATAAGAAAAAGCACAAATGAGAACCGTCAATACTACTTTGTAATTTTTCTATAATTCTAAATCTGTACTAAAATTTAAAAAAATGTTAAGTATTCAGACCATGAGAGACAAAGAAAGGTTGAGATTTTACATAGTAGAGGAAATGAAGATAAATTAATAGTTACATATAATATTGGATCCTGGAAAAGCTAATGGAAAAGAAAAATAAAGTTAGTGGAAATACTCGTGAAAATTTAAATTATACAAATGTTAATTTCCTGGTTGTGATCATTGTACCATGGTTATGTAAGATGTTAACATTAGGGTAAGTTGCTGGGTGAGGACTATTCAAAATTCTCTGTATTATTTTTGCAGTTTTATTTGTAAGTCTAAACTTTGTTCAAAATAAAAGGAAAAGGAAAATCATTTGGGCATATTTATGTCTATTTCTGGGTTATTTATTATGTCTTATTTATGTGTCTATCTTTCTTTCAATAATACACATTCTTGAGTACTAACAGTGATATAATAAACCTTGAATTTCTGTAGGCTATTCCCCTCATTTTATTTTTCTTTTCCGAATTTAGCTATTCTAGATAATTTACCTTTCCATATAAATTTTAGAAAATAACTTTGTCTATATCTACAAAAAATCTTGCTGAGATTTTGATAGCAATTGTATTAAATCTTTATATAAACAATAATATAATATCTGGGAAGCTGCCAAAAATATATGAAAATTAAACAACACAGTTCTAAATAATTCATGAATAAAAGAATAAAAGACAAAGAAAATTAGAAAACATTTTTTTATTGAATTAAAATGAAAACAGAACATATCAAAATTTGTGGAATACAGGTAAAGCAGTTCTTAAGGGAAACTGATAGCTTTAAACACTTTCATCAGAAAAAGAAGAAAGGTTTCAATGATATAAGGTTCATCTTAAAATGCTAAAAAGAAAAAAGTAAATTAAACTATAAGTAGATATAAATACAGAAATCAAAATAAAAGCAGAAATAAATGAAAATTTTAAAAAGATTTTTAAAAAAGAAAACTGGGGTGCCTGGGCGTCTCAGTCAGTTAAGCATCCAACTCTTGATTTGGGCTCTGGTCATGATCTCACGGTTTGTGCTCGCATGTACAAGTGATGTCTGTCACTTTAAAAATAAATAAATAAGCTTGAAAAATAATAAAAATAGAAAATATAAGTAAACCAAAATCTGGTTTATTGAAAATATAAATAAGTAAAACTTAAATTAGACCTATCTTGAAAAAGAAAGGAAACACATTACCAATATCAGGCACCAAAAAAGGAGTCATCCCTAGAGATCTTAGGTATATGAAAAAAGGTAATAAGGGAACAATTATATGCCAATCAGTTTGATAATTTAGGTTAAATGAAAGATTCCTTGAAAAACACAACTGTCAAAACTGACTCAAGAAGAAACTAAAAATCTGTATAGCTTGATATCCATGAAAGACTGATTTATAACTTAAAACTTTCCCACAAGGAAAATTCCAGTAATATATAAAACAATAATACATCATGACCAAATGAGATTTATTCCAGGATTATAAGGTTTTTTAACATTTGAAAAATTAATGTAATTAACCATATGAACAGACGTTAAAGAAAAACTATAAAAGCAACTCAATAAATGAAAAAAATGACAAAATTTAACACCCATTTATGAAAAACACTCTCAACAAAATAGGAATAGAAGGAAAATTCTTAGTTTGATAAAAGCTATTGATAAGCAATCTACAGCTAATATCATACTTAGTGGTAAATGTGTTTATACTTTCCTCATAGGATTCAGAACAAGAAAAGGCTGCCCATTCTCATAGCTTTATTTAACATTAGACAGGAGATCCTAGCCAATGCAATAAACTAAGAAAGAAAAGAAATAGAAGGCATTCAAATCAGAAAAGACAGAACAAAACTCTGTCTTCTCAGATGACATAATTGTTTACATAGAAAACCCAATTAAATCTACAAATAAGCTACTGGGTTGTAAGATATTAGGTAAATATAAAACAATAAATATTATTTCTAGATACTAGCAATGTAAAATCAGAAATTAAAATTTTAAAAATACCACTTATAATACTACCAAAATATTGAAACATTTAGGGATAAACACTAACAAAAGAAGTGAAAGATCTGTACACTGAAAACTATAAAATATTACTTAGAATTATTAAAGACCTAAATAACTAGAGAATATACCATGCTGACAGGTTGGAAGACTTAATATTATTATGGTTCAAATTCTCTAAAAAATTATCAATAAATTCAATGCAATTCCAATCAAAATACCAATAGGCTCTTTTTTTTTTAAATAGAAATGAGGAAATACAAATGACTCAGAATTCTTAAATGATATTTTTACATTTATTTATTTATTTATTTTGAGAGAGAGAGAGACAGACAGAAAAAGCAAGTTGGGAAGGAGCAGACAGAGAGGGAGAGATAATATCAACTAGGCTCTGTGCTGTTAGCACAGAGGCCAATGTGGGGTTCAAATTCATCAACCGTGAGATCATGACCTGTACTGAAACCAAGAGTCAGAGGCTTAACCGACTGAGTCACCCAGGTGCCCCTAAACAATTTTTGAAAAGAACATAGGGGAGATGAGTGGGGGGACGGGTGAAAGAGGCAAAGAGGATTAAAGAGTGCACTTGTGATGAGCACTGGGTAATATATGGAATTCTTGAATCACTATGTTGTACACCGGAAACTAATATTTAACACTGTATACTAACTATACTAAAATTAAAATTAAATTAAATTCAAAAAAGAAAATAAAAGAACAAAGTAGAGGACTAATACCTCCTGATTTCAAGACTTAGTATAAACCTAAATGTAATCAAGAGTGTATGGCATTGATGTAAAAATCAAAAATGGATAAATGGAACACAAGAGAGAACCCAGAAATAAAATAAAACATATATGGAAAACTGATTTTAACAAAAGTGTAAAGGCAATTCAATGTAGAAAAGAAAATCATCTCAACATAGGTCCATGTGCAAAACAATAAACTTTGATCCCTATTCTCTATCTATCATAAAATATCAATGCAACATGGATCATACAACTAAATGTAAAATCTAAAACTATAAAACTTATACAAGAAAGCACAGGAGAAAAACTGTGTCTTGGGTTAAGCAAACTCTGTGGACCATGTGGTTTTTGTTCCGACCATTCAACCCTGCTGTTGTAGCTCAAGTCAGTCATAGATAATATGTAAACAAGTAGTCATAGCTGTGTTTTAAAAAAAAATTCCATTGGCAGGACCAGACAACAGGCCAGATTTGGACCATGGGGCCTAGAGAGAAGACTAGAAGCATAATCTATTAAAAAAGAGAGAGAGAGAGAGAGAGAAAGAAGAGAAGAGAAAAAAATTGATAGACTTCATCAAAATTTAAAAATTTTGCTTGTTTGAAAGACACCATCAAGATAATGAAATAACAAGAGACACACAGGGAGAAAAATATTTGCAACCATTTAACTGATATAGGACTTCATCTAGAATACAGAAGGAATTCTCAAAATTCAGTAATAAGAAAACAATCAAACTTTAAACTTCAAACTTTAAAAAATTTGGATAAACACTTCACCAAAGAAGATATATGGATGGAAAATAAGCACATGAAAAAATGTTCAACATCATTAGTCATAAAGAAAATAAAATTAAAACCATAATGAAGTACAACTACACTCTTATTAGAATGGCTAAAAATGAAAGACTGCTTATACCAAGTTTTGGTGAAGACATACTGGAATGGGGAACTCTCATACACAGCTGGTGGGAATGTAAAGTGGTATAATCATTTACAAAACATTTTAGTAGTTTCTTAAAAAGTTAAGCATATACTAACCATGTGATTCATCCATTCCACTCCTAGGTGGAAGAAGAAAGAAAAGAAAAAAGAAAAGAAAAGAAAAGAAAAGAAAAGAAAAGAAAAGAAAAGAAAAGAAAAGAAAAGAAAAGGAAAGGAAAGGAAAGGAAAGGAAAGGAAAGAAAAGGGAAGGGAAGGGAAGAAAAGAAAAGAAAGAAGGAAGGAAGGAAGGAAGAAAAGGCAGGGAAGAAAGAAAGAAAGAAAGAAAGAAAAAGAAAGAAAGAAAGAAAGAAAGAGAAAAAGAAAGAAAGAAAGAAAGAAAGAAAGAGAAAAAGAAAGAAAGAAAGAAAAAAAGAAAGAAAGAAAGAAAGAAAGAAAGAAAGAAAGAAAGAAAATAGAAGGAGGGAGGGAGGAAGGAAGAAGGAAGGAAGGAAGGAAATAGAAATAAAAGCATATGAACAAATAAAGACTTGTATAAAAATATTCATAGTAATTTTATTTATAAAAGTATTATTTATAATAGTCAAAAATTAGAAACAATCCAAATGTCCATCAATAGATGAATGGATAAACAAGATGTGGTATAGCCATACAATGAAATACCACTAGCAATAAAAAGGTATATTACCACATGGATGCATATCAAAATAATTATGCTGAGTGACAAATGCCTAACAAAAACAGAGTACAAACTATAATATTCCATTTATATGCAACTCTAGAAAATGCAAACTAATCTACAGTAATTAAAAGCAGATCAATATTACCTGGGGACAGAGCAAAGAGCAGAAGCGAAAGAGGGAAGAGCTTCAAAAAGGCACAAGAAAATTTTTCAGGATATTAGATATATATGTTCCTTATTTTGTTTGTGGTGATGGTTTCACTGGTATCAAAGGACATCAAAACTTATCAACCTGAATAGTTTAATTAAGTATAGTTATTGTATGTCGATTTATCCCAGCAAAGCTGTTATAACAAACACATAAAATGAGATACTACTAAATATTCATCAAAATGGATAAAATTTTAAAATTTATAATACTAAATGTTGGTGAAGATGCAGAACATCTGGAACATTGCTTATAGGAATGTAAAATGGTGAAAACAGTTTGGCAGTTTCATACATTTACCATACGACCCTTGCATTCCACCCCTAGGTATTTACTGAAGAGAAATAAAAACCTATGTCCAAAGAAAAGATATGTGTCAATTATACCTCAATAAAAAAAATAAATTTAAAAAGTCCATACAAAAATGTATACATAAATATTCATAGCAGTTTTATTCATTATAGCCAAAAATGGGAAACAACCCTAATGTCCATCAACAAGTGTATAAATAAATTGTGGTATATTCATACCATAGAACACTAGTTAGCAATAAAAGGAACAAGCTACTGATACATGCAACAACATGAATGAATCTCAGAAACACTATGCGGACTGAAAAAGTCAAACACAACATACAGTATGATTCTATTTATATGAAACTCTAGAAAAGACCAATGTAATCTACGATGAGATAATTAGGTTAGCGTTTGCTTGAAGATGGGGATATAGAGGGCATTAACGTGGACAAGGGTACTTTGCAGACTTATTGAAATGTTTTATATATTGATTTTGGTGGCGGTTACATGGTTGTATAAATTTGTCAAAAGTGTACAATTACAATGGGAACATTTTATCGTATGTTAATTTTACCTCAATACAGTTACTTGGGGGAGGGGCATTTCCTCCAAATGATTCCAGTATTGGGGATATCTCTGGACAAATCTAATGTCCAACTGTATGCAAATATCTTCTCTACAACAGTCACCTATTCCTGCCTGAATATTTCTCATGTCTGAAGTTTATAGTTACATAAGCCTGCCTTGTCCACTTCTTGACAGCTTTGTCAGAAAAACTTCCCATGGTGAGTCTAAATATACTTCCCTCTAATGACCATATTTGGTCCAAATTTTGCCCTCTGCAGTTGCCTTAATATACTCTTTCTTGACAGCCCTTGAATATTCAAAAATACTTATCTTGGAGACTGTATAGCAGAATTATTGTAACATGGGCTCTGAGATCGGACAGGTCTGGAATTTAATTCTGGCCATATACATCATTTATGAGTGATCTTGAGCAAGTTACTAACCTCTCTAGGCTCAGTTTCCTCAGCTGTTAAATATTCATAATAACAGCACTATGAGGATTATGAGGATTAAGGAAATAATGCATGTAAAGCACTTCATAAAATACCTGGTGTATGGTATATCTTCAGTTTTTACAAGCTTTCCTTATCTTTCTTACACAGGCTAATCAGCACCAGGTACCTCAATCTCTATGACTTTAATTCCAGAGCACTCAACATCAAGGTTGCCTGAAAATGCTGTAATTTGTTAATGTAATCACAATTACATTAACCACAGTCATCAATTATTTCTTTCAGCACTGAAGATACCTCAGGATCTGAATCCACAATCACAAAATGCTGACTTAAGAGGTATTAATTATGTGAGACAAACAATAGGGTGTGAGGATTAGAAAAGACAAGAGATTTGGAGTAGTTTTAGTGGAAGCAGTACTTGAAATATGATTTTACAAACTACAAAGTATATGAATAAAGGTGTGTTTGACTGAAGTGAGAAATTAACTTGTGATCTTGGCTAGACTTTCCAGTATTTATTTTGTCTCAAGAAGTGTCCTGAAAAGGAACTTTATTACTTCACATATAAAGTCCTGCCTCCTTTAAACCTATGTACAACAAGCATGAGATTGCAGCCTAAGATCACTGCCATGTTAGGGGGTTGCCAGTGGATCATAGCAACCTCAATACCTAAGGTTGGGATGACAATGTGAGTCAAAGCATGCTAAGCTGATATTCTACTCTTCCTTTGATTTTGAACAACTTACTTCCCCTCTCTGGACATCGATATTCCTATTTGTAAGCTGCGAGGCAGTAGTCTAATGACCTCCAAAGGTCCTTTCTAACTTAAAACCTGTAACCTGGGTTATACATGTGTATGCATTTGTTAAAACTCATTGAATATATACTTATTATTTGTGCATTTCATTGTATGTAAATTTTGTGTGAAATGAAAAAATCCTATATGCAAATAACAGACTTTCATTAATGATATTCATGCTAAAGCATTTAGGGATGAAGCATATAGATTTCTGCAACTTATGTTAAAATGCACTACAAAGATGAGTAGAGGGAGGGAGGAAGAGAGGGAGGAAGAGAGAGAGATGATAAAACATGCAAAAATGTTAATTACAGAATTTACATCGTGATGTATGAAATTTTCTAATAAATGTTGAAAATAAACAGCAGTTAAGTAATTTATTTTAAATATCAGGAAAAAAATACTCTATAGTCTTGATTCTTCTTTCATATTTATACTCTATAAACCCTTTGCACATGGCAAGGTTCTCTTTCCTAATCTTTTCTGCATAGTTTCTTAGTCCCTTATATAGAAAACAAGGCTAATAAAAGATGATAATAATACGTGTTGGCACGGATATGAAGAAACTGGAACTCTCACACACTGCTGGTGGAAATGTAAAACAGTGAAGCATGTTTGGAAAACAGTCTTGTAGTCCCTCAAATGGTTAAACACAGAGTAACCATATGGTCTGACAGTTCTACTCCTAAATATATACCCAGGAGAAATACGAACTTGAACACAATGTGCATAATAGCATTATTCATAATAGCCAAAAGGTGGAAACAACCTAAATGTTCATCAACTGATGAATGAATAAACAAATGTGATAAATTCATATAATAGAATGTTATTCAGCCATCATAAGGAATGAAGTTTTTTTAATGTTTATTTATTTATTTGGAGGGAGAAAAGGCAGAGAGAGAAAGAGAGAAAATCCCAAGCAGGTTCCATGCCCAGCACAGAGCCTGACATGAGGCTCAGTCTCACGACTGCGAGATCATGACCTGAGCCAAAAGCAAGAGTCAGATGTCCAACTGACTGAGCCACCCAGGTGCCCCAAGAATGAAGTTTTGATACATGCTATAGTATGGATAAAACTTGAATACCTTATGCTAAGTGAACAAAAACAGTTGCAAAAGACCATATATTGTATGATTCCCTTTATATGAGATGTCGAGAATAAATAAATCTATAGAGACAGAAAATGTTAGTGGTACCCTAGGGCTAGAGGAAATGAGAATTTGGAGAATTATGGCTAATGAATGCAGATTTTGTTTTTGGAGTAGTAAAAATATTCTAAAATTGATTATGGTGATAGATGCTAACGCACACCTTTGTCAATATACCTGAAGTTACTGAACAGTATAAACGGGTGAATTATATGATATGGGAATTATACCTCAATAAAACTGTTTTAAAAAATTAAATCAAGTCAAAGAATTTATCTAGTCTGCCTCTTTAACACTGTGATCGAGAAGTGGCCTCACTGACCCTTTCTCTTGTTTCTTGCTTTAGAGGCACTTAAAATTTTCTTATATGCTCCTGGAAAACTCCTCAGGTTTTCCTTTGGAGTTTTATTTCACCTTTGTTCTGAACTACAATAATTTGTGAGGCTTTTCTGATTTCATTCATTCACTTGACAAATATATAGAGTAATTCTATTGTGTCAGACATTCAGTTAAGCACCTAAGATAAAAAGTCAAAAAAGACCAGGTGCCTGCCCTCAAAAAGTTCACAGTCCAGTAAAGGAAACAAATATGTAAACACATAATTAAGATATAAATCAACATGTACCATAAGTGAACCATGTAAAAGTGCTAAATGGGAACACATTTTTGCCATTAGACTCAGAGTCAGAAATCCTCAATTAAATGAAGTAGGCTTAACAAGTTTGTGATCTTAAACAAGACATTTAATTACCCTGAGTCCCATTTTTTAATTGTAAAATGAAGAAAATGCCACCCACCTCACAAGGTTACTGTAATAATTCAATACAAATGTGATATGTATATGTTTTGTATTGAATTGTATTTTGCAACTATATATTATGTGTTTTGTAAACTATATATTATGTTACACTGTGACATGTCAACATTTTAGAAATCATTGTTGCTTCATCTAACTTTCCTTGTAAATTAGTGAAGATAAAATATGTAATGTGCTCTGGGATCTGAGAAAAAATAATAAATACAATATTTTCCCTATAACTGAGAGTAACAGATGGAATTTTAATAGTTTCTGGAAGAAAGGAAATAGCTTAAAACATAATGAATTCAAGACTGGGGAGATGGAGAATAATGTGGAAGAAGGGTTACAGCACGGTTGGAAAAGACGAAGGCCAACTGGATAGTAAGCTTGAACAGAACATAGATGTGATAGAAAACACAGCATTGAGGGCAGAGCTTTGAAAGTGAAGAGGAATTTTAGTGAGAGCTATAAGCTTGCATTATCCGTATTAATAACATGCATTTTCTTTTAAAAAGGTGAAAATGAAGTTATCTCCATGAGTACAATATTCTTTCCTAGGATAGCTTAAACACAAAGTTCTACTGTAGTTCAAATCTCTCACAAATGAGGACCAAAGCTACATTTGTAGTTCAAAGCTACATATACAGACATAAGAACAATGCGTTTTCTGGTTAATATGTATTTTTACAATGGTGACTTCTGGTAAAAACTGTGGATTCTCTGCATATGTTCTACCACTCCCTTATCTTTAAAAAAAACACCAAGGAAATTATAATATAAAGAACAATTTAATCAATAAGTCTATATTAAGTGAAGACATTTTAAAAAATGGTAAAAGTAAGCTGGCTCTCCAGATTATATTAGGTAAATGATTTAAATAATAATCTCAAATAATACTCTGTAATAAAATAGTTAATAGTACTACTTGACATTTAATATTTCAATGCCCCAACTCCAATGTACCTATATTTCAATCTTAATGACATATAAATGTAAGGTATTTTCAAAAGTTTTTAACATTAATATATTATTGGCAGTTCTCACTTACCTGGACATGATAAGAGACAGGAGGAAAATAGAGACCACAAATAATTACTCCAAGTACTTATTTTTTAATGTTTATTTTTGAAAGAGAGAGAGAGAGCGAGCACAAGCTGAGGAGGGGCAGAGAGAGAAGGTAACAGAGGATAGGAAGTAGGCTATGTGCTGACAGCAGACAGCCCAATGTGGGGCTTGAGCTCACAAACTATGAGATCATGACCTGAGCTGAAGTCGGATGCTTAACCAACTGAGCCACCCAGGCTCCCCTTCAAGTACTTCTGATGGGAGCCTAGAACTGATAGGTAAGAAGGGAAAGAAAAAAAAAAAAAAAACGAAGCTAAACTTAGGGAAAGGGAGACATTTTATTTAAATAACCAAGAGAAACACTGAAATGTTCAGGTCAGCCTATACATACGGAGGCAGCAACTATTGCTGATGGCATTTTGGTGGCCTTCCTTCCAAGATTAGCATTAAAAGCAATTGGTTATAAAGAGTTTCTTAGAGTTGCTATAAATAACACCAACATGCACTATTCAACAAAGACTGGTTGGGTAGGTTGAGAGTTACTGGCTCTGGGTTTAAAAGCCCGTTGCTGGGGCACCTGGGTGGCTCAGTCCGTTAAGTGTCCGACTTCAGCTCAGGTAATGATCTCATGGTTCATGAGTTCAAGCCCCACATCAGGCTATATGCTGACAGCTCAGGGCCTGGAGCCTGCTTCAGATTCTGTGTCTCTCTCCCACTCACCGCTATTAGTCTCTCTCTCTCAAAAATAAATACACATTAAAAATTTTTTTAATAAATAAATAAAAGCCCTTTGCTATGATCAGATGTGTTCTATAATTGTACAGGCTAGACCAGAAGGACATAAACTACAGATAGAATTAGAAATTAAAAGAATGACATTCAGCAGAGACAACTGACAACAATGGCCTTCAGGGTCAGGTGAAACAACTCCATAAAACAAACTATTGTGGATGTTGTGTTGCAGCTACCAGATGCTCCTTCAGGACTGAAGGACTTACTTTCCCAACTGCTGAGAATGCTTGCTGCTGGCTGACAACTCTCAGCCAAATGCCCTCTCCAGGAATTGTCCTTGGCTATAAAGAGCCATGTCTTCCAAGGTCATGCAGCCTGCATTCAATGACTAGCTGAAGTGGGAGTCTGAAAGTTCTAACCCCCCCTTGCCTCAACTCTGAAAGGCCATCCCAGCTCCAGAGCTTTGGTGGGGTTTGCTGAGCCCTTCTTTAGCATGCATCACAGACCAACTACTGCCTCCAATTCTGCCTCCTCCCTTACACCAAAAAGTATAGACCCTGAGAGAACTCCCCAGAAAGCATTCCTCCATGCTAATCTCTGTCTCAGAATATGCCTTCTGGGAAAGCCAACCAGCAAGCCCAAGGCGATACTGAACCACTGCCATGAAGTTTCACTGCGAAGAAACTATGAAAATAGCAGTACCATTTGTCTCTAGGCAACCCAGGACACTCAGCAGTTGATCAGGTTCTTTCTCAGTTATAGTGTTCAATTCAATATTTGACAGCTGCATAGGCTACATAAAATGTGGAGAGGAGTCAGAGATGAGAAAAGAACACTGGGGAAAAGTGCAAGGAATTGGAATTACTATTTTCAGAGACGAAGAGAGAAAAACAATAGTATAAGAAGAGAAAGTAAATTTTTAGTATAAAGGATAAAGGTTAGACATAAAGACATTTTGCCAATAATTAAAAGTGCTAGAGTATTAGAACAACTTGCTACTGGAGGTAATTTATTCAATTAATACCATTAATAATAATTTGAGTTTATTCTACATTAGGAGCTTTGCCAAGTATGTCATATAGTATATTTAAGTAATTCTCACAACAATGCTATGAGGAAGTACTATTATTATTCCCATTTTACAGATAAAGAAAGCAAGGCTTAAAAAAAATAAAGTAACCTGTCTAGAGTTACGCAGCTAAGAATGATGAAGGAGTCAAACACAGGTCTCTGACTCTAAAACTCATGCTCTGAATTACTGCCTCTTTGTTTATATATATTGTGTACTGTGTTAGAATCTGAGAAGATGTTTAATTTTCATTATCCATAGGGAAGAATAACTATTTGATGTAGACTTTAACAAATCATAGAATCTTTGGGGGCCTCTGTGGCTATCTGTTTTAAGGAGACATAATGATTCTATGCCTTTTTTTTTGCCTAAAGGCATTCAGAAAAACAAATGATTGCCTGAGCCCCCTCTTAGCAAGAAAATCTAGGATTCTATACCTTTGGTTGAACAGAATAAAAAAATTCATAATGTTACAAGCTTTTGAGGAGCTAAACAGTATTATTCACTTACAGGAGCTGCTCTAAGTGAGTGACTTGGAAAAAAATGAAGACAGAAATAGTGTTCTTATAAGCAGACCCATTAAAAGACAAGTCTTAAGATTCCAGAGAATAGAGAAGATCAAGAGAGTAGGAATTCTGTAAACAGAGTAAATTAGGCTTAGGCAACAGAATGTGAAAGTTCCCAGGAAGGAAGGTACCTTGAGATAAAAATGAACATTGAAGGGTTGGTAGAATCAGGATAGATATAAGGTAATATGGCAGGCAGTTATTCAAGCAAGACAGAATAACATGATCATAAATAAGCATGACATACTGGAGGAAGGTAAGTATTTGAAAACAAGGCAATAGCTTTCATCCATATGGAATAATTTGATACCATCTTTTTTGAAGGCTGGGGAACAGCAAAGATCAGTGCTCTTTGCAAAGGTTTTCAAGGCACCAGTGTAAATTTTCCATTTGCCAGAGTACACACATGGAAGATTAACAGACCACTGTATTGCTATTTTTAAAAATGAAATATCTTATACACTGACAAATTAAGATATCTACAATGTATTGTTAAGTTGGAGAAAACTATAGATACATATTTATATGTGTATGTATATGTGTGTATATATAAAAGGTTTGAAAAGTTTCATCTAGACACTTTAAGATACACACACACACATACATATATTCTATAGTGCTTTAAAAATTTCTCATATATGTGAATTACTTATATAATTAAAAAATGTTTTTAACCAAGTGTTAGAATGCCAAGACTTAAAGATCATATCATTTCACTTCAAATAGCGGGATTTGGTCTGTGACTAGAACCCAAGATTCTACTACCAAGAGCTAGTATTCATCCCATTATGTCATATCCCTCATTGCCTCTGTGAGGGTTTTTTTTTTTTTTAATTTTTTATTTTTGAGACAGAGAGAGACAGAGCACGAGTTGGGGAGGGTCAGAGAGAGAGGGAGACACAGAATATGAAACAGGCTCCAGGCTCTGAGCTGTCAGCACAGAACCCGACGCAGGGCTCGAACCCACGAACCATGAGATCATGACCTGAGCCGAAGTCGGATGCTTAACCAACTGAGCCACCCAGGCACCCCTGTGAGGGGTTTTTCCACAGACTCATCTGCCAGAAATAATCTAGATCAAGGATCAGCAAACTTTGTTCTGTAAAAGGCCAGATAGTAAATATTTTTGACCACCTGTATCTGTCACATATTCTTCTTCTTTTTCCCATACCTTTAAAAATGTAAAACTAGGGCACCTGGGTGGCTCAGTCAGTTGAGCATCCAACTTTGGCTCAGGTCATGATCTTGTGGTTCGTGATTTCGAGCCCCACGTTGGGCTCTATGCTGACAGCTCGGAGCCTGAAGCCTGCTTTGGATTCTGTGTCTCCCTCTCTCTCTCTGCCAATCCCCACTTGTGCTTTCTCTTTCTCCTTCTCTCTCTCAAAATAAACATTAAAAAAATTTTTTTAATGTAAAAACTGTTCTTAGCTCTCAGGACAATGAAACAGGGCAAGAGGCCAGATTTGGTCCACAGACTGATCTAGATAAAGTAGAAGGAAAAAAGACCAAAGTCAAGGAGACCTATTTGAAGGCTATTATTAGTCAGGAGTCAGCTTATAGAGACCCCAATCAGGGTGGCAGGAGTACAACTAAGAGCAGACCTGATGAGACTGGATATGGGAAAGGAGTTAAATGGCAACTGTGTTCAAACTTTCCTAAGTTTCGCCATCAGTCCAGACTGAGTTTTAAATGGCCAGCAAGGCAAGTAAGTAATATAAAATTATGAGGGGGAATTGGATTTGTGTTTTGATATACATTCATAGCTGTGGTCTCAGGGCAATGTAGCCAATACATTCAGAATAACAAGGTACAACATTCTCCCTTGTTTTTAATGCTGGCACATTGTTTGAATGTTTGTAAACTAAAATGAAGAATTCTTTCTGATTCTTAATTGAAAAAAGTAAAAGAAAAAAAGATGGAAAAGTAAAGAAGCAAGCTCTCAACCTTAAAGGATTTTCAAAGATGCTTCAGATTTCTTTTTTGGGTGCTTAGCAACAGTCAAGTAATTGCTCTGACATTGCTTGGCCTAAGAACTGCACATTATTCCATATTAACATACCACAAGTGCAACAGGGAAACAGTATAAATAGGAGGCACCATGGGATAGTAGAGAGACTTTGATGGGAGACAGACTTCAGTTTAAATTCTGATCCTACTATTTACTAACATTTATGATCTTGGATTAGTTACATGAAAGTCACTTTCCTTATCTAATCAATCTAGATAATAATACCTGCTTTAAAGAGTTGCTGGGAGAATTACATGAGCTTCAGTATGAAAGTAAAAAACAGTGTCTGACATATGTTAGGTGTGCAACAAATAATAACTTCCTTTCCTTCCCTGTATCCCTAACAACCATTCAGTGTTTATTGAAAATCTCACCACTGTAGTGAATTTGACAGAGATCACCCTATTTTGTGAATAAAAAAATTACATAAGGGGAATCTGGATGGCTTAGTTGGTTAAGCTTCCAACTCTTGATTTCGGCTCAGGTCAGGATTTCGTGGTTCATGAGATCTGGCCCCACACAATCTCCCTGACAGCTCTGAGCCTGCTTGGGATTCTCTCTCTCCTTCTCTCTACGCCTCCCCCATTCCCTCTCTCTTTCAAAACAAATAAATAAATGAATGAATAAACAAACATTTTTTTAAAATTACTTAAGAAGTGCTTAGGAAACTCAATACCAAGCATAAAGGAAAGCAAAATGTATCCAAGATACCAAAGCGTAAGACTGATAGTTGGTTTGGGGAATTAAAGTCTCTTCACACAATAATAATAATAGATGATATTTACTGCGCAGTTATTCTGTGCTAGGCACTACTTTTAAGATATTTACCTACACTAAGTTGTTAAACATCCACAACAACCACATAAAGTAGGTAAAAGAGGAAACCAAGGCCCAAAGAGATTGGGCAAGATATGAATCAATAAAGAACCATGCAAGTCACTCTCATACTGTGCTGGTGCCACATTTTGTAAAAACAATGTGTTTTTATACATCAATAGCTTCAAAAATATTGGAAGTTACAATATTTACTGACATTAAAAAGTTCCTAAGATGCTAGGAAATAAATATTAGATATAAGATATATATGCAAAATAATTGCTACTTTATTTAATATTCAGTGTATTTACATAGATTAAAAGAAAATGTATCTCAAAATTGCACAATCTACACATTCAATGCAATCCCAATCAAAACTGCACCAGCATTCTTCTCAAAGCTAGAACAAACAATTCTAAAATTTGTATGGAACCACAAAAGACCTCAAATAGCCAAAGTAATATTGAAGAAGAAAACCAAAACAGGAAGCATCACAATCCCAGACTTTAACCTTTACTACAAAGCTGTCATCATCAAGACAGCATGGTATTGGCACAAAAACAGACACATAGGCCCATGGAATAGAATAGAGAACCCAGAACTGGACCAATTAATCTTGGACAAAGCAGTAAAGAGTATCCATTGGAAAAAAGACAGCCTCTTTAACAGAGGGTGTTGGGAGAACTGGACAGCAATATGCGAAAGAATGAAACTAGATCACTTTCTTATACCATACACAAAAATAAACTCAAAATGGATAAAGGACCTGAATGGGAGACAGAAAACCATCAAAACCCTAGAGGAGAAAGCAGGCAACAACCTCCTTGACCTCAACCGCAGCAATTTCCTACTCGACACATCCCCAAAGGCAAGGGAATCAAGAGCAAAAATGAACTATTGGGACCTCATCAAGATAAAAGCTTCTGCACGGCAAAGGAAACAATCAATAAAACTAATAGGCAAACGACGCAATGGGAAAAGATAATTGCAAATGACATATTGGATAAAGGGCTAGTATCCCAAATCTATAAGGAACTCACCAAACTCCACACCTGAAAAACAAATAATCCAGTGAAGAAATGGGCTGAAGACATGAAGAGACACTTCTCCAAAGAGGACATCCAGATGGTCAACAGACACATGAAATGATGCACAGCGTCACTCATCATCAGGGAAATACAAATCAAAA
>CM053561.1:53875450-53943145 GCA_028646485.1 Cryptoprocta ferox
AGGGAGGGAGGCAAACCATGAGAGACTCTTGAATACTGAGAACAAACTGAGGGCTGATAAAGATGGGGGAGAGGGGAAGGGGGGTGATGGGCATGGAAGAGGGCACTTGTTGGGATGAGCACTGAGTGTTATATGGAAACCAACTTGACAATAAACTATTAAAGAAAAAAATAAAACATGGCACAAGTCCTACATAGTGAAATAAAAAAATAAAAAGAAAGAAAATGTATCTAAGCATGCTATCTTAGTCCATTTAGCTATTATAACAAAAATACTATAAACTGGATGGCTTATATACAGCAGCAATTTATGTCTCACAGTTCTGGAAGCTGGAAGTCCAAGATCACGTTGTCAGCATGGTCAAGTTCTGTGAAGGCCCTCTTCTGTGTTGCAGACTACCAGCTTCTTTTTGTATCCTCACAAGGTAGAAGGAGAAATGGATCCCTTCGGGGTCTCTTTTAAAAGGGCAATAATCTCATTGATGAGGGCAGAGCCTTCATGACCCAACCAATTCCCAAAGGCCCTACCTCCTAATTCTATCACATTTGGCATTTGGTTTTCCACATAGGAATCTGGGGGAGGACATATTCAGACCATAGCATACATTACCATGGGTTATTTCTGAGAGAGTGTTGTGGGTGATATGCTATAAACAATTCTGTATATCCTCCAAGCCATTTCATTTTCCTCCTGGCAGAAAAAAGACAAATTTTCTGCCCTAAACACCCTCTCCCTTATAGTCATGTGGTTCCCTTAGCCATGTAACTGAGTTCAGGCAATGAAACCTGGGTGGGAGCAATAAATGTCAATTCCAGCCCTAAATCTATGTGTGATCTTACACACTTTCCTTTCCCTCCTCTCAATCAGCTGTGACACCAAGGTGACTTTAAAGCCACAAAATGATGTAGCCACAAAGAAGTTTCCTGAGTCCTTTATCCTTTGAGGAGAGTCATGTAGAAGAGGCCTAATTCATTCTTCTCTGAGATAGAAATTAACTACTAATGTGTTACACAACTGACATTTCAGGGTTAATTTGTTACATCAGTAACTGATAAAGATAACTTTTGTAATATTTTTTATTATTTTTCTGTATTTTCCAAAATGCGAGTAAGGAGCATAAACTACTTCCACAATCAGAAAAAAAAAGTAGTATTTTGAAATCCATGCTTTTTAACTCAATAATTTCACTTTGGGGAATTTAGCCTAAGTTAATGAACTGAAATATAAAATGCAAATGTAAAAACTTATACACAAATGTGTTTACTGAAAGAATACTGGGCAACCATTAAGATGATTTTAATGAAGAATTTTAATAACAGGAGCAAACATCTATAATGATACAATGGGACTACAAGGAAGGACACCTAGGGACCATCTGCTTACCTTCCCCTGGATTAAGGAAAGAAGGTAACAGTTGTGGGAGGGAAATAGCAGTCATGGTGACCAAAGAGGAGCTGAGGCAATGAGATGGGTCTGCTTTGTTAGATTAAGCTTTCCCTGGCCAGATAGATACATGGTCTTCAATATAGCATCAGATCCAAGGAGGGTTCTGAGTCACAAGAAAAAAAAGTTTCAAATAAAAGGGATGAAGAGACCAGTGCTAAAAGTTTGAAAAATCAGGGGCGCCTGGGTGGCTCAGTCAGATGAGAGACCGACTTTGGCTCAGGTCATGATCTCGCGGTTCACGGGTACAGGCCCCGCGTCAGGCTCTGTGCTGACAGCTTGCTCAGAGCCTGAAGCCTGCTTCGGATTCTGTGTCTCCTTCTCTCTCTGCTCCTACCCTGTTCATGCTCTGTCTCTCTCTGTCTCAATAATAAATAAATAAATAAATAAATACATAAATAAATAAATAAATTAGTTTGAAAAATCAGCAAAATAACATATGGGGGCTGAGTTGGGGAGGGACTTCATGGAGTGCCCATGATGTTCTCTGCTTCTTGCTAGTTATATATTTCATGTAGAACTATTTGTTAGACTGTACATATGTTTTAGACACTTTTCAGTTGTATGCTATATTTAATAACTATATGTATGCTATATAATATAGTTATTAAGTATATATTATATATATATTACATTTTTTTTTAATCCAGCAGCATTATCTTCGTAGATGAGATGGAAGACTTTAGAGGCAGGAAGAGACAATGTTCAATGTAGGCCCAAAGGAACAATTTATCACTCAATGTCAGTGTACTGCTTTGGAGCTCGCAAAGTGGTTCCACAATGCATACCACATTTAAGAATCAGAATGACCCAAAACAGAGACCTTGAACCCAGGTCAGCTAATCATACCCAGTGATCTTTCCACTAGAACAAATTCTATTGATAAGAGTAGAAGGAATGGTTTAGAGGGGAAGAGGTCTATAACAAATGCTGCTCTAGTCTTTGGATTGTATTTCTTTGACTAAGACATGATGGTTCCTAGCTTTCTAGGAGCAGCATGTTAATTAGTGCTCATTGCCAGCCTGTTTGCTAAGAGCTATAGGAAACAGTATAAAGAAAGACGTGGCTCCCGCTCTTAAGGAGCTCACAGGCTTGGGAGGGGAAAACAGGCACATAAACAATTAAGGACCTTTGCATGTGTAATAGAAGTACACAGGTCAGAGTGACTAATTCTGCCTAGAAAAGCTGGGAGAGACCTCACAAAGGAAATAACACTGGGGCCAGGACTAGGAAGATGAATAGGAGTTCACAGACTAAGAAGGGGCAAGCAGAGTGTGTTCCAGGTAACTGAAATAGCACAGAGATGTTAAAGAGTAGCAACATTCAGATAATGCCAACTATTTTGAAGCACAAGCAGCCAGTCGGAACACAAGGAACTGGGAGGGAGACAGGGAGTGAGTGAAAGAATAGTCAGAGATAAGGTATGGATCAAGGGATCAGCTTAAGACAAACCAAGAGGTTTATATTTCATAGTTTAGGCAATTGAGGGCACATCAATGTTTCTATATTTTAATATTAATATAGCAGTACTACAAAAAACGACTGGGTGGGACCTAGAAATGAGAGGGAGGTAGAGGCAGGAAAATTAGGAGGCTGTTGCAAATAGAGAAGGCAATGGATGAAGTAGTTTTGGAGCCAGATGGATACGGGCTTAAAACCTGGTTTTATCATGTACAGACTGTTTGACCTTGAGAAATTACATAATCTCTCCAAACTTCTGTTTCCTCTTCTGTAAAATACAGATAGGAATACCTACCTTTCCAGAATTGTTGTTGTAAGAATTAAATACAAAAATGTGTCTACTATAGTATAGTCTACTGTAGTGGCTACGTATTATGTAATAAATGATAGTGACAAATGCACTGATAGTGCAACAGTATTAAGGATAAGGAGACAGATCACCATCAACAGGTTAGGGGACTGATTGGACGTGAAATCTGTAGAAGATGCAAGGGGAGAGAAAAGTCCTACATTTAGCAACTACTTTGTTCTCCGTAATAAACATGCCTAATATCAACCCACTGAATTGCTAACATCTACATCAGCTAGACACCATGTCTAGTAGAACAGAATCCACCAGCAATGCCATTAGTGTGAGTTTAGGTATTTCTTTTTTCTTATATCGCTCTCTACTTCATTGGCTAACATTAAGATTATTCAAAGATTTCAGACATTTCAAAGAAATATATTAGAAAATTGTATTAAGTAACTTATATCCAAGGTAGAGTTATAATCTAATTAGCAACAAGATCAGCTATAAAATGCTAAAAGAACCCCTTCTCTGAATAGTGAAACCTTGAGATGTCCTACAACCAAACTGAAATTACCAAAGTCACTACCCCTGAAACTGGAGTACTGTACACATTGGAAGTCAATCACCATCTTAAATTATTTATCTTCTCTAGTGGGAAAACTGTTGAGATGAACTGCAGGACAAAATCATTTGTAATCTATCTTCATGTAACAAAGTAAACTGTGTATAAATCTCTATAACCCCTTCTGGCATTGTCAGTTTGTGCACAGTAGAGGTGAAGTAGAGACCAAAAATACTTGGAAAAAGAACTGGCCACAGACAAGTCTGAAATATTCCTGGCTTGGTTTCCTTCTGGAATATCAGAAAACATCACCCTTAAAGACAGGTCATTTGTGAGAAAAACTGGTCAAAAATAGTTTCCCAAATGAAAAGCCCAAATACCATTGACAGAGCCCAGGGATGTGGCTCACTGAGTACTCACCATGGCTTGGAAATACCTGACTCATAGCAAATAAAATGAAATTAAAGCTCTCACTGAAGTCATCTGAGATGGATCTTCAAAAAATTTTAACCGATTTCTTCTAAGGGAAGTGTTTAAGAACTTAAAAAGGATTGGATGGTTCCTTAATAAAAGAAAGCAAGTACCATATTAAATGACATACAGAACATCCAATCAACAAACAATGGAGGGGAAGGAATAAAGCAAAGAGATTTTTTTCCCCTTTCTCATCAGATCAATGAGTGAAATGAAATTTTAGTAGCTGAACTTGGAGGATTTCAGCATTATAAGACCTGGTGCTATTTCTTCAACAAAAAATAAGAGGGCAAACAAAATGAAAAACACTATGAATTTCTCAAATCCACACAATTTCGTATCAGTTGGGGCATTTATTTTCCTGCAAGGAGCTATAAAATAAAAATCAAGATAGCTCCAATATGTTGCCTAAAGGCCAAATAGCAAACATTTTTAATTCAGGACAGCTGTACTTAGTAACTTGCTATAACATCAGATATATTTCTGACACAGTATCTTCTTACATACAAAATAATGTTCAATAAGAAAAGCTGCTCAGGTCCTATGGAAAAGCACCCTGGTAGAAACTAAGAAATCTGAAATGAGGCAACACTAACATACCTGCCCTCTACACTCAAGAATGAAGGGAGAAGAGCTTAGAAAATGGACATCCATCTGCTGCCATGGCATCCATCTGAGGCCAATTTTATCACATTCCTGATACCCTGCTAGCTGAACACTGGAAAGGCGGTATGAGGTAGACTTTGCCCCAAGGCCTGGCCCCTACACCAAAGATCAATTTCCGGAAAAAACACAATTTTCCAAGGTTAAAGCAATATTCAAAAGTGTATATACAGTGTAATCTCAACAATATAAAAAGCAATATGCACTTAAAAAATTGGAAGCTAATATGTTTATGTACTTCTTTATAAACTCTGATTTTTACATTTTCTATCTATTTTTCTGAATTTTCCATATTTTCTACAATCAGGAGGCATTTGTTTTACAGTAATAAAATAGACGTTAAAATTAAAAAAAGAAAAATGACGGGGCGCCTGGATGGCTCAGTTGGTTGAGCACCCTACTCTTGGTTTTGGCTTAGGTCATGATCTCATGGTTTGTGGGTTTGAGCTCTGTGTCAGGCTCTGTGCTGACAGTGTGGAGCCTGCTTGGAATTCTCTCTCTCTCCCTCTCTGCCCCTCCCTTGCTCATGCTGTCTCTGTCTCTCTCAAAATAAATACATAAACTTTAAAAAAAGAAAAAAGAAAAATGAGAGGGAGAGAGAAACTTAGTTCTTAGAAGATAATTCTAGATTCTTTAGAATGTTATCATCTACCCTGGAAGTTAGCATAATCAAAAGTCTGTGATTGTGGTTTGAAAACATAATCAACAGCCTAAGACTTCACATGCCCATCTTTACTGTTTCTGTGTTTGCTTTTTACTCTGTGCAAACTCGACAAAATGCTGACAATAATCTTATTCCAGGAAAAGTGTGTGAGAAGAGAAAGAAGGAGCGATTTGCACTTGGGAAGAAAAGTGTTTGAAAGAGTGACTGAAACTTTCAGATAAATGTACACAGGTCCAAATGCATTTAAAACCCAACTGAGATGCGACTGAAGCTGCCCTTACCAACAAGGAGAAAAGTATGGAAAGATGATAATGGACAGGAGAGAGCAGACCACAAAAGAAAGGATAGCGGGAAATATACTAATTGTGTATGTGTGGGTTTTTTTTTTCCACATAGGATTCACAACATTCCACAGAAAATTCAATTTAGTTGCCCTGTTCTAGCTTGCTAACCAGAACCAATTTAATTTTAAATCTACACGCAGAGCCAAGGGGGGACGAAATATTTTGCAATTATTTCTAGCTCCCTGTTGGAAGGCAGAATAAGATTTAACCAGTTCTTCTCTGACTGCGATAACCACCCAGGTTTGTCAGAGGCATAAATGGTGTCCTTTGGTTGAGGATTAAAGAATAGAAAACTCTGTACCGCAATTATTTGCTTTGTTTAACAACCTAATGGGAGGGAATTTTTAAGAATGTGACAAATTGCTTTTGATTTATCTGCACAGGGCATGAAATACTGGTGCAAGAGAGCAATTTGTTACACAGACAACGTCTACTCCTTGCTATAAATCTGCCCACTGTCACACTCTATTTGACATCCAGTTAGGTGATTTTTGAAGAACTAGTTTATTACTGCATTTAACAAAGAGCAGGAAACTGATATATGACTCTCTTGTTGCTTCTCAGCTACCAGGAACATATTTCTCAGATATCAGTCTATGCAAGCATTTCTTGGTTTAATGCCCTGTTGTGACAGATAGGTAAACAAGCTGATAAAATCAAATGTTTTCAAAAAAAGGAAAAGTTATCATATCCATGTATGCCCCTGGCTTGTCACAAAACTTCAAACAGTTTCTGGTTCTGCTTACCATCTGCAAAGATTTATTCCAAATAACATAACAAAGTTTGTTTCTTGATTTCTTTCAACATAAATAGAACCATTAAGTTTTGGGGTGTTTATATTCTGGGAGATAATCAGATCATCTATTCTGATCAGCCTTAACACATAAATAGGCCTGGCCTCTGCGTCTACAGAGAGCTCAGTCCTGATCCTCTCCTTAGTCAGCCCTTTCCACTTTAGCACTGCTGGGAGGAGCTCTAGAGCATTTGTCCTCAGAAAGGTTCCTAGCCATGCCTCCTACTGGGAGGAAATGAGGCTGCTATAGGTCTGACTGGAGTTCCCCTTGGGCTATATTATGGTCTGTCTTTATTAAAAGCAAAATAAAAGCCTCACATAGGGACTTGACAACTATTCCACATTGTGCCAGGTTTTTCAATTCTTGCTTTTTTAGTGGGGGAAGTAGGCAAGGAGGAAGCCATTTATAAATGTCACATAAGTACAGATCCACCCAAGACTATTTTATCATTGTCAGTTGAAATGCAGACACCCTCCCCACCACCAATTCACCATTAGTTGGTGGAAAACTGGAGGAATTTGAAGAAGAATCACTAGCATTTTTATTTATTTATAAATGTTTATTTATTTATTTTGAGAGAGAGAGCATAAGCAGTGGAGGGGCAAAGAGAAAGGGAGAGAGACAATCCCAAGCAGGTTCTGTACTGTCAGCAGAGAGTCCAATGCGGGGCTTGATCTCATGAACTGGAGATTATGACCTGAGCCAAAATCAAGAGTCAGACACCTTACCAAGTGAGCCACCCAGGAGCCCCTCGCTAGCATTTTTAATAGAAACAATTCTTGTAGGCAAAATAAAGACGAAACTATAAATGTTCTACCTATGTACATTAGCTGTTCAATAAATATGATAATTCAGAATTTTATTTTGTGTGTCATCATCTAATTTAGAAGTTGGTATCATCATATTCCTAGATTGGGTAGAAAAAACTCAGCAATATAAATTACATAAGCAATCTTCAGGTAAGTAGGTGGGAATAATAATGGAATAGATGATTCTGAAATCAATCCTGGAATTCGGCTATCATAAAGCACAATATCCTGCTTTCACATCCTACCTCTACCACTTAACTTCTCTGAGCATCCAATTCTTCACCTTTAAATCTTTTTTTTTACATTTATTTATTTTTGAGAGACAGAGAGAGACAGAGCATGAACAGGGGAGGGGCAGAGAGAAAAAGAGACACAGAATCTGAAGCAGACTCCAGGCTCTGAGATGTCAGCACAGAGCCCGATGAGGGGCTCGAACCCACAAACCATGAGATCATGATCTGAGCCGAAGTCAGACGCTCAACTGACTGAGCCACCCAGGTGCCCCCAATTCTTTACCTTTAAAATGAAAATAATATCTGAATGAATAAATAAATAAATAAATAAATAAATAATAAATAAAATGAAGATAATATTTGCTACCTTACAGAGCTGTTTTGAGGATTAAGTCCCCTAGTTTGATGCCTGAATGAGCATCAGAGACAAGCATATACAATATTTTCCTCATGGATTTTTACTTACCACTGTAAGCTGAAAGATAAATGAATGAGTGAATAAAGGAATGAAGAAAGGAAGGAAAATAAACATCCAGCAATATTTGTAAAGGAGGGTCTCTGGCAGGCATCTAGCAAAGAACTTCCATTTCCTTTTTTGTTAGTCTTTCTGACTAACAAAGAATGTAACTCAATTTTGGTTCAGTTCACCAACATTTATTGAGCACCCCTCATGGGCCAAGCACTGTGCTAGGTGCAAGGGAAATAAAGAAAAATAAGACACAACCTGGACCCTTGAGGAAAAAGTGCAAATAATTATAACACAAAACATGGCACTTGCAATTACAAACTGGTAGGAGACGCAAAAGAAATACAAAAGATGAAGTGATCAATTCTGAACAGAAATCAGGAAAAGCTTCAAAGAGAATGTGATACCTGGTCAGATTTTCAGTAGCAGTGTGTCAAGTGGACACAAAAGAGTACAGCAGACAAAGAAGGCAGACAATGTGTAGAACTATAATTGGTTCCATAGTACTGGAATAGAAAGCACTTGGGGGAGAACAGAAGGAGATGGGCTAGCAAGGTGGGCAGGGATAAGTTTTAAATTGCCTCACTTGCCCTGCTAGGGAGCTTGGACTTTTTTTCTCTCTAGTAATGCCTGGAAGCCATTGAAGGTTTCTAAACAGGTCAGATTTGTGTTTTGTACCTGTACAGAAGGTGACCTAAACAGTGACAAGACAGAGGCAGAGAGAATAGATGGAAAGCTACTAAAATAATTCAAGGAAGTGAGGATGAAAGAACTGAACTAATAATAACATAGGAAATAGAGAGAAAGAACAAATTTTAAATATATTCAAGAGGAAAAAATTAATAATTTTAAATTAATCAATATTTATGGAAAATGAAACTGAAGAATATATACATGAGTGTTCTTTCTACTCACATCAGAATAGACATTTAACACATTTAGAAAAATTATTAGATACCAAAATGGCAAAGCTTTACGAGATTCCAGAAAAAATAAAAATAAAGCCAGATAGCTGGATATGGTGTCCAGGAGGGAAGGGACAAAGAGATTTTTATAAACAATGCACTTTGATGCCAGGGGATTTACTTCTAGGAGAAAATACCACTGAAATGGAAATTTTTATTCTTGGTTCACTTGACACGGTAAATTTTAGAAAAGTATTCCAGTTTGGCAAGGCCATATGTAACTGTGGCAGACATGGAGATACCGCACTCAGCTCTCCCTTCAAGAGAACCCACTGTTAGAAGCATAGATGTCTGACAGCCTCCAGCCGTTTTACCTCTAGATCCACTGGAACATTCACTCTGAGGCCATGCTACCCACCCCACCCCCACCCTCTGAATCCTGTGCTGCTCCCAGGCAATGACTGAGCACCAAAAGTGCAGGGGAGCAGAGCTGTTCCCCCAATACAGGATTTCTCTAATGGGAAACGTTTGCCTGAGCACTCCTCCCCATCAGCCTGGCCCAGATTTTCTAAGAACTGCATTGTGGTCCGAAGCTCTTCCTACCCAATTCTCTTCCCCTCTCCTGCTGCCTTCACAAGTGTCAGACCTGCATCTCCATCTGAGAGCACTTCCCATCTACTCCTGCTCCTTTCCCCTTTATTCTTCATGGGGTTTCTCTAAATAAAATTCATACATGTCTAATTGCTCTCTTGATCTCTGCCTCTCAGGGGACCTGAACTGACACAGAACTATAAATAAGTTTATTAAGAATAAGAGTTACAAGGCAATGTGAAGCCCTCCTCAGAGAATCTCACTCCTCAACCACTTCTGGGAGACAGAGACATGGCTGGTCCTCAGGATTTTCCAGAAATTACACAATGGCCCAGTATTTAACAGCCCTCATAGTCAGACGTTTTATTCCTAATGACATACCCACCTCCCTTGGGTCATATGTTCCGTTCTAACTTCCAGAACATCTTTTACTAACATTTCATATAATTGAATTAAATTAAACTTCCCATAAAGACTGGATTGAACTAAAAATAGTAAAGCCTCTATCCATAAGAATTTTGTTTTGAACCAAGTGAATTCTCAACCTAAATAATTATAATCTTCTCTTTGAGCCCCAGGGGCACAAGCCATTCAGGCAGACAACAGTCTTCTCTGGAGTACAATGTTCATCCACTTCTCAGGAGAATTTGACTTTCCTGCTGCAAGCAGCTTCATCCAGCTGCCAGGAGAATATTTGGATGACATTGCCTCAAAGTCAACACACAAGAATTCTAGTCAAGGGACACAGTCTGGCATTATAGTTAAGTGCACAGGCTCTGTACTCCTACACACTTGGGTCTAAATCCTGGCTCCAATGGGTGCTCAAACTGGGTGACCTTAGGCAAGTCTTTTTTTTCCCCTAATTCTCAGCTCCAGAAGATTAGGATCATTTGTACACTGATTATGATAAGAGTACCTGTATCTTGTGCATTTCTTGTGAGGACTAAATGGGCCAAGGCAGAGAGAGCATTTAGCACAGTTCCTGACACATACCAGGTCCTCATTATCTGGAAATTACTATTATTTATGCCATTGCTGTTAGTGGGAACATCTGCTCTGGTTGTGGACAGAGTTGCTCTCTACACTGGAGAAGTCAGTGACTATATAAAGTGATCTGGCGTCTTTTTCAACTAGAAAGCTGAGAGGCTATGTAAGTGGCCACACATTAAGTTTCAGCCTTCACTCACAGCAGCAAAGGCAAAGCTGGCCTCTCTCTGAATAAGGGGAAGACAGCTGGAGAGGGCCAAAAGAGGGATTACCAGAAGATTACGATGGTCAAGGAAAAGCTGAAATAACTATTTTAACAGACAATTTGTGCTCCAATTACCATCTAAACATTCATGGTAAATAAGGATCCATAAAAACACATCTGTAAAACCCCAACTTTAGTGACTGGGGCTTTGCATGGTTCATTAGCACATACTCCTTGGCCCAACTGTGACATCACTTATCAGCAGAGACCTTCGCTTTTCAAAGCCCATTCCCCAGCAGTTGGAACCAGTGTCCTGAAATGAGGTATCTGTGCAGGAGAATCTTATTAAGGGAATATTTTCCATTATGCGCTTTATACCTTATGCTCCACATACTTTAATGCTCCTCTTTTAAAGGGTTGGTAACTATTAATTAGTAGGTGACAACTTATGGGGAAAGACTTGTATGCTGGATGCAAGTGATCAGCTGTAAGGAAAGAACTAAATCTACAACCTCTCTGGCATGCCCAGAGATTCTGAGAGCTACCTAATATCCTTTAATAAATTCCTTTTATGCTTAATCTAGCTACAGTGAGTTCTGTAGTTTCAAGTAGTTCTGTAGTTTCAAGTTCTGATGAAAAAATCTAGGTAATGTCCTATTCAGATTTTTAGATTATGCAGACAAGGGTTTAAGTCCCAGTTCTGCCATTTACTGGCCCTGTTACTCTGAACAAGCCACCCAGTCTCTCTGAATCCCCATTTCCTCATCTGTAAATGTAGGAACAATAATAGTTATCTTCCTTGTAAGGGTAGTTGAGGATTAATAGAGATAATGTATGTCATGTTCTTATCACAGCACTTGGTACATAGTACATGAAGTGCTCGACTATTATGATTATCAAGAATGACAAGACATGATATTCTTCTTTACTTCTTTACTTCTTTGTAACCGTCTTCACTCCTTAGTGAAGAGTAGGGTATCTAAAAGCTTAGCATATTGAAGTTAGGCTACAAAAGGCCATTAGTCTAAGTAAAAGAGATGTGTCTGCCTTTGCTTTGGAGGTGTTTCAATCTGATATACGGGATAAATGGCAACAAAGGGAGAAGAGTCTCACAATCATTGGGTACAAACATGGTAGCAAACTAAAATTGACACACTATGAGAAGGTGACAAAGAAAAAAAGGGAAGGAGAAAGTACAAATAAAAGAATTCTCAGTTCCTATCTAAATCATATTCTGTGAAATGAAAGGAAAAATAAAGGGAATAAAAGTGGTTTGCCCCCTCCTCAGGTTCTCAGTACATATATCTATGACTGACCAAGACCAAGAATGTGTTTCTGTAATGGAATATGCCTGTCCAATCACAAAGTTATATGGGTAATCCTACTTGTTACAGCATTAATTTTAATTAAACTCTTTATTATGATAATTGTTGATTTTGTATATAGTTGTAAGAAACAATACAGAGAGATCCCAGGTAACCTGTACCCAGTTTCCTCCAATAGTAACATCTTTAAAAATTACAGTACTTTATCATATAACTAGAATATTGCTATTGACACAGACAAGATACAGACCATTTCCATCATCACAAGGATTCTTTATTTACTCCTTTATTTAGCCATTTCCACTTCCCTTCTCCGCCAACACTCCGTCTTGCAACTTAACTCCTGGCAACTACTAATCTGTTCTCCATTTCTATAATTTTATAACTTCAGGAATGTTACATAAATGAAATATATAATATGTAACTTTTGGGTATTAGCTTTTTTTCATTCAGAATAATTCCCTGGATATTCATCCAACTTGTGGGTATTAACAGTCCATCCATTTCCGTTGCTGAGAAGTGCTCCATGGTTTTGATGCACCAGTTTGTTCAAGCATTAACCCACTGAAGGATATCTAGGTTGCTTCAAGTTTGGGGCTATTACAAATAAGCGTCCATTAACAATCATGTACAGGCTTTTGTGTGAACATGTTTTCATTTTTCTAGAATAGTGTTTCATTTTTCTAGTACAATTGCTGGGTCAAGTGGTGGTAGCATATTTAGTTGTTGTTTTTTTCTAAGAAACTGCCAGAGTGTTTTCCAGAGTGGCTGTGCCATTTTCTATTCTCATCAGTAATGTTAGTTTCTTTGCATCCTCACCAGCAATTGCCACCAGTGCTGTCACTATTTTTAATTTTAGCCAATCTGATAGGTCTGTAGTGATATCTCTTGGTTTTAATTTGCATTTTCCTGCTAGCTAATGGTATTGAACAGCTTTTCATGGGCTTATTTGCCATCTATATACCTTCTTCAGTGAAGTATCCATTCATATATTTTGTTAGTTTTCTAACTGGACTATTCAGTTTTTTACTGTTGAGTTTTGACAGTTCTTTATATATTCTAGATACTAGTCCTTTGTCAGATATGTGATTTGCAGATATTTTCCCTAGTCCATAGCTTGTCTTTTTATCTTCTTAACAGGGCTTTTACAGAGCAAAATTTTAATTTCTACAAACTCAAATTTATTACTTTTTCTTTTTATGGATCATCCTTTTGGTGCCAAGTCTAAGAATTCTTGGCCTAGTCCCATACCCTGAAGATTTTCTCCTATTTTCTTAGGTTTGTAGTTTTGGGGTCCCTGGGTGGCTCAGTCAATTAAGCATCCAACTCTTGACCTCAGCTCAGGTCTTGATCTCAAAGTCGTGAGTTCAAGCCTCAAGTTGAGCTCCACACTGAGTGTGAACCCTAGTTAAAAAAAAATAAATAGAGTTTAGAGTTTTACATTATTTTTAAGTCTATAATCCATTTTGAGTTAATATTTGTATAAGATGTGAAATATAGATTTTAGTTTTTGGTAAATTCCTTAAGATTTCTACATAGGCAAGCATATTATCTGCAAACAGTGACAGTTTACTTCTTTCTGTTCTGTATGACTTTTCATTCTCTTGTTTTACTGCAGTGGCTAGAACTTTCAGCATTATCTTCAGTAAAAGTTGTGAGAACAAACACCCTTGACTTCTTCCGAATCTTCAGGAGAAAGTATTTAGTTTTTCACCATTAAGCAGAATGTTAGTTGTAGGATTTATATGTGCTTTCCCAATTTCAGGAAGTACCCCTCTATTCCTAATAATTTGAATTTTTAACATAAATGGGTGTTGAATTTTGTCAAATGCTTTTTCTGCATCAGTTGATATATATCATATTTCTTCTTTAGTCTGTTAATATGGTAGATTACATTGATTGCTTTTTGAATATTGAACCAGCCTTCACATTCTTGGAATAAAACCCACTTGGTCATGGTGTATAATTCTTCTTATACACTGCTTAATTCTCTTCACTAAATTCGCTAGTTTGTTAAGGATTTTTGCATCTCAATTAAGGAAGAATGCTGTTCTGTAGTTTTCTTTATATGTACTGTTTTTCTAGTTTCAATATCAGGGCAATGTTAAATGAACTGAAATGAATAAAATGAATTGGGAAATGGTCCCTTTTATTTTCTGAAGAAATTGCAAAAACATTGCTGTTAATTCAATAGAATTCTACAGTGAAACCATCTAAGCCTGGAAATTTCTTTCTTGAAAGTTTTAAAATTATGAATTCAATTTTCATAATACACAACTATTCAAAGAGACTATTTCAGATTGGGTAAATTGTGGTAGTTTGTGTTTTTTGAGGAAATGGTTCATTCACTTTAAGTTGTCAAATTAATGTGTGTAGAGTTGTTTGTAGTATTCCATTATTATACTTTCGATGTCTCCATGAGCTCTAGTAATAGCCAATTTCATTCCTGATATTGGTGATTTGTGTTTCTCTCTTTTTCTGTTTTACTAGCCTATCAATTTTATTGCTCTTTTCAAAGAATCAGCATTTTGTTTCATTGATTTTTTTCTATTCCTTTTATGTTTTCAGTTTCATTGATTTCTGCTCTTTATTATTTACTTCTTTCTCCCCAGTTTTGGTTTATTTTGCTTTTCTTTTATGTTCTTGAGAGCTTAGATTATTGATTGAAGACTTTCCTTCTTTTCTAATGTATGCATTTAGTGTTACAGGTTTCCCTCTCAGCACTGCTTTAACTGTGTCCCATACATTTTGATATGTTGTATTTTCATTCAGTTCAATGTATTTTTCAAATTTCTCTTGAGACTTCTTCTTTGGCCCATGAATTGTTTAGTGTTCGGTGTATTGTTTAGTTTCCAAGTGTTTAGAGATTTTCCTGCTATATTTTTTTAATTTTTTAACGCTTATTTATTTTTGAGAGAAAGAGATAGAGACAGAGCATGAGCAGGGGAGGGGCAGAAAGAAAGGGAGACACAATATACAAAGCAGGCTCCAGGCTCTGAGCTGTCACCATAGAGCCTGATGTGGGGCTCGGACTCACAAGCCATGAGATCATGACCTGACCTGAAGTTGGATGCCTAACTAACTGAGCCACCCAAGTGCCCCAATCCTGCTTTTTGTTATTGATCTTCATCTTGTTTCTTTTGTGGTTAGATAACACACGCTATAAGGTTTCAATTCTTTTAACTCTGTTAAGTTTCCCTTACGACGCAGGATATAGTCTATCTTAGCATATGTTCTGTGGGCACTTGAAAAGAATGTGTATTCTGCTGTTGGGCAGAATGTTCTATAAGGATTAGATCCTCTTGACTAATGGTACTGTTGAGTTCTTTTTATATCCTGCTAATTTTCTGTATAGTCAATATATCAATTGTTAAGAGAAAGGTTTTGACATCTTCAGCTGTAACTGTGGAGTTATCTATTTCTCTTTTCAGTTCTATCAGGTTTTTTTGCTACATATATTTACAATTATATATTATCTGGTGCATACACACTGAGGATTGTTGTTTTCTTGGTGTACTAACCCTCTTATCATGATGCAATGTCTCTCTCTCTCTCTCTGTTTCTGGTAATTTTCTTTCCTTGAAGTCTATTTTATCTGATTTTTTCAGCTTTATTGAGGTATAACTGACAAAATTATTAGTATTTAAAGTGTACAACACAATGATTTGATATACATATATATGTTGAAGGGACCACCCATTCAGTTAATTAACACATCCATCACCTGACATATTATCTGATATTAGTATAGATACTCCTACTTTCCTTTGATTAATAATTGCATAGTAGACTTTTCCCCATCCTTTTGCTTTCAACGTACCTATGTCATTATATTTGAAATAAGTTTTCTGAGGACAGCATAGAAAAGTCACAATGTTTTTAAATTCCTACTTATTTTTGTAAGTTTATTTTTATTTGTGGGGGATGGGCAGAGAGACAGGGAGAGAATGAACCCCAAGCAGGCCTAGTGGTGCTACTAGTGCAAAGTCCAATGCAAGGCTCAATCTCACAAACCCATGAGATCATGACCTGAGCCGAAAATGAGTCAGACACTTGACCAACTGAGCCACCCAGGCACCCAAAAATCACAATTTTGAATCCACTTATCCAATCTCTGTCTTTTAATAAGTATATTTACTGATATGTTAGGGCTTAAGCCTTCCATTTTATTTTTTGTTTTCCATTTTTGTTTTTGTTTCTCTATTTTCTTCTTAAGCTGTTTGGCATTAAGGATTTTTTTTTATAATTCCATTTTATCTCTAGAGTTTTTGACTCTCTCTCTTTTTTTAAATGTTTATTTACTTTTGAGAGAGAGAGAGACAGACAGACAGACAGACAAGACAGAGTGTAAGTGGGTGGGGGGCAGAGAGAGAGGGAGACACAGAATGTGAAGGGTCCAAGCAATCAGCCAGAGCCCAATGCAGGGCTCAAACCCACAAACCATGAGATCATGACCTGAACCAAAGTTGGATGCTTAACCAACTGAGCCATCCAGGTGCCCCTTGACTTTATCTCTTTGTAAAGCTCTTTTAGTGGTTGCTCTAGGTATTACCTTATATATATGTAAGTATTGGTGTTGTCATTTTACCAGGTCTAGAGAAAAATAAAAGCTTTACCTCTCTTTACATCCCTTTACTGTTCCCCATTTATAATTTTAAAAAATATTTCATCTAAGTGACATTAGAACCACATCAGGCAGGGCTAATAAATTTTGTTTCAACTGTCAAACATAATCCAGAAACTCAAGAGAAAAGCCTATTGTATTTACATGTATTTTTGTTTAAGATATTCTCATTTCCTAATATTCCAAGTTCCTTCTTTTGTTGTTTCCTTTCTATTTACAGAACTTTTTAAAGCCATTCCTCTAGGATAGGTCTGCTGGTGACAAATTCTATTTATTTTTCTTGATCTGTGCATCTCTTGTTTTTTCCCTTAATCCTGAAGTATATTTTCACTGGATATAGATTTCTGGATTGACAGTTCTTTTCTTTCAGTACTTGAAAAATACTGTGCCACTTCCTTCTGGTCTCCTTGTTTTCTGATGAGAAATATGCTATCATTTGAAATGCTTTCATTTATAGGTAAGAAATATGCTATCATTTGAAATGCTTTTCTTTATAGGTAAGAAATATGCTATCGTTTGAAATGCTTTTCCCTATAGTGTCTATTTTCTCTAGTTGCTTTCA
The DNA here is from genome assembly GCA_028646485.1 of Cryptoprocta ferox. Taxonomy (NCBI): domain Eukaryota; kingdom Metazoa; phylum Chordata; class Mammalia; order Carnivora; family Eupleridae; genus Cryptoprocta; species Cryptoprocta ferox. The sequence continues at coordinate 53,892,855 of CM053561.1, forward strand.
TAATTTGTTTTTAGTTTTCAGAATTTTAATTATGATGTGCCTTGATATGGATTTCTTTGGGCTAGTCCTATGTGGGGTTCACTTATCTTCTTGAATCTGTAGGTTTACATCTCTTGCCAAATTTTCAGCCATTATATCTTTGAGTACATTATCAGTCCCCCTTTTCCTCTCCTTCAGGACTCTAATGACAGAACTATTAGCTCATTTGTTACAATCCCACAGGTCCCCGAGGCTCTGCTTTTTTTAAGTGTTTTTTTTTTCCCTTTTGCTCAAATTGAATATTTTCTATTGTTCTATTTTCCAGCTCACTGATTCTTTCCTCTGTTTTCTCCACTCTGTGTACCTCAAAATTCATATGATGAAATCCTAACCCCCAATGTGATAATATTAGGAGGTGAGGTTTTTAGAAGGTAATTAGGTTATGAGGGCAGAGCCCTCATGAATGGGATTGGTGTCCTTATAAAAAATTGACTAAGACAGCACCCTATTATCTTTTCTCACTCAATTTAAGATATGGTTCTTGCTATGACAAATAATCTTCAACTGAAACCTAGACAGTTTTATATTATGTTATGAGACTCTGAGTCTTCTTTAAACCTCTATTTAACTAGTTTTTTGTCTTTTTGGACATGATTCTGGTATAAGTAAGGGCACTGCATTATTACTACCAGGTAGAAGTAAAAGTACAGGTTACCCCCTCAGCCTCCACTGACACCTAAGGGGAGCTATTTGTCACTGCTGAGTAGGGGTGTGAGTTCCAGCTCTCCAGTTTCTACTGACTCACAGTGGAAAAGGAAAGGGGCACCTCATTACTAGTCACAGGAATGGCAGTCCAGGTTCACTACTTGAACTTATCTGACATCACTTTGACAAGGGTGCTGGGGAACAGAATTAGAGCTTCACAAAAGTAGAGAATCTCCACTCAGCTTTTGTTAACATGGTAGAGAGGGACACAATTTTTTGTGTCCTGCTTAGCTGGAGTAGAGTAGTTATTGTCTAAAAGTTTTCTGTCTTACTAGGCTGCTCCTTTACTGATCCTTTGGCTAGAGAGAACTGGTTTTGTTGGGGCTTTTTTTGTATGCATGCATCAGCATTTTTAGGTTGCTGGCTTCTTCAGTGTCAAGTCTGGGACATATGAAGCAAATGAAAAACCCAGAAACTCATCACTATGTCATTCCTTGAGTCCTGGTCTGCCTTCTTCTCCTGCCTTTCTTTTTATATTTGTTACATATATAAAGGGTTTTAATTGTATTTAACAAGAAGAATAGGGGGAAATACATGTATTCCATCTTCCTGAAAGTGAGATTAGGCTACATTACCTTTTAAAATACTATATTTATTCAGGGATAATGTTTATTATTTATTGTCTGTCTTCCCCTTCTAGAAAGCAACCCTCAAAACATCAGGATTTTTTCCCAGCAGTAGTAGCTTGTTGAATGAATTTATAAAGCCACAAAATGAGTGCTCTCAGAAAAAAAATAATAGAAAAACTCTGATTTTCAAAATTAGCTTTTCTGCCAGTGGGAGGAAGTTTAAAGGTGATTAGGAGGAAGAAAGAAGAAAAGTCTAAATAAGAATTTAAGGTAAGAAAAAAATTAATTAAAGGTAGAAAGCAAAATTACAATATAACTAGAGAGTAGTGAAACATATAGAGTACATACAGCTGAACTGAGGGAAGAATATGGTGTAATACAGCTATACAGCTAAGATTACCCACTTGTGGAAACAGATTCTGATTTAGTCAATCTCACGATCAGCAAACACTGCATAAAGTATGAGAAAAAGGAGGCATACTTCATATTAGCTTTTAGGTAGTGGGAAAAGTTTGATCTGTTTAAATTGTCATCAACCTATTTCCCTAACTACCTTCTAATCTTAATGCCTTCCCTCCTAATCATCCACTTCTCAGCACTGACATCAAAACATTCACATGTTAAGGTACCTTTAAATCTGAGACATGCTTCTTCCACCAAGTCCACGAGGTAAAGGACAAAAAAGGCAGTCATTAGGACACATTAAATGAAAGTTATAATACAACTTCTCCCTTATGTATCCTTATTCTTTCCAGGACAGTGAAACCCTGCCCCCAAACTCTAAAAACAAAACAAATAAACAAAACAAAAAAACCCACCAAACCAAACAAAAAGCCAACCACACAAAACTTTTATTTATCCATTACCATCAAATCCTACATTTCTTCCACAAACCCACACCTTCTTTTAGTCCTCCCTGGCCCTCGATGCTCCCTAGCAGCCATCAACATCCTGCCACATTCCTATTAATACCCTTGGTACACTGAACATGCCCTCGTAAACAAACACAACAGACACCACGTTCCAGAAACGTACACCACTATCATCATGCCAGGCAAAGAAGCAGAGAAATTGGAAGCTTCAATGACAGTGAATACCTCAGATCCTGTCATCTTCCATTTTCCTGCTGTTTATGATCTACAGCAAAGAAAGGCTTTCCTTTGACCAAGGTTGAGTACTAGCTCTATCTTGGCTAAAATAAAATTTTAAAAACCCTAGACTTTCAGATTCCTTGTCTATAAAATAGAAAAGGGAGGAAGGAAGTGAAGAAAATTATATCCAAGATCTCCTCTGGCCCTACTGATCCAAGATCATACTAAAAGTTTCCTCATTCTGGAAAAAGGGAGGAAAAGCCCAGCTTTGTGAAGAAGTATGCATGTTGAATGGTTCCTGAAGATGCAGAGTAGTTGCCAGCAGAATTTCCAACAACCGAAAATTGACAGACTACAGAAAAGAGGCTTGCTCTGAAGTGACCCATAATTGTTTAATGTTCTTAATGGGAAAAAAATAAGACTATATATTCATATTTGCTTCTATTTGCATAAAGAAAGCCTAGAACAGGTTGGCAAGCTACTGCCAGTGGGCAAAATCAGCCTATAATACAGCCCACAAGCTAAGTAAGAATGATTTTTACATTTTTAATGGCTGAAAAAATCAAAAGAATAACAATATTCATGACACAAATTTTTTTTAATTCAAATATCAATGTCCAAAAGTTTTATTGACACAAAGCCATCCTCTCTTGTTAATTATTGTCTATGAGCACTTTAATGCTACAACAGAGTTAAGTAGTTGCAATTAAGACTGTATGGTCTATAAAGCCTAAAATATTTACTATGTGACCATATATATATATATATATGATGTTTTATTTATTTATTTGTTTGTTTATATATTTTGAGAGAGTGAGCAAGTGGGGGAGGGACATAAAAAGGGGAGACACAGAATCCCAAGCAGGCTCCACATTGTCAGAGCAGAGCCTAATGCAGAGCTCGAACTCACAAACCACAAGATCATGACCTGAGCTGAAACCAAGAGTCAGATGATTGACTGAGCCACCAGGTGTCCCACTATGCGAAAAATTTTTCCAACTTCTGCTCTAAATAAATGTACAAGAAAATTTTTTAAATGGTTACCTATGAGAAGGGGAAAAGATGAGGGCAATATCTTTTTATACTTTATTTTTGGACTACATAAATGTGTTCCCCCTTTAAGATAACTTTTAAATAAATTTTAATTGTTTCTGGATCTCCTGGCAAAAAGTACTCTTTACTCTTGTACAGCCAGCCTCCAAGAAGGACCCTAGTGGTTCCCACCTCTTGATATGCACACCCTTGTGTAGTCCTTTCCTTACCATACCAGGAAGATCTGTGTGACAAATAACATGTGGCAGATGGTACATCATTTCCAAGATTGGGTTAATAAAAGGCAATGGCTTTTCTCTCCCTCTCCCTCTTTTTCTTTCTCTCCTCCCTGTCTCTTAGCTCGCTAGCTGCGGGCAAAATCAGCTGCTATGTCATGAGGACACTCAGGCAACCTGTGGAAAGGTCCATGTGGTGAGGAACTGATGCCTCTAACAACCAGTGAGGAACTGAAGCCTACCCAAAACCATGTGAATGAGTTTGTGAATGGATTCTCACCATGTTGAACCTTCAGATGATACTGCAGTCCCAGACAGTTCCTTGACTGAAACCTCATGAGAGACCTTAAATCAGAACCACCCAGCTAAGAAGCTCCCATATTCCTTACCCATAGAAACTGAGATGGTAAGTGTTTGTAGTTTTAGGCGCTTAGTTTTGGAGTAGTCTATTACACAGAAATAGATAACTTATAAAACCATTATCTCTGCTTTTTAGGAGAAAAAGAAATAACTGGGATAGCATTAAGTACCAAAATCTCAGATTGGAAGAAGGGGTGTAGGGAAGATGCTAAGAGGCCAACCATACAGATCAGTTTGGAAGGCAAAAAGTGGAGAAAGAGAATGAGCTCAGGAGTGACTGACAGAAGTCCATTTATAACAAGTGCTCAGGTAGAAAACATATTAAGGGATTTGTCCATGAAACAGCTGAGGCAGGGAGCAAGAGAGTAGAAAGGAGGCAGGGAAAATGATTTGCTGGACTCGGATCCAAGAGACCAGCATTTCCTAAACCAATTGTGTTCCTAATTAACTATGGAATCTTAGACAAGCCTCTTTGTGTCTCTGGGGATTCAGTTTCCTTATCTGAAAAACAAGATTTGGATAGGATGTTTATAAACTCTATCATTGGAGTATTCCCTTTGCACAATGCTACAGGCAGTAGCACTGCCCTGGGTGAAGTACAATCTAATCTGTTTCAGTGGTCTGAGGGACAGAAGTACTAGCAGGGCATCTTCTCTGCTTGTAAGGCAACCCATTCATGCATCTGTATATATCACTTATTCGGTAACTGTTTACTGAGTATCTCCTCTGTTCCAGGCATAATGCACTTGGTTTTAAGGGTAAGAATGGATTTAAAAGGTCAATGAGACATAATACCATTCTTCAGGAAACCCATAATATACTCATTCGGCCTGATCTGACACTATGACAATACCTGCCTTTGGGCTTAAGTAGAAAGTTTCCTCTTTCCTTCATCCATCCCTGAAATCTCTAGTTAGCTTCAAGTTTCTTCATCCCTGATCTTTTTAAGCTTGTACATCTATTCTTTTGTCTTCTCCACAGTACTGACTTTGGAAAGGAAAGGGCACCTGGAAAGCCAAGGACCTTCCTGTGCACTATTAATTTTAATAACCAGGAGACCATTATTTCCCTTTTATGGATATTACACATCTATTAATGGAGCCTAAGATTGCTTAGATTGTTTTGCTGTCACACCACAATAGTTGCTCAATCAACTGCAAATTCACTTAGGTGCAAATTCATCATTTTAGTTACAAGATGTATGACATGGAAGCCTTTGTAAATTGATTTGCTGAAATCAATATACTCTTTGTGTATGGAATTCTCTCATATATCAAGCCACTAACTCCTCCCAAAAAGGAAGCAAATTTATTTTGGCAGGGTTTCTTCTATGTGGCTCTTACTAATCACTCTTTCTTCTAAATGTTTACCAAGTAAAAGCTTAATAATTCTCTATATTGTTTTCACAGATATGGGAACATATAAGTCACTCTATTGTTTCCAGAATTCACTTTTCTCTTAAAAAATGATCTTTTGCTCACATTTGATCTTCCGATAGCTTTCCCTACTTATCACATTTATAGATAACACAGATTCTCTCATTGCTTTCTTTCTTTTTTTATGCTTTTTTTTTTAATTTTTTTTTTGGTTTATTTTTGACAGAGACAGAGCACGAGCGGGGAAGGGGCAGAGAGAGAAGGAGACACAGAATGTGAAGCAGGCTCCAGGCTCTGAGCTGTCAGTACAGAGCCTGACGCAGGGCTTGAACTCACGGACCACGAGATCATGACCTGAACTGAAGTCGAACACTTAGCCGACTGAGCCACCCAGGTGCCCCTCTTTATGCTTTCTTTAGTCTCCTTCTTTCTTTATGCTCTTTACCCTCTAAAACTGTCAATCAAACAAGTTCTTTACTGCCTTTGGCAGACATTAGCTTCCACCAGCCATCAAGATAGGTAAGTTCCCACAATTACTATAATTTGCTCTATTAACCTCTGTAATCTGTATTAGGAAAGTATTATCCATACCCTCTCTCCAGTCAGACAATCTGTACACAGCCGCTGGATAATCAAATTTAAATGAAACTTTAGGAATCCTCTAGAAACTGAGGCTCGGAAAAGTAAAGGGTTTGTTTAAGGTCGCAGAACTGGGCAGATACAAAAGTCAAAGTTCTTGACACCAAAGGTATCTTATATTGCAACACAAAATCTCTCTCTCTCTCACACAATTTCAAGTGCACATAACTTTACCTCTCCTTTTATCCTCAGCCAAATGTTCTTTCCATGTTCAAGTGTACTTATTTTATGAAACCATTCTTTGACACAGTCACTCATGCAACAAGTATTTATTGAACACTTACCAAACAGTATTACTATTGCCCATTTGTGAACAACTTTATGTTAGTACAACCTGTCTTTAATCCAGTATTCTCCTAAGAATCTACAGTGTCAAAATCCATGAGTCAAAAATAAGTTATATTCAACTGTGAAATCCAACCAATAAATAGGAAGTACAGCATAAAATATTATCCATCAATATAATGGAATAGTATATAGCCATTATGTTACCATTCTGGTTGCTACCTGGAAAGATGGGGAATATTTATTACATAATATTAAAAGCAAGATAGAAAGAATGGGTAAATACAACTATAACTCTGTAGATGTTTGAGGGATATGGAAGAGGCCTAGAAGGGAATATATAATTATCCATGAAGTTAATAGGATTGTGGGGAATTATTTTCTCTCTTCAAAGTTTCTCTTTAATCTCATATAGATTTTTTTAATGTCAAACCTTTTTTAGAGTAAACTTAATCATATCTAAAGAGAGACAATTAGATAATACTAATCTCCTGTTTTTCATTTATATTCTACACTGTAATATTTCATTTTGCCCAATTCTCCAAATTGGTTGAGGATGAAGCTAGAGTACAGACGGCAGTCTCTATTTTACAAATATACAGATGAGACTATGCCTTTCACACTCATAGGGAAAAACAAGAATAAAAGCATAAACCAAGTACTTTAGAAGGATTTTTGTTTCTAACTCTCAGATCATCCTTCAAACCCTGGTACAACACTCCACACACACATTGTAACCAGATAGTTTTCTTGAAGATTGCCAAATATAGGCCTCTGCTTTCTCCTACAACCAACATAAACCAAGATGGGTCAATCAGTCTTTTCTTGGCATTTATTAAAATGGAGGTTGGAAAAGAAATCCAGTCCCTTTCTGGAGGCAAAGGTGTATCAGAGACGTAAGAAATAGGAGCTAGTGGCGAGCAAGCTTCCAGCCGGGTAAAAGAAGCTGGTCTAAGAAAATGAAGCTGACCAGAAAGTAACAGTTCATAGATGGAAAGCGACAGTTCTCCTGACATTGCAATCTCTGCCTCGACTGCACTCCTTTCAGAAGTTAACTGAATTGATAAATTTCTACTTTCTTTGGCTGCCTAAGTCTGTCTGAGTTGGGTTTATGTCACCTGAAATAAAAAAAGTCACGTCTAATATAGCAGAAGTTATTATTCCCAATTTATACATAGGAAACCTAAGTTTCAGAAAAATTAAGTAAGATTACAACATACGTAAGCTTTGGCCTTGAAGCACAAATCTTTTCCATAAAAACAAGTTGCATTCCTGGAGTGAGAAAAAAGCAGCTAAATGAAAAAGGCGTAAAAAAGGGAAAACACAAAACATAAACAGAAGTATAGCAAATGGAAAAAATGCTGTAAAAATACCAGTAAAAAAAAAAATATATATATATATATATATTTAAATATATATAAATATATATAGTAACATCATTTATGTCTAGTTGAAACTAAGAAAAGATCAAGTGTTTCTATACTAAGTTAGGACACAAAACTTTTGATAACACCTGATTCCATCCTAGTGCTTGCTTCCTTTATTCTTTTTTATGTACAGTGTATCCAGAAGCTTAACTGGGTCTCGCTGCCTCAGGGTATCTCATATGGGCCTTTCCATAGAGGATATAAAACATGGCAGCTTGCTTCCAAACAAGCAAGAAAGAAGACAAAGGAGAATGCCAGAAAGAAAGTCTTAGCAAGATTAAAGTCATGGTTTTTTCAAACTTATCCCTGAAGTGACATACCATGTTTTCCCATATTCTATTATTTAGAAGTCACTAGATCCTGCCCACACTCAATGATTACCCAAAGGCATGAATACCAGGAGATGGTGAGCCATATCAGAACTTGTCTGCCATTCTTGCTACTTCAAATGGTGATGTTTCTTATAATGGATAAAGTCTTAGGTTCACTGAAATACAGTAGGAAGTACAGTACGTATTTGTTGAATGATTAAAATGAATGAAAAAGATAAAATGCTATTGTCCTTTTTCACAGAATCAATTATAATTTTCCTTCTATGTTACCAATATTTCCAAATGTTTCTGACCATCTCTGTGGTTGTATCAACTTCCCTAAAACTGATAGTTTGTCAGTGCAATACTGACGTACTCACTCAATAAACAAAGCAACATTCCCATCACAAATAACTCATTCAAGAAGATGAACAATTCAAAAGATACATAATGAGCTAACAATATGCTAAAACTACATAGTAGCATGGCAATTTTTAGCCCATTAAGAAGTGGCAAGACTTTTTCCCCTTTACTTGCTTTAAATGTTGGCATCACTGTTCACACATGCACTGATTGCTGCAATAACTCTATCTAGACAAGAACAGTGTAACTACAGAAACACTGCAGCTCTGGCTCTAACAGAGCAGAGAAGCAGAGTGTTTTTATCCTAACCAGTACCACTAAGATATGCTGATCATTCTTACAGAGCTGGGGGTTTTTTTCTAAGAAAATATACTGTCTTTGTAAAGAAATGACAAAGTCGCCATATGTAATACGTGGAGCCTGTGGACTAGATGTTCTTCCAAGAAAGTCTCCTTCCTTTCCATGCAAGAAAAGGGTCTGCTTTGGAGAAGCACCAGGGAAGTGACAAAAAAAATAATACATGAGGTATAATATTTGGCCATATTGTGCACAAGGCTAGAAGGAAAGATGCAAAAAAGCCTAGTGTAGCTGACTTCAAAAGCCTTAAGAAGACAGATAAACTGAGTGTGCAGCAAAACATGACAGTAGCTTTACTAGAAAAATAGGAATTTTGAAGATATTTTAAAAGACTTGCTGTCTATGAGGGTCTCTTAATTCCATAGGAATCCTGTATGCTGCTTTTCATACTTGCAAGCTCCCCGCGGGCAGGAACAAAGCATTATTCCTCTGTATATTTCCAGGTATAGTGTCCTATACAGGAGGTGATTAGCTAATAAATAATAATAAAGTTAACATTTATTGATGACTTAGATAACCATATTCTCTTAGATAACCAAGTTTAATATAGATTACTCAACTAAATAGCTATTATCATAACCCCATCTTACATATGAGGCAATGAAGACTTGGAGAAGTAAAGTGACTTGCCCAAGTTCGTGTAGCTATAATCTGTGGCACCAAGATTCAAGCCCAGGTAACTGATTCCAAAGCCTTAACCACTCTTAATTCTTAATTAATGGCTGCTAACCTGAATTGTTGTTCTCAATTATAGAGGGGGATGATGAGTGACCTTTTCTGGATTCTGTTTTACAGGATTTTGTTTCTCACATGTCACGGACATAAAGAACAACTTACTGTCAGAGGTGGGCTTCCTTTCACAAACGAGGTACTAAACATCACCTCTTATTCCCATTCCCACCACACGCCATATGTGTAAAAAGAAGGTGATCAAGAAACCAGAAGGCCACTGAGGAAGGATTCCTTGCTTAAAAGGGTTAGTGTGTGTGTGTGTGTGTGTGTGTGTGTGTTTGGCAAAATGTGACAAGACTGGGGATGGGGGAATGGGGAAGGAGAGAGAGACTGGCTGCAACAAACTAAATTTAAATGGTAAATCCTGGGGCACCTGGGGGGCTCAGTTGGTTAAGCATCTGATTCTTGCTATCAGCTTAGGTCATGACCTCAGGGTTATGATAGTGAGCCCTGTGTCAGGCTCCACATGTTGACCCTGCTTGGAATTCTCTCTTTTCCTCTATCTCTGCCCCTCCCCTACTCGCATGCTCACTCATGTGCTCTCGCTCTCTCTCTCTCAAAATAAATAAATAAACTTTAAAAAAGTAAAATAAATGGTAAATCCCTCCTTCTTCAGGTTAAAGTTATCAGTTATTCACAACTCTGAATTACTTTGATCAGTTTGTTTTAGGACTAAAAGAATTCCTGCTGCTCTCACCAAAGAAAATGACTAGCAATTGAGGACAAAGGCTCTGATGATAAAGTAGTTGTATTCACCAACTCAGATTGCTATAACAAAATACCATAGAGTAGGTGCTTTACACAACAGAAATTTATTTCCTTACAGTGCTGAGACTGGAAGTCCAAGACCAGAAAGCCAGCATGATCAGGTTCTGGTGAGAGCTCTCTTCCTAGCTTGCAGATAGCCTCCTTCTTGCTGTGTTCTCACATGGCCTTTCCTTAGTGCTTGTGTGCAAATGAGATCTCTTAGCTCTTCAATTTCATGTAAGGCTACCTATTCTATAGGATTAGGACCCCATCCTTATGATCTCATTACCCTTAATTACCTCCTAAAAGCCCCATCACCAAATACAATCATACTGGTTGTTATAATTTCACATACAAATTTGGGGGAGACAATTCTATCCATAGCAGTAGTGGTAGCAAGTTCTGAGAAAAAAGATTCACTAATAACACCCAACTCACACTTTCTCTTCTCCCCATTTCTGTAAGAGCTCCAAATAAGTCCAAGGGACTGTTATATAGTTGAAAAAAAGATGTCCCATTGTTGGGATGAGCGCTGGGTGTTGTATGGAAACCAATTTGACAATAAATTGTATTAAAAGAAAAAAAGAAAAAAGATGCTCCAAAAAGTTACAGTTACATACTTGCCAAAAAGATGCCTGGTGGGCAGGGGGGTTGCTTCTTATGCAAGAGAGCTAATCTTCCTTCTGGTAGCGGGATTGACCTGGCAGTTCTGAGATATTCAATAAAAGGCTTCACTTTCACTTGTAAGATATCAGTGAGAATTAGAATTCATCAGATGCTCTCCTTGTTGTAGGGGTCCTGGGATAGTTGTGTTTCTATGTGACTGGAACCTTGCTGACTCAGCCTCATAGCTACATGGATATGTCTAATCCAATTCTGCCACCACGACTAGCAAGCATACGCTAGTTGTATGACTAGCAAGACTACCATGGCCTTGTAAGTGCCGGCTTATATCTCACCATGCTTCTGTCCAACACACCAGGCACCTGGGAAGTCTCAGTCATCTCAGTGTTCACACTGCCTGAGCCTGGTCCCTTCTCCCTGCCCCCAAACCCAGGTCAATGCACTCTGATATTCTATATTATCCACTCAGCTCTCCTTAAGACTTCTGGGCCCACTTGGTTAAGAGCAAAAGAACACCACTCCACACTGAGTGAGTGGAAAGGATGGACTATTTTGGAACTTGAGGAATTGGGGGAGATAGATAAGACTTATCTGGATGATACTTATTCACATGGTTTTTTCCAGGATTAAAAATGTGATATTAGCAAAGTGTTGACTATAGCATCAAATCTATAATAAGCACTCCCTAAGTAGTAGTCATTATTATTAAAAAGAATCATGAAGATGGAAAAGAGCACTAAGAGCTTACAGAAGGCTATTTTCAGGAAAGTGGAAAGGCCTAAGAATCTCCACTGGGAGCCCTAGTGGCACCAAACATATCACTAAAACTCTTCTTGATTAAACACTCATTTAGCAAGATACCAAAGCTTCTTCAAAAATGACAACACTAATAGCATTAGGTAGAACACAGTGAGCTTCAAGTTTTAAAATCACCAATTGGTTGAAATTACTTTCTGACATTTCTGAAGGTTCTTTATTTCCTATGCTTTCATTTTTCTGCAAAAGAAAGGAAATCTTCAGATTGATTTCAGTATAGATATTTTTCTACAATCTTTATAACTTTGGTGTAGAAAGCCTACTGATGTCTCGGAAGGAATGTAATGAAAGAGACTGCTTCCTTCATTTTGAAATATGAGATAAGGTATGGCATTGTTGGTGCCCACACAGAGGTGACAGGCTATACTTCTTCTCAATTTACCATTTGCTGAGCATCTCTAAGTGTGAGCCTTGTGTGAATGCTGAGGAGACTGAGTTAAAGGAGTCCTAAGGGGATAACTGTGCTCTCCAACTCTGTCCTTGGCATAATATCTTCTTGCATTCTCTGCACATTTCCTTCTACTCTCATAATCCTCCTCCAATCTTCTCTCCAACAAAACCCTGAAACCTCTTATCCTTCACAATCCACCCTTACCCTTTCAGATCCAAAGATCTCATCCTCATGTCTGTGAGCACAATACAGCATATTTTATCTTTTCTTCTCACAGATTCCCTAAACACGTTAATACCATTTGGTTCTGGATTGTTCCTCATTTTCCTCCCTTAAAACATTAGAAATATTTTGGAGTTAACAAATGTTCCTTGGTTTTCCACTACCTGGAAAATAGGCTAAGTATTTTCTCATATCACCAGTGGTTGCCTTTGAATCACTTTTAGGGAAATCTCATGTGCTTTTCTGAATGAAGTCAAAAGAGATGACAAGCTGAACACCAATTAGCAATGTACAGCCACTGGAATCCTGGGAGCATGGCTCTACAGGAGCCATCAACTTTGTCCCATTTAGCACATTAGTGAGAAATAAATGAAATTAAAATATTTTATTCTATTAAAAGCAACAGTGTAGTATGAAGTATTACATAAATCCAAGCATTTTCTACCTTCTTTCTTTCTTTTTTTTTTTAAAGTTTATTTATTTATTTTGAGAGAGAGAGAGAGAGAGAAGGAGGGGCATAGAGAGTAAGAGAGAGAGAAAATCCCAAGGAGGCTCTGTGCTATCAGTGCAGAGCCCCATGTGGGGCTCAATCTCCTGATCTGTGATATCATGATCTGAGTTGAAATCCAGAGTCCACGCTTAACCAACTGAGCCATCCACGTGCCCCGACCTTATTTCTTTCTAATGTATGTATACTTTAGGTTATATTGTAGTTAAACTAAAAATAATTCAAATTTGATTGTTTTAGGTACTTAGGATAATAGAGGCCTCCCTCAAAATTAGAAATGAACGTTAAATTGAATATTACAACTCAATGGCTCAAAATTCAGTGTTATATAAAACTCTAAGCCTAGAAAGACCTATGTAAATACATTACCATATCCATAGAACGAAGGTGTGATCAGAAGACTAGTTAGCCACAGCAGCAAAATCACAGAGAAAAATACTGGGATAAGTAGTGGGAATTTTAGCCTACAGAATTGCAATAATTTCAATAATTTTTATTGAGTACCAACTAGACATCATTTTGGATCTGAGGACACCATACTGAACAGGGAAGCTAAGGTCCCTCTCCCAGACCTTACATTCTAGATAGAAGGGACAAACAATAAAGGAAGAAAGAAATGAGAAATTCCGATTGTTAAAAAGTTCCATGAAGAAGACAAACTGGAGAATAATGGTATAAAGCATAGTGTGTGTAGGCAGGGGAGGGATATTTAAATTGGTTTGGTGTAGGTTTGGATGAATATACAAAGAATCAAAAGTAGCAGTGGCTTAAATAAGATGAAGTTTATTTTTCTCCCACTTTAAAAGAAGCCTGTAAGTACACAACCCTGGGTTACTTGAGAAACTCACAAATTCATCAGGGACTCAGGCTTTCCAGATCTCTGCTCCACCATCCTTAGCAAATGCCTTTTCCCCCATGATCCAAAATGACTGTTAGAGCCCAGTCACCATATTTGATATTCCGGGGAACAAGATGGAAATGGGGAGAAAGAAGGACATATCTCTTTCCTTTTAGGTACTGTTTTCAAAGCACCACATTACTCTTTGTCTTACTTTTCATTAGAGAGGCTGGGTAATAGAACAGTTTGGCTATGTGGTGATGCGCCTAACAAGGAAAGAAAGGGAGAGAAGATATTGGGAAGCAAAAATCATTCTTGCTGAAATTGATCTGGAAAGGCCTCTCTGAAGAGCTAACATATGGGCTGAAGCCTCAATGATGAGAAGGAGACAGCCACGAAAAGATGTGGAGGTAGAACACTACAATCAGAGAAAAGGACAAGAGCAAAATCCCCAAAGTGGGAATGAACTCTGCATATCTCTGGAATCAAAAGAAAGCTAGGGCACTGAAAAAATTGAGTGAAAGGGTGTTATACCATGAAGTCAGGAGATTAGCATGTTAGACCTTATGATAGGTCACAGAAATTAATTCAAATTAGGGTATTTTCAGTCCCCTTAAAAGGGTCATCCTCATTGTGATAAGGATGAATAGGAGACCATCAAACATGTGATTGATCTATGCTCCCTACATAGCACTCCCTGTGGTGCCTACAGACCTGCTCAGCAGTGTTCTCATTCTACATGCTCCATCAGTAAAGTGGCTTCTGGTTCTTGAGTCCCACTCTCCTCCCCCAACTTCCTTGGCAACTTTTCTCAGTTTTTGCCTTAGAAGGATTGGGCTTTAAGAAGACTGTGAAGGCATGTCATGAACAGAAATACAATTCAAGGTAGTTAAATCTTGAATTCCCTCAAAATAAACAATCAGCCAAGATAAGATTTCATTCTCAGAATCCAAGAAAAATACTCAGAAAAGACTCTCTTAACCTTTGTTTGCAATAAAATAAACAGCTCAACAGTTTCCCTTCTGTTTCTCCCACATTTCATATTGGGGTTTGTGGGAAGTGTTCACATCGCAGAGAGAAGAAAGGGAGCAGCTGGAAAGGCTGTCTCATCTTCCAGCATTTGCTCTCTGTAAGCTCTGACAATCTGAGTCACAGATCTTCAAGAAAGTTTAGCTGTTTAAAGATGGATCTAGATTCCCAAAAGATCAGTAGGGTTGTTAATAAAATAATGCCCTATAAGGCTAGTATCTTAGAGGTCTTTCACTGTCTCCATAAATGTCACTCACACACTCCAATACACACACACATACTCGTATACATTTATATACATATACAATAACTAAACCAGGCCAATTAAGTTGCATATGACATATTTTTAATGCATTTATAACCTAGCTGGCCATTCTAGAGAACAAGTTAGAGTCAAGGATTAGTCAAACAAATAATAGAGTTTTAAAAAAACATACAAGGAAAATGAGGTCACACAGAGAACTATGAAACAGAAGGTAATGCAATAGGAACAGTCAAGCTTCAATTAAATGAATGAAAATTACAATGATTATTATTCATGCTATTATTGAGCATCTACTATAGTCTAGGCAATGTGCTGAACACTTAAATTACCTTATCTCATTTAAAATAATAATGTCAAGAAACAGGTACTGTTATTACACCTATTTATAGTTAAGGAAACTGAGTACAGAGAGATTAAATATTTTGCCAAGTCTGAGAACTGGTAAGTGATGTGGCTGGACTCCAACCAGATCTGTCTGACTCTTATGCTTCTCATGCTTATGTGATACTCATATACCATAGGGGTTAGGAAGGAGGAGAGAGGAAAATGTAATATTTAGCTATATTAATATTATGTTTATAATATTTCTACTGGATTATATTCCTATCACAGCTCACCTGAAGTATCATGTCAAATTTAGGAACAAAACTTAAAGACACAGAATTGAAGAGTTAGAAGGGATGGCTCCCACCACTTCTAGCTATGTGACCTTGGCTAGTTACATAAGAACCTCAAGTTCTCCACAGGAAAGTGAGAAAAATATCTACTTTACAGAGTTGATGTGAAGACTGAAGATAATGTGTATGAAGGGAAAAACACAGTGTCTGGCATACAGCAAACAGAAAAGGCACTAAAAATGACGGCCAATATATTTATGACTGTTATTCTGAGAGGATGACAACGAGGGTATTGATCATGCTTTCTGAACATTAGCATGAGATGTGAATTCACATTTTCTAATGGGGTGGTTTCATTACTGCTTTGCATTCTCCTACAAATTACAATTCATACCAAACTTAAGGTTGGGCTCCTCTGAAGCAAACAAGATAAATCTTTTAAATCTAGTAATTTCACACTCCCCAGAAAACTGAGAGGGACTCTCTCCAGTCTCTTATCAAAATTATCTTTGAAAAAACAGCCAGTGGGAAAGGAGTCCCAGTGACTGCTGATGTGCTGCCAAGTCCAACACCCCTGTCTCTTCAAAGGTCTAGCCCATAAAGAAATATCACTTTCTGTCTTGACTGGCAGCATTTATCTTGGATTTCAAAGCATCAAAGCACTGTTGGTGCCCAAGATGTTTTGTGAAATGATACTAATGTGTTCAATGATCTACATTTGAAAGGCTGTATTTCTGAAGCTGATAAACTCACTGCAAACCCTACTAGTGAAGACCATTTTCAGTATGTAAATTCCATCTGCATTCAAAAAACACCCACTATTCACATCTACAGAGGCATTTATAGTCTAAAGCCCACCCACAGAGGATAGGGGGTGGAGGCCTTCATGTAGATGGAGACAACCAAGAAGTCCTTAGAAACACAGGAAAACTACCATCCAGCTCCTCCTTACTTCTAGAGCCTAAATTAAGTTCTGGGGGCAGAAAAATAGGACTGTAAAATAGAAGCCAGTCTTCCTCCTTCTCTTTCTACTGTCACCAAAGAAACCAGTATGTTTCTGTGCACGGGTTTCCTCAGGACTATCCTTGCCTCAGATTCTACCAACCAAAAGTCCCAGACACCAATTCTTCCATGAAATCTGCTTCTTTTCTACTGAGATCATATCCATCAGACCTAAACTCTGGACTGTTGATTCAACAAAGTATTTCCAAAGAAGTGAGACTGGTACCACGAGTGGTAAGAGAAGTCATTAAATAGCATTGAATCACAGGGTGAGAAAGCCATTCCATTTTCAATTCTTTTTCTGATTTTCTGATTTATTAAGAAGTAAGTCCCAGTGCCATGCTATAGTGTCATTAGCATGTCTCCAACACTTGCTAAGCTTTTTTTTTTTTTTTAAGGAATTGGTTTCAGAGCCAAGGAACAGGCAACACTACCTACATAGAATTTAATAACACTATTTTGTTTATACCATCTTTATTTTTAGTTACTGTCTTTTTATGGCAAGACAGCTAGTTTTCCATTAATAGTAGTAAGATAAAGTTTACTTTCTTAATTCATTTCTTTGAATTATTTAAGTTAAAAAAGATGAATCAACTATAAAACTGGTATGCAGATAAGGGGAAAATTATGAAGGTGGTTGAAAATGATTAACTTTGGGAGATACTAGTTACTATATAATTGGAAAACAGAACATTTAAAAATGTATCCTTCTACTACCCTAGGGCAAAACTAATCTCTCCGTCATCTGTAGTCCCACAGCTCTGTTTGTACCTGTAATACAGCATGAATTCATCTTCTTTGAATTATAGTTAGCTATGTACATTTTTCATTATCCCTAATGGAGTTAGCTCCTGGAAATCTTGTCCATTTTTACAGACCCCCTCTCTGTTACACAGAGTACATTCTCTGTGAATGTTTATTGAGTTGGGAACCTAATTCACCTTAGTCCCAGATGTAGAATATTGGGAGTCACTTTAAGGATCCTCAGGACCAACAAAGCGTAAGATTTCTCTACAGCACACAATCTTCATTACTTGCATTAAAGATCAGTCAATAAGCAATCAAGACAGACATACTAAACTTCCATCATGTTAAAGCCCTTTGGGATTTTGGATATGCATAAATAACTAACAAGATACTTTTATAATTTTTGATGATTATAAAAGTTAAATATGCTAACTGTAGACAATTAGATGACACAAAAAACAAAGACAAAGAGGTATAAAAATATACATAAATAAACCACAATTCCCACATCTGCAGATAACTACTATTAACATTTTAGAGTGTTTTCCTCCAGTCTCTTTTCTTTGCTGGTTTGTTTGTTTTCAACACTGAGAACACATTTTGTGTATTAAATTGTGTCCCTGCCTTTCATCTTACTCACCTTCATATTCACTCTTGGGCCAGCTTATTTTTCTGCTTGGTTTCTATGTACCAGCAACATGAATGACTAGATATGTAGAAACATCAAGAAATACTGAAGTATGGGTATAAATGACCCTTATAGACTTCTGCCAAGTGGAGGCATTCCATGACTTAACATGAAACATAAGGAGTTTCAAAAAAGTTGTGTTAAAATGTTTCTTTAGAGGAGAACAGCAATGATGGCAGTTTCCAATTAAGGATTAGTCACAGAACCATAGACTGTGCAGGCTGGAAAAAGGCTTAAGAAATGCCTTTATAGACTAGGAACCAAAGGTCAAGATAAAGTTAATGACCTAGGAAAGAACACTCATTAGGAACAGCAGGCTCTATTATCTAGCCTCAAGGCCAGATGGAGATAAAATATTTTACATTATATTGTAACTCAATAGGAAACACAGGTGAATATTCATACAGCCTAAGAAGAGCATAGCTATTACTAAATGAGAAGCACCTGCTTAGCTCAATAAATCCACTCAAAAAAATTTTCCCCACCCCAGTGTCCATCCAAGGACAAATCCCTCAATTATTGTTTTAATAATAATATGGACTAGTCTCTCTGTCAACAGACTCTACTACTTCTCACCTATCCTGCACATGACTACCAGAATAATCTTCTTAGGAACGTTATTATACTATTTTCATCATGTAATTCCTCTGATCAAATTATCTTTAATAGATACTGTTGGCTAGAAAACAAAGTTCAGATCTCATATACAGGTCCTCTGCAATCTATTTCCACTAAAGATACTGTTTGTAAGAAATGGTACAGGAAAGTAGAAAAGAGTACTAGACTCTGAGTCAGGAGATAAGGGGCTAAAATACCAGTTTCTGCTCCTTGCTAATCATGTGATCCTGGGCAAGTTATTTAACCTCTTTGAATCTGTTTCCTTACCTATAATCTAAAGATAAGTAATACTTTTTTCATATAGTTGGAGTAAATATAAATTAATTGAATGCAAAATTAACATGCTTAACACATGGTAGGCATTCAGTTGAAGTCAGCTGAATATGAACATAAGGTCTCTTCTACCTCTAAAATTCAAGGTTTTCCTTCCCCAATCAGTCTCTCCACTCCAATCCAACACCCATATTCACTTCTCCCAAACAAGAAAATTCTTCTATTTTCTAGTGCCCCTCCTCTACATCTACACAAATATTACCATCCTTCAAGTTCTCTTCAAAACCTACCCTACCTACTCTGTAAAGTCTATAACAAAACCTTACTTAAAAATAGGCACTGCCCCTTCTAAGTACTTAACTCTCTTAATTTACCCATTGTCTTGTAACATGAACTTCTCATGTATTGAGAACATATCACCCTAGCAGTATTACATGTCCTTGAGGGCTACTATGCTGCATTGTTCCTCTTTATATCTCTCATTCATTCAATCACTCATGGAAAGTCCTTGTTGATGAGCACTGAGTTACCATGAGTTCTAAAGGATTAGTACAAATTGGCCAGGCAAATAGAGGGAAGTGGGGCTTCCAGATGGAAGAAATAGCCAGAATGGAGGTCCTCAGGCCAGTAACAGCGTGGCAATTTACATAACTGGAAAAAAAAAAAAGATGAGGTAGAGAAACAGAAAGGGATCAGACTAAAGTAAGGTGGAAGAGGAAGTAATTTCTTCCCTTGAGTATATTCTACCAAAGTGCCACATTTTTTAAAGGTGCCAGTAATACACTGAATTACAGCTGTTAATATTACAATGAAAAGACTTCAGAGGTAGCAATATGAAAGCTGCAAGGATGACAAAAAAAAAAAGGAGGCTGTTAAATGGTGATGCTTTTTTAATTTGTTTTAACATTCTTATTTATTATTGAGAGATAAAACATGAGAATGGGAGGGGCAGAGAGAGGGGTAGGCACAGAATCTGAAGGAGGATCCAGGCTCTCAGCTGTCAGCACAGAGCCCAACAGAGGGCTCGAACTCAAACCGTGAGATCATGACCTGAGCCCAAGTCAGACGCTTAACTGACTGAGCCACCCAGGCACCCTGGTGGTGCTTTTTAAAATTATGGCTTTTCAGGGGTGCCTGGGTGGCTCAGTCAGTTAAGAACCCGACTTTGGCTCAGGTCATGATCTCACAGTTCGTGGGTTCGAGCCCCGTGTCGGGCTCTGTGCTGACAGCTAGCTCAGAGCCTGGAGCCTGTCTTCGGATTCTGTGTCTCGCTCTCGCTCTCTCACCCTCCCCTGCTCACACTATCTCTTTCTCTCTCTCTCTCCCTTTCTCTCTCTCTCAAAAATAAATAAAACATTAAAAAATTAAAAAAATAAATTACAGCTTTTCTACCAACCAATGGTAAGGCTCCCTCATCTACTTCCTCCCTAACCCTCCCCACTCCAACTCAGTTGACTTTTTTTTTTTCTAACTTGATGATACAGGTTTGATTTTAATCACTTAAAGTAGAGCAATGTTTTGATCTCAGTTGCTAATGACAAGGGACTAATCTTTAGAAGAGCAGAGAAGTGGGCTTTGTTTGCATGTGGACAAGCAACAGATTTTATACTCCCTCTCTCTACCTCACTGGTCTTGGTATATTTTACTTTCTGAGAGTGCCTGTTTTATGAACAGTCATTAAACCTAATCTTGACATTACTCTGTTAACCATAAACATTTTACAAATTGAAATCACCTTCTACCTTAAATTTTCTATTGGGATTATGTGTAGACCTCCTTGTAGGCTAGAGTTCAGATCATGCAGATCATGCATCTTCCAGGCCATGAAAAATGTTAAGGTTTTATGAAAGGGAGTGTATGATCTGATTTATGTTCTAAGATCATCCTCTGCCATATGAGCCATGCTTTAGAGGAGAGAGCAGTTAGAAGGTGAAAGACTGCAAAATGTTTTCTTCTGAGTTTTTAATTTCAGTTTCCAATAAGCTCAAAAGATGACATGAATATTGGAGCTAGTTTAAGCTAAGCAATAGAATATCCCAGAAACAACTGAGCATATTCTATTATATTAGCTCCACCCAGTCATGTTTCAAATGTGGTTCTATATTGGAGCTTATGAGCCTGTAGAGTGCTATAAGACACATGTGAAGAAGTCATATTTTCTCTCCACTTAAGCCAGTTGGAAATCTTCCTTCCACAGGTTTTCCCTTATCTAAGCCTTGAGCTACTGAAATGTGAGCTGTCTCCAAACCATCTGAATTTGAAACTTCCCTATGCTTTGTCTCAGCAAAAATATAGACTCTTTCTGGGAAAGTCTGAGGAAAGCTCATGAGATATTTGTGTGTTTTATTTAGTTTTTCAAGTGGAAAAAACAATACACATTTCCCTGTTTAAAAGAAAAAACAAATCTGTTGACTTACATGCAAATAACTCAAACCAGCTGACCTTTAAAATGTCAAACTTCACATGTGGTCAAGCCTCAGACAGACTCTAAGCTAAGTTTGGAAAAAAAATAATTTAAATAATGAACTGGTAAAGCAAGTAAAGTGAAATATTTGGATGATGATTCAGTTGAGTAACTACTAGTGACCCCAAACTGCCACTTGTTACGGATAGATGCCTTGTACGATTTTAACTTGGGAGAGTTCAGAAATGACCCAATTATGGTGGGTGTCTTTCCAAACTCACCAGAGGCTAGAAGCAAGAGGAGAGGTAGTATCTGATCCACTCAAGATTGAAATGCTTAGGCCTTAAGGAATACTGGAAACAAGTCTATCATACACATGACTCATTTACTCCTGGCTTAATAATGAATTTTTTAGATCAAGGACTGACTAAAATCTTTATAGGACTGAAAACTTAGTTCTACACATCTCTCATCATGTAATTCAAAATGAAAACAATTATTAACCTGTAAAGGAAAAAAAAAGTGTAAGGAAGCCCAACAAATTTCCGATTTTCTCCTCTGTGGCCACTTTCATGCCTTTTTAAAAAAGATATTATTTTTCTGGTGAGCCTTTTTTTGTTAGCACCCTAAACATATGCATAGTTTGCCTTTTGGGTAATCAGTACTGTCTGGATCCCCATAGCTATGTTGTTTGGATTTCTTATCATTTTAATATTCTCTGACTTCTATAAAGTTACTACAGGTCTTCCTTGACTCACAATGGTGTTATGTCCCAATAAACCCAGAGTAAGTCAAAAATATCCTAAGTCGAAAACTCATTTACACCTAACCTGCCAAATACCCTAGCTTAGTCTAGCCGACCTTAAATATGTTCAGAACACTTAAGGTATCTTATAGTTGGGCAAAATCATCTACCCTGAAACCTATTTTATAATAAAGTACTGAATATTTCATGTAATTTATTGAATACTGTACTCAAAGTGAAAAACAGCATGGTTGTATAGGTGGAGAATGGTTATAAGTATATGGATTGCTAACCTCCACCCCCTGCCCCCGGCCTCTCCCTCCGGATCTCATACCTGGCCAGGAGCTGTGGCCACTGCCCAGGATCAGTAGAGAGTATCATAAAATATACTGCCAGCCCAGGAAGACATCAGAATTTAAAATACAAAGTACAGTTTCAACTGAAGGTACATCACTCTCACACCATGGTAAAGTCGAAAAATTTTAAGTCAAGCCATCTTAAGTCAGGGACCATCTATTATAGAGACTCTTATGAAAGTACTTGTTTACATAAATCAAAGTCACTTTACATTACTAGATAATTAAGTGGCTATCTACAATAAAAAGGTGGTGGGGGTAATATGACTTCCCAATGAGATCTGTATCGGGTCTTCTCATTTGTCATACAACAAACTACTCAAGGCTGGACATAATGTATATGTTTATGCACCAGGAAAAATTTATCTTGGCTGACAGAAAACTACATAAAGCCAAGTTTACATACATCAAGTCTTAACAAACCAAGGCTTCTTTTCCTTTTTCCATTTGCTCTTCAGCATTAGAAAGGAAATGTCCACTGCTCATTCCTACTTCAGATAGTTAGTAGTTGCACTTGTCTGAGGCCCAATACCAATTATTTGTGCCCAGACTTCCCCTATTCTACAGGAAAGGAAAAATGCCACAATAAGTCTCAAGGTGGCAAATGAACAAGTACGTACTTTAACCTTCTTTATGTTTCTGGTTTTATCTTTCTAGGTTAGTGTTCATGTTGGGTCCTTCCTTAAGGTTAACTATAAAGCAACATGATGAGGTTTCTAGAAAGTA
Organism: Cryptoprocta ferox; assembly: GCA_028646485.1. Lineage (NCBI taxonomy): Eukaryota > Metazoa > Chordata > Mammalia > Carnivora > Eupleridae > Cryptoprocta > Cryptoprocta ferox. The sequence continues at coordinate 53,915,993 of CM053561.1, forward strand.
TCCTCGATTGAAGACAAAATGTGTTATGGCATTAAGCCATTCACTTCTCCATATTGTCTTTAGTTCCTAACCGTTGATCCAAGAATTTGCACTAGTCTGACCTTAGAGGCCCCTTGCAACTCTGACATTTTATAATTACAGAAACTTCTCTAGCTCAATGAAGGCAAGGATAAAGTTAAATTAGTGGAAAATTAATGACTTGGCAACCCTGTTCAATCAAGTGGGTTGATACTAAAAAGCACATTAACTTAAGCAATGCATCCTTTTATCTTATCTTTGCATCCCTTGAACCAGGGCAGTGCTTAACACAAATAACTGGCCTAAAACAGACTTTTTAATTGCCCCAAGTATCTGAAACCACCTTGTAAACTTATTGAGTGAAAGAGGATTATTCCAGGATCAGAATGTATAAAGGCAAATGGTGATCAAACAACATGTCACATTTGTGAAAGAAAAGAAGTTTCTTATGGCATGGAGCTCAGGGTGCTTGAAAAGAGAGATGAAGCAAAAAGATGTAGTCAGGAACCAAATTATGTGCATGTTACATTTTTAAAAGTCATTTTTCCAAAAAAAAGCTTAAATGGAGACAATAAAGAATTTGACCATGGAAGTAATCAAATTTATATTTTATATAGATATCTCTAATTACATTACAACAGTTTGTGATATGGTGTGCGGAGCCACCCAAATGGAGCAGTTTAAACCTTGGGGATAACAACTATAAGGAGCACAGGGTTACTGAGAAATAATTAGTTGTATTCTTTCCTCCATTTGTTTAATATAAATTTACTTGGCACTTATCACTACAACAACACCAACAACAAAATTCATTTTTTCAAATAATGTGAATCTGTAGAGGAATTATAGATAATTTTTATTTTTAATTTCTGTTACTGTTATTAAATTTATTATTGTCGTAACACTGTTCTCTATTGGTTTGCTTGTGATCTCAGGTGCAGAGGGTAGAATTCATTATAGTCAGTTCTTGACACATCATCACTGTCGATCTTTGCAAAGCCCTCTCTTACTGCATTTATTTTTTAATTTCTCTGTATACCCATACCACATTCAAGTCCACCTATCCTTAAGACAATGACTTAAATGTGTGTAACATATTTTTCTTTGCATGTACTTTTATAAAAATACATTATTTTGTGAGTATTTGTATTTTAATTCATATAAATGGTATTGTACTATATATTGCTGTTTCTTTTGCAATGCTTTTATGATCCATCCATGTTGCTATGTATAATGACAAATTAGTTGCTAATTATGCATAATACTTTTTGTGTAATCACCACATTTTATCTATGCATTCCCCCAGTAATAAAAACCCAAATTGCCCCAACTCCCTCACCACAATACTCAACAAATACCCTGTACATATCCCTTTATAAACCCACATGAGAATTTCCATGGGAGTAATAAAAACATGAGTGGAATTTCAAAGTCAGAGAATAAGGATACTCTTTATTTGCTCTGAAGAATGGCTGTACTAGCCTACAATCCCACCAGCAGTACAAGAGGGTTCCTATATCCCCCATGCTTGTCAACACTTGACTTTATCAAACTTTCTAACTTTGCCAATCTAACAGGTAGAAGGTAGTATCCCATTGCTTTTACAATGCGTGTCTTCAAAACTATTAATGATTTTGGGCACAGGCTCCCTAGCTTTTAGGGTTTTCCCCAAAGTAAATTTTCTGTTTGTATCCTTCACCTATTTTTCTTTTCTTGCTGATTACAGGAGCTCCATATATACCCAAGATATTAATCTCTTGTTGGTTATACACATTGCCTATATATTCTCTTCTTCTGTCATCTGTCTTTAACTTTGGCCCTATTGGTTTCATTGCATAAAAACCCTTAATTTTAATTTACCACTGTTTGCCTTATGGGTTGTGCCTTAAAATTTTGTCAAGAAGTCACTTATTGAACCCTTCGATCACATATATATTCACTTCTATTTTCTTCTATTAACTTCATGGACTTATCTTTCACATATAGGTCCACTGATTTGTGGTGCCACCTTATCATACATAAGGAACAGACACACATGGATTGTTCTTTGAGATCTCTATTCTGCTCCATTGAGCTGTTTATTTGACATTGCATCATCATTTATGTAATAGATAGAGCAACTCTGCTACTGTCTTTCCTTCTTCCTCTCCTCTCTTACTTAGCTCAAACCACCCTATCAACTCCCATCCCAAAAAGCTTAAGATTGCCACCAGAAGGAAGACAATCATCCTAGTGTTATTTTTTTATATCAAGTCCTACCCCATCAGCATAGCAGAAAGCTTTTTAGTTCCTAGAAATGTAGTCTCATTTGATGCAGTTATCTCTCAATGTATTTATAAGATATGTATTTGGGGAGACAACTCCATGTGGGCACATTCCTTGTGTAGAGATCAAAAACACTTTTGATACAGCTGATTTTTTAAAACTTTTTTAATGTTTATTTTTGAGAGAAAGAGTATGAGTGGGGGAGGGGGCAGAGAGAGAGAGGGAGAGGGAGAGGGAGACACAGAATCCTTAGCAGGCTCCAGGCTCTGAGTTATCAGCACAGAGCCCAATGGGGGCTTGAACTCGTGAACTGCAAGATCATGACCTGAGCAGAAGTTGGACGCTTAGCCGACTGAGCCACCCAGGCGCCCAAGATCTTTTTTTATTTTTTTAATGTTTATTTCTTGAGAGACAGACAGACAGAGACAGAGCATGAGTGGTGGAGGAGCAGAGAGAGAGGGAAACATAGAATCTGAAGCAGGCTCTAGGCTTTGAGCTGTCAGCACAGAGCCTGACGCCAGGCTTGAACTCACAAACCAGGAGATCATGACCTGAGCCGAAGTCAGATACTTAACCGACTAAGCCACCCAGGCACCCCTAGATGATCTTTTCTTAAGATGATAAATTATATATTTTGATTCCTGAGTCATATAATAGTAATGTCATCATGTTGAACCGTGTGTGTATTCTTCTAGATTTTACTAAGCAACCAAAAATATTCTGTGAATGTTTTTTTCTTACCAGGACTGCAGAAGCTTCCACTGTACAATATAATATTGCAATGATTTGTACAAATTAAGTGGGAATAATAAGCTACACTAATGAACTATAAATTTAAGGTTAATTGTACCTTCTATCAATCAGAAGTTGTGGTAACCCTTACCAAGAAAGCTCTTAACAAAGTAGTAACACAAAAAATGACAGTGTTTGTAATTTTCTGTTTGAGCTACCTATGCATGATTGCCAGTATGTAAAAATCACCTGAATAAATAACCCATATTCTGACTAGATTAACTACAAGTCACAACTTTGCCACAAAGAAAGAAAAACCTTTCATACAAAGCTGTTACCCAAGTAAAAGTGCCAAGCTGATTCACTAATTTCAAAATATTCCTCCAATATATTGCTATCTTAGAATACTCAAAGAATTTCCTGCCCACAAACAGCTTTGTCTCTCAAGGTAACTTTTCACATATAATAAAGTGCTGTCTCCAAAGTAAACTACCCAGGTCCACAAAACATAAAGCAGCATCTGCTATGTAAATATAGTACTTCTTAACTAGATGGTCTTGATGGTCACATCTTAGTGATACCAAAAAGTAAATCCCAAATTTGCTTTACTAAATGTGAACAACTTATAAGAACAACAATATAGCATTTTTTCACTTGGCTAATATGCTCATTTTTGTCGTTGGAATTTTTCAAAAGTATATTTGGGTAAAGGTTTTAACTTGTCTGTATTTTGCAAATTGCCTTTTTTTTCTACTTGTCTGTATTCTGCAAATTGCCTAAAATGAGCAAAATGGACAAAAGTAAAATAATTCCTTTAATTAAAAAAAACTATACTCATACTTATCACGCACCATATCCCCACTACCAACCCCACCATACACATACACAGTGACAAAAAAGAAGTTCAAAATACAGGGGAGCCTGAGTGAGTAAAGAGAATAATCTGTAATGCTAAATAAAACACAGGTTTCTCCTGCTAGCTGAAAGTCCAGTGTTCCTGTGAAACCTTTTGTAAGTCAAAATGGCATAAAGTGAAGAAGTGATTACCATTTTGTAAAAGGGAAAATCCTCTTTTTTAAGGTTTGCAAAAGCAGGTATTGATGTAGGTCTTTCATAAAAGCAAAGTGGCTTAAAAGGCACTTTCAGAGAGCAGGGGAAATCTGTATCTTAATGTGGGATTTTAAAAGCCTGCAGCGGGGGCGGGGGGAGGGGAGGGGGCTGAGTGGCTCAGTCTGCTGAGCATCTGATTCTTGGTTTCTGCTCAGGTCATGGTCCCAGGGTCTTGGGATGGAGCCCAGCATCAGGCTCTGAGCTAAGCATGGAGCCTGCTTGGCATTCTCTCTCTCTCTGCCCCTCTCCCCTGCTCTCTCTAAAAGAAAAGAAAAAAATAAATAAATAAAAGACTGCAACTTTATAGAGAAAATAATTACCTGGTGATCATAGAAAGAGATCATGAAAAATTCTGAGTTACATGGTAGGCATGGTAATTCAACATTAGTCCCAATATATTCATTTTAAATTAACTAAAAACCTTACTGCTTTGGTAACTTTTACTCTTTCCAGCTACAACCACTACCTGAAGATGACTATAGATGTACTATTTTGGAAGCTGGGAACTGATGCTAAATAAAGATAACATCAAACCTTTAGTAGTGGGAAAGCTTAACGTTATTAGTTTTGTTATTATGGTGTTCGATAGAGCAGATGAAATGTTAGATTTATCTTCTTTGAATAACAACTACATGAAAGTTGAATTATGAAAATAAAGTAAGAATGTTCTAATTTGGTTTAAATTTTATCTTCAACTTTATTTCCTAAGTGGATTCCTTTTTCATTTGTGTTTGGGTGACTACTTTTCATGCAATTTTATTAGATTCAATAGAGAAACTGCAAGAGTTGCTGAGATTATAACGTTGCTATATCTGGCTGAATCAGTTGTACTCAGCTGCATTTTACAAAGGAAAAATCTACTGTGAGATCACACTACTCATTCAAAGAAAAGAAACGACAGCTACCTCTTTTTTCAAGACTTTTGCTCTTCTTTCTTCCCAGCTTTTTCTCTGTATTTCTCAGAGGAAGGAACTAGAAGGAGAATAAGTATTTAAAGAAAACTGTAAGCAGATGTAATTTATTCAGGAAGTCTTCTCTCATACAGAGGCACCAAGCCCATGTGTTTTAAGAGCTGTAAGAGCAGAAGTGAGTGGGGATAAGGAAAGATTATTCGGCAGAGAATAATTCAGACAACAGCAGAGGCTCGAACTAGGTTAGGCTTCTAGCACTCAGTTCATCTGAACAAACTATTGGACCTATGGGATTTCCTCAAAAATCAGAAGAGTTTAGATTCAGAAAACTTGAGCTCTGGAAGGAATCTTATTATTAATTCACCTAGAGAGAAAGGCTAACCAATACTGATTTTAGAAATATAGTGGAACTAAGAAAAAGATTGCTTTTCTCACATAACACAGTAGAGTAGTTTCCAAGGCTTGGTCCATTGTTCTTTAAAACTCTTCACTTACCCAACCCTTCTACTCTGTTCTATAGCTCCAGTTCAGGCACCCTTATTTCATATATGATTTACCATAACTACCTCTGAAACAGACTTCATGATTTTGGTCTCTCATCCCTCACCCAGAACTCAACTGTTTTTTCCAGATTTTCCCTAAATGCAATTTTCTGTATTCCCCTCAAGGAAAGGGACCATGTCTTATATTTCTCCTATATCCCCAATAAAGCCAAATACAGCAATAGTTAATAATAGTTAATATGCATCAACTAATTAAACGCTTACTAATACTATGTGGCAGGCACTATTCTAAATGCCTTTTGTGTATTAATTCATTTAATCCTCACAATAACCCAATGAGGTAGTACTATTTTAATTCTTATTTTACAAGGCTTACCCAAAGCCACATGACTTGAAACGATGGAGACAGGGTGAGGGATTTGTAGCCAAGTAATTTAAAATATAGAGCCTGTATTCCACTATTTTCCCTGATGAGGACCGGGGGCAGGGAGGGATGAATGCATATTAAATTTCTCAGTAAGAACTTAGCAGGGCGGCTAGAAAGATATTCAGAACTTAATATACTTTACAAAGACAATCATTAAGCATGGCTGAGCTGTGTTTTGTACATACTGCCATCCCTCTGTTTATGGTTGGCAACATAATCATTCCTCACACTTGAAGTAAGCAACTGTTTGTACCCTCATAAAAATGGACTCGACAGTGATTGCTCTCTGTGGTAGGCTGAAAAATGGTCCCTCAAAATATCCATGTCAAATCCATGGAACTTGTGAATGTCACTTTATTTTTTAAAAAGGGTCTTTGCAGATTGAATTAAAGAACAAAGATGAGATCCTCTTGGAGTATCTGTATGGGCCCTAACACCAATGACAAGTGTCCTTATAAGTGACACACAGAGAACAGATAGAAGAGGAGGAGGCAATGTGACCAGAGGCAGAGACTGAAGTGATGCAGCCACAAGCCAAGCAATGTCTGGAGCCACCAGAAGGTCAGAGGCAAGCAACAGAGCCTCCTCAAGAGCCTTCAAAGAAGAAGGCCCTTAACAACACCTTGATTTTGAACTTCCAGCCTCCAGAACTATGAGGGAACAAATCTCTATTGTTTTATGCCACCATGTTTATGGTAGTTTGTTATTGGAGCCAAAGGAAACTACTCCACTATCCATCTGCTACCTGTAATAGACTATACATTCCTGGAACAGGAAGTGTGTTTTGTGTATCTCTACAGTTTTTACTCTTTCAATCTAGTGTAGTGTCTAAGAAGCATGGTTATAATGCCAATAGTATTTGGAAATAACAATGGAAATAGGAAACAGGAGGGCTGATTTATTACATAAAAATTGTGACCTTGGTAACTAATCTATTCACTCAATAATCATACATACTGGAGACTTACTATTGTGCCAGGCAGTGAGTTGGGTAACCAGAAGTCATCTATGAAATGAAGGTAACAAACATGATCTCTGCCCATATGTCATTTTGAATGACTTATTATATTATCATGTAATTAATACATTAACAGTATAAGAGCAGGATTCCTTGTAAATTCACAGGAGGGACAACTAACCCAGCTTAAAGGTGGTAGAGGCTGGAAGCAAGTCACAACCTCTCTGAGACTTCACTATAAGGAAAAATAAATAGCAGAGGTGAGATAAACACCATATGCCTTAGAGAACTGTTGTGTTCTCATTTAAAATAGGCTCTTTCTAATGATATATGTTTCATAAAATGCTTATTTGTACCTAGCATTGTGGTAGGCATTAAAAAAGTTATTTTTTAGTATAGTTGACCTACAATGTTACATTAGTTTCAGGTGTACAACATAGTGATTCAACAAGTTTATACATTACGTTATTTTCACCACAAGAGAAGATACCATCTGTCCCCATACATCGCTATTATAGTATCATTGACCATATTCCTCATGCTGTTGTGCTATGATTTTGTATACATTATCTCATTAATTCTCATGACATAATAATTATTTTATCTATATAAATTATATATTAATTATTTGAAATATATATGAAATTAAGGTTTCTTAAATTTTCATATTTGTGAATATATATTTCATATATTTGTAGCATATATTAAATAATATACCATTATTTCACCAATTTTACAAATAGATATACAGATTTAGGGATAATAAATATCATGCTCCAATCTACACAGCTAGTAAAAGGTAGAGCCAACATTTGAACCAGGCTAAATTCCAAAGCCTCAGATTGTAACCACTACATCATACCTATTACATGAACGTTAAAAATTGAAAACACTGCTAGATAAAGCCTTCAGTAAGTATTTGTTAAATAAACATGTACCTCTAAGCAGGTGTAAAAGACAAAAGAGAAGCCAGAGAGTCTCAAATAAGCCACCTTCCATCAGCAGGCCCTCAAAAACAAACAAAAAAGAGGTGTAGGGTAGCACCAACAAAAGTGGCAAAAGATAATCTGGCAATCTGGGGTTGTTTTACCAAAGCTGCACTTTGAGTAACCAATGATTTGTTCTGTGATTTGAAAATAATCACTTTATTTACTTTAGCTTCTGCATGTCTAATAGTAACCTGATAATAAATTCAAAGTTTTCCTTTATAAGGCTACTCTGAGAACACAGTAATAAAATATGTGGTAACTTTTAAGATGTTACCTCGTTCTTCTTAATTCATTCAAACATTTTAAAAGTCCTGAAAATTGAATGTAGAGATATCTGTGACTTTTAATAAGTCCAATTACAACTGATCCTTATTTTTGCCGATTCTGTATGTACAAATTTGTCCACTTGCTAAGAAATGTATTTGTAACCCTAAAGTTGATACTCATGGTGCTCTTGTGGTCAATTGCAGACAAGTGCAAAATGACAAAAAAAATGGATGTCCGCCTCCCATGTTCCCAGTGGAGGCGAAACAAGGTGATGTCTTCTTGTTTCAGCTTTTAAACTGTAAACAAGTGTACTTTTCCTAGCCTATTTTACACTACATTTTCACATTTTTGTGCCTTTTATTGGTGATTTTACCATTTAAAATGGCTCCCAAGCACAGTGCTTAAGTGCTCTTTAGTGTTCCTAAGTGCAAGAACTCTGTGACGTGCCTTTCAGAGGAAATATGTGTAGTAGATGAGCTTCCTTAAGGCAGGAGTTCTGGTGCTGCTGGCCTGGAGTTCAGTGATAATAAATCAATAACAGGATACCTCCAGAAAAGGGGAGCCATTCCAAATAGAGCTAAAATATCTACTGTGTGTGGCAAAGGAATGGAAAAGATGGAAAAGCAGCTAAATCTGTAGATTCATGACATGATGATCCATTAAAAAAACAGAAGAAGAAAGAAAGCATAGAAGACAGCCTCATTGTGAGGCTGAAAGCCAAAGAAATGTGCAGTCACATTACCCAGGGTCAGGAAGATGTTACATCCTTCTCGGGTAGTAGAACATGACTACTACAGTAGTTTCTTAAAAAAGAAACAAATATAAATATTTGTTCTTCTTTTCTAAAAAAAAGAAACAAATATAAAAGAAAGAAATCTTCTTTATTGATATACTCTTTCAAACATCATCTCTATTTTCTGATATAATATTTAAGCAAGAAAAGGAGAAATGTCTATAGAAGGAATTTACAAGGCAAATTAAAAAAGGGCAAGCTGCACTGGATTGACCTCAGAATAAAGAAAGTTATTCTAAACTTGAAGAGGCAAGATACCCATTTTTGCATGGCTTAATTAAAATGTAACACACTTCATATCTGATGAATACCACAGACAGGTAATTATTACTACAAGTGTCTTCATTTTGATAGCTCTCCATAAGAAACCAACTCACCCTACTGAAAGGTAGGGCATTTACAATCAGAGAGATCTGGGTTCAAATATCTGTTACCTTCCAACCTATATGCCCCTACAGACAACTCAACATTTCTTAGCATCATCTCTAAAAAGAGGAAATAGTATCACACAGTTTGCTTGAAAAATTAAATGAGATAATCAATGATAAGCAGTTAGCATATCATAAAGATTTAGTAATGTGAGGAAATTATTGTTCTTATTTTTTTATTCTTGTTAAAATGATGGATATTGGAAATTCCATATGGCTGAACCTAATATTATTGTACAGCCCAATGTTTAGTATCAAATAAACAGTGAAGACGATATTTTTGTCTAGTAACTATATATTCTGGCTGACAAGTCAAAATGTTTTTCCCCTATGGTTTGATCTCTGCTGCGGTTGGCAAATTTGGAGTAGGACAGGATATTATAATTAGAACCGCTCCAAATTCTGACAATTTAAGTAGCTATCTGTCATGAAATCATTAGTCAAAGATGGTAATATGTTTATTTTAGGCGGCAACAATCCAATGTACTAAGTATATGAAATATTGAGAAATTGTCCAATCATTGGACAATTGAAAAAAGATCTCATGTAGAATCAAATCCACACTTACACAACCTGGTTTTGGATAACACATTACTTGTCAAATAATCAGATTCTCACACTGTGCCTAAGCCACTCCCTGTTTTCTTCAATAATTTAACTCTTTCATGCTTACCATCTGCCCTCTCGTCCCCAAATTACTATCCTTGTGTATTTCTTAATCCCCATCCCCAAAGTTCCTTTCCAGTGTTCCTCTTCCAAGATGTCTGAATCAGTGTGATATAAATGGGAAGAACACGAACTTGAGAAACAAAATACTGAGTTTAACTCTGGCTTTACCACATGCTAGCAAGTTCCTTAATATCCTCATCTGGAAAATGAGGCTTATACCCTCACAGGGTTAGTGTGAGAGTCATTGAAAGAACATTTATGAAAGGATAGCATAGTATTCAATTTACTGATGGGTTCAAGAAATGTTCATTCCTCCTGCTTCCTCTCACTCTGATTCCATGAGGAGATCCAAACTGTTTTTAGGTAAAAGAACTCTTGACTACAGAAAGTTCAAAAGTCCATTTCCAATACTGACATCTTTTTTTATTTTTTTTTTAATGTTTGTTTATTTTTGGGGTGCCTGGGTGGTTCAGTCGGTTGAGCTTCCAACTTTAGCTCAGGTCATGATCTCATGGTTGGTGAGTTCGAGCCCCACATTGGGCTCTGTGCTGACAGCTCAGAGCCTGAAGCTTGCTTCAGATTCTCTATCTCCCTCTCTCTCAGTCCCTACCCTGTTCATGCTCTGTCTCTGTCTCCCTCTCTCAAAAATAAATAAACATTAAAAAAATAAATGTTTATTTTTGAGAGAGAGAGAGAGAGAGAGAGAGAGAGAGAGAGATGAAGAGGCAGAGAGAGAGGGAGACACAGAATCCGAAGCAGGCTCCAAGCTCCAAGCTGTCAGCACAGAGCCTGACGTAAGGCTCGAACTCACGAACTACAAGGTCATGACCTGAGTCAAAATTGGACACTTAACCAACTGAGCCACCCAAGCACCCTGACATCTCTTTTAAATTCTTGTCCAATATTCTCACCTGCGTGGTGGCTATTTCTACCTCTACATCCTTCTCCTCTCCCTACCAATATATCTAAAACTAGTTTGCCCTCCTGAATATCTTGTGTCTACAACTATTATTATTTCTCCTTTACTACTCTTTAAAAAAAAAGCCAATCCTATCCTAGCATTCATACATTCTTTCCTATTTTCCCTAATATCTCCTTAACTAATACCTGAGCCCTAGATTAAACGACATCCTCCTCACTGGCCTCATTAATTCTATACTTAAATGAAATCACTGGTCTTAAATTATAACTGTGAGAAAATGCCTCTTCTAACCTGTTCATCCCCTCAAAAATTAGGTTTTGTTTCATCATGATCAATATACATTTCAAAATATTTCTTAAGGAAAAAGTGCCATCCCCATTAGAAATTCAGGTAAAGACATAAAAGGTCACCTGTCATTAAAAAAAAAAAAGAAAAAAAATTCCCATTGATCTGAATAATGTCATCTAAAGCTGTCTTTCAACTGATATGGAATGAGCCCACAAAAATGCTGTCTTGTAAAGAATCTGGGGCAGTGAGGAGAGATGGATGTAAAGTTTCCAAGTTACAAGATATTTAAGTTAACCAGAAAACAACAGTAAAAAAACAGATGAAAGAGCTGGGACCTGGGTGGAGCGGGTGAGATGCCCTATGGAGAAAGTTTTCTCAGTGAACTCAATAGATTCCCAGCACTTATAACACACACACATCGGCAAATAAATTCCTGGCTCGGTTTTTAGGGTAAAGTCATTTAACACCTGATATTTAAAAGCAAAGGAAATAAATGTTATTAATTCTCAAAAAGCAGGAATAAAAAAAAGTCAAGAATCAGGGGGTCAGGGGGAAAGAGTGTTTAAGCATCTAAAAGCAGATGTAGCTTTCGAATGTCAGAGTTGCCATTAACCAACCAATCAAAGGCCAAGATAAAATCACGGTAAAAAAAATTCACTATGCATTCCAGATAAGATTATAATCCTAATAAAATATCAATTAGGAATAGGTAATTTATAGTTCAGTTCTATTCCATTCCATTTTAATCCAAAATATATTTCATGTTTTTTAACTCTAATTCAACAAATACTGTTATATCTTAATAGTTAATTACTTAAGGGGAAAAAATTCTAAGTCTAGAGTCTGGATTATGTGCCTAATTACTTGAATTACTTGCTATAAAGAAACCATGAAGAACAGCTGTCAGAAAACTTGAGTTGGGAACCACTCTGTTGGGTAACCTTGAGGTAAATCACTCAAATTTTTTGAGACTTGTTTCCACTCAACAAATAGTATTCCTACAACCAATATTTACTGGCTCCTACAAGATGCTAGATAATATGTTAAACCATGGTTCTTGCCATAAAAGAACTTATAGGATCATGGTAGTTTAGAAAACATGTCAAATGTGTCTTTCAGCTCAAAATTGAATTAAAGTCTGTTTATCTATATTCCAAAATAAAGCAAGCTTCTGGGGCTCTAGCAATAGGGACCCTGGAGAGATTATGAGCTTCCATGGGATATGCTTAAAAAATTCTGTTCTGGTGATAGGAAAGATACTACATTTTTCTAAAATGTGCAATCACTTCACATTATCTACACATACAAATAAAACACCTTAGTTTGTTCTTTAGAACTTTTCACAATATACCCCAACGTAACTTTCTAAATTTTTTCCTACTGTTTCTCAACTCAAATCGAATGCCTTAGTCATACTATCTCTACAATTGATCATCCATATTCCCATCTCTACTTTTTTCCTCATACCATTTTGCTAACATGGAATGACTTTCCTAGCCTTTATCTATCAAATGTAAACCCATTTTTCAAATGTCTATTTCACAATCATTCATTCAAAATTTAGTGTCTACAACATGTAGGCTCTGAGAATACAGCACAGCAAAACACAGTCCTTTATATTCAAATGCGAAATGGCAAACACTAAAGGGATAAACAAAAAATATAAAATATAGAGAGAAATAAGGCAGAAGAAGGGAACTAGAGAGTGTTGAGGTCAGAGCGGGGACTGGTATTCTATGTAAATGGCCAGGAAAAGTCTCCCTGACATTTGAACAAAGACTGGAAGGAAGTGAGAGACAGACAAGTCACACAGTCATCTGGGGGAAGAAATTTACAAGCAGAAAAATAACTAATGCAAAAGCCTTTACATAAGAGCATACTCTACATTTTCAAGGAAGAGCAAGGAGGCCAGTGAGGGTAACAAATGGGAGGGTAGAAGAAAAGTCAGAGAGGGAGCAAGCAGTAGGAGGTGGGCTGGGGGGCGGATGGCAGACCACAGGGCCTTCTAGGCCACTGTAAGAACTGTGGCTCTAATCTGAGAAACACAGGAAGCCAGTGGGGAGTTTTGAGCAGAGGAGTTGCATGGTCTGGCTTAGGTTTACAAGGATCCATGTTTGCATGTCAATGAAAGTAAAGGATAAAGTGGGGGAAAGAAGTGTTGTAGGTTTGGAGAGAAGAGAAAGTGAGGAGAATAGTAGAATAAATAAACAAGAAAAACAGTATGACTGCTGAACATGACCAAGGCCTATTTCAAGTTACTGAAAGTCATGAAATTAAAATGAGCCTGGTTATCAAGGTGGCATGTTTTTCTCCAGCCACATAAAACTGTGTGGGAGCAGTTCTGAAGCAGGCTGCACCCAGTCAACTCCACTCTCTCCAAAACTCTCCCTGACCATTCAGGTTTCAACTTCTTTAATTTCATTGGTTCCACAAATACTTCTCTAAGGACATATAGCACTAACTCCTTTCCATTCATGGATAAATAAACCAACTGCATCTTTTATCAATTGTTTCTTTTAACTTTATCTTACCTCCCCAACCAGATTTTAACTTTCTTAAAGGCAGAGACAATTAGTGCATATTCCTAAATACATGATAAACTCATAGGTAAAGCAAGATTACTTTTTAAAAATAAATGTGAAAAATGACAAAAATATATTTTACCACATAAAATTTTTTATTGTTCCCTTGGGCTTTAGAGAACTAGAATAGTCCCTTTCCCCTTTAGCTTTCTGCCTTCCTTAGAATAATTCTATAATTTAAATAATTGTTTTTTCATAGTAACTAGTTTTTTTTAATACAGCTTCTTTTGTAATAACTCTCTAAAAGGGCCAAAATAAGACATTTTAAAATAGAAAATGTTAATGTATTCCAGAACACAGGCATGAGATTATGCTGCTGCCAATCATTTGTTGAGGAGATCTAAAGGGAAGCTGAGGCAATGATGGTTTTATTTCCAAGCCACAGCCCAGCTCTGTGTTGAATCACTGAAGCACAGTAAGATATAATTCAATTAATTCATTTTCATTGAGTACCTAATATGGAAAAATATGGTGCTAGATCTGTGGAGGACATAATGAGGAATAAGAAAAGCCCTGCAGTTGAGAAACTTATTATACAAGAAAGGACTTACAAGGAAAAGTAGAACAATGCCTATAAAGGAGAGCCAAAGTGCTAAAGGAAAGGAATGACACCCCTCTTCCTCACAGGTATTCTCAATGACAATAGCCAAGTGTGGAGTAAATTAAAATGTGATGTAGGAGTCAAAAAGTCTTCATATTATACTGGTTAAAATCCTGGTTATCCTTCTTTAGAGCTGTTTGATTTTGGACCAATTATTTAACTTCTCTGAGCCTTAGTTCACGACAGGGATAATAGTTGTATTAGGAATTGCTATAGTTAACCAATATCCAGTTTTCTAGTTCTGGGTACACAGGAGGATTGGACATTCTTGTCCTCCCTTTGATCTCTCTGAACTCAAGATTTGCCATCCAGTTATTCAGCAGTAAAAATTTAGGCTCTAAGACTGCCTAAACACTGAAATTGGTGCTAAAATAGAAGAAATTGCAAGGGACACAGAGCAGAGACTAACTGCCTAGAAATGTTGGGTAAGACTTCACAAAAGACCTACCTTTTGAGCTGAGTCTTAAAGGATGTGGAGAGCCAGAGAGGCTACATATACAATCACATAAAAAAACAATAGTCATATTCTGGAAAAGACAAGTTGTTCAGATATATAGAATGTCCTAAAGTTTCACAGTGGCATTTGTTAAAATTGAACATAGCTGTCCTCTTGGACATCAACTTCAAAGCTTTGGAACGTCCCTGTCCCCTCCCTGTCACAGGCTAGTTCCCTTAAATAACTCATATAACTGCCATTCATTAAACCTTTCAACCTTTCTGCTGAATATATTTCTATTTTTACTCTTCACTACCTCTTCAGTTAATAAGTTCCATAAGTTCTATAAAAGAGTTCTTCCTTTTATTATATTCATGCTTCCATCAACGGAAGAAGTTTTAATGATGGTCCTATTATGCTACAGTCCTGGGATCCAGTAACTAAGAACCATGCAACTTTGTCCATACTCTGGGTACTTAGACATTTTGGTTATTCTCAGCTTCGTATACCAGTTCTTCCTTTATAAAAAGGGCCTCAGTTCTGTTCAGAAACTGACAGCTTCAGAGGAAGCTGATTCCTTCCCAACATTAGGTAAGTGGATCTTGACTACTTTAAGTTAATCGCAGTAATTTCAATTTCTTCACCTGTGATTGGTTTGGGAATAGCCACTGAAATAAAAATGGAAGTCTATTGGGGGGATTCTGGGAAAGATTTCTTCACTTTTCAAAGATACGTCCTGTATATTTATTCCTGAATATATTGATCACCACCACCTCTTCCTCTCTTCTGTTATTTTAGTTGACCTTTCTAATTCTATCACTTTGAAGTATGGTGAACAAAATAATTACACATGGTGCTCTGGGCACCTGTTTTGCCCACGGATAAAATAGTTTTCCAGAAAGTTATCAATATGTACCTTTTGCCACAGCAATCCCATCATGAAACAGTATTCCATAGCTCTTGATTTCCATGTTCATAGCCACATACACTGATGTTTACTGATTTTCTTTCTTCCTGTCAGAATGCTGCAGAAATTAAGCCTGCAAGTTCTGGAGTCAGACTCTTTGGAATAAAACCTTGAATTCACCATTTCTAGCCATAATTTGAACAAATTTTTAACTTCTTTAACCTTGGGTTCCTCACAGTTAAATGTGGAGATTAATAATCCTACCTCATAAGATTGTTGTCAAAATAAAATAAAGTAACACCTACAAAGCAATAAACAAAGAGTCTGCTACATAGTTAGCACCTAGAAAGTATTAGCAATTACTATTGCTATTATTATTGTTAGGCTCATTTCTGATATATCCTCCTTCTGGTTTATATTTCAATATCTGGACAAACTTACTTCAACCTATCTCTTTGAAGAAGATATTCTATGTCCTTCTTTTCAGATTAATTTTAAAATTATTAAATCTGGGTCCTCTTTCTGATCCATGGAAACTCTAATATTATACTTCCCTTTAAGATAAGTATTCACTTCTGCTAATCAAAAGGCACCACAAAGAAAACAGACAAGCTACAGACAGTAAAAAAAAATATTCACAACACATACATCTAACAATGGACCCATATCCAGAACAAATAAGGAGTTCCTAAAAAATATCATTGCTAAAAAGTCAAATAACCCCCCTCCCAAAGAAAAATTAGGCAGAACACTGACAGACACTGTACAGAATAAAACCTACAAATGGCAAGGACAAATGATTATCACTGGTCACCAGAAAAGTACATATTGATACCACAATAAGATTAATTGCAATGCTGTATCTAGACTGGATCCTGGGGGTGATAAAGGACATTAGTGGAAAACTAAGGGGAAATCCAAATAAAAACTATGAATGAGTTAACAATATTGTAACATTGCTGATCTCTTATTTTGATCAATGTACCAGGGTGTATAAGATGTTAACATTTAAGGAAATCAGGTGAAGGGTTTGTAAGAAGCTTCAAATCCAAACTTACATACATTTCAAAATTTCTATAAATCCAAAATTATTTGAAAATACAAAGTTGAGAAAAATTAGATGCTTCTCCATACCCACCAGAATTGGTAAAATGGAAAAGAATTAATGTTGGAGAGGATGTGAGACAACTCTTGTATATTGTTGGTGGGAGTATAAAGTGGCAGATGGAATCACACTGAAAAATAGTGTGGCAGTTTGTTAAAATATTAAACATATACCTATCTACCCTATGATGCAGGAATTCCACTCCTAGATACTTATATGAGAAAAAGGAAAATGTATGTCTAAAAAAGTCTTGCACACAAATGTTCATATTACCTTTATTCATAATAGCCAAAGACTGGAAACAACTCCGATGTCCATCAACAGGATTTTGGATAAAGAAGCTGTGGTATATTCACATAATGGAATAGTACTCAGCAACAAAAAAGGGGGCAAATTACTGATACAAAAAACAACATGAGTAAATCTCAAAAATGCTGTGCTAAGTGAAAGAAGCCAGACACAAAAAAGTACACGCTGCATAATTCTACTGCTATGAAATCCTAGAATAGTCAAATTCAATCTGTAGTGATAGAAATAAGACCAGTGGTTATTTGAGGGTGGAGTAGGATAAGCACAGACTAGACAGGCATAAGGAAGCTTTCTGGGAGTGATGGAAATATACTGGATACTGACAGAGATGGGGTTACACAAGGGTATGCATTTGTGAAAACTGATAAAACTGTTCTTGTAAGATCTCTGTACTTTATTCTATGTAAATTATACCTCAATAAAACAATTTTTAAAATAATCTAAGTATGCATTATTCCTTCTTTTTGTTCCTTGTTCGTAAATGAAGTCCCCACTTCACTCAACACAGAACTCTTCCCACTCCAAAATCAATGAAACAACTACATTTCAAAGGCTTTTGATTAGAAATCTTGTTATAGATTTTTGAAAATCTAATTGGATCATATCTGTTTGTTCCCCTCAAAATAGCCAGCAACTTACCTTCACAATCGTAAGATTGAGGAACTACAGTATTTCCACCCTTTGTATTTTATACTTTGGCACATTTTTCACACAGTTTAAGAATATACAAATAGTCTTATCTGAAGGAATCCTAAGTGTTTTACAAACCTCCAAAACAGATTTTTAAACTATCTAATATTTTATAGGAGGAACATTTCATGCGCACTAAAGTGCAGCGACATCTGGCCTGCAACATGGCAGCTGTTTAACAGCCATGACACCTCACAAAAGTTTAGGACAGGAAGCAAAGAGTTCTACAGCCAACTGAGGCGAAGACGAGGAAGGCTGCAGAAGCAGGAGGCTGCAATGGCTTGGGCTGGAGCACGGCCAGCACGACGTGGTTAACACCTCTGTCATAATGAAAAGCACAAGTGTCATTAGTGGTCAGAGCCTCATCTCACAGAAGGCACGTCCCACAGCACAGTACCTTTTCCTTCCATCAGGAGCACTGGTTTTTTTCTAATACAACAGGAAAAATGTTTCCACTAGCTATGCCCAAACCATTCCTTTCTGAGGTCTCCTTTCCAGGTACAATGCTGCACATGTGCTTAGCTGTGCAGAAATTTTACAAAGTCTTTATCCTGTTATCATAAGGTCAGGCCAACACTTAGTTTGATATATTTCACCACAAGCAAATAGAACAGAGAAAGCTGTGATGTGTGTTACCAGAGTATACAAACACATTGCCATCTCTCTTCTCTTCTTTTAGGAACTTTTTGAAAACTTTTGTTTTGCCAAATTAGAGGAGAAAATTTTGAGTGTTTTTCTTTCCCCTGTAATAGCCTTCAAGTATCTACCTGGTGGAAAACTCGGTTAGTTTTGTTGAGCATAGAGGAGAATTCTAGATGCAGAAGAGAGGAGAGATCACAGATCTCTTCACGTGCTTTTGGCCAGTACTATGCCTATGAAAGCTTCTTGTAAGAAGGTATGAACACGCCTGTAAATAATCATCACACCTTGGCCTCAGCTCCCTGGAAACACAGATCCTCCTTCATTTAACTCCAAATAGTTCTGGATTCTAGACCTCAAATCATTTTTTCCATACACAACAACTGAACCAAATCACTCAGCCTTCCAGCACCTCCCCGTCACTTCTCAGGATTACGTAAGGATTTGTACTTTGAATTTCAATGCTTCCTGCTTGATAATCATGCACTCACTATTTGAAAGGCCAGTTGAAGATAACTCAATGCCCAGAGCCCATTGCCCATCCTACAATAAGAGGTTCACTCGTGCAAAAAGTACACTCTATCCTTTTACAATGAATATAAGGCTATAGCAACAACTCCTGGATACCAGAGAATATAAAAGGGACTCCAACCTTGTAAACTCATTCATCATTATCAAAGAACAATAAAAGAACTTGTCCTTGAACTTCTTTCCTCCTTCCATTCTACCCAAAGGGCGAGGCAGGTCAAAGATAGAATTCTAACTGAGGCTAGAATTAGATTTATCTATTATTGCTTGGATCTGAGAATTAAGGAGGGAATGGGGAGGTCAGGTGGGGATAGTATTAGGGATCACTGAGGTTGGGGGAAAAGGAAAGAGATAGTTACAGTTAAATTCTGTGCCATCAGGTGAAACAATATATAAGTCAATATTCACTGTTCCCATGCTATGCCCAAAGTACCCTGCAAGTAGTAATAGTAGTAGTAGTAGTAGTAGTAGTAGTAGAGAGAGAGAGAGAGAGAGAGAGAAGAGAGAGATTACAAAGAGATAACTCACCATAGTGGGCAGTAAATACACAGAGGGAAAACTGGCTTGTGCAAACAATGGTTGGCAATTTGGCTTTGGAGACTCAGATGCAACAAACTTTTGTGAGCAATGATTAGGTGCCAGATCTATGCCTGGAGAGTTTGCATATCTTTCTTTAATCCTCTCAACATCCCTGTAAAGGGAACAGTATACTCTAACGTTTATAGATAAGGAAAGGAAGGTTGGGCAGGCAAAGTGATTTGTTCAAAGTCACCGAGATGGTGACTAGCAGAGGTAAATCCTCTGTGTTCAAATCTTATCGTTCTCCATCTATATATTATGCTGCCTTTCATGCTGCCACTCTGTACTGATGTAATCTCATTGGAAATGAAATGTGAGCTAGGATTTGAAAGATGTGCAGATTTCACTGAGGAATGGAAGAGGGAGGGCATTTTAGGTAAGCAGACTCTAACTGCCATGATTTTGAAGAGGTAAAACCCTAACAAAAGGTGACTTTAGTGGGTTAAGAGGACGCTTGCTTTGGAAAAAGAGGATTATACAGAAAAGAAGAGCAAGCTGACACTCCAAGACAAGCTGGGCCAAATCATGGAAGGATTGTACCATTAATCTTAAGAGTTTTGCCTTATCCTCTTTATAGTGGGGAGCCACTATAGTTTGTTGAATGACATTATGGGATTTACTTTTTTTTTTTTTTTTAAGAAATGTCATCTGGCATGGGGTATAGCAGAGAAAGAATAAAGCAAAGAAGTCAATCTGAGATAGTCATTGTAACCCTACACATGTAGAGTGGTAAACTAAGATAGAAGGGACAGGGAAAGAAATATGAAAACAATTTCTAGCACATGGTGGACAGTACTCAGTAAATGTTTACAGAAAGACAGAGCAGAAAAAAAAAAAGGCAGTGCAAGGAGAAAGTCATGAAAACTTGTTAACTCACTGCTATGGAAAACCTGAGAAAAGGTGTATCAAATGTCACTCGAAAGTAAGGCCCAGACAACCCTAAGGAAGGTAATATTAATAGTAGAAATTAGAAATTTAGGTGGTAGGAACCAAATTTAAGAAAGAGAAATGACAGGTTAAAATACACTGAATTCGGGATTTCAAGACACCATGGGAAAATGTTTGATGGAGATGATTATCTAGGAGAGAGATCAAGCTTCAGATTTAGATTTGACCAGCATCTGCATAGAGGTGAAGCCAAAGTAGGAAACAAAATCACCAAGGAAAATTTCATAGAGTGACAAAAGCTAAGTGCTAAGAACTAGACTTAAACACACACACATGTGCACACATTTAGAGGTGCAAAACAGTATCAAATGTTGCACACACAACAAGGAAACTAAGTCTGGGAAAAGACAACTGGGTTTGGCAATTAGGAGGTCATGGTGATCTTCAAGAGTTCTGGTTCAGGCAAGTAATCAGAAAAAAAAGGGCAGATTTCAGACAACTAATGAGAGTGTGGATTGAAAGTGGAGGCTGTGGGACAGACAACACATTTGAAAAGATCGGCAGTGAGCAAAGAAAGAAATAGGACTTTATATTATGTGCTAATCTTAAGGTACCTGAGAGAACTTTAACTTTCTCAGTCCATTATTTTAATTTTTATTTTTATAATAAAATTCTATTATAAAGCACCACTATGCTATAATATGAATCAGGCCATACTACAGGTCAAATCCTGTCCCCTGTGTGCATGGTGTTATATAGGATATCAGTCTCAATACACCAGAGAAAGCATATGAGTATTATCCTTGTCCACTCTACTCTTATCTGTGTTATTACAAGGCTGAACTATAATTTGAATTTATAACACTAATGTTGCTTCATTGGGACTTTAATACACTTAGTATTTGAAATAAATCACCCCATTTCTCTAATCACCCTCTATTGACAACTTTACTAATTTGGTGAGATGATGATGTTGGACTGTGAAAATCATATTAAAATAAGATTTATGTTTAAGTCCAGATGTTTAGACATATTAAACCACTGTGGAGACTGAGGATTTATTTTCTCTCACTATAGGTCGAAGCATATGGCTTAGAGAACACTTAAGAGAAGTGGGCTAACGCACTCATATTTCACTACTGGAATCTTTGGTTCTAATTTGAGTAAATTTACCAATCAAATAGGCTTAATGGCTTTATACAAAACTCTAGGCGACATTCTTCGTTTCACATCAAGTTCTCCACCTATCTACTTCCATGGCAAGGCCTAGTGCTATCAACAAGGATTTTATCAACACACAGCCATTTAAACAACTCAGACCTTGGTTATATGAATTCCAAGTTAGTAAAAGTAATAAAGACACAATAGACCAGATCTTTACATTTTCCCTTTCAATGAAAAAACTGCTACCAGAAAAGGCATTCTGCAGCTAGTCCAGTACCTGGGCAAGGAAGCAGTCATAGCTGAAGGAACATAACCACCCAAACCTGTGAGTATTTAGCAAAGGCCTGTTGATGGTACTACTGGTGATTTATACCTCAGAATGAAGATCATATTCTCAATAACAATCTAGGGTCTAGGTCTGAAAAAAAATGACATAAAGTTAAATCTGAAAATCCTGGAAATTATATTCCATCAAGTTTCAGCAACAATTCATTACTGGAAAACATAGAGAATGGTCTAAACCAAGAGTTAGCAAACTTTTTTCTAGTCAATAAATATTTTAGGCTTTGCAGGTCGTATGGTCTTTGTAACAGTGATTTAATTCTGCCTTTATAGTGCAAAAGTAGCCATAGGGAATATGTTAAAGAATGAGTGTGGCCATGTTCAAATAAAACTTTATTTATAAAAACAGGTAGAAAAAGGAAGTGCTCAAAAACAACAACAACAACAAAAAACTCAATGATAGAGTATGTCAGAGGCATACAAGAGCCAACTGAAAGAACTCCCAATGACCAAAGCTATAACAATTTGAGCAATGAAACAGATAAAGTAATACTTGGTTAGAACCAAAAGAATAAAATATTCATTGAGTCCATACTGATATTAATAAATGACTGAATAAATAGACAAAGGGAAGAGAAGAGGCAAATCCCTAAAGTAGAAGAATATTCCATTCTCGAAAAGACGAATCATAAGTATGGGCTATACCTAAGGACTTCCTTCTAAAAGTACAGTATGAAAAGAGGGAAAAAAGAGTAACTTTATACTGGATAAATCTGACAAACACTACCTTAGCCAGGTGATCAAAGTTGACATCAACAGTGATAGGTCATGTTAATAATACATACTGTTGCCCTCTACCTCTGTAGTTTTCTTCCCAAAACCTATAGCACCAGTCTAATGAGGAGAAAAACATCAGGCAACTCCCAATAGAAAGACATTTTATTAAAATACCTGACTAGCACTCCTCAAAACTTATCAAGGTCATAAAAACCAAAGGAACTCTGAGAAACTGTCACAATCAAGGGGAACCTAAAAAAGGCATGACATCTAAAAGTAATATGGTATCCTGGATATCTTGAACAGAAAAAGAACACATGTAAAAACTAAGGAAATTTGAATAGAGTATGGACTTTTTAGTTAATTTACAACAATTATAATTATAATTATTATAATTATAGTAGATAGCAGGCCAGATTTAGCTGGGACTAGCCTAGGTTAATTGCTGCATTCACTATAGGTCATGGTGGTCTCCCATAGCACAAAAGAAAACAGAAATAGATGACAAAATGAAATCAGGGCCTTTAGATACTACACAGCCTAGCGCCTTATTTTACAGCTGAGAAAACAGGAGCAGAGAAGTTAAGCATTTTACACAAGTCCAACCAGCCTGTGCGTGGTAGAACTAAAGCTGGGATTTGGGGGTCTAATTTCCTGGCTGATTCTCTTTATGCTACACTATGCCACTGCCCCTTTCCCTTTCCCTACATACAGAACTCCAGGTCACAACAGAAACAAAGAAGCACTCTGGCAATTCATCTGACCTACGTCCTCTAAAGAAGAAAATCCTACTATGCTTCCTGTTTTTTTCCCAGATAAGATGTTTTCCCTAAATTCCTGCAACTGAAAGCTAGAGCTCATGAAGCACTGGGACCCAGAAAGACTGACTCCTCACTGTTTTCCATCTCCTGATCTTGTTTACATGTGTTTGTCTGCAAAAGTTTTAATGGAATAAGAGAAAACGAGCGCTTGAATTTCCCAGTAAAATCTGTGCGGCAGCATGAGTCATTGTTTTCTTTTTTTACACTAGCCAGGGGAAAGCCTTCTGGTTTTAATAACTAATACTGCTGAGTTCAATAAAAAGCACTTAATTTAATTTAATCCAAGCCTTGATCAATGCCAGCTTCCCCTGGAATTTTATCTTTGTTTTAATTTGAGTCTCCATGTTCAGAAAAATGAGAGGCCAAGAGGAAAGGAACAGAAGTCAATTAGCTTGTAGGCTTGTTTCTAGGCAAAGGACATGAAAATATAAGATTGACAGGTAAACTCCAAGACTCTAATATTTCTTCCCTGCTAGACAAACTTTTCCTGGCAGAATTAATGTTTCCTTTAGTCCTGAATAAGGAAACTTAACAATTCACAGCCCCATTTGGAAAATGTTTTTTAAATAAAATATCCCAAAGCCAATTAGTATCAGATTTCTATGCTAGAAGTATATTGCCTTTAATGTGTTAATAATCGAGAGATATGCTACTGTAAAATTAGATACAGAAAGCCTCTTGAGTCAGTCTGCTTGATACTAAAGCAGCAAGACTCAGTGCTTGGGGGACTGGAACGGATAAGGGAACTGAAATGGAAATAGAATGAAGCAATCCTGAGGACACTTTGATAAGCTTTTCTTAAATGGTCCCTTTATTATTGCAATAAAATTCAGTCCTATATCTGAAAACATGCATCATTTTAGAAGAATTGCTACTGATACTACTTCCTTAACTTATACCTGAAAGTTCTATTGCCCTGTCAAGTATGGACCAAAAACTTTTTTCGAGGGTTGGGGAAAATTTTGAAAATTTCCACTTTGGTTCAATTACATAGTTTTTCAGTGTAAATGTTTTTAGAGATGTTCTGAAGGATCTCAAAAGAGTTCCAAGCACCAGGGCCAGCTTTCAACCTCCCCCCAGAGCATGCTTACTGGCAGCCACACATCCTTGCTACCATCCTGAAGTACTGATTATACAGTGGAACACAGGG
This sequence comes from Cryptoprocta ferox, assembly GCA_028646485.1. NCBI lineage: Eukaryota > Metazoa > Chordata > Mammalia > Carnivora > Eupleridae > Cryptoprocta > Cryptoprocta ferox. Next base: position 53,940,731 of record CM053561.1, read on the forward strand.
ACAACGCAGTCAGTCTCTTGTAGGATTCCAAACTTCAGTTCCTGTAACACCTGGGTTCCCCACTGGGGTTTTGTGTCCAAGCCTGATCCAACTACAGTTCACAGACTACAGAATGCTAACCTTGGGAGAAGATCTGGAGAGCATCTAAATCAATGATTCACATATGTATGGGTTTCATGGACCAGTAACATTTCAAAAAAATAATTACTGAGGGCACCAAAACAGGGTTGCTCATTTTCTCATAGTCATTTGCTTTAGCAAAATAAAGACATTTAACATGGCAACTACCATCAATTATCAGCACCATTGCATAATGTTACAGACATTTAAATAACAGAAATAGGGGAAAGACATAAGCTTGGAACTCAAAAATTAAATAAATGCAGCCTCATTAAAACTCATCACCTTTTTCTTATCTTGTCATTTCATCCTAAATTGCTAAAAACCTCATCAAAGATCAGCATTCTTCTATAGACCACTGTTTGGAAAACAACCAGCTAGACCAGTCCTTTTACTTTATTGATGAGAACACTGACTTTCTGAGAAACAAAGAGACTTGCTCAAAGAAATCAAAATGACTGATGCCAGAGCTTAGACAAGAAGTCAGATGTCTAAATTCTGAGTATGTTGCTTTTCCATTGATAGCAGATTACTTCATTTGCTCAACAAACATTTCCTAATCTCTGAATACATGCTTATGGAAAGTCAAAAAAGAGACCTCTCCTTAAGTCAGTGTGGAATAAGGAGGTAGATAGAAGCTTGGAGAAATGATAAATAATACCTCTAATTTAGAGAAGAATGCAATGTGCAGGGAGATGCAAATTGCTATCCCAGTTCAAAAAAATAGGAAGAGCCACTTATACTTCAGGACTTCCTGATGTCTTTATAGAAAAGGCCACATTTGAACTGGACCTTAATTTAAAAAGGCACTAAGGACATTCATAGTCAAGTGAATAGTGTGAGCAAAAATTAGTAGAAAAGTAAGTTAAGGTTCTATGATGGAATATTGAATATTTGAATTTGAACAAAGCTTAAGAGATAACAAGGCAAGAGAAAGAAAGATTGTTTGGGACTTTCAGTAGATGTGGATGTCAGTCTAAGAAGTTTATACCACTATTATCTCCAACTTTAGTGTACATAGCAATCCCCTGAGAAGTTATTAGAACAAAGCGTTTTGGGACCAGAGATTCTGATTACAAAGGTCTGGGTGGGGCCTAGGAATTCATTTCCAATAATCCCCTAGGTAATGCTAATCCTGCCCATCTGTGGATCACACTATGAGTAGCACTGTGACATTTAGACATAAGTGGAAAACAGTCATGGTCCACTGAAACTTTTTGAGCAGTGGAGTGATACACTCTTATTAATGTCTATTCATTCACTTATTTTGTTTTTTGTTGTTTTTTTTATATTTTCACTTTTTTCTTTTATAGTTTATTGTCAAGTTGGTTTCTATATAACACCCAGTGCTCATCCCAACAAGTGCCCTCCTCCATGCCCATCGCCTCCCTTCCCCTCTCCCCCATCTCTATCAGCCCTCAGTTTGTTCTCAGTATTCAAGAGTCTCTCATGGTTTACCTCCCTCACTCTCCCCAACTTTTTTCCCCTTCCCCTCCCCCATCGTCCTCTGTTAAAGTTTCTCCTGTTTCACTTATGAGTGAAAACATATGGTATCTGTCCTTCTCTGCCTGACTTATTTCACTTAGCATAACACCCTCAAGTTCCATCCACGTTGCTACAAATGGCCAGATTTCATTCTTTCTCATTGCCATGTAGTATTGCCTTGTATAGATAAACCACATCTTCTTGATCCATTCATCAGTTGATGGACATTTAGGCTCTTTCCATGATTTGGCTATTGTTGAAAGTGCTACTATGAATATTGGGGTACATGTGCCCCTATGCATCAGCACTCCTATATCCCTTGGGTAAATTTCTAGCAGTGTTATTGCTGGATTATAGGGAAGTTGTATTGTTAATTTTTTGAGGAACCTCCACACTGTTTTCCAGAGTGGTTGCACCAGTTTACATTCCCACCAACAGTGTAGGAGGGTGTCCGTTTCTCCACATCCTCGTCAGCATCTATAGTCTCCTGATTTGTTCATTTTAGCCACTCTGGCATGAGGTGGTATCTCAGTGTTCATTCATTTATTTTGGACAGAAAAAAAACTACCCAAAGATGAATTATTAATGGCAAACCTTTATTTTTTTTTTTTTTTCCAGTTTTATTGAGATATCATTAACATACAGCATTGTGTAAGATTATGGTGCACAGTATAATGTTTGACTTACATATACTGTGCAATGAGTACCACAATGAGTTTAGTTAATCTGTAGTAACTCTGTCCAGAATGAAGGTTCATAGTCCTTGAACAAGGACTATAAATTCATGACTTTGTGAGCCATTCTTCTCCA
>CM053561.1:53943645-53992218 GCA_028646485.1 Cryptoprocta ferox
TTTTTCATAGTAATCTCTGATGATTGTTTGTATTTCTGAGGGGTTGGTTGTGATAGATCCATTTTCGTTCATGATTTTGTCTATTTGGGTGTTTGCTGTTTTTTTTCTGAGGAGCCTGGCTAGCGGTTTATCAATTTTGTTTATTTTTTCAAAAAACCAACTCTTGGTTTCATTGATCTGCTCAACTGTTTTTTTGGATTCGATATTATTTATTTCTGCCCTGATCTTTATGGCAAACCTTTAGAATGGCAAACCTTTAGAATCCTCTCTGTTGAGTGATGATTCATAGGGGCACATGTACCTCAATGTTTATAGCACTGCTTTCAACAATAGCCAAATTATGGAAAGAGCCTAAATGTCCATCAACTGATGAATGGATAAAGAAGATGTGGTTTATATATACAATGGAATACTACTTGGCAATGAGAAAGAATGAAATCATGCCATTTGCAGCAACATGGATGGAACTGTAAGGTATTATGCTGAGTGAAATAAGCTGGTCAGAGAAGAACAGATATCATGTGTTTTCATTCATATGTGGATCTTGAGAAACTTAACAGAAGACCATGGAGGAAGGGAAGGGGGGGAAATAGTTACAAACAGAGAAGGAGGGAGGCAAACTATAAGAGACTCTTAAATACAGAGAACAAACTGAGGGTTGATGGGGGGTGGGGGGGAGAAGAGAAAATGGGTGATGGGCATTGAGTAGGGCACTTGTTGGGATGAGCACTGGGCGCTGTATGTAAGTAATGAACCACAGTAATCTACCCCAAAATCCAAAAGCATACTCTACACACTGTATGTTAGCCAATTTGATAATAAATTATATTAAAAAATAATAGATACTAAATATACATTAATATTGTTTGTATCTCCAAAAGACTAATCCATGCAAACAGTGATTTTAGAAAAAAATATAAAAGTCTAGAAGAAAACATTGAAGGAATAAAGAAAATATACAAATAAAAAAAAAAGAATCTTTTCTGTTGTGACCACAGCTGCTCTCCCATAAAGAAATAATTCAAAACTCAGTGAGATTTTTGGGGGAATGAGATTCTTTACTCTGCTTAATGATACTTGTTCTGAAAGTAACAAACAAAAACATAAAGCAACCATCATCTTGGAAGGCCAAAAGACTAGCAAGAAAAGCAAATGTGTTTATTAGCTACAACTCTAAAACTATGTAAGCACAAAATATTATAAAAAGTAAAAACATACTTTTGAGGAAAAGTAACTATAAAATCAGCCTGTTTAGGAATCTTCATCTTCCCTTAGAAGCAGGAATAATGTTAACAATATACCCTCGAAGCTTAGGGAATAAAGCCAACTCATGAATTGCAGACTTGTGGAAGAAGAATTAGATTTGACTCCTCTGATTCCATAGTTCAGAACTACCACCAATGGGCAGAAATTTTATGGGATGCAAGATATTGCTAAAGATAAGAACTTTTCTTTAAAGGCATAGCTTTCTAAGTCTGTTCAATGATGGCTGTACCACCTCATAGTATGAGGAGCTGCCCCACCCTGGAAGTGCTTTAAGCAAAACCTGCTTGACAATTTGGCAAGTTCATTGCAAAGGGAAATCAAGCAAGTCTTTGATAGTAGATTGGCCTAGATGAGGCCTAGACCTCTAAGAAGCCATCCAACTCTAAGAATCTAGAATTTTTTTCTCATCTCAACCCCTACCAGCCAAGAATCAGCAAAAAATTAGTCTAATATTTCAAAATAAACAGAAACCTTCCATGAGGATGAATGGCTAACTGCACAATTTCAGAATACTGACAACTCAACTATCATCAGAGGTGCTTGGATGAGCTACTACTAGGGTTTAAAATATGGACTCTTAATGTAAAATGCTCTTCCTTCAGTAGAACGTTACTTTTCATTAGGCTGGAATCTTTAAAGCCATTTTGATATATGCTTTTAATACACATTTTAAGTACCTACTTCATGCCAGGTACTGTGCTTAGAACCAATCTGGCTGGCTTTTCAAGGCTGCCTAGAAATGGAGGTTGCAATCACAAGCAGCCCAAATGGTCCTACAATGGTCTTAACCCTGAAGTTAATAGGGAAAGATTTAACATGCCTCCAAGCCTCATGGGCAATTCACTACCTCAGAGCTGTTGGACAACCTTTGGCTAATAAAGATTAAACAAATAAATATAAAAAATGGTTCTATCCAGCACCCTGAGAGGCCAATTTGCTGTTAATGGTGGTGTTTAGGCCCTAAAAGGGTATTAACTTACAGAGTAGTTAAGTCTCCAAACACAGACCAGAGCTTTAAAAGATGTACAGGTGCCAAAATTAAGGGCCAAATTACCAATCTGTTTTAAATGATGGTCTGGGAATGCTCAGTATGACAAGGAAAATGTATGACAAATAATATCTTCAAAACAAAGAAAAAAGTTGCTTAAATTTATTAGAGGAAATGTGCTGCCTCTTGGGACTTCTTTTTTGCCCACTCCCCAAAGAGGTGATTTTTCAAAATTGACTTGAAGACATAGCTAATGCAAAATGACCCTTTAAGCACAAAATAAGCTCATTTTTAACTAAAAGAGTTTCCATGTCAGCATTTGCCAGAACCTTTGAGAACTTAGAAATCTTAAGGAAATGCACATTCCATTAGTATCAAAAGTAGGTACTTCCATGACATGCTAAATGCCTTCTTTACTCAACATGTGCAAAAGCTTTAGACCAGAGTAAAGCTGGCTGCCTCTCTACTCACCGATAAGTTTAAAGAATTGCACTGGCAGCCCTGCTGGATGACAGCAGAATGACTTCCTGTCAAGTAACCTCCATCCTCCAAGGTGACAGGAAATGGGTTTAAACACTGGTAATATCACTAATCAAGTTAAGAGAGCACATGTTCCCAGCCGGCAATTGTGAAGTTCGGTTGCAATGTGTTAGCTGCTTGCTGGGCCACGTGATTCAGCGTAATGACAGATGAAAGGAAAGGTCAGATTTACTAAGTGCTGAAGAGGTGTCATCAGGGGTTGCATATTACTTCAAGATGTCTCTGTACCAGAGGCATCCCAAATATAGGAGTCAATTTCTCCTACAGAATTCTTCAGTTTCCCAATTACTTTTATGGAAGCTCCCACATTTATTTCAACACATGAAAAATTGGACTTTCTCTCATTCCTGATTCAGACCAAAGAGTCCAAGGTAATAATCTTATCTTAATTGATCCTACATTGGCCTTTAAGCACATACATACATATACTTTCAAGCTTTGCCAAATTCACTCTTCTCAAGTTTAAATAGCCATATTTTCCTCAAAAGTTCTTTCCAGTGCCTCCAGTATCTTGATGCTTCAGGAACTGAAATATAATGGCATCTGTATTCCTCAAGAAACCATTACTCAGGGCATGAGGAAATAGACTTTTCCCTTTATTTACAGGACAGGAAGGGACTTTTAGGAATCCTCTCTCAGAGCCTATTCATATAAATTCATTTCTTCAGTAATAATCATTTTTTGAGCACTTACTGTAATACAGGAATTGTGCTAATGTTACAATAACTAATAGAACCAGACATGGTCTCTGATCTTTTAGAAGCACCTAATTATATAATAAAACATTAAATAATTATCCAAATAAATGGACAATTCTTAAATTAAATATTCATGATTAAATGAATTAATGAAGTTAAAATATATTTATTAACTGGGGAAGAATAAATAGACATGGAAAGGTAAAGTGACTTCCTAAGGTCCTGAAGGGAGACTTTTATAAAATGCCAGTGTCCTGGCTCCCAGTACAGTTCTTTCACTCTGCACCCCAGTGCATTTGAGGATGCTTCCCTTGGACTGAAAGATGATTTGACATTCTATTTCCAAGGCAGTCTTACAGCAGCTTCTCTAGAGCAGGATTTTCCAAGCCTTTTACCTCCTACCACAACGATAAAATGTTCTGCTTTTTGCTGAGGCATACCTGGAGAGAAGGGCAGGATGGGTGTATGTTTGTGCTTTGGGGGACATGGGTGAGGATGGGTGCCTAGAGGTGAGAGCATGATGGAGGCATCCTAAGCTTTTGTGAAGAACACATAAGACTACACCAGTAAAAGTAGAAGATGGCAGTGCCCACATAGCTTAGCTTTGGGGATAATCTACCCTCAAAGAAAAAGAGATAGGTGAAAGGTGACATTCTAAGTGTCTAGAATAACCACCAACTTCTGTCTTAAATACTGGCCGAAAAGTGTGACTCAGTTCAGTTTAAAGGGCTAGGGAACACAGCATGGCTTGGCAAACAAGAATAACCAACTATGGCATAGGAGTGTGCTACTTGGCTAGGAGAGTGCAGGCAAAGTCCTCTGAAGCATTATCTTAAAAGTCAGAGTAGCAGGATTGAGTAGTCCAATTCCTCCTCCCCTAGGGAAGGAAATAAGGACACAGAATAAAGAACTCTTAGCTATCTGATCCCTCCATTAAGAGCTTTACAATTTCTTGTAAACTGTAAAACTTTCTCCCATAAATAATAACTAACTCCTCTCACAGCTTAGATTTCTGTCTCCACAAGAGAAAAGCAAGCTGTCCCCAACACTCAATTTACAAACTATGTGTCTAATCACTATTTGTTCAGTGCACAAATGGTGTAGACAGTGGATTTTTCGAACATTAAGAAATAATAAGAATTTAGTGAGTACTTAGTTTGTGATAGGTACTGTGTTAAGGCTCCAAATGATTACTTAATCCTAATAAACCTATAAGATAGCTAATATTATTCCCATTTCATAGATGACAAAAGAAGGAAGTTTAATGAGGTTAAATAACTTATCCAAAGTTACTCAGCTAATAAAAGGCAAGAGCCAGGATTTAAATATAGATCTAGCACATTTTAAAACCCATGCTCCTGATCACCATATTTATTGCCTCCTTGAGGGTCGAGGCAGGGCAAGATGTAGGGCATCTCACCACAGGGTCCTACTTTCAATCAATCAGGGCATTTTCAGCAGCAAACAAAAGGAAAACATAATATCTCACATAAGAAGTATTGAAGTATGGTGTTTTTAGGATTGATTAATTCAGTGGCTCAGTGATATCTTTAATGATGCAAATCCTTTACAATTTCCACTCTGGTGACCTTAGAGTATTGGCTTTGGTCCTCACATCTGTTCTTTAATGGTGGCAAAATGGCTGCAGCAGCTGCTGGCATTGCCTCCTCACACAGTTGTGTCTAAAGGCAGAAAACGGACTGTTTTTCCTGGAAACCTTTCCCAGAGCCCCCCAGTAGACTTCCATTTTTATTTAATTGGCCATTACTAAGTCAATCGCTGGTCAAGAGATCAGAATTACCATGATTTACTTAAAGTAATTCAGATCCACCTACTTAAGGTTGGGAAGGAATCAGCTTCCCCTGAGGCATATAGTGGCCTGTCCCTGAACAAAAGTGAGGCCCTTGTAGAAAGGAAGAAGGGAGGAGTGGCTTTTAGATGGGAAACTAATAGTTAACTGCCACATACTCAAACCAAATCATAAGTGAAACAAGAAGCTATATCAACTGAGGCGTTTTCTAACCACTGCCAAATATTAGTTGACAAATGCTTTCAAATCTAGTTATGTTCAAAGGCAAAGTAGTAATCAAATCCAATCTTCTAGGTTTTTGGAATGAGAGAAAATTATAGAAGCAACCAAAATAATCAGTTTTCCATCCATCTCATGTCAAAAAAAAACAACAACTATAGTTTCTTAGTGTAGAGTCTAGTCTTTAGAAAAAGAGAAGGATGTAGAAGCCATTCTTCTAATATCCCTGTCCTTTACCAGAAGACAAAGAAATACATGATGCATCAAGGGCCCACGATGGCTCCCATTAACTATGTTTCAGAATTTCTTCTGTATTAAATAAGATAGAAACTATTCCCGTCTCTTCATTCCTAGAAAATGTTAACCTGGGATTGCCATATCATGTAGCTGGACTTTTATTTAGGAATGATAAGGTCTTCTTAAAATAATAAATGGTTCTGAAATAACATACATGTTTTTGTGAACTTTAATTTGCTATGTAAATAGAAAGGTTTGCCCAAAATTCTGATTCTACCCCAGGGGCATGACTTACATGGTGGACATCAATGTAATGGGCCCCAAACGATTTGGATTTTTGACAATCCTTTGTCAGTGTTCTCAGAGCTTATGGTTAATAGATTAGATAAGTGTTCAGAAATTTTCACTCACTCTCCTTCACCTCCATGGGTCAAGTGTACTTCCCTACCTCTTGGCCCTAGGTTTGGTTGGCCATGTGATTTTCTGTGGCCAACTGAATGAGACTGAAATGACAGTGACCTGAACATAGGCCTTAAGAGGCCTTGCATGTTTCCACCTGCTATCTTGTATTCTACTATCACATTAAAAACATGCTCAGCTTAGCTCAATAGTCCAAAGAGCAGAGATGCCTAAGCCAAGCCCAGTCGAGGTCAGCTAACCTACAGGAAACTGACCCTCAGACTTTAAGACTATAATAAATATTTGCTATTTAAAGCCACTGAATTTTGGAGTCATTTGTAACATTACAATACAGTGCTCAAAATGTAACCATCTCCAGCAGAGAAAGCATGTGAATAAACAAACTGGAAAGTCTCCCAAAACAAGATTCCCTAACATTTTATCCTAATCACTTTCTATTATCAAGAACACCCAGGAAACAGGAATGATTTCTGGTATTTTTCTTCTTTAGATCAAGACTCAAAGAATATATTCTTTCCTCATCAATTCCTTTAATACCTCTTATCCAAAACTGGTCATCTGCACTGTATATCCATTTGCTCATTCAAGCAAGCTCCTGAAGAAGATGGGCTTTATCTTACATGAACATATCAAGATTAACAAAGTTACATAAGACATTGCTTTACATGTAAGAGGTGCTAAATAAATATCTATTTATTAAATTCTGATTCTATTTAATTACAACGTCTGATAATCTAGAATAAATTATTTGCAAATACAAAATCTCCTTAACTAAAGCAGCCTGACAAAGATGAGTACACAGATAAAGACTTTTATAGACTATCACTTCCTTTCCTTTTTTTAAGTAAGCTTCATGCCCAGCATGGAGCCCAAGGTGGGGGTTGAACTCACAACCCTGAGATCAAGACCTGAGCTGAGCTCAAGAGTCACTTAACCAACTGAACCACCCAGGAGCCTCTACTTCCTTTCCTAAGGCCACTCTTCCTTTCCTTCCACTCCCACCCCTAAGTCCAGAGAATATTCTACCTCATTGCTTTCATGATTACTTAGATGTAGAGATCTTTCCTCTCTTATTCTTCCAAGACTTGTCCTTTAATTCAGATCAGACTACACAGCTGGTGGTCCTAATGTCCATTCATGGAAAGTTTCCCATGTGAGTTTTTCTTTCCCCCAAGTCTTTTCTGTCTACCTAAAAGTATTCTGTGACTGTCTTCCCGACACTTCCAAGGATTCTCTAACAGATTTAATACTACTAGACTATGTAATCTTTGTCTTCATCATGATGATTTATTAATATTAATAGTTAATATGTACCAATTGTTTAGTCTACATCAGATCTGACATTAACTAATTTGGAGTGCATGATCTTTTTTCATCCTCAAGACAAGTCTTTTGAGAAAGACACTATCATTGTCTCTATTTTATAGATGAGAAAACATCAACTTAGAATAACATAGCCAAGGATTACACAGAGTGAAAATCACTATCAAAGCATCCATATCTACAAGTTCACATTTCCCAGCAGCCTTTTTCTCTCTAAATCTCTATACCTGACATAGTACATATATATCATAATGGACACACAATGGCCTGTCCATTACCTCTACACATCCTATCCTGAAGGTCTCACTTCGTGAGCCCCAAGGTGTCTGGTTCTGTATTATTTCCTCCCAGAAATAGTAGTAGTCTTCAAACCAACATTTATTTTCTAATTGCTTTATAATCCCAGAAGCATTTTAGGGGGTAGGGTCCAGTGTTTCCCTTGAACTGCAGAAGCCCTAAAAGACTTAGGAAGGACCTTATCCTTCAAGGAAAAGTGGAGAAAACTCAGTTGGAAAAGGATCATCTCTTGCTGATTTTGGTAGCATTAAGTGATAATTTAACAGGCAAAAAATTCAGAAGGTTAGAATTACGTGCAATGAAATGTAAGCAGTTTTCTTCCTCATGAAATAAGGATAGTGCAACTTAAAAAAAAGGATAATGCCACTTACATCACTGAGATGTTCTAAGAATCAATGAGACTGCATATGGTAGAATCTTTTTCAAGGTTCAGAATATTCATAGACGTATTAGTTAGTAAAATTCTATGAATACATAAGTTTACTCTTCCAATTAATTAAAGTTGACCATGAGCAATGCAGGAAGTTAAGAGCACTGACCCTTCCTCCCACTGTTGCACTGACAAAATTATGTGTGTAACTTCTGACTCCTTAAAAACTTAACTACTAATCACTTACTGTTGACCCAGAAGCCTTACCAATAACATAAAGTCAATTAACACATACTTTACATTTTATTTATTATGTACTATATTCTTATAATAAAGTAAGCTAGAGAAAAGAAAATTATTAAAATAATAGAAAACACATTTATAGTACTTACTGTATTTATCAAGAAAAATCCATGTATAAATGGACTGACACAGTTCAAACCCATGTTGTACAAGGGTCAACTGTACAATCTTCTGAAGACTTTTTTCTTTCAAGCATTCTTCTAGAGTCTTAATACTTGCCTGGGCTCTCTCTTTTACATTACTCACAAATTTACAGTGTCCTAGAGGCAGCACTTACTTACAAAGCCTATGATCATTTCATGACCACAAATACAAGCACACATGACACCAACCAAAACAAACCACAGATCACATCCCAAAGATACCACATCACACATTCACACCATAAGCATACAATTTTCTAGCATTGTATAAGGATTCCAAAATCTCCACATCCTTGCAAACACCTGTTATTTTCCATTTTGAAAATTATTATTATGGCCATCCTAGTGAGCATGAAGTAGCATCTCTTTGGGTTTTTTATTTGCATTTCCCTAATGACTAATGATATTGAGCATCTTTTCATGTGTTTGTTTTGGGGGAGGGGGAGTTGGGGGGATTGGCTTACTTGCAGTAGACCAAGCTTCTAAACAACTGGTAGTTTTGTGACTTCAAGATTCAAGATGTTAAACAAATTTTTAAAATATCTGTCCCTCTCACACTCTCCCCCTTTAGATTAGATTGTAATTTCTCAGCTGGAATGGTAAGGTCAGACATTTGAGCCCTCAATACTTTGATTTTCCTTGATGTATAGCCAGAGAGACGGCTATCCAAAAACAAAGAAGGAGGTTCAAGTCATCAAGATGCCAGAGATCCAAAAAAGGTAAAGACAAGATTTCGTACAGAAGAAGAGTAAGAATAGGGGAAAGTTTGGAGTCTATAAACTAAGATGAGTGTGTAAGATTAAATCTATTAGAGTCTATCTCTTTCAATAGCTTTATTGAAGCCTAATATATAATAAACAATATGTATTTAAAGTACACAATTTGATAAATTTTAGAATATGTACATACATAGGAAACTATCACTACAATCAAGATAATGAGCATATCCATCACCCCTGAAAGTTTTCTTGTGTCCCTTGATAAACCTACTTTCTTGTACCCAGGCAACCATTCATCTGATTTCTGTTGCTATAAATTAGTCTACCTTTTGTACAATTTTACATAAATATAATAATTTTAAATGTAACATCTAGATAATGTATCTATTGACTTTTTGCTCCACATATTTTGAAGTTCTGTTGTTAGGTCCATACAAATCTAGCACTGTCCTGTTTTCTTGATGAACTGATCCTTTTACCACTATGTAATATCTTTCTCTATCCTTGGTAATCTTTTCTCTGAAGTCTATTTTGTCTAATACTAATGTAACTTCTCCAACTTTCTTTTTATTAGTGTTTTATAATATAACTACGGCCATCTTTTTATCTTTTTATTGTGATAAAATACACAGAACATAAAATTTACCATTTCTATTGCTCTTCTTTCATTTCTGATCATTCCAATTTCCTTCTGCCTGAAGAACTTATTTTAGAAATTCCTTTAGAAGAGGTTTCCTAGAAATGAATTGTTTTAGTTTTTTATGAGAACACCATTCTTTCCCTTTAGTTCTGAAGGATATTTTCACCTGATAAAAAATTTGCAGTTAGTTCTTTTCTTTCAGCACTTTACAATGCTGCCCCACTTCTTTCTAGCCACCATGTTTCTGATAAGAAACCTTCAATTACTTAAATTATAGATCTCCTATAAAGAATACATAATTTTTCTCTGACTGCTTTGAAGTTTTTTTCTTTGCTTTTAGTTTTCAGCAAATCACGTGTCCAATGTAGCTTCCCTGGATTTATACTATCTAAAATTCTCTAAGCTTCCTGAATTTGCAGGATTGTGTCTTTCAAAATTTTTGAGACATTTTGGACATTATTTCTGTAAATATTTTTCTGAACTGTACTTCTCTTCCTTTCCCTCTGAGATTCAGATTAAACAAATGTTAGATATTTTGGTATTTACTCTCAGATCCCTGTGGATCTGTTAAATTATTTTTTCAAATTTTCGTCTCTATTTTGTTCAGATTAGATCATTTCTCTTGATCTATCTTCATATTCACCAACACTTTCATCTGCCACCTTCACTCTGCTGCTAAACAAAATGAGTTTATTTCACTGATTATATTTTTCAGTTCTAAAAGTTCCATTTGTTTCTGCTTTATATTTTCTATCTCTTTACTGCGACAGTCTATGTTTTCCCTTTGCTTCCATTTGTTGTGTGTCCACCTTTACTTGTAGCATTATTATAATACTACCTTAGAGTCTTGTTAAGTAATGCCAACATCCATGTTGTCTTGTCATCTGCATCTATTATTTTTCCCAATGCGAGTTGAGATTTTCCTGGTTATTTGTACACCATGTAATTTTGGATATATCCTAGACATTTTGAATTATATGATGTTAAGTCTCTTGGCCTTGTTCAGTCCTATGGAGAATGTCGATATTTTGTTTTAGTAGACAACAACCCAAATGAGTTTAAGGCCACAAGTTCAAACCAGTCTTCCTTGTGTAAAGATTTCAATGAAAATTCTGTTCTCAAAGACTTTACAGTACTATTTCAATATATTCTGCATTTGTGCCTCCCCCAGTAGCCAGTATAATACTGGATCAGTGGTCTAGCTCTTAGTTCAGTTCTCAAAGTTTTTAATATGGTATGTAGGATCAGATTCATGCATGCCCATCTCAGGCATGAGCCTTGATACACATAAATAACTCAGTCACTCCCCTGAGTTCCTCCCTCTTAGATTCATTTTTATTCTTTTGATGCCTGCATTTTAGTTTTGTTAAGCAAGACCAGAAAAACCTTTGCCCTAACACTGATTTTACCCCACCAATGAGGTAATACCACTGTGAGTAATTTATCCAATGCTCCATTAAATATGAGATTTTTCACTATGGCTGGTGAGAATTTAGGCTGGTGAGAATTTAAACTATTACCAGTCCTCAGTAACCCCATAGATTATTCCCTCTTCTTCTTTTAGGTAGACATTCCCTGGCCTTTGAAAGTTTCAATTCACACATATACTGGTCAGAAGTCAGCTAAAAACTCACTGGGGACTCTCTGAATATCTCTGAGGCTCTCTCTGAGTACAGATGTGAACTCTAGTCACCTTGGCCTTCCTGGACTCCCTGTTCAATCTCATCTCAGGAAAACCAGTAGACTTAGCCTTGATTTCCTGCTGCTTCCAGTGAAGTCTGAAACTCTGCAAACAGTATAATGGCATAACTGTAGGACTTAACACATTTGTTTCCTTTTCTCAGAGATCACTGTCCTGAGTTGCCTGTGCTACGTTTTCAAAACTTTTATTTTGCCCAGTATTGGAGATGTTTTCATGTGGGAAGTTAAATCTATTACTAATCCTTCTTGGTCAGAAACAGAGGCCCCTAGTCTCTTTTCACAGCAAGCTCCAGGTTCTGACCATGCAGAACAGTGATTTGTAGATGATGATCAAGAATGACAGTGAATTGAGAATCTAGACAACATGGGTTCTTAAGTGCTATATAACAGCAAAAATTAGGTGGGTGGAGTCACCAAGGAAGGTAGAGGTAAGTCCATTATGGCAGCTGAGGTCAGCGAAGATTTGGGAAAAATAGGAATATACGAAAGCAGGGACTTTCAGTGGGAAAATATAGATTAATGACCTGGAAAATATCCCCACTACAATGATTGCATTATGAGGGCAGGGACTCTGTCTTAAGTCACTGATGTCTGGGCCAGACACCCTTCTAGGTATCTATAAATGATATACATTTATGTTGAATGAGTATTTGCTGAATTAATACAGTCAAAACTGATCTTTTGCTTTCTCCTCTTGAATAAATGAAAATGGAGGAATGAGAGCTATGTGCAGAAGACCTATCTGGTTTCACTTGAAAGCTAGTTTTTGCTTAATTTGAGCAGCTGAAGGGAGAAATAAGAATGTGTTTAACAAGAAGGAATTTGCCTGTAATTGAACAAGAAACCTTGGAAGAATCTTCATCCTTACCCCTCTTGGCCTCCCAAGGCTTAAGAGAGAATAATAATTTCTTGGGTGTTCTTCAATTATGAGATGAGCTCAGAAATAGTACAGTCAAATTTTCCCCTTCTTTGTTCTAAAGTCACATTACCAAGGAGACTAATATACTATTTACTCTTAAGTAGTCTAGTTCTTTGAAATTTCCATATCAAATACATGAAACCTGTGTGTTAGGAATAAAAATACATTAATACAAAATAAAAGACACACTTTAAACATTGATACCAAGTTGCCAAAAGCTGGTTTTAAAATGTGAAGAATTTTCTGTGTGGATGGACCCGCGTCAGTGGTCCTAGTTTTTCTACTCCTACAGTTATTTGATACAACTTCATGCAATATCACCTGAGAATCTAAATTTCTATACTAGGTCCTAAAGAAATGAAAAAAAAATCATAAAGTCCCTATCTCAAGGAGTATATATTTCCATACTACATAGTACAGTGAATTAACCTCTCTCTGACGGACAAATTCCTTCCAATTCAAAGGAAATAAAAGGAGACTTCATGGAAAGAGACATAATTTGAGCTGGGATTTTTAAATTGCCTGAATTTTCTGTAGGCTACGATGGAGGAAAAATGGGAGAAAGTTCTAAGTACAGTAAGGTATGGAATGGAAAAGATACAACTAGTTGAGGAATCAGAAGGCAACACATTTTTATAATACTTTGATTTTTTTATAGGATAATATTGGGAGGCAAAACAGGGAAGGTTGTGCAAGTCCTCAAATACAAGGATAAAGAGTTTGTAGTTAAGTTAGTAGGTCCATCTCTAAGGGAAATGCGACATATCGGCAATGAAAAGGAAATAGGCTCAGCACTTTTTAGGCTTATGGAGTATGCCAGAAGTTCAAATATGGCAAGCTATTAGTCTGTGATTTTTGTTCCCAGGATTTCTACTACCTTATTAAGTATGAGAGCAATCACAACATTCACAAAATATGCACGAATCAACCTAGGCTTTTAGCCTTAGTTTGAATGTCTGCATCAGTCACACCACATATATCTGGCTCAAGTATAAGCACAATAATCTTAATCTCCACTTGCCACTTCATAAATAAGACATTTTAAAGGTGTTTTTTACAGATACTGCTGAATGTTTGGAGCACATCATAAGAAAGTGAGAAGCAGCTGTTGTATCTAGATTCAACAGACACGTATTTGCACATAGGGCAATGTTTAGAAAATGTCTTCAACCTGTTCTCTTCTTGAGATCATGCGGTCCCCCTTCTGTACACCCACTGCTTGAGAAAAGAGGTGTAGAGAAAAAAACATCAGCACATAAGAAACTAAAGGTCTACAAAAGCAGAAAAACACACCACTATTCAAGCATTAAAATTCAATAATCTTCTAATTGAAAGGGATTAAAAAGTATAAACTTTCCAGTTATAAAATAAATAATACATGGGGATATAATACACAGCATTGAGAATATAGTTAATAATACATAAGAACTTTGTGTGATGACAGGTGGTAGCTAGATTTATGTGATTATTTCATACATACAAATGTTGAATCATTATGCTGTATACCTGAAACTAATATAATATTTTTTGTAAACTACACTTCAATAAAAAGTAAATAACACTCAAAGTGAATATCACAGAACCCTAAGGATTCCATTTAAGTACCTCAGGATCCACACATTCTCCCTTCCCCATCTCTTCTAAATTCATGTTTATCTATTTTAACATTTATTGATGCCTCTGCTTTTTAAAAGTTTTAAAAATTTCTATAATAGATAAATACTTTTTGATATAGAAGAATTATATTATGTAATTTAATTTTTCTAGTGCTACTGTAAAAAATTACCACAAATTAAGTGGCTTAAATAATACAAATTTATTATCTTACTGGAACTAAGAAGTATTCAATAGGTCTCACTGAGCTAAAATGAAGGTGTTGGGAGGGTTGCAATCCTTTCTGAATGCTCTAGAAAAGAATCCATTTCCTTGCCTTTTCTAGTTTCTGGAGACTACTCACATTCCTTGGCTCATGACCCCCTTCCTCCACCTTTAAAGCAAACAACAGGTTGACTCCTTTTCATATTACATCTAATCTCTCTGACTTATTCTTCTGCTTTGGTCTTCCATTTTTATGGATCCCTGTAATTACATCGAGTCCACCCAGATAATTCAGAATAATTATCTGATTAGCAACTTCAATTCCATCTACAACCTAAATTCCCCTTTGCCATATTAGGTGACATATACACAGATCAAAGTAACTCAACAATAAAATAAACAAGCAATCCAATTAGAAAATGAACACAAGACATAAAGGATATATGGATGGCAAATAAGCACATGAAAAAGATGTTCAACATCACTTGCCACTAGAGAAATGCAAATGAAGACCATGATGATATCACTCCATACCCATTAGAACAACTAAAATGAAAGTAGTGACAATACTACATGTTGGAAAGAATGCAATGAAACATTACTGGTAAGAATATAAAACGGTACAGTTACTCTGAAAAGTAGTTTGGCAGTTTCTTAAAAAATTAAATATACACACACCATACCACCCAGCAATCACACTCCTGGGCATTTATCCCAGAAAGAAAACTATCCATGTAAAAATCTGTACACAATTTTTCATACTTTAGTTGCAAGAGCCCCAAATTGGAAATGACTGAAGTGTGCTGTAACAGATGAATAATGAACCAAACTGTGGTACATAATACATATTGGGGGTGGAGGGCAAAGGAGTAAGTGTGACTATAAAGAGGTAACACGAGATTTGGGGGTGATTAGTTATGTAACTTGACTGTGATGACAGTTACATAAATCTACCCATGTGATAAAATGACATTGAACTTTACACACACTTCACACCAATGTTGATTTCCTGGTTTTGATGTTGTACTATAACTATGCAAGATGTGGCTAATATGGGATACTAGATGAAGGATACCCATAACCTCTCTGTACTATCTTTGTTACTACCTGTATACCATTAATTACTAAAACGTTCTCAAATGAAGAGTTTTTAAAAATCCAATCATATTATAAATTCAATGCCCTCTATCAACCGCTTCCCTTATTCATTCAATTACTTTTCTATGTTATAAAAAGGATAAAAGGTTCTTAGACTTGAAAAGAAATCAACTAATCTAGAAGTTACAAACTGGAAGCCCATGTACTTGATATGGCCAACAGACTTACTTTAATTGGTATTAACAGCATCCATTTTTTTTTTAATTTCAAAGATTTTGGAGGGATATTATGAGCTCTCCTTCACCAGTTTCCACTCCTTTATAATCCTATACTCTGTGATCCATTCATTTAAATTCCTATCTAATTCTTAAAGGCATTCAAGTTTGCCACTCTGACTAATCTTTTAAAATAGCTTGAAGCAGGGGCGCCTCACTGGCTCACTTGGTTCGGGTCAGGTCATGATCTCACAGTCTGTGGGTTCGAGCCCCGCATCAGGCTCTGTGCTGACAGCTCAGAGCCTGGAGCCTGCTTCTGATTCTGTGTCTCTCTCTCTCTCTGCCCCTCCCCTGCTCATTCTCTGTCTCTGTCTCTCAAAATAAAGACATTTAAAAAATTTAAAAAAAAATAGCTTTTCAAAGCAGGGGTCTGATGTGACAAACCAAATGTTCAAAGCACAGGCTTCTGATTCCCGCCAGTGCTTTACCTCTTCTTTCGAATTATTCCACCTCCTATTTGATTATGCTCTTGTTCTAACAGAGTAAATATCTAGATCTATGTTCTTCCTTTCTTGCCTGTCTCAAGTAAGACACCAATCACATCAAACCTCTGTTGTAATGGGAATACTTGCCTTTTCCAATTCACAGCATTACTGGAATAATCAAGATAGATAATGCATGTAAAATCTATACAAATGAAGTATATATAGAAGAAATATATATATTTGCCATTTCCCCTCTCAAGCAGTAGATAGGTACTCCACGCTGTGATACTGTGTTTGGCCTTTCCAAGTATAGCTTTAGCAAGATCATCACACTGCAATGCAATGGGTTATGAAAGGTCCAAGCTCGGGACAGTAGCACAGAGAAAAACAACAAGTTAGTGGAAATGAGCTCTGGGAGTCTTAGAATTAAACAGTAGAAAAGAAGAGTTCATGCCAAGAGTGGAAGGAAGAAAAGGAAAGGAAGGAAGTTGGCTCTTTGATCCAATAGTCTTATTTCTGACCTAGCCAAACTAAAATAATGAGAGTCAGGGCTGTACTTTTTATGCTTTAATTATATCTTGAGTATATTTACATATCCCTAATTACTCTTTAAAAATAATTTTCAAGTGTAAATGTACACCTCCATCTGTTAAAATCCAAATACTAGATATAACTGCTGTTAAGTGTAAAATATGTATCTTTCCACAATTTTTTCCATGATTATACAGGAAAATTATAGATTATATATAGGCATATATGCACACATATACCTTAACATGCATATTTTTTGTAAAAACTGAATCATGCAATACAGATGTTCTTCAAATATATGTTTTCATTAAGAAATATGTTACAGGCATCTTTCTGTACCAGTACACATAGTTCTTCTGCATTTCATTTAATAGCTGTATGTATTTTAACTGAATAGATGTACCAAATTTATTTAATCATTCCCGTTAATGCATATACAGTTATTTCCAGCATTTTGCTTTTTTAATATGCTACAAAGCAAATATATGTTAACATATTCATGGAATTATTTCCAGAAGATATGGTTCCAGATACGGTTGCTAGAATGGGCCTCTTAATTTTTATACCAATATATATTCCCACCAGCAGTGTCCATTTTCACACATTTCCCCAACATTTTGTCTTCTATATTTTATGTCTGTTTTCTTCCATCTGTTGTTAATCTTTTAACTTGATTAGTATTTTGTAAAACAGAAGGGTTTCTGCCACTCATTTCTTTTATTATTGTTTTAAATAATGTGTTTATACCCAAAACTGTAAAAATATTATTCCACATTTCCTTAATATTTCTATAGTTGGAAAAAGTTATATTTAGACTTTTAATTCATCTGGAATTAATTTTATATGAGGTATAAAATAGAAAAAATCTAAATGTATTTTCTTAAAGTTGCATAGTCAACTATTTAGCACAATATTAAATCTGTTTTTCCTCATTGATCTGAAATGTCACAACCTTGGGGTGCCTGGGTGGCTCAGTTAGTTAAGTGTCCAACTGCAGCTCAGGTCATGATGTCATAGCTTGTGAGTTTGAGCCCCGTATCAGGCTCTGCTGACAGTGCAGAGCCTGGAGCCTGCTTTGGATTCTGTTTCTCTCTCTCTCTCTGTCCCTCCCCCACTCATGCTCTGTCTCTCAAAAATAAACATTAAATTAAAAAAAATGAAATGCCACAACCTTTTTTATATATTAAATTTACATACATATATTTACTTTCTTTTTCTTTTTTTAAAGTTTATTTATTTATTTTGAGGGAGGAGGGGCAGAAAGAGAGGGAGAGAGAGAATCCCAAGCAGACTCCACACCATCAGCACAGAGCCCAATGTGGGGCTCAATCCCACAAACCAGGAGATCACAACCTGAGCCACCCAGGTGCCCCTGTTTTACTTTTTCTTCTAGACTCATTCTTCTTTGGCATTGATATTTTCACCTATCTCAATGTTATAAAAACATTAGCAACATAATATATTCATTTCCTAAAATTTATTGGATACTCACATATTTACTATTATAAATGAACTTTAAAACCTCAAGTTGTCAAATTTCATCCTCCAAAACCCTTTTAGACTCAGATTATAATTGTATTACTAATGTGGGACAAACATATATTTATTATGTGTCTCCTGCTATCATGAAAAACAAAATAACAAAACATTTGGGAAGAAATAACATTCAGTTCTCCTCTCCAGGAATATGACATGCCTCTCTATTTATTCAGATCAAGTTTTATGAACTTCAGTAAAACTTAACTGTTTTTCAAATTTAGATTTTGTCTTTCTGATTAATTTTATTTCAATTTTAGACCGAATTAATTTTTAAAAGCTTATGCCTTGATATATTCCATTTTTAAACTGAAACAATAAAGATAAATCCTTAAAATCATTCAAGCAAAAAAAATTGTATGTAAAGGAACAAAAGTTCTATTTCTCTTCTATACCAAATGCAAAACAACCATGTATTATAGAATTAAAAAAGGGGAAATGATTGTGACCACAACTTTTTACACCAAGCCAAGTTATCATTCAGATGTAAAGAAAACAAAAAGATTTTCTCAGCTATTCATGGGCTCACAACCATAATTCACTCAATTATCCACCTTTGGAAATATCTTGTAGACATATATCTACAGACTGATAGAAGAATGAAACAAATTTGTAATATGGGTCAAGAATCTTAAAATACCAAGACAAGTGCAGCTTCCTGAAATAGTGGGTTAAAACATCAAAAAATACTCTCCCCAAAAAATAGTTTCAGCAGGTGTAGGTAACTGAATAGGCAGAAACTGAACAGAACAAGCCTGGAAATGAAAAAGACATATGCGCATCACACAACTTTGGCAACAGGCATGCACAGAGGATACCAGAAAATGAAGGCAGACTTGTGAACTAGATAAACTTTGAATATACTCTTCCACATACCAATTTATCAACAAAAGGTGAAAACCTTATGAGCTTGATGGAACTTGGGCACAGTATCTCCTGAATCTACTAGTAACCACTAACTTACATATGCACAAGTCAACCCCTTTGAAGCCAAAATTTAAAAAATAAAATTAAGGGGTACCTGGTGTCTCAGTTGATAAAGTGTCCAACTTTCAGTTTCAGCTCAGGTCATGATCTCATGGTTTCATGAGTTTGATCCCCATGTCAGGCTCTGTGCTGACAGTGCAGAGCCTGCTGGGGATTCTCTCTCTCCCTCTTTCTCTGTCCCTCCCGCACTCATGCTGTCTCTGTCTCTCTCAAAATAAATGAACTTAAAAAAATTTATAAATAAATAAATAATAAAAATAAGAACAAAAAACTAAGCAGGGATATCAATTGCTGACCACCACAAAGAAGACACATTCTTCTGTGTAAGTACAAGCAATTACTAAAAACAAGCAATGAAAAAAAGCAAAAAATAAAACACAGAAACTGTTCATGGCGGGGGGTATTCAGAGTCTACAGTTGCTGTAATATATTATCTAAAATGTCCAGCTTTTATAGAAATCAAAACAGTATGGTGCTGGCACAAAATCAGATACATGGATCAACAGAGCAGAATAAAGAGCCCAAAAATAATCCCACACTTCTATGATCAATTAATCTGTGACAAAGGAGGCAAGAATATACAATGGAGAAAAGACAGTCTCTTCAACAAGTGGTATTGGAAAAACTGGACAGCTATATGCAAAGAATGAAACAAAACCACTTTCTTACACTTTTAAACACAAAACCAAAATCAAAATCGATTAAACACCTAAATGTGAGACCTTAAACCATAAAACTCCTAGAGGAAACACAGGCAGTAATTTCTTTGACATCAGCCTTCATGACATTTTTCTAGGCATGTCTCCTTAGGTAAGGAAAACAAAAGCAAAATTAAATTATTGGAACTACACCAAAATGAAAAGCTTTTGTACAGCAAAGGAAGCCATCAACAAAACAAACAGGCAACCTACCAGATAGGAGAGTATATTTGCAACTGATATATACAGTAAGGGGTTAATATCCAAAATAAATAAAGAACTTCTATAACTCAACACCAAAAAACCCCAAATAATCCAATTAAAAATGGGCAAAGGACATGAATAGACATGTTTCCAAAGAAGAAATACAGATGACCTACTGACACATGAAAAGATGCTCAATATCTGTAATCATCAGGGAAATGCAAATCAAAACAATGAGGTATCACCTCATCTTGTCAGAATGGCTTAAATCAAAAATACAAAAGACAACAACTGTTAGCAAGGAAATAGAGGAAAAGAAACTCTTATGCACTGCTGGTAGGAAAGCAAATTAGTGAAGCCACTGTGAAAAACAGTATGGAGTTTCCTCAAAAAATTCAAAAAGAAATATCATATGATCTAGTAATTTCACTACTGGGTATTTACCCCAAGAAAACAAAAACATTAATTTAAAAAGACATATGTATGCCTGTGTTTACTGTAGCATTATTTACAATAGCCAAGATATAGAGCAACCCAAGTATCTATCACTAGATTAATGGATAAAGAAGATTTATATACACAATGGAATATTACTCAACCATAAAAAATGAAATTTCACATTTGCAACAATATGGATGGACCTAGAGGGTATAAAAATATGTGAAATAAATCATTCAAAGAAAGACAAATACCAGATGATTTCTCTCATATATGGTATATAAGAAACAAAACAAATGAACAAAGGAAAAAAGAGACAAAAAATAACTCTTAAATACAGAGAACAAACTGGTAGTTGCCACAGGAGATGTGAGTGATGTGATGGGTGAAATGAATAAAGAAGATTAAGAGTATACTTACCTGGATGAGCACTGAGTCATGAATATAATGGTTGAATCACTGTATTGTAGACCTAAAACTAATATAACATTGTATGTTAATTATACTTCCGTTAAAATAAAGTCTCACTTTCAAACCAATAAAGAAAGAAAGAACCCAGCTTTCAATGGCAATAACAATAAATTATAAAGTATACAAAGAAACACTCAGGGGAAAGAAAGGAGATAAAAAGAGACTGGGTGAGGTTAGACATTAGACTTAGCAAAGACTTCAAAGCAACTGTTATAAATATATTCAGGGGTGCCTGGGTGGCTTATTAAGCATCTAACTTGAGCTCAGGTCATGATCTCGCAGTCTGTGAGTTTGAGCCCCCACATCGGCGGGGCTCTGACAGTTCAGAGCCTGGAGCCTGCTTAGAATTCTATGTGTCCCTCTCTCTTTGCCCCTCCCCCACTCGTGCGTGGGTGCACGTGCCCGCCCGCACACTCTCTCTCTCTCTCTCAAAAATAAACATTAAAAAAATTTTTAAATATGTTCAAAAACTGTAAAAAATAGCTTGTCAGGAAGTTCATGAGAAATATGAGTATAATTACTCAACAAACAGGAAATCACGAGAAAGAAACAGAAATTTTTAAAAATTAAATGGAAATACTGAAGTTGAGAAGTTTGACTAGAATGAAAAATTCATTAAGTGGGCTAAACAGCAAACTGAAGATGGCAAAAGAATCAGTGAACTATAAGACAGATCACTAGAAACAATCCAATATGAAGGAAAAAGGCAGACAAAAACAAAGAAAAATGAACAAAATTTCAGAGGGGGTGCTGATGGGGGTGCTTAAGTGTCTCAGTCAGTTAAGTGTTCAACTCTTAATTGATTCTTAACTTGATTCCAGCTCAGGCCATAATCTCATGGTTTGTGAGATGGCGCCTTGTGTTGGGCTCTGCACTGACAGCGTGGAGCCTGCTTGGGGTGCTCTCTCTCCCACTCTCTCTACCCCTCCCCACTCATGTGCATCTGTTCTCTCTCTCTCTCAAATAAATAAATAAATAAATATAAATATAAATAAAAAACTTCAGAGACCTGTTAAGACAGAAAAAGTATTTGAAGAAACAAGAGCTGAAAATGGCCTCGGGATGATGAAATACGTTAATATAAATGTCAAAAAGGGTCAACATCCCCAAGTAGGATAAACACAAAGAAATCCAAACTCAGATACATCATAATCTAACTTCGAAAAACAAAAGCGAAGAGAAATTTTTGAAAATATCAAGGGAAAAACTATCCATCATAAACAGAAGGATAACAATACTATTAAAAGTTGACTTCTAATTAGAAACAGTGGAAGACAGAAGGCAGTAGAATGACATAGTCAAAATGCTGGAGGGAAAGACTATCAACCAAAGATTCTATATCCAGCAAAACTATTCTATAAATGTGAAGGTGAAATAAAATAAAAGTTAAATAAAAACATATTTTTCAAAAGATGTCTTTAAAAAATGTTTTTAACTAGCTACAGCTTAGGAGAAGCAATTTTTTCAAATCACTTATCTGATAAACGGCTTATACTCAGAATATATTTTTTTAAATTCTCACAACTCAATAATAAGATAAAAACCCAATGAAAAAACAGAGGATCTGCATAGACATTTCACCACATACAAATGGTAAATAAGCACATGAAAACATGTGCAGCATCAATAGTCATTAGGGAAATGTAAACTAACACAGTGAGATGCCATGTTATACCGACTAGAATGTCAATAAGTAAAGACTCGCAATACCAAGTGTTTGCAATGATGGGGAGAAACCAGAACTCTCACACATTGCTGGTGAAAATGTGAAATGGTAGTCACTTTGGAAAAATTTGGTAACTTATTAAAAAGTTAAACAATACAGTTAAATGCTCATTCAATTCTACTCTGAGATACACACACAACAGAAATGAAAGCATATGTCCATACAAAGATCTGAGAACATTTACAGTGATTTTACTCATAATTGCAAAAAACTAGCCAAATGTGCATCAACAGATGAATGGATAAACAAATTGTAGAATATTCATGTAACAGAATACAATCCAGCAATAAAAAGTAATGAAATGCAGATACATCCAACAAGATGGATGAATATCAAAAAACATTATGCTAAGTGAAAGAAGTCATTTTATTATTCCATTCATATGACATTCTGGAAAAGGGAAAACTTAAGGAACAAATATCAGACAAGAGGCAAATAAAGATTGGGGTAGGGAGATTGACTGCAAAGGGGCATAAGAGAGCTTTTCAGGATGATAGAAATCTCTATCTTGATGGTGGTGGTGGTTCCATGACTATATTCTATAATCATTTGTTAAAAATCATTTTTACTGCATGTAAATTATATCTTAAAAAACTTGACTTTATGAAATTTTAAAATACATATACCTTGACCTAGACATCCTACTTTGAGAAGTCTACTCTACAGAAATAAATCTGCTCTAAGAAATGAGGCTATTCACATATCTGTAGCATGGTTTATAGTGTCAAATTTTTAAAAAATAATGCAAATAATAAATATTGGTGGTTTGTTAAAAATATTTTGACATTTTCAACAGCAAAAACATTAAAAACCAATCCAGCTCACAAGTGGCTATTACTTTAAAATACATATGACTAAATTCCCTTACTGAAAAAAAAATTGTTTTCCTATTCTATTTTTTAAGGTTTTACTTAAATTCCAGTTAATTAACAGAGTGCAATATTGGTTTCAGGTGCACAATTCAGTGATTCAACACTTACATAATGCTCATCATAAGGGCATCCCCTAATCCTCATCACCTATTTAACCTCTCCCTCCGTGCACCTTCCCTCTCGTAACCATTAGTTTGTTCTCTATAAACTGGTTTGTTTCTTGGTTTGCCTCTCTTTTTCGCCATGAGCATCTGTTTCTTAAATTCCACATGAGTGAAATTATATGGTATTTATCTTTCTATGACTTATGTCACTTAGCATAATATTCTCTACCTCCATCCATGTCACTGTAAATGGCAATATTTCATTCTTTTTATGGCTGAGTAATATTCATATATATATATATATATATATATATATCTCACATCTTTTTTTTAATTTAAGACAGAGAGTGGGGAAGAGGGGCAGAGAGAGAGAGAGAGAGAGAGAGAACCTTAAGGATGCTCCATGCTCAGCACAAACCCTGACATGGGACTCAATTCCACAACCCTGGGATCATGACCTGAGCCTGAGCTGAAATCAAGAGTTGGACACTCAATTGACTGAAGCACCCAGGGGCCCCTACACCACATCTTCTTTATCCACTCATCAGTCAATGGACATTTGGGTTCTTTCCATAATTTGGCTATTGTAGATAATGCTGCTACAAACATTGGGGTGCATGTATCCCTTCGAATTAGTATTTTTGTATTTTTTGGGTAAATACCCAGTAGTGCAATTTTTAGATAGTAGGGTAGTTCTTCTTTTAACTTTTGGAGGAACCTCCATACTGTTTTCCAGAGTAGCTGTACCACTTTGCATTCCCACCAAGGGTGTTAAGAGGATTCCCCTTTCCCCACACCCTTGCCAACACCTCTTATCTCTTACATTGTTAATTTTAGCCATTCTGACTGGTATGAAATGATAATCTCATTGTTTTGATTTGCATTTCCCTGATGATGAGTGATGTTGATTAAGCATCTTTTAATGTGTCTTTTGGCCTTCTGTATGTCTTCTTTGGAAAAATGTCTATTCATGTCTTCTGCCCATTTTTAATTGGAAAATTATTTTGGGGGGGGTGTTGAATTTTATAGATATATCACTTGTAAATATCTTCTTTTTTCCATAGGTTGCCTTAGTTTTGTTGATGGTTTCCTTTGTTGTGCAGAAGATTTTTATTTTAATGAAGTCCAATAATTTATTTTTGCTCTTGTTTCCCTTTCTTCAGAAGACATATCTTGTAAGATCCTGCCATTTAACCTCTTGTAAGTCTAAACTTGTTATAAAGCTAACATTTTTATCTAGGCACCAAAGTGTGCATTCTACTTGCATTATCTCATTTAATCTTAACAATCCTTTGTGGTAGTTACTATTATTATCCTCATTTTACAGATAAGGAAACTGATTCTAAAGAAGTTAAGTAAGTTACTCATGCTCTCTGAAAGTAAGAGTGCTTTCACAAATATTTCAAAGCATCACACACACACCCAAATGCTGGCAGTTTACCGCATTCATTTCCCTCAACTTTAAGGACTGCACTTTATTTTGGCAGTCATTTATTTCTCTCTTGGGCTCCAAGGATACAATAGGGTCCACCTTGCTGAGGTCTGTTTGCCCTTCTAGCAACTTCTCTTGGACTGGATCTGACATCTCCTTGTATATATGGCCCTCATATATATGACCCCACATCTGACCCACTAGAAACATTATGAATTATTTCCCCCCAAATACTCTGAGAAGTACAGGACAATTCTAAAATAGTAGCAATTCTCCTTTGTCCTGCCATGAAAGCAACTAGGCCATCTCTCTCATTCTCTAGATCTCCTGGAAAGAAGTCAGCTCACTTCATTCTTCCATACCAGTGATAGGAAATCCATATCAAGTGCCTCAGGTAGCCATCTCTCTTAACCTTAGGTGAAGAGGGAAGCATTCTTCACTTACTCCTGGGAGAGAGGTGGACAGAAAAAGATTCAGAGTACCACTTTCTCCAAATAAAGCTTCCCTTAAAAATCCTCCTTAGAGGTACCTGGGTGGCTCAGTCGGTTAAACCTCCCACTTGAGCTCAGGTCATGATCTCGTAGTTCATGGATTCAAGCCCCACATTGGGCTCTGTGCTGACAGCTCAGAGCCTGGAGCCAGCTTCAGATTCTGTGTCTTCCTCTCTCTCTGCCCCTCCCCTGTTCACACTCTGTGTCTCTCTCTGTCTCTCTCTGTCTCAAAAAAATAAATAAACATTTTAAAAAATCCTCCTCAAATATCTAACAATATGTAATTTAATACCCTCCTTATAGACAAGGAGTCTTTACGACTATGTGACCAGTTTCCAGGTTTATCCTTCTGCACCTTGGACTGGTATTTTGCTTTAGTATGCAACATCTATTGTATATTGATGCCTTAGTAGAAACTTCTAATTTAACATGCTGCTATAATTCCATACACTGAAATGTAAAACGTGTAGCTCAATCTCCATATAATTCCAATAGTCCACAGACCAGGGCCTCTATTCAACCATCATATAATGAAGCAACTATAAGGACAAGGCTGAGAACTCTAGTTCCCAGGGCATGTGGCTCTTCCTTTAAATTTGGCTCATTCATTCCCAAAATACTAGCTGACCAGAGATAACTTGGTAATTAATCTAGTTAGGAATGAGGCAGAATCCCACAGTCGGCATTTGGAAGTTTGTGCCCTGCGTCTTTGTTGGTAGCACTCTATATCCTCCTTACCATTACTTTCTTTTCTTTCTTTCTTTTTTTGTTTTTTTCAGAAACAGAGAGTGTGTGAGTTGGGGAGAGGGATAGAGGGAGAGAGAGAAAGAATCTTAAGCAAGGTCCACACTCAGCATGGAATCTGATGCGGGGCTCAATTCCACACCATGGTATCATGACCTGAGCCAAAATCAAGAGTTGGACACTCAACCGACTGAGCCACCCAGACACCCCTCCTTACCATTTCTGATGAGAACCTTCCAGAACACCAAGCTCTTTGAGAACTTTTTGTTCTAATCTCATTTCTCATTTCCCAGAACATATTCCATTGTACTTAATCTCTGATGATCCAAAACAAAAATTTTGAAACTATTTAATTTTCTATCACTGTTCATATGGCCAAGATTTAATAGTAATAAATTTTCTTCAAATCCTTGAAACAATTGGTTTGGAAATATTTGGCATTAGTTCATAAAATTTGGAATCTCATGGAAATGATTCTCCTGAAAATTCCAATTGCTTATTTATTTTTAAATGGTAATTTTATAATTTCTTATTTGATGACATATTTCTGTGAAGAATTAAGCAAATACGTGCAGCAGCATTCTAAGAGAAAATTGGGAAGGGCTGCTTCCAAACAGAGCCACCCACTATCATGATATAGACTCTTCATTTAAAAACAAATAAACAAATAAAATTTCATTTTCTCCATAAATTTTAAGTCCTTAAAAATTTCCAGAGCTCTCTATAAACCATTTTCTCATGTTCTCTACCTGGTAAGACAGCTGCATCTTTGCTGTAGTTGTGACTCCATTGTAAAAATTCAAGTGAAATCTATCATTTTTGAAGAGAGGAAGAGAGCAAGTCCTAGGCTTCTCAAATGTCTTTACAGGTTGAATATTTAAAAAGGTTAGGACACCAATCAATGTTAGAATATGTAGAACTATTTAACTTTCTACCCAACAATATATAAAATAAGCTCTTTCTCAGCTTCATGATTATTTCAGTTTTGTCTAATAATGCAGTTGTTGCCAAACACTTCTGAGATCATCCAAAGAGTACATTTTTCAATCTTGAATTAGTAGTCTTTCTTCCAGAATTGTGCTTTGAAGATTCATAAAGAGTACTCGTGAGGTCTGATTTGAGAAATGGATGTCAAATTGACGCTTAACAAAATCTGTGAAGTAGGATTTAAAGTCAGATGGAAAACAGAAGGAGATGAGAGCTTTTTATTCCACTGGGAGGCTGGCAAGCTATTTGTAAGACAGAGGGCTCTGAGTCTTACTCAGGGACGAGAACATTAATGGATTTTGAGTTATATTTTCCCCGAATCATTGAAATTTTGATGGCTTTTGAGTCATATTTTCCTAGAATCATTGAAATTTTCATGGTGAATAGGCTAATTTATTTATTTTTCTGTTATTTGTTAAAAGGTTTGCTTTAGGTGTCTTCTGACAGCAGCTTTCACATTATTACTCAATTTTTGGATATCAGATTTCTTTTGGTAAGACTTGGGTATATTCCAAATTTGATGATCCATAAGGAATAAAACACAACGTTTATCTTGGTTTGCCCGGTGACCTCACTTCTCTGATGAATCTAAGAAGAGTTGATTTTTCCATTTCTTGAGTTTTTTATTTCTTGTTACAATGGAGATGTTTAAAGCTACTTACATGCCAGACCAGAAATCAGAAGTCACAATGTTTATTTTTAATTCTAATTGTTGGCAAAATTCCTCTCTATAAAATAGGGATGAATAGTAACTCACCACATGCACACAGGTTTTTATGATTATGCCAGATAACATATGTGAAAGCCCCTAGCATAGTGGCTACTTCAGGCACTTAACCATTTGTTGAGTCTTAATTTGACAAAGAACCCCTCCAAATTATAAGGAGGTTGTTTTATAAATATCCATATATAGTCTGAATGTTTAGAACTCAATAACAATTCCACAATGAAACACTGATATTGATATTGTTGCAGTTAAATTTCCAGATTCTCCAAAAAGTCT
The DNA here is from genome assembly GCA_028646485.1 of Cryptoprocta ferox. Taxonomy (NCBI): domain Eukaryota; kingdom Metazoa; phylum Chordata; class Mammalia; order Carnivora; family Eupleridae; genus Cryptoprocta; species Cryptoprocta ferox. Next base: position 53,972,079 of record CM053561.1, read on the forward strand.
ATTCTTACTTAACTCATAGTGTAGTAATAGGATTTCACCAAATATCCCTATAAAGAGAATTGTAACTCTGAGATCACTGAGTACCTGAGAATAGCAGAAGGAATAAGAGGAAAATGGAGAAGATTGTAAAAGTAACAAATACATTTTAACCATGTGCCATCATCCCCACTTCCTAAATCATTCTCCCCCTGACCAGTCTGTGACATCCTCCAGGTCTCCTAATTCACAAATGTTATTTCAATGACACTAATGGTACTTCTCCAAAGTTCAAGATAGAGAACTGATATACTTGAAATAGGTATGAGCTTCCTGAGTCCTTTTATGTCCTGGGAGCAGAGTGGGAGACAAAGACATGAAGGAAACATGTGCACACACCTGTTTCAAAGATCAAAATTACTCTGCTCTAGGGAAATGAGGGTCTAATCTCAAAACGTACTTTCTCTGATAATTTATTCGCAGTCATGCCCTCAACTATATACTTGTGAGGTCCATTTGATGAACAGATTTGTCAATTTCTGACTTACGTCTTTATTATTATTTAAATTCAATTTAATTAACATACAGTGTAGCATGGTTTCAGGAGTAGAACCCAGTGATTCATCACTTACAATATAACAGCTAGTGCTTTTCCCAACAAGTGCTCTCCTTAATGTTCATCACCCATTTAGACCATCCCCCCACCTCCATTCTCTCCAGCCAACACCAACCCCTCCAGCAACTCTGTTTGTTCTCTGTATTTAAGAGTCTCTCATGGTTTGCCTCCCTCTCTGCTTTTATCTTATTTTTCCTTACCTTTCCCTATGATCATTTGTTTCTTAAATTCCACATGTGAGTGAAATCATATGAATTTGTCTTTCTCTGACTGACTTATTTCACTTAGCATAATACACTCTAGTTACATCCATGTTGTTGCAAATGGCAAAATTTCATTCTTTTTGATCATGTAATATTCCATTCTGTGTGTATGTATATATATACATGTATATACATTATATATGTGTGTATACATATACACACTATATATATATATATATATATATATACACACACACACACACACACACACACACACACCACATCTTCTTAATCCATTCATCAGTCGATGGACATTTGGGCTCTTTCCATAATTTCAACAAACAAATCTGACTTATATTTTGTAAAGAGAGGCTACCAGGTTAAAAAAGAAGAATCCAGTCTTGGAAAGCAAAGTCACAATCATTCCATGACTCTGCCAAGGGCCACTCATTCTATTCAACATTCATTCACATTTCTCCAGGTCTGTGCTTGTATAGAGGATGCAATGGTGAACATGGTTCTTCCCTTAGAAGCTCATGGTCTAAGCTGAAGAGAAATATTCTGAGGAAAAATTTATATTTAGTCTTATTCATATCCTGGCCTATACTTGAACCAATCACTGTGGTAATTTGTTACCACATTTCCACCCTTGAGGTAAGAAAGATAAGGTGTGGATCAGAATGACAGACAAAGAACACAAATATGAAGACTGAGTGTTCCACATAAATGACATTACGGTTTCCCAAAGGAAGAGGAGGATGGTAAAAGAAATGCTATAATCAGAAAGAAGAAAATAGAATGTTGGGTAACATACCAGAAACCCTTTCCCATGAATTGTACAAATCAGAAAGAAGACATATAAATGCTATGTGAGGTTTCACAAAGTCACTTATCTGGGCAGCTCATCAGGAAAATTATCATTCCCCATTTACTACAACCAAACAAAGGGTAAACATATATACTCTTCACGGGAATCCTGTTAAAACAACAACAACAACAACAACAACCTGGTGATACAGGTTGCTCAGTGATCTGTACTGACAGATCCTTATTTGGCTACTAGAGAGATACAGTGTGTCATTCTATGCTTGCCAACCATTTTCCAGGCCAGTCACAGAAGAGCCATGTAGGCTTGCCACCATGACAAGGTATCTATCAGCAGAACTGGTTTTTTTTTAATGAAACATTCTTCTCATTACTCATGCAACATTGATTCAGTCCACAGACAGAAAATGAAAGAACCATATACAATAATTTACCCAATAATATATTCAGGGGACTCCCTAGTCTGTGCAGAATGGTGCAAAACCCTCAGGGCACAAGGTTAGGGCTGGCAAAGAGTCTGTAAATTGAGATAGGAAATCCAAGAGAGGAAAAAGCCACAGAAGAGGGAGCTCTCAAAACTATGAATAAATTCTAAGACTAAAATTATAATCTAGGTATAAAACCTAAGTATAAACTGACCACTGAACTGTGAGACTCCATAAAGTCTGTTGGAAAGCAATATCTGGAAAGCTGAAAAGGCTGCAAAGATTGCAGCCTCTTCCCAGTGCAAGGAGCATGTTTTGAGTTTGAATTCTGCTAAGTTAGAGAGGCTTGATAAGTATCTGGACTCTCCAATAAAACTGCAGAAAGGAGTAATGTCAAGGAGTAAAGACTATGTCTCACCCAAAGACTAAAAGAAAAACTAAAACAAAGCTGCCCTCGCAAAGTGTAAAATATAGCTTACATTAGTTCAAGGTGACCAAGAATAATTGAACTGTCTGTTTGAATTAAAAAAACAAAAAGAAAGCATTTTCAGACTAAGAGAACAACGTCCAGATTCTCTACAGTATCAAACATAATGTCCAGACACGATTAAAAACTTAGTAGACATGGAAACAGAAAAATGTGGTCCATAATTAAAAGAAAAAGCAGTCAAAAGAAACTCCAAAATAATGCAGATGTTGGAATTAGCAGTAAGTACTTTTAAATTTTTATTTACTTATTTACTTATTTATTTCCAGTATAGTCAACATACGCTATTATATTAGTTTCAGGTGTACGATATAGTCATTCAACAATTCTATATAATACTCATTGTACTCTTAATCTGCTTCACCTATTTCATGCATTCTCCACCCACCCTCCCTCTGGCAACCACCAGTTTGTTTTCTATATTTAAGAACCTAATTTTATTTGTCTCTCTTTTTCTTGGTTTCTTAAATTTCTCATATGAGTGAAATCATATGGTATTTGTCTTTCTCTGACTGACATATCATTTACCATTATACCCTCTAGATCCATCCATTCTATTTCAAATGACAAGATTTCATTTTTTTCATTTTTTTAATGTTTATTTATTTTTGAGAGAAAGACAGATGGACCATGAGCAGAGGAGGGGCAGACACACACACACACACACACACACACACAGAATCTGAAACAGGCTCCAGGCTCTGAGCTGTCAGCACAGAGCCCGATGTGCGACTCAAACCCACGAACCATGAGATCATGACCTGAGCTGAACTCAGATGCTTATCTGACTGAGCCACCCAGGCACCCCTACAAGATTTCACTTTTTTTATGGCTGAATAATATTCAATTATATATATACTATATACACCACATCGTCTTTATCCATTCGTCTATCAATGGACACTTGGGTAGCTAGCCAATATCTTGGCTATTATAAATAATGCTACAATAAACATAAGGGTACATGTATCTTCTTAGATTAGTGTTTTCATACTCTTTGGGTATGATCCAGTAGTGGAATACTGGATCATATGATAATTCTATTTTTAACTTTTTGAGGAACCTCTATACAGTTTGCAGACAAGTGCTTTATTTTTTTTAATTTTTATTTTTTTAGAGAGAGAGCATATGTGCAAGTGGGGGAGAGGGGCAGATGGAGAGAGACAGAATCTCAAACAGGCTCTATGCTCACTTAGCATGGAGCCTGATGTGGAGCTCGATCCCACGACCCAGGGATCATGACCTGAGCTGAAACCAAGAGTTGGACACTCAACTGAATGAGCTGCCCAGGCACCCTGAAACCAAATACTTTTAAAGCTGCTATTATAAATATAAATCAAGTCTAGAGGAAAAGATGAACATAATGGATGAGAAGATGGAACATCTAAGCAGAAAAATAGAAACTATGAAAAAGAACCAAATAAAAACTCTAGAGATGCAATACCTGAAATAAAAAATTCAACAGGTAGGCTTAACAAAAGATTAGAGCCACTGCCTCCCTCCCTGACAAAATCACAAGTTTGAAAAGTTCTTTAACTGAAGAAAAAAGACATCAGATGAAACTTCATACATACAAAGAGAAACAAAGGGAAGAGGACAAAGTAAATATGTGGATAATCTTAACAAATAATATTTTGCCAATAGATGCAGAAAAAGCATTTGACAAAATACAACATCCTTTATTAATAAAAACCCTCAAGAAAGTCGGAATCAAAGGAAGATACTTAAACATCATGAAAGCCATATATGAAAAGCCAACAGCTAATATCATCCTCAATGGGGAAAAACTGAGAGCTTTCCCCCTGAGATCAGGAACACGACAGGAATGTCCACTCTCACCAGCTGTTGTTTTAACATAGTGTTGTAAGTCCTAGCATCAGCAATCAGACAACAAAATGAAATAAAAGGCATCAAAATTGGCAAATAAGTCAAACTTTCACTTTTCACAGGTGACATGATACTCTACATGGAAAACCTGAAAGACTCCACCAAAAGACTGCTCGAACTGGTACATGAATTCTGCAAAGTCGGAGGGTACAAAATCAATGTACAGAAATCAGCTGCATTTTAATACATCAATAATGAAGCAACAGAAAGAGAAATAAAGAAATCAATCACATTTACAATTGCACCAAGAACCATAAAATTCCTAGGAATAAACCTAACCAAAGATGTAAAAAGACCTGTATGCTGAAAACTATAGAAAGCTTATGAAGGAAATTGAAGAATAACACAAAGAAATGGAAAAACATTCCATGCTCATGGATTGGAAGAATAAATATTGTTAAAATGTCAATACTACCCAAAGCAATCTACACATTCAATGCAATTCCAATCAAAATTGTACCGGCATTCTTCTCAAAGCTAGAACAAACAATCGTAAAATTTGTATAGAACCACAAAAGACCCTGAAGAGCCAAAGTGATATTAAAGAAGAAAACCAAAGTGGGAGGCATCACGATCCCAGACTTTAGCCTCTACTACAAAGCTGTAATCATCAAGACAGTATAGTATTGGCACAAAAACATACACACAGACTAATGGAATAGAATAGAGAACCCAGAATTGGACCCACAAGTGTATGGCCAACTAAACTTTGACAAAGGAGGAGAGAGCATCCAATGAAAAAAAACAGTCTCTTTAGCAAATGGTGCTGGGAGAACTGGACAGCAATATGCAGAAGAATGAAACTGGACCACTTTCTTATATCGTACACAAAAATAAACTCAAAAGGAATGAAAGACCTGAATGTGAGACAGGAAACCATCAAAACCCTAGAGGAGAAAGCAGGAAACAACCTCTTTGACCTCAGCCACAGCAATTTCCTACTTGACACATCTCCAAAGGCAAGGGAATTAAAAGCAAAAATGAACTATTGGGACCTCCTCAAGATAAAAAGCTTCTGCACTGCAAAGGAAACAATCAACAAAACTAAAAGGCAAGTGACAGAATGGGAAAAGATAGTTGCAAATGACATATTGGATAAAGGGCTAGTATCCAAAATCTATAAGGAACTCACCAAACTCAACACCTGAAAAACAAATAATCCAGTGAAGAAATGGGCAGAAGACATGAATAGACACTTTTCCAAAAAAGACATACAGATGGCCAACAGACACATGAAAAGATGTTCAACATCACTCATCATCAGGGAAATACAAATCAAAGCCACACTGACATACCACCTTACACCAGTCAGACTGGCTAAAATGAACAAATCAGGAAACTACAGATGCTGGCGAGGATATGGAGAAACAGGAAACCTCCTGCACGTTGGTGGGAATGCAAACTGGCACAGCCCCTCTGGAAAACAGTGTGGAGGTTCCTCAAAAAATTAAAAATAGAACTCCCCTATGACCTAGCAATAGCACTGCTAGGGATTTACCCAAGGGATACAGGAGTGCTGATGCATAGGGGCATGTGTACCCCAATGTTCATAGCAGCGGTCTCAACAATAGCCAAATTATTGAAAAGAGCCCAAATGTCCATCAACTGATGAATGAATAAAGAAGATGTGGTTTATATATACAATGGAATACTACTAGGCAATGAGAAAGAATGAAATCATGCCATTTGCAGCAACGTGGATGGTACTGGAAGGTATTATGCTGAGTGAAGTAAGTCAGTCAGAGAAGGACAAATATCGTATGTTTTCACTCATATGTGAATCTTGAGAAACTTAACAGAAGGCCATGGGGGAAGGGAAGGGGAAAAAATAGTTGGGGAGAGGGAGGGAAGCAAACCATAAGAGACTCTTAAATACAGAGAACAAACTGAGGGTGAATCGGGGTGGGGGAGCGGGGAAAATGGATGATGAGCACTGAAGAGGGCACTTGTTGGAATGAGCACAGGGTATTGTATGTAAGCTAATTTGACAAATTATATTCACAAAAAAATGATATTTTACATCTTCTATTAATTTCTTGAAAATATACCTGATTGTATATATTTAACACTACTAAACTATAAACTTAAAAATAATTAGGAAGATAAATTTGTACTTTTTTACCACTAAAAACACAACTTACTATTTAATGAAAAACATATGATATTGTATTGTGGGGATTATAATATTCATAGATATAAAATATATAAAACAATATCACAAAGGATGGGGGGGTCTAAGTAGAATTATAGTGTTATAAAAATTTTATTGGAAATAGTAGTATATTAACTCTAAGTAGAATGTGGTAAGTTAAAGATCAATATTTAGTACCATCTTTAGTGATCTTTAGTAAAACTTCTTAAAAATAATACATAAGTTATATCCAGAAAGTCATTAAAATAATTAAAACAAAACATTAAAAATTTTGATTAACCTAAAAGAAAACAGGAAAGGAGAAAAACAGGAGTGGGGAAAAGGCAGGACAAATAGAAAGCAAATAGCAAATTAGTAGACTTGGAATTCCACTTCCAACTATGTTGAAGTAACTGGTACTAAATCAGCCCTCCTAAAACAAACAACTATAAATCTGAACAAACCATGTGAGGCAACTTTTTCAGGCAGAGGACAATAGCACATGACTGTAATCCTTGAGAAAAAGGAAACTCATGAGGTGAGCCCCATTATCACCCAGCTCTCTAATGATACAATTTCCCAACTGCAAAGAAGAGAGCTAGAGCCTGAGCTGGTCGAGGTGATCCCACTGATCTGAGAAGACAGAAATCAGACTCCAGTTTGGTTGAAGTAGCTGTAATCTATGAGGCAACGCAACAAAGAAAAGATGGCTGTACCGAGAAGGCTCCAGGAGTCCCTGTGGGAGGTCCTGTATAAATACCTGAGGATGAGACTATATATGTTCAGAGTAAGACCATGAAAGTTTACCAGGTAGCAGTTATGATAGAGTTGAGAGGAAAATAGAGATATTAGAGAATAAGCACTGCTGGAGGAAAAAGCACAGTTCTTGGCCCCTTCAGAGTGGAGAGAGCCTATTAATACTTTGATCACATCCCAGGCATTCAGTTGAGAAGGTCATACCATAAGAGTAAGGACCAAGCTCAGCATAAGACCTAATCTAGATCCACCCTAACAAAGTATGAAATCGATTTTTAATAAGATCCACAAGGGAGATGGAATTTGAAAGTTAAGTCCTGACAAGCTAGAGGAGCTTGAGAAACATCCTGGACTTTCTACAGATCTGAAGAAAGCATAAAATGAAGTCTACAAAAGTTTAAGGTGACCAGCCAATAACTACCTGTTAAAACAAGAATTGATACCATTCAGAGAAAGATTAACAGAACCCAGACCCTCTACACTATTTTTAAACACAATATCAGTATTCATTTAAAAAATATCACCCCACAAAAATAAACAACCAAAAATTAAAATAAGTTAATAGAAACTAGATCAGAAATCGCCCAGATGTTGGATTTAGCAAAAAAGACTTTAAAGCACCTATTACAAACACATAAAGAATTAAAAGACAATATAGTTTTAATGAGTTAACACATAAGGCACCTCAGTGGAGTAATGTGGGGGGAGAGAGAGAGAGAGAGGAAGAGGAAGAGGAAGAGGAAGAGGAAGAGGAAGAGGAAGAGACACCAGGTAGAAATTTCAGAATGGAAATAAAAACTTCACTGTTTGCAGGTGAAGGTGGCAATGACAAAGTGGTGGGTTCTATATGGAGGAACTCCACTAATGGCCAGAGCTCTGGTCACAAGTAGCAGGCCACTGCTCAGTTGCTTCAGGAAAACCACTCTCTTGCCTCTGTGGCACCCAGTGAGGATGATCAAATTGGTCCCAGAAATGATGCTAGCTTGCAGTTTTCTCACATGCTGAAAGGTTTTTTACTGTGGCTCAACAGCTTTCAAGGCACATCTTCAGTAGGATAATACCTAGACATTTTGCGAAGTTTAACTACTCAGGTATCACCACCCTTGTCACCACCAACTAATTTTGTGACTATAGCAAGAATCTTCTCCTTCTTTTTCTTTTCAACCCTGGATTTAGCTGCTGAATACTTCCTCTTGTACATGGCCTTTTTGGAATACACAGCTGATGGGGAGTATCTGCCAATTCCTCTGACTACATCAGAATTTCAGCTGGAGTGGGGCCTCCCCTTCTTTGGCATTTTAGCCCTGAGATTACCCTTCTTAACCTTGCTACCAGCATCAGCTTTCTTGGCTTCAGGTTTTTTCTCCTTACTATCAGACTTCTCAGCTTTTTCATCCACCATCTTGCAAGATGGGAAAGAGTAAAAAAAAAAAATTTTAATGATCTACTGATAACACATAACTAAGATGAGCATTGAAAATATTATGCTAAACTTAAAAAGCTAGACACAAAACAGTACATATGAAGTTTAAGAACAGGCAAAATAATCTATGGTGATAGAAACCTGAACAGTAGTTCCCTTGCAAGATGTGATGGACTGGAAAGGGACTTTCTGTAGGGGCCTTTCTGTATGATGGAAATGTTCTAGATCCTGTTTAAGGTGATGGTTAGAGAGAGGCATAATTTTACCAAAAGCAGTCAAACTGTACACTTCAGATCTTTGCATTTTATGACACGTAAACTTTCTTTACATTTTAAAGTCACAATATAGGGGGAAATTTTTAGTTCCTACCAATTTATGTAATTTTCCATCTAGATTTCAAAAGGCACCAAGTACCAAGTAAAATTTAACTCAAATGACCCATAAACCTTACATGAATCCAATTACAGACTATAACACAGCTAAAAGGAAAGGTTTCAAAGTTTACTCACCTAATATTCTACAGATTAGAAAAGGCATATTCACTACAAAAAGACACAATAAGAACAGTAGGTAGCCAACAGCATGGCATGTCATCTGTTACCTGCTTCTTCCCTTCACCACCCCACAGTGTTCAACTTCCAAGGAAAATCCACCTGAACCCTCTGGAGATCAAAAGATGCCCATAAGCTTCCAGACCATTCCACCATAAGCTAGAAATAACTCCAGACAAAACTTGTCATCAAAACAATAGCCAGGACCAACCCCAAAGCAATCACTTCTTTGGTAGTCCATCAAGATCACGCAAGTCAGTGAGACTAACCTTTCTCAACATTAACCCAGGATTCTAATCAAGCTGACATGGACATGAACTTATTTTGTCCAGCTGGCTACAAAAACACATGCATGAATTCTTTCTTGCTTACCCTCATGCTAGCCTTTCCCTCTCCTCTTCCTGTTTCTTTTCTTTTTCACACATGCACAAACAGTCACGTCTTCATATGAGACAAGTGAACACTGAATCTTATGGGTAAAAAAACAGATGTTTTCCAATTATCCTTCACAAAACCATATTTTATATCGGGTTCTTCTATGGATTTATAGCCAATGAAGAGATGTTACTACATTAGCTCATGAAGGGGGATGATAAAAACTGGAAAGGAAGAGTCAGACAAGGCAAAGAGAAGCTATCCAGAAGGCTGCAATTGGAGAAGCATGACAAATGGGCAGCACAGTTTTAGAGGGTTCCGGCAGAAAGGCAGATTGCCTGACTGGGAGAGATTCTCCACAGCTGGAGCATCGCACACACCATCTGGAATTTTTTAAATCTGCTTTCCCCAGGTGATCTGATTCTCAGAGTGCCAGTGGAGATGAGAAAAGAAGTAATTGTATAGCTCAGAACAGCTCCAAATGCTCCCCAAATTAGTTAATGAAATCTTGTTTGAATCAGTTGCAGCTTCTCCTCCAAATTGAGCCTCTAGTTTTGAGTTGTTGTTTCCTCAAAAAAAAATTGAGTGGTAGGGGTTTAACCCCTAAAGGTTTTCTGTACAGTGGAACAAAACAGGATTCCCAGCACAATGGTCAAAAATGGTGCTCCAACTGTCAGATCTGGTCCAAATTTCTCAATACAGGCCAACAAAGCTTCATTTTCAGTCTCACTCCTCTTGACTGGTCTTAGCACTACTTTTAGCTGTTGCCAAATGGAGAGCCTACATGCTGAAGTCCCCAGTTTTCTTTCCCAGATGGTCTAAACTTCATATTTAAAATAAAGGAAAATGCAATTTTAAAAATTAAGAGTAACCACAAACTAAACTCTCATAAAAATGAAAGATCTTCATTTTCTTTTTCTCACAATATATATGCCTGTAAATGTGGAGGTGGGGTATAGTGGGGGAGTGTAAGAAGAGAAAAAGAGATAGAGCTTATTGAGGAATAGGAGGAGTCAGGGAAGGAATAAAAAGTAGCAGGAAAGGAATTCTGCCTCTATCCTCTATCCTCATTTCTGCCCTCAATTGACTTTTTCTTTTTTTTTTCTTTTTTTTTTTTTTTTTTGGTCTTTTATCTGATACCAGGAGTATAAAGCAAACTCTTGTTACAAATGGCCTGATAGCAACTTAGCAACTATTTTAGGCTTTATGGGCCATGCTGGTTATGTCACAAATACTCAATTCTGCCATTGTAACAAAAACACAACCATAGACAATGAAGGAACATGGCTTTGTTCCAATTTATGGATAATGAAATTTGGGTTTCAAATATACCTCACATGTCATGAAATATTATTATTGTGGCTTTTAAAACCATTTAAAATGTAAAAACCATTCTTTGCTCACAAATCATAAAAAAACAGCAGGCCATATTTGGCCCATGGGCCACAGTTTGCCAATCCCTGTATAATACCAATGACCAACACCACTAATAAAGGTTCAGTTCTAGAACTACACAATGGCTACAGCAAGAGTCTCACATAATTCCTTACTCAGGAAAAACTCAGAGTAGAGTTTTTCAAAATTGAAGTGTTTCATTGTACCATGAGGAACTGTGGCAAACTTTTCATTCTCAGGATCACAGATTACACAGTAAATACATGTGTATTAAAATAAATTCCTTCCTCACTTTTAAACTTACAAAAATTTTCTACTTTACCTATTCTTTTTATGGATCTTCTTCATTCTTGTTGGCATCAAGAAAGGATAGACTCTTGATGTTCATAAACATTTTCGAGTATCTACTAGTGCTTTACTTTGGTGATGATACAGATTAATATAGACAACAGTACATTTCTTTTCTCTTTCTCTCTCCGCACCCCACATTTTTTAAATGAAAACACTAACATGTCCATGCAAACAAATTATCATCTTTATGTTGCCAGACTATTTGCTGGGAACAACAAACTCATATGTCATTTTGAAAGGGGAAAAAGACCTGGGTGCAAAAAGATAAAGAGCAGCTTATAATTTGTAAGTTTGGGCACAGAACTTTTCAAGGGACCATTCCTACACAAAAGTACTAAGCCAGGAGCTGGTGCTACAGATATGATCCTACCCTCAAAACACTTACAGTCTAGTTGTGGAGACATAAGAGGCATGAAGCAGAGTAATACAATTACCACAAGCACTTCACATATTTCAGTATATTAAAATGTACAGCAATACAGAATCCCACACAGATATACTAAAAACGAAAACTTAGAAAAATTGAGAAAAATTCCAACTCAAAAACATGTTGAAAAAATACTTCCTGCCTAAAAAAACAAAATTGGAAAAATACCCAAAAATAATAAAGTGTATGTCCCTTACCTACTCCCCTGCAAAAAAAAAAAAAAAAAAAAACCTATGGATAAAAAAAAAAAAGGATCATCCTAAGAGAAGAAGACGACACTTATTACAACCATAGTAAAACATAAGAAATAAAGCACAAAAGATATACTAAAATGATACCATGGATATAAATAAATGTCACTGTGGCATATATTGGGAGGTATATTTTTCTGTTTAAAGTGAATAGTGAATTTAGAAGTTTGAACTCGTAGTGTTTAAAATTCTACAGAAAATGCAAACGTGGTGGAAATGCAAACTGGTATAGCCACTGTGGAAAAACAGTATGGAGGTTTCCCAAAAACTTAATAGAAGTACCCAATGATCCAGTAATCACACTATTGAGTATTTACCCAAAGAATACAAAAACACTAATCTAAAGGGATACATGCAACTCTACGTTTATAGCAGTATCATTTACAATAGCTAAATTATGGAAACAGCCCAGTGTTCACTGATACATAAATGAATAAATAAGATGTGGTGTATATATACAATGGAATATTGCTCAGTCATTAAAAGAAAATGAAATCTTGCCATTTGCAACGAGATGGACAAAGTAAAGAGTTTTATGCTAAGTGAAATAAGTCAGTCAGAAAAAGACAAATACCATATGATTTCACTCATACATGGAATTTAATAAAGAAAACAAATGAGCAAAGGGGAAAAAGAGGCAGAGACAAACCAAGAAACAGACTCTTTTTTTTCAATATTCATTTGTTTATTTTGTTAGAAGTATTTACAGTAGATCTCACTTAATTTAATAGATGTTGAAATACCTACTTATTTTGTGAGATCCTTTGGCTATAAATTTGTCATCCTACTTGTGGTTGTTGTGTGTGATAAAGATTCTTAACCATAGGGAACAAACTGATGGTTACCAGAGGGGAAGTGAGAGGGAGATGGGTGAAATAGGTGATAGGGATTAAAGAGTACACTTATAATGAAAAAAAAATAACAAAGTAAAATAAATTAAAATAAAAAATAAAATAAAATAAAATCAGTGGATATGCAAACCATATTGAAATATATGTAGAGAACTGTTTAAAGAAGCAACAATACAGCTTTTTCTGAAAGTGGAAAAAAAAAGAAAGAAAGAAAATGCCAACATGGGCAACAACAAAGAACTAAAGGTAACTAAGTATCTGGTGAGAGGTACAGATGACAAATAATTCAGGAACTCAGAGAAGGCTGAGGTCTGGAGCAGAGATTTACAGAAAACAGTTACACAAAGACCCTTCAGAAAAGAAATCCAGATGTTGAGAGGAAGGGGTGGCACACCACAGATGGTGATGATGGGAGTGAACTTGGGCAGGAAAGAAAGCTGCCTGCCCCACAGCAAAAGGAGTCAATCCATTGGAAAACAATGAAAACAAAAAAAAAAACAAAAAAAAGACCCTAACAAAATAATATGAGACCCAGACAGCAGGGGAAAACCAAACTCCAAGACAATCTAACATCTCCTCTATATAATCTATCTGTGACAATAATCAATTAGCATTTGAATCAGAAAGCTATTTTGAGATTATCTAATCCTATGCATTAATTTTATAGATAAATCTTCAACCCAGGAGAAGTGAACTATCCTACACAAGGTCACATAATGAGTTGGTGACAGATCTAGACCTTGTCCAGACTCGCAGATAGTCCACTATGCTATCCATTGCACCACTCTGTCTCCACACCACGTCCTCAAGTGAGGTGCCTATTCCTGTTACTTTCTCAGGACTTTCTGAAAGTTGCTTTCAGTATCTTAACATCTACTGTAGGTCTGTAAATTCAATGCTTAGGAGAATAAATGTAACTGAGTTTATTATTGTTTATTTTTTATCATTATAGCCTTGCCATTACCGATTGTATGGCCTTGAGCAAGTTACTTTACCCCTCTAAACTTCAGGTTTTACATCTATGAAGATAATAATAGTGCTTCCCACAAAGGACTATGGTAAAGATTAAGTAACATTTTGCATACAAAGCACGTAGTACATGTCCTGGAATATAATAAACAACAAGTGTTTGCTATTGTTAAAGAAAACATTTATCCTCTCTCATATTTATGCCCATGAGAAGCAGCATAGTCTAGTGGTTAGGACAGTAAAGAGCAGAGACCATGGATGCCCCTGTTCTACCACTTACTAGCTGTGTGAGCTTGGGCAAATTACTTAAACTCTCTGTGTCTCACATTCCCTATCTGTAAACAGGGTTGTTGTAAGGATTAAATAGGATATTGTATGTAAACAATATCTTTAAAAAACAGAAATGCTTTAATAGAAGCATTTGTTAATTAAAAAATTTAACTTATAGAGACTTGCATCTGCTTAGAAGTATGAGAGAAAATTTGGGCTTTTCCCCATGGTTGGGTATGAGATAGTGATAGTATATGCTTATAATAAGCTTGTGGTGGTTTTGGAAGGGGAGAGGAGCATGGGCCACCAAAATCTCTATCAGGAAGTTTTCTGTGAATAATTAAACTGCCTGTAACTTGTTCTTTCCAGTCAGAGAGAAGAATGAAATGTACCACTCTTCCAACCTACCCCTACTTCCTCACAGAAATTTGGTATGTAGTAGCTGAATTTTCTCATTAAACATTTTGAGGGCATTTTATTTTTATTTTTTATGTTTATTAATTTTTGAAAGACACACAGAACGTGAATGGGAGAAAGGCAGAGAGAGACACACACATGCAGAATCCAAAGCAGGCTCCAGGCTCTGAGCTGTCAGCACAGAGCCAGACATGGGGCTTGAACTCACAGACTGTGAGATCATGACCTGAGCTGAAGTCAGCCGCTTAACTGACTGAGCCACGCAGGCACCCTTTGAGGGCATTTTTAAATACAGTTTTTTTCTGCTGCATTTTCCTCAACTCTCCATGTCTCTGTTATCCACAGGTACAAAGGCCTAGGAGACCAGTATCAGTACCATGTCCTCCAACCAGAGCCAAAATCCTAAATCTGGAACTGCAGGATCCACTGAGATTACAGCCAGTAATCTGTCCATAGGCATAGCCAATGGTCAGAGCCAGAAGTCATGAAGTAAGCAAAATTAATATCCAAGACCTAAGCCAAGAGCCATAAAACAAAGTTGGCAGGGAAAGGCGAGGAAGGGAAATGGGTGTCAAAGCTAAGCCAAAGGAGTTACAAACACCTCATATTACCAGAACCACCTAGAGTCCATTGCAAACTGTTACTGCTGCTTTAGGCACAGTCTCCTTAAAGACTACTGACCAAGGAACAGTTGGTTTGGAAGGGAACATTCTTTGTTCTGTGGCTCCTTAGCTAATTCTCCTATTTTCTAGTTTCCCTTATCATGCTGTGCTATTTCTAGCAATGAAGCTTAGATGTGAATCCCTTCCTTCTTGGGCCAGTAATTTAAACTCTGTGAACCTCAGCTAGCTCATCTGTACAACGATAATAGTAATTTTTATCTTCATAGATTTGGTTTAAAGATTGCATGAGAATACATGTGAAAATCTTGAAGATTTGACAAAATACAAGTGAATTTTTATAAGACACTGTAAACAAAGTTAAAAGATAAATGTTAATATCGCTAATAATTTAAAAACTTCTACAAATCAACATGAAAAATATAAATAACACACAGAAAAAATGACAACGCATTAACAGGTAATTCACAGAAAAAATACAACTTGCTCAACCACATTGCACACTGGGTATCAGGACACTGCAGACTAAACAGGGAGGTACCACTTTTCAGCTTGGCAAGAATTAAAGACATTGATAATACCCATGATGGCAAGCATATGGGAAAAAGAATACTCCTATATACGGCTGGAGGAAAGAAACCTTTTAGGTAGGCAATTTGCCTGTAACATTTAAAATGTGACTAACCTTATACTCCATCAATTCTACTGCTAGTAAACTATCAATCAGAAACACTATCATAAATTCATAAAAATTATCTATATATGCATTAAAATAACTAAATTATATATATGTGTATACCTATATATAGATATTTTATATTTATACCTGCTAAAAAGAAAACCACAGGTCCAAAATGGCATCACTTAGGCTATGTCATCAAACCACAGCTTAATACGTAATCTAATTGCAGTTTCAATATCCTCCAAAAATGTCTTTTTTTTAACGTTTATTTATTTTTGAGAGACAGAGACAGAGCACAAGCAGGAAAGGGGTAGAGAGAGAGGGCAACACAGAATCCAAAACAGGCTCCAGGCTCTAAGATGTCAGCACAGAGCCTGACGTGGGGCTCGAACCCACGAACCCTAAGATCAAGACATGAGCCAAAGTCAGACCACTTAACCCACTGAGCCACCCAGGTGCCCCCAGAAATGTAAGTCTTAACCAGTCAGTCAGAAGTTTTCTGATCAGTGCCAGTGAGGTTATCTGACCCCCTACTTTCCCCTCTAAAGGAAAATGACCTTGCCTGGAACAAGCCTTTTCATTCAACTTTCTTATCCCAGCCTCCTTTCTATAAAAAACTTTCATTTTGTGCAACTCCTTGGAGCTCCCCTATACTGGCTAGATGGGATGGTGCCGATTCTTGAATCGTTTAATAAAACCAATTAGATCTTCAAATTTACTCAGCTGAATTTTGTTTTTTAACGTAACGTTGCCAAAAATGTTACATATACACACATAAATATGTTTATATGTGAACAGAAAAGGTCTGGAAGCTTATACAGCTGTTAATGGTATCAATTCCAGGGAAGTGGGGCTGGAGCATGGGGAGGAGGGGCCTTACATTTTATATACATTTATAATATATTAAATATATACATAGCATATAATTTTCTCCAACAGAATGAACTTCTTTCATAATCTTTGAAGAAAAAAAATAAAATGTTTTGCAGATTATAAAGTACAGATGTTATTTTTCTTAAATTATACCTTATCAATCAAAAGAAATTTAAGATGATATACAGATGTAAGGTGTTATTTTATATTACCAGAATTTCTTACTTAAAATTATTTTTAAGTCAAGAAGAAAAAACAATTGTGTCAAGTCTTCCATATACATAAAAATACAGTAATTCTATGTCTAAAGTATAGAATTATAGCTCTAGAAAATTTCCTTGTAAACTTTAGCAAGTCTTACCCTTTTTAACTATTAATCTCATGCTTACAGCATATTACAGACATTAATACTATTCTTAAAACATGACACCATCTCTGATCTACTTGTCTTCTGAAGTAATTAGCCCAAACTAAAATTTCCTTCTTTTTATATCTTCCCCTTTTCTCAGCTTATTAGATCATTCTAAATTTGAACATATTTATCTTAGGTACAACAAGATCACCAGATCAATTTTCTGAGATAAGCAAATTAAACACACATGCTTTCCATTTCATCATTCAAGGTAACATAAAAAATGTTACAAATTCATCAAAAAACAAGAATTCCAATAAACCATGTTAAGCTCAGAGGCAAATGGAGGTTTTTTTTTTTTTTTTTTGCTCCTTTCTGTGCCCAGTTCTCCTTTAGTACTGCCTCCCAAATTCTCCCAAACACTCTCCCAACAAAGCCTGCTTTCAGGAAAGGATTTGAAAAGCAAATTCACGAGTAAAAAACTTACAAAATAATAAAGTTATAACAATTCAGAGATTGATTTTTAAAATTACACATGAGTACCCAATATTGCCAGGTACTATATATGATAGGAACCAAACTGATGGGCCCTACCCCCAGAAAACATGGGAGAACAGATAAATAAACAAATGGTTAGGCTGAAGTGTGGTTTGCTATGATAGAGTTAAGATACAGTGTTATAAGAGGAGAGGTCTAACCAAGTGCAAAAAATAAGAGAATTCTAGATGAAATATCTAAACCGAGGAGTAAAGAGTGAGCATCAACTAGACAAAGGTGCATGGGAAAAAGAATGAAGGCATGAAGAATGCCTTCTTGACGCTTCTGAAATCACATCACCCCAATTCATCCAAAATATATGTCTGACTCTGATAACTAGTAAAGTGGGAACAAAATTCAAGCCTTCTAACTAACTTCCAGTTCCTTTCATCATTGGGAACACGATATTCCTCGTATCCTCTCCTCCCTTCAGTTTCAAGTGGTCACGGGAAACAACTGAACTATTAAAAAAAGAAGTCACAGAAAATCACAAACGCAGAGCACAAAGTGAAGAGGTATAGGCAGACAGCTGGGGAAATGGTTTTGTAAGACTTTCTCTGAAAGACAAATGTTTAGAACAAAACAAAATTCCCAGCAACAGTGTATATGCCCCTAAAGATTGTAGCTTTGGCAGGGCAGTAAATATTCAACCCAATGTCCAAACAGAACAAATATCTGGATAGTCTCTGCCAAACCAAGATTAAAAACTTCTGAAATAAAAAATAGCCAGCAATAAATTTATTCAGTTTCAGCTAAGCAATATTTAGAGGGGAATTTATAACTTCAAATGTCTCTGCTTGAAAAAAATCTCAAATCAATAACCCGAGCTCCCACCTTAAGAACCTAGGAAACAAAGAATAAACTCAACCCACAGCAAAGAGAGGAAAGGAAATAATAAATATTAGGTTGTAAATCAATTAAGTAGAAGATAAAAAGGCAACAGAAAAAAATAAATAAAACAAAAAAAATAAATAAAACCAAAAAATCCTTCTCAGAAAAGGTTAAAAAATGTTTTTCAAACTTTTAGCAAGATCCACCAAGAAAAAAATGAGAAGACAGAGCACCAAAATCAGGAATGTAAAAGGACACATAACCACTGAATCTTCAGAAATTCAAAGATTAGAAGGGAGTTTTATGAACAATTTCATGTCAATAAGTTAGATAACTTAGGTGAAATGAACAAACTCCTAGAAAGACACAAATGATCAAAATGGACCCAGAAATAATTTGGATAAACCAAAAACAAGTAAAGACACTAAATTAATAATTTAAGGTCTTTACTCAAAGAAAAGACCAGATCCAGATGACTCTACTGGTGAATTCTATGAAGTATTTAAGAAGAAATAATACCAATCCTTCTTGAACTCTTCTAGAAAATGGAAGAGGAGGGAATACTTCCCAACTCATAATATGATGTCAGTGCTCCTCTGAGAGTGCTTTCTAAACTTGGTCTGAACAAAACTCAGGATCACAGAATTCAGTTAATGCTGATATCTTTGGGTTCCAGATGGATTCTTAAGGCCAGCCAGGAAGCTAGAAATGTCCAAATACATGTTAAGGAAGCTCTAGAACCAACCTGGACCTCAAAAGTCCTTTAAAGTCTTTAAGAATAGCTCCCTTTAAAGCCATAAAGGGGGTGTCTTGGTGGCTCAGTTAGTTAATTTCTTGATATCAGCTCAGGTCATGATTTCACACTTCCTGAGTTCAAGCCCCACATCGGGCTCTGCACTGAAACTGCAGTCTACTTGGGATTCTCTCTCTCTCTCTCCTTCTCTCTCTGTCCCTCCCCAGCTTGTTCTCTCTCTCATAAATAAATAAATAAATAAATAAATAAAATTTTTAAAGCCATAAAGGACTTTTTCCTCCTATTTCTGCCCAAAGAAGTAGTAACTGAAATATTTTGGTTTGCAGGGCAATACTAGGACCAAGTCATGGGAGCAGAGCGTCTCAGTTCTCAAATCATTTTGTAGTTTTTGGACATCCTTATTGATTTAGGTGATACCTCATATTTGAAGTTACTACACCTATGTAAAAAAAAGTGATTTTCCAGTTTTAAAAAACTTATATTTAAGACTATGTTACAAAAACAAAACAAAAAAAAAAAACAAAACAAAAAAAACTATTTTCCCTCTCTTCTTCCTTCTTATATACTTACTTACATGCATACCATAGTTATATCCCATACAGTACCCAATACTAAATTTCACAGTTGTGAGTGAGTGACACTGAAAAGTGATTAGCTAAATCAGCATGAAATGACAATGATATATATGATAGCCAGATAGAGCATTTACATAGTACTCAGTGCTGTCATGTATCATCTCATCTAAAGCTTACATGGTCCATGTTTATTCTCATCTAAAGAGGGTTATATAGCCACTTCAACTACTATAACTGTAACAGCCACTTATTTGATAAACTGGAAAAAAAAAACTATGCCTACTTAGAAAAATCAGATTGGGATACTTTGTCCATAATAAAACTGGGACA
>CM053561.1:53992718-54070243 GCA_028646485.1 Cryptoprocta ferox
TGCTCTGTCTGGAATACTGTCATTGTCCCATTCACACCTCTGTCACCAGGCAAAACCACATTTCATTTTCAAAGTGCACCACAAATGATGAGGGCTACTTGAGGCCTTTCCAAAACAGCAGACAACTTTTTCTCTCCCAGTTTATTCTCTACCAGAATTTTGTTTCTATGTCTATTTCAGAATTTATACACTCCATCTTCTGTGCACAGTCTAGTACGTCTGCTTCTATCAGCAGATGCTGAGTACCCGAATAGCTGGGAAAGAGTTTCCAGCCCAGAGGCCAGCCCTCAGAATAGCCCAAAGAAACCACACAATGTTTCTTTCACTGAACTGCAGGTTTAGAAAGAAGAAAGTATTATTAATCAGCATCAAATAATCCACATATGGTAATACACAAGAGTATTTTAATCGAAAGAGTTTAAATGATGACGACTTCTGTATATATTTGAATTGGATTTCTTACAGCAAACAAATTATCCTTATCTTTCACTCAAAGAACAAATGTCATTTCCACATCTTGTGACTGTGACACAAAATGAAGACTCCTTTCTGTTTACTACTATGGAAAAAAAAAAAAAAGAACCATTTCTCTCCTTCTGAGGACTGACAAGAGTTCGAACTCCATCCAACTCCCAAATAAGATCATGCAAAGAATCATTTTCCCATTTGTTGAATACAGAAGACTCCTAGCAATTCTCAAACTCTAGACATTTTCGTTGAGAAAAACACATCCACCTATGGATGAAATGTATGTATCACTAGTTTGGAGAATGTTTGGTTTTTCTCTGTATTATTCCAAGTCTAAAATTGCAGAATGAGAGTGATTCTGGAAGGTTAGGGTTTAGAATTTTATTTTCACTGCATTTAAAAGCATATAACAGGCAGAGGATGAAAACTAGAGCCATGCACTGATATTTAAAAAATCATGTGTACTCTTGAAAAGACATTTGCAGATCGTGTTTGTAAACTTAAACAGTAATGGGGAGGGGCCATATTCTGCATCCCTGTGCCATCTTAATCCATCAGTGTTGACATTACCACAGAAGAACTTCCCTTTCATGGTTAGCAGTTTGTCCCTCACAGCAGATCTATGATACTTTCTGGCGTCCCACACAGGGAATTATTTAATTTAATTTCTAAGGGCCAGATCCTGCCCTTGGATACGTGTGAGCTGTAAGTATTGACGTCAATGGAAATTCTGGGTGTGCATCTGAGGGCAGATCATGGTCCTCTGCATATTCCTAACGTGACTGCTGAAATTCTCTTTGCTAAGATTGGTCTAATTTTGGCTCCCTTTCTCTTAAATGTGCACACAATACCAGAAGTGATGCATGAAGACTGTGAACAAATGAAGAACCTCAGAGCCGGGTTGGATCCTATGTGGCCTTTTGACCTAAGAAAAGAACTAGATTTTAAGTCCTCTTTGTTCCATGATCTGTTATTGCCCTGATGATCAGCCCGAGCAAGATTTTTCATTTCCAGATCCATCTCATGGTCAAAGAGAAAATAAGACTTAAATTCTAATTAATGCTAATAATTTTTAAAACAGTTGTTAAGAGTATTAGAATGAAAGCTGCACTCAATTCCAAAATAATCTGTCGGTCTTTAGCCACTAAATTGTGGTATTTTTTACTTGTTGTTTTTCACTGAACTGTAAACCTAACAATTCCTAATAATTTTTGACCTTGCATACAAATAAAGATAAACTGGTAAAGTGGAAATCTGGAACCACCTGGAAACCTGAGACATCCCATACTCATCACTCTTATCTGATCTCCACTTCACCTTGTCCACACACACAAAATCACACATATACATTTAGTCACCAACACCTTTCAATTCTATCTCCTTAATAACTCAAGTCTCTCCCTTCTTCAGCTCCACCATCTTTAGCCCTATTCATTTTTTCCCAGACAATTATAATAATCTCATTGTTCAGGTCTCCTATTCCCCCATCTAAACACTATCCATTTTCCACGCAGGTGATAGAATGATCCCTCCAAACTCCTAATCTAAGAATGATACTCTCATTAATAAAATCCCATGACTTTCCATTAGGTTCAGGCAATACCTAACAGTCCACTATCTGAACTCTCACTAAATTGCAAATTCAGTAACCTAGATCCTTCCACTAACTCATCCATCAAGTTCAATAAGATTTAGAAACTCACAATTAAGCTCTGAATTCTTTACAATGTTTTAAATATCCAGAGTGATAATAAACATGTTATTTTGTAGAACTGGGTACAGTGAATAATTTAAAAATTGAAAACGTATTTGTTTTAAAAATTATGAACGGAGGAGCATCTGGGTCGCACAGTTGGTTAAGTATCCAACTCTTGGTTTCAGCTCAGGTTGTGATCTAACGTGTCGGGCTCTGTGCTGACAGATGGAGCCTACTTGGGATTCTGTCTCTCTGCCTCTCTTTGCCCCTCCTCCACTTGGAGGTGCATATTCTTTCTCTCGAAAATAAACATTTTTTTAAATTACTGAGAAAAAAACACATATTTTATCCCAGAGGAATGTTTTGTGATTGCACAGGCCTTGAATTAACTCATATCTAAGAACTAGGAGTTCACATCAAGAACTGATTATCAAAGTTTAACTAAACTTTGGCATTTATTATCAAAATCAACTTGCAAATAACTTCCTCTAAAAATTCTTCCTGTGGAGATCTCAGTCCCAAACCCCATTCTTTTTTTTTTTTATAGTGTTTTATTTATTTTTGAAAGAGAGACAGAAAGACAGAGAGACAGAGTGTGAGTGGGAGAGTGGCAGAGAGAAAGGGAGTCACAGAATCAGAAGCAGGCTCCAGGCTCTGAGCTGTCAGCACAGAGCCCAACACAGAGCTTTAACTCACAAACCGTTAAGTCATGATCTGAGCTGAAGTTGGATGTTTAACCGACTGAGCCACCCAGGCATCCCTCAATCCTAAACCCCATTTCTGGCTATTGGTTTCAAAAATGCAGCTCAACAGAATATTTATTAAATACTTAACTTTGCAGACACTGGATTTTCAAAGAAGAATATGACATTTTCCATGCCCTCCAAAATTATTTTATCACAGTAATGGTTTTGTGTGGCAATTCTTAACCAGATTATTAACATCCAACTCAAGATGCTGTGATGCCTTCTAATTATTTTAGAATCATTATTCTAACTTGAAAAATTCCCAAGACCATAATCATCTGTCCCCTCCTGCCCCTTGCTTCCCAAACCTCCCTTCTCAATAATTCTCTGAAAATATCTCCCTACTATACTCCCCTTGCTCACACCTCTCTGGCCACACTGGGCTCCTGGTGTCCCTGACCACAGCAGTCAAACTCATGGCTAAGGGTCCTTGCCCATGATACTCCATCAGCCTAGAACACTCTTCCTCTATTCCCCATATGACTCGTTCCCCAACTACTTTAAATCTTCTCCAAATGTCACTTTCCCAGTGAGTTCTTCCCTCACAAGCCTACTTAAAATGGAATACCTATCCTAGCACTCCTACCTCCCATTTCTTTTATTCTTCTCCACAGCACTGATAACCATTTAACAAAGTACATATTTTATTCATTTAGTTTTTTTCTTCCTTTCTAAAGTGATCATTGTTATATTATGTAGCAATTAAAACAGTGCCTGATAACTACTGAATCCTTAGTAACTATGTTCTGAATGAAAGAATTTGCTCAAGAAGTACCTGGAGCATTTGGGTAGTTCTACTACAACAAGACTTCCCCAAAGCAGTCAAACATTATCAGTATAGTTTCCTTTCACATAAACTTAAATATCTATAAATGCTAAATAAAATTTCAGTATACATGCTTAATTAGAAATACATAAACCAATAAATATGTGACTAGGATAAGAAAAAATATTTCAAAGAATTTATTGTGGTGATTGAATATGTAAAAATATTAATAAATTTTCTAAAAACCATTCTTTCATCTGTACATCATTATTGTATCTTATTCCACTATTATGATAGTTTCATATAGGTTGTAGTTCAGTATTTTCAAAGTGTGATCAAAGATCTATCTGCATCAAAAACATCTGAGGTACTTATTGGTAAAAATGGAATTTCCTGCCTCCACTTAAGAGCTCTGGGGCTGTGGCCTATAAGTCTGCATTTTTATAACAAGTTCCCCAGGGGATCCTTATTCTTACTTACGTTTGAGAACTAATGCTTTAAGCCCTCAGTCTGTAAAACCTACTGCAGCCCTCTCTGTCTTAGCCTCCCTCCCACAGGACTCTCCGTGAGTCCAGATAATCTTTTAATTCAAACACATGGATCTTACCTTAACTAGGGATTTAAGAAAAACTTTATTTTCTTCTTTTGATGGTAACAAGCCTTCAGAGATGTTATTTACAGACCAACATGGTTATCAGTGATAAAAAAAAAAAATATTCCCTTTAAATTACTAGTCCTTGGCAGCCTGTTATAATAATATCCCATAAAATCAGAAAATGAAATAGAAATTCTAAAGTATCCTAACCTTTTTTTTTTTAATGTTTTATTTATTTCTGATACAGAGAGAGACAGAGCATGAGAGGGGGAGGGACAGAGAGAGAAACACAGAATCGGAAGCAGGCTCCAGGCTCTGAGCTGTCAGCACAGAGCCCGACGTGGGGCTCGAACCCATGAACGTGAGATCATGACCTGAGCTGAAGTTGGAGGCCCAACTGACTGAGCCACCCAGGTGCCCCTTAACCTTCTTTTAACTAAACTTACTAAGCTCCTACTGTATAGCACGGAAAATCACATTCACTACCTCATTTAACCTGAAACTTGTGAAATGAGGGTAAATAACATAGTTATTTGTCCAGAGCCACTTACCTGGTACTTGCAGAACAAAAACTGAACCCATGACTCCAGACTCCAAGTCCAGGATTATTTCTAGAATACTCACAGCTTCATCAATCTATAAATGAGTTCTTTAAAGTCACAACCACTACTTCCTGTGATTTTGGACTAATTCTGTTTCCTTAAAAAACAGAGTTTCTCTGATCAAAAAAAAAATGAAGGACACAAAGTCTTCTACACATGTTCCTTTTGGTAATTTGTGCTCCATTCCATATTGTGGTGTTTCTTGACAGCTCTGCCAGCATATTCGTCTGCCCCAGCTGCTTTTAATTTACCCTTTTATTGGGGCATGAATGTCATTATTATGTCCCTAATTCAAATGTGCTTGATGCTGCAGTCCTGCCATATCATTTTTTTTTCTGGTCTTTTTACCATATTCTCTTTCAATAAAGGACATGTTACTTTGTTCATTAACTTAAACCAAAATTCACTATAGGTTTTTAATTCTCCGAGCTTTCCTTTTAAATGTTCTTCAATCTAACTCAAAAGTTGCTTTCATCTTTGTTACATGCATGAGCTCAAATGCTAAGAATCCTGAGGTTTCCAAACAAACCCTTTTAGACATTTCTGAAAGTATATTCTTCAGATCATCCCACTCTCAAGATATGCACAGAAAGTGGAGGAAAGAGAGAAAGGGTTGCTGGTCAAATAAAACCACATTGTATATTCACCTCACTGAAATTCATATGTATATCAGGATATTAAAAGCTCTGATAAGTCTTTCAGTGAAAAAAAAAAAAAAAAGGGTTTTACTCAGTATGTCCCAAACTGGCTTACCATTGCAACCTTTCCCCCCAACTACACATCCCACAGAATTTACTATATGGTAAACATTAGAAGACCCAATAAATGTGTAATGCCTACTATATAACAAGTTATCCTTAAGTGGTGGCTATTATTGTTGTAATAATTAATAAGCAGGTCAGTAAATGTCATGACTCAGCTAATCCATTATTCTTAAGATGGCAAGCTGTGGTCCTAATTTGTTCAGTCCAAAGTACCTCCACTGATCCTTGGAAATAATGTCAGTTTACTATTTTCAGAGGAAAAATTTCAGAAAATTCTCAGAAACCTGAGCATCAACAGTTCTGAAATTCTACAACATCAGAATATCTGAAAGCATAATTAGTAATAGTTTGGGGAGAGCATGGTATGAGAGAAGGAGCCCAACTGAGTTTGGAGTCAAACATTCAAAACCAGCCTGGACCTTTAGCTTTCCTGTGGCAAAGTTTCTTAAGATGTAAACTGAGGATATCACCAGCAATTTTTGCTAAGTTGTTGTAAGAATTAGAAATAACACACCTAGGACATAGCAGGCACTAAAAAGAAAGATTCATTGTTTTTGTAGTTCCAATTAGATTTGTTGACTTCTGAGAAGCTTAAATTATATAATATAGATTTGGCCATGCAAACTCACTTCATTCTCCAAAACAAACATTTCTTGAAAAGTGTAGCCCATTCCACATCTCAAGAATTCCTCTCTCAGCTCTGTTAACTAGCTAGCTATCATAATTGTTAAAGCTTTTGCATACTTTGCTGAAAAAAACTAGTAGCAACTTTTAAAATTTCTTTACCTTTTAATGAATTATATATTCTCATAGTTTAAGAAGCAAAACATCATAAAAAAGCATATAAAGCTTCCCTCTCAACCTCTTTTCATCCCACACCCCTGCCTCCGTCTATCCCTAGATCATCACTTTTGTTTTCCTCTTGAATTTCTTTATGCAAATACATGCTATTATCAATATGTACAGATATTTTTTCACTTTTTTGAATTTTTTGAGTTAATTTTCACTTTTTTGAATTTTTTGAGTTAAGTGTTTAGTACATTATCATTCTTTCATTCTTTCTTGACTGAGATAATTATTTAAGTCTCCAAACTTTCTTTAGCCTTCCCCATAGTTTCTGACATCTAGTATTTTCATTACCATTGTTTTCAACAAATTTTTTACTTTAGATTGCTTGTATTTTCTGCTTGATTCAGGAATTGTTTGAGAAATACTTCTTGCGTTTTTGTTTCCTGTTTTGTTTTGTTTTTATTTCCAGGTTGGGGCAGGGTTTCATTGTTGTTATTCTTTTACTAATTTCTACTTTTATTGCACTATATACTATTTATTCTTAAGGGACTGTATTGAGATTTTCTTTGTGAATTTTTTACAATCAAGTTCAGAGAATGTTCCATAGAGCACTTAAAATGATGGTATATTCCCTATTTCAAAGCAAAAGTATATCTGCATACTTATATACATATACATTTCTATATTTACACATATTTTTGGTGTCTACTTGATCTGTGTTGAACTGAGAGGTGAAGTAGTGCATACTAATGTTTCTAATTATTTTCCTTTTATCTCTTAAATCTCTTGTCCTTTTACCTCTAAAATTTCTGCTTTAGGAAAACTGTTTGGGGTTATTTGGCACATAGATATTCACAGCTGTTATTGCATTTTGTATCTATTAGCATGGTAAAGTTTGCTTTGTCTTACTTAATTCTTTTTAGCCTAACATTCACTTTTCCTGATATTTCTACTGTGACTCCTACTTTTTTTGATATTTGTTTAGTATATTTTTAAGCAGCTTTAATTCACATATAATTCACCCATTTAAGTTATATAATTCAATGTCTTTAGAATATTTACAGAACTGTGCAAACATCACCATATTCAATTTTAGTACACTGTCATCACCTCAAACAGAAAACTCTGTACTCATTAGCAGTCATTCCCCATTTCTTCCCAAGCCTCCAGCCTAAAGGACCATTAATCCATTTCTTTCTGTCTCTACTGATTTGACTATATGGTAACTTTTCATATAAATGGAACCACACAATAATGTGGCATTTGTGACTAGGTTCGCATAATGTTTTCAAGATTGATCCATGTTGTAGCACTGACCTAATTGTTTTATTCACTCATCCTCTTTGGATATTTGAGTTGTTTTTTACTTTTTGGCTATTATGACTAATGCTGCTATGACTAATGCTGCTATGAACATTTGTGTACTAGTTTTTGTGTGGACATCCTAATATATGTTTTGCGTGGTTTATTTTCAATCTTTCTAAATCACATTTTCAAATACTTTTCTTGTATACCACATAGTATGGTTCTGCCTTAATCTGAAGATTTTTTTTTTTACTGGATGAGTAAAGTCCATACAAAAAACATAAAGAAGAAAATTAAAATCATCCATAATGTATCACTCAAACATAAACAGTATTTTTATATAGCTTCTTCAGATCTTCACAAAATTATATATCTCCCTTTTTGAAACAAAACTGATATCATCCAGCAGTTGGTTTTGTAATATGGTGGGGGGTTTTCTTAATTTCAATTTTAAAAAGCCAATTTAATAGCTGTATAACATTCCACTGAACATATAGTACATAATTTAAAAATGTGTTCTTTTATCCATCATTCTACTATATTTCGTCAACAATGAAAATAATACTAGAGCTACAATTTACAGAGTCTCACCGCGTGTGAGGCACTTTTCTAAGTGCTCTACTTACATAGTTCTCAAATCACTTCTATAGGGTGGCTAGTAATTTGTTGCCAATTTTAGAGATGAGAAAATTAGGTCTAGACTTGTTAAGTAACTTTCCCACTGAAATTAAGAATGTCCTTAATATGTGGTCCCCTTCTACTATATTAATTTATCCTTCTATATGGTCTAGGTTTTACATAGATCTTAGTATATCTCTTCTGAGTTGACTGACGAACCATTTGCAACTGGGGACAATTCATCCTGGGGGCACTGAAATATATTCCGGGAATTGTGTCCTCTCTAAACTGTAAAAATTGGAATAGGGTTGCCAGGGTGGCTCAGTTGGTTAAACATCTGACTTGATTTTGGCTCAGGTCATGATCTCATGGTTCATGAGATCGAGCCCCACATCTGGCTCTGTGCTGACAACACAGAGCCTGCAAGGGATTCTCTCTCTCCCTCCCACCCTCTCTGCCCCTCTCCCAACTTGCACACACACTCTTTTTCTCTCTCAAAAGTAAATAAACACTTTTTAAGTAAAGAATAAAAATTGGAATGTTTTTCTTCTCCACAGAGGGGAAAAAGGATCCTTTTGATTAAAGAACTTCTACATCTCCTGAATCCCTATATAACTAATTTGCAAAGCCTCTTTTACATTGTAAGGGACATCTAGTTATTTCAGTAATATTAGAAAATTCCATGTCTTTTTTTAACTTTGAGAGAGAGCAGGGGAGGAGCAGCAAGAGAGGGAGAGAATCTCAAGCAGGTTCTGCGCTGTCAGCAGAGAGCCCATGCGGGACTCAAACTCACGAACCATGAGATCATGACCTGAACCGAAACCAAGATTCAGAAGCTCAACCGACTGAGCCAACCAGGCACCCCAGAAAATTCCGTATCTTTAATATGTTTTTAGGTTTCTCTAAAAATTCTGGAAAATAACTGACCCATCTCAATTAGTTCTATAGTTTTCTTTTTACGATAAATTCATTCACTTCTCACAATCTAATTATCTCCATTAACAAAATCAAAACAAGGTCAAACATTTTTATTTTGCTACAAGGTTATAAACCTCTTTTTACAGTGATAAGTATGTTGCAATATTTTATATATATATAAAATTTATATATATATATATAATTTATTGTCAAGTTAGCTAACATACAGTGTATACATTGTGCTCTTGGTTTTGGGGGTAGATATCTGTGATTCAGCACTTACATACAATACCCAGTGCTCATCCCAACAAGTGCCCTCCTCAAAGCCCATCACTCATTTCCCCCTCCCCCTCACCATCAACCCTGTTTGTTCTCTGTATTTAAGAGTTTCTTATGGTTTGCCTCCCTCTCTGTTTGAAACTATTTTTCCCTTCCTTTCCCCTGTGGTCTTCTGTTAAGTTTCTCAAGTTCCACATATAAGTGAAAACATATGGATACCTGTGTTCCTCTGACTCACTTATTTCACTTAGCATAATACCCTCCAGTTCCATCCATGTTGTTGTAAATAGCAGGATTCCATTCTTTCTCATTGCCAAGTAGTATTCCATTGTATATATAAACCACATCTTCTTGATCCATTCATCAGTTGATGGACATTTGGGCTCTTTCCATAATTTGGCTATTGTTAAAAGTGCTGCTATAAACATTGGGGTACATGTGCCCCTATGAATCAGTAACCTTTACAAACTATTTCCTTAAACACGATGTAGTTAACACCTAGGGTTATTCCTTTATTACCGTACTCCCTCAAATAGGATTTTGTAATTTGCAAAGTACTTCTATGTACATTATTTCACCTAATCTTACAACTAATCCTATGAGTTAGCTAGACAGAAATCATTTTTCCCATTTTACATATAAGAAGGTGGGTTCACAGGAATTAAGCGGCATGTCCTAAATCAAAACATGAATAAGTAGGGGAACTAGCAATTAATGCCAGTACTTCTGCCTTCCAAAAATGCAGACAGGAAAGTCGCTGTCTCCTTTTGAAGTTGTCAAGACTCTGAAATAGGGGTGGAGGACTTCTGCAGCTATAACTTGGTGGCTTTATTCCTCCCACTGAGACTGTCTTTCTTTTTCATCTTTTCCATTTTCCAATCTGATCCAATCTTTTTTTTCATGTTTATTTATTTTGAGAGAGAAATAACACATGCAAGCTGGAGAGGGGTAAAGGGAGAGGGAGAGAGAATCTACATGTCAGCACAGAGCCAAATGTGGGGCTCCATCTCACAAACCATGAGATGATGACCTGAACCAATACCAAAAGTTGGACGCTTAACCAAGTGAGCCACCCAGACACCCCAAATCCAGTTCAATCTTGTCCCTTCATCATTAAATTCGGATGCAAGATACAAGTGAGTGAAACATATGTACTTCATATTTTTAAAGAGCTTTTATACTTAGCATATATGCTGGATTTCAATTCCAGTGCTTTTTATCTTTCCCTTCACAGACCTTGAATCTCTTATTACGAATTCCTTAACAAAACATAATATATACTATAGGAGTGCTTCTTACATTAAGCCTCTTTTATTCTTAATTCCACCGTATTACCTGAATCATTAAAGAATGCAAAAAATACCTCTCGTATTAAAAGAAAATACTGTCACCTTAACAGCTGAGAACAAAGAAATACAAAGACACAAAACTAGGCAGTTGGAGAACACACTTGTGCTGAGAGGCTCTGAGGGTCTGTTAAAAGGCTTATTGTGTTCAGAGAGATTAGTAAGAAAGTACTAAGCAGGTATTTCATAACTTTAGACTAATCGGCATAAACTAAAAAGAGGGAAAACTTAAAATTATCTGCAGCAACCCACAAGTAAGAAAAAGAGAAGACATTGTTTAAAGAAAAATATATCAGTTTATTTTAGTAACACTGCATACCCGTCCTATTTAGAAATCTGTTTCTTCTGATTTCTCTCTACATAGTATTTCATGGCTAATTTATATTATCACCTAGGTAAACAATTATAATTCTATTAAAAATATAAGCATATAACAGAGGAATATTGTTTCTCTCCATTGTCCATGCCTAAAATCTAAGTGTTACCCTAAAAAGAGACCATATAAGCAACTACCACCGAGCCACTAAAAATGAATATTGGGATTTATCCTGTAGCCTTAATCCTCTTAGCATGAAAAGTTTTCTTAAATTGGATACTCCTGTAACTGACACTTTTACTACAGGAAGTTGGAAGTCTCAGTAGTCCTTAGAGAGTTAAATGATATATCACATTTTCAATAAAATTAAGCTGCATCTTCTCATTCATTTTACAATTCATATTCTTCCTTCAGGACTCAGGTACTTCCCTATTCACCAGGCCAAGTTTCTCTAGGCTCCCACATCTAAGAGTAGGGCACTTCTTCTCTGCTTGAATTGTCATAGATCTGCCTGTCAGTCACACCTACAGACAGCAGGCTTGTCTGGGGCTGAAACATTGAGGTATTCACCTCCACAATATGAGTGCCTACCCCTGCATAAGACAAAGTGGCCCCTCAATAAAATTTTTGGATTACTTATATAAATTAATTAACTGCAGAATTCTTTTTCAATTGGACAGACTTGATTTCAGCTCATGTCATGATCTCACGGTTCATGGGTTCGAGCCCCATGTCAGGCTCTGCACTGACAGCATGGAGGCTGCTTGGGATTCTCTTCCTCCCCTGCTCACATGTGTGCTCGCCCTCGTGCGTGGTCTCTCTCTCAATAAATAAACATTTTTAAAAAAGATATTAAAATGGGAATGAGATTAAGTAGTTTGCACAAGGTCCACACAACTAATACAAGGTCGGCACACGATCAAAACCTGGGTCTGTTTAACCCCAAAGTTCCTGCTCACATCTACCCTCTTATGCTGCTTTGAGGAACTTCATGGGTTGGTGGTCTCCAAATTTGAATGCACATCAGTAAAACATTTTTATCATAAATCACCCATATTATAAATACTAATATATATAAAATATATAATTACATATATGTAATACATATATATTACACATGTACCTACTGCAATTATATTTTAGTTACAATATAAAACATAGGTCGAAATAGAAACTTTTAATTAATCATTAGCTAAAAATTAAAGAAGCAATATTTTAAAGTTTTGTTTTATTTTGATAATGGTTCAAAAATCTTTTTGCTCCTATTTTAAAAATAGTATTAATATCTGGGTATTATCAAATAAGACACATTAAAAATAATACATAGCTTGAATTTTTAAATAGTCTTCTTGATAATTCAGAAATTTTTGGACAACTTCTTGTCAGATTATTTTTACCGCATTATCTAGCTGACAAAGATTGTATGTAAGTGCTGAATCATTAAATTGTACACCTGAAACTAATATCACACAGTATGTTAACTAAGTGGAATATAAATAAAAACTTTTAAAAAATCATCAGCTTTGCATTTTCTTTTTGTTCCTTTGTGCTGGCATTTACTAGCACCATATTAATCCAATTTCTTTTCCAAAATCTCTTTAAATCCACTTAACTGGGCACATGTGAACTGCAATATGTTGAAATACACTGCAATATGTTGAAATACACTGAAAACAAACTAACAGATGATGTATATTATCAATTCCTCCCAATTATGAAAATTCTCAATCCATTCTCAGAATAAATAAAAAATGTACAAAACTAGTAATTGTCTGTCAAGATGGCTGTGTAATTAATTATTAGCAAAACTCCCCTCTCAACAGGGTTTTATCTGCACATCTCCTGGAATGCCTATCCACCCTCTCCCACAGCTGCCTGGTCCTTGAAGATCACTGACCTAAATACTCTAAAATCCACCACTGAGTTCAACCAGACCAGCAGGGAACTGTCAGCATTTAATTCAGTGTCCAAAAAATTGCTATTATTCAATTATGTTTGATTGATGCCATCAGTCTAAATAAAGGAACCTATGAGAAACTGCTTTCACAGTGAGAGAACAAGAGAATTAAAATTAAAATGAACCCAAAGGATGGGGCACCTGCGTGGCTCAGTCGTTTGAGTGTCTGACTCTTGGTTTAGGCTCAGGTCATGATCTTGCAGTTTTCGTGGGACCGCATCAGGCTCTACATCAGTAGCACGGAGCCTGCTTGGGATTTTCTCTCTGCCCCTCCCCCATTAGCACTGTCTCTGTCTCTCTCAAAAAATAAACTAAAAAAAACCATTTCTTTTAAAAAATGAATTCAAAGGACTCCTTCCTATATCATCTTTTACAGACCATGGATGAAAAGAAAGAAATAATCTCCAAACACAAATATTCCTGAAAACAAGGAAGTTCATTCTGTGATTCATACAGAATCTCTTCCATCAACTTGGGAGAGAAATAAATCAATGCTCCCAAATCTAATTTTGAGAGAAGAAAGGATATTTTTAAAAGTATCCTTTAGTGATTATATTGTCAATACAATTATTTTAATCTACAAAATGTAGTTTTTATAATTATATCCTTTTTTCTTATGTTAAATATTTTCTGATATTCACTGAAGTATAATTTTATGTCTGTTAAACCTAATAATAAGAAATTGAGTTTATAAAAAAATGTTTTTCACTTATGTGATGGTACAACAGAGGACTTACAAGCAACTTAATGTATCTCTGTACTTAAAACCATAAAGCAGCTGCAGAAAAGGGAAACTTCTAGTTATTTGCTATTTATTTAACCTCATGGCTGTGCACTTGTGTATTGGTCATTGACTTTCATGCAGACATTTCATTATGTTGATAACAGCATTAGGCTCATTCTAATATGTAGAATACCACCTAATTTCTGTTCTCCTCAGCATCAGAGCTTCATTTTAGGGTAATCAGGAAAATTCTAATACCAAGTAATGTTCATCTAGTTAGTATCATGCTTCAACGAACTCAAAATGCTTGACCAAAAAATTATGAACACTTTCCACAGGACATATTTTCAGGCCTGTCTTTTCTAGAAGACTGAGTGACTCTTTGTGCTTTATTTTACTGATGCTTACACACATCCTAGATTACTGAAAATTTCAAGGTTCAGAGTAGTAGAGAGATTCATCATTAAGTTACCACAAGTTAGCAGAGCTCAAAATTGTTTCTGATTGGTTTTATCTTACCATACTGTGTCACCAGACATTTTAAAAACAGACAAATTTCAGTACCAAAAAAGAAACTCAGTTACCTATGAGATATATGTGCATTTGAAGGCATAGTAATTTAATCATAATAATAAATCTGACAAATATTAGATACTATACACAAGACACTGTACTAAAACATTGTGTACACAATCTCATTTAATCCTCAAATAATTCTCTGAGGTAGGTAAAATATAAACAGCATTTTATTCCTGAGAAAATCAAGCTAAAGACAGAATAAAAACTTGTCCAGGATAAGAAAGTTGGTAACCTGCTGTTCTAGAGTCAAACTCAGGCTGTCTGATTCCAAAGCTCATATGCTGAACCAACACACTAGTGGACTTAAAAGCTGCCCAACTGCTTGCACATTTCTGCACCAAGAGACACTATAATTCCTTCATTAATACAGAGATGAAGCAGATTCATTTATGAAATATTTTCACACTCATATTATTATTCAAACACAAGGTCAGAACACTATTCCTCTAGTTTTCACATACTCTGAGACAATGATTTCCAAAAGTAACTCAAGAAAAAAAAAGCAATGCACATATTACTACCAACCTATTAATGATGGGAACATTTATGCTTAGAACATACTAATGGTCAGGGTGCCTGGGAGGCTTAGTCTATTAAGCATCTGACTCTTGATTTCGGCTCAGGTCATGCTCTCATGGTTCGTAAGTATGCACCCCATATGCGGCTCCGCATCGGCAGGGTAGAGCCTGCTTGGGATTCTCTCTCTCTCCCCCTTTCTTTGTCCCTCCCTCCTCTCAAAATAAATAAATAAACTTTAAAAAAAAGAAAGAGAGGGACCCCTGGGTGGCTGAGTTGGTTGAGAGTCTGACTTCAACTCAGGTCATGATCTTACAGTTCATGAGTTTCAGCCCTGTGCTGACAGCTCAGAGCCTGGAGCCTCCTTCGGACTCTGTGTGTGTGTGTGTCTCTCTCTCTCTGCCCCTCTCCATCTTGTGCTTGTTCTGTCTCTTTCTCAAAAATAAACATTTTTTTGTCAATTAAAAAAAAAGAGAACATACTAATGTTTGATAACACAGCTGGAAAGTCTCAGTTAAGAGAGGCCTTCCCTGACTGCCGTATCTAAAGGAGTCTATGCTCCAAACTTGCCAACCTCATCACTGTCACAGTGGTAGCCAGTAGTTTGCTAAGAGATAATGCAGATAAAAAGTGCCTTGGGAGGTATGGAAGACCAGAGCCAGACTCCTTAAGTGGAAAAACAAAAAAACAAAACAAATTTTAAAAAACTCTGCTAACCTGATACCCAGAGACATGAATTGATGAGAGGTGGCCAGGGACAAGTGATGAGAGGGGCTGCAGGACACCTAGAATTCAGGCAGGCCATGTGGCCCAGAGGCTAGATGTACAACACCCCAAATACCACCAAAAGCAGAACCAAACACTACTGTAAAACCTGGTTCTGGGCTAGGATCACCAAGGGCAATAGAGATGAGATCCAAACTGCTAGCCTGCCAGAGGTGAGCACAGAGGAAGTGAGATACAGAAAAGAAAAACAAAATTTAAAGACTATGCACTCAACAAAAATAAATTTTAAAAGCCCAAAAATACATTTTTTGTAATATACATGACAAATGATTACTATCACTAATATATAAAAAATATAAGAAATAAAATAAAAATAAAATAAAATAATAAAAATAAGAAATTGACCAATAACCCAATTAAAAAAGTGGGCTAAAGAAATGGAAAATTCATAGAAGAAATAAAAATGACAAAGAATATAAAAAAAACTGTTAACCTCATTAGTAATTGTGAACTATAATTAGAAACAACCATGCCATATCAATTATTATCTATTGCACTAACACATATAAGATGGAAAATAATCATCATTAGCAAAAGACAAAATAAATGTTTTCTCTCATACATTGTTAGTGTAAGTATAAAGTGACATGACCTTCCTAAAAGTCCATTTACTATTTTTAAAAAGTCCATTTACTAAATGTATCAAAATTTTAAATGTGCATTCCTTTGACATAGCACTCATACTCTAGAAACTATAGTAATAATGTTCATCACAACATTGCTTAAAATCATGAAAAATTAGGCAATCATGATGTCTACCAACAGAAGATCAGTTAAATAATTACAATATACTCATAAAATGCAATTCTAATGTAGCCATTAAAAAGAATATGAGCCTATATTCTTTGATATAGAAAGATGTTCACAAAACATTAAGCGAAAGAATGTCACAAAATAATGCACTATAATTACATTACTTGGTTTGTATAAAAAGATATGTGTATGTGTTTCCTAATGTTTCTAACTTCAGTATACATGCGTGTATGGATAGAGGGATGTCTAGAAGAATACTGATAAAAATATTTATTTATATTATAATCATAAATAATAAAGTTCTCATTTTGAAAACATATACTTTGACTTTAAAGTACTTAGTGGATATTGAGATATTTACGTATATGAAATAATTAAGTCATTTCATTGAAATCATGTGAAAAGCAACCATCACCACTATTTTTTTAAAATTGCTTGTGAGGTTTTTAGAAATTTAAAGGAAAATACTTGTTAAAAATTTAGAAAAGAGACAAAAATCTACCTTTGTTTTTGATAAACAGCTTCTTTCTAACCTGGAAATAAGTTATAAAGAGAAAGAAGTTCACTGCCAACATCAGCAAAGTATAAAATATTAAAGAATAAGTTAAATTAAATTAAAGGGGCACAGGAAAAAATTATGAAATATTTTCAAATGACATAAAACAAGAACTGAACCATATTCTGAAGTGAAAGACTTGATTTCAGAAAAATATCAAATCCCCTCCAAATCAAGTTATAAATAGAATGCAATTCCAATCAGAATACAGTGATGAGTATCTTGAACTGGACGAAATGAGGAACTCCCTTCAAAAAGCAATTATATGAAAATAGCTATGAAAACATTGGAGGGAAAAATGGAAGAGTGAACAAACCCTACCAGATATCAAAACAATATAGCATTGGCACAGAAATAAAAAATAGAAAAATGACAAAAAAAAAGAGAGTTCACAAATAGGTACACATATATGTAGGAGTATAATATATAATATAATTGAGGTTTCAATTCAGTGGCAAAAGAATTTTTATTTTTAAAACAGTGCATTCATAGCTTGTAAGAAAATAATGTGATATACTTACATCACACTAATATAAACATAAATTCCAGTGATAGTAAGAGATAAAGGTCTAAATTAAAAACAGAGTAAAAAAATACATGATATCCAAGGAGGAAAATGGTTTGCAACACATTTGACAAATGATTAACATTCCTGATCCACAAAGAGTATTTACAAACTGATCAACACCAAAAATTTAAAAAGGGGGGGGGCAAAAAATACAAATACGTAACTCACAAAACAAAAGGTAAGTCAACAATAAATATGTGAAAATAATACTCTCTCCGGCTATCACCAGAAAACTGCAACAATGGGATAATAGCTCTCGCCTGTTAGGCTGAGAAAAATGGAAAAGAGCACTGATATCCAGTGCTCATGAGAATGCTAGGAAATAACTGCTCTCTTACACTGCTAGTGGGAATGGGAATTGCTATAATCTTTTCTGAAAATTATCTGGCAAGGTGCATCACAATTTTAAATGCAAACCATAAAAAACTCATAAATTGGACCTCATCAAAATTACAACTCTGCTCTCTAAAAAAAACTATTAATAAAAAGACAGTCACCAAAAAAATTTTTTTTCAAATCGTGTATCTGAAAAAAGGACTTGCAGCCCAAAATATATACAGAACTTTCAAACTCAATAAGAAAACAACTCATTATTTTTTAAATGGGCAAAAGGATTTAACAGACACTTTACCAAAGGAGATATACAGATGGCAAATAAACAAATAAGAGATGCTCAGTACCATTGGCCATAAGGTAAACTGCAATTAAAACATGAGATGCTACTACATATTCACTAGAGTAGCTAAAATTTAAAAGACAGACAATACTAATTGTTGGCAAAAATGTGGATGAACTAGAACTCTCACATAACTACTAGAATACAAGATAGTTTCAGCCACTTTGGAAAACAATCTGACAGCTTCTTTTAAGTTACACAGACACCATGAAATCAAGCATTCCCACACTTAGGTACCTACCTAAAAGAAAAAGTATGTCAACACAAAGAGCTGAGAACAAATGTTTGTAGTGGATTTATTCATAATCACCAAGCTAGAAACAAACCAAATGTCCATCAACAGAGGAACTGATAAATGAGTTGTAGCATATTTATCACTCAGCAAAAAAAAGGAATGAAATGCTGATATATCAACAAGTGAATGAATCTCAAAAAAAATTATGCTCAGTGAAAGAAATCAGACACACAACCACTTTATTATTCCATTTATATGACATTTAGGAACAAATATCAGATCACATACAGCTAAGGACTGGGGGCCGGAGTGGGGGGGCAGTGGGAGGAGACTGACTGCAAAGGGAGACAAGAGAACCTCTAGGGCAAGGGAAATCTTGAGGTGGTGGTGGCTATACGACTCTATGATATATACATTTATCAAAATTTATTTTTTCTTCATATAAATTATACCACAAAATACTTGATTTTATAAAATTTTAAAATACATACATTTTGACCCAGACATCCCACTCTGAGGAATCTACTCTACAGAAATAAATGTGTCAACATGTATATAAATTAATGTACATTGATAGGGAAATGGTTAAAGTATGTTATATTCTACACTGTAGAATACAATGCAAATAATTTTAAATTGTTTTAATATTTATTCACTTTTTAGAAAGAGACAGAGTGTGAGCAGGGGAGGGGAAGAGAGAGAAAGAGACACAGAATCTGACAGCACAGAGCCTGATTTGGGGCTCTAACTCAGGAACCACAAGATTACACCTGAGCCAAAGTTAGACGCTTAACCAACTGAGCCACCCAGGCGCCCCCATTGCAAATAATATTAAAAGAACTGGAAATAGTCTTCTGAGCTAATATTATGATTTGTGGGAACTGAAAGAACAGTTCTCTTTTCACTGATTTGAGCCCTCTGCTCAACTAAAGTTAGAAGAATGGGCCACAACAGAGAAGCATGGGCCTCTTTTGCTCAATTCATCTGCCAGAGTAACACAGTAAAGCTGACCATAGGGATCCCAATCCACTCTGGAATCTAATGACTGAAAGAGGGCATAAAATAAAAAGTAGCAGCAATTAACACGACAAGAGTTCTCATAAAAGAATCCTGGAAAGCATCTTAGGTAATGCCATCCATTTATAAGGGCTTTAGTTCAGGCTGCCTAGTTACAGAGGGTAGACTGTGACTTCACAGCATAAATAAATTTTG
Source organism: Cryptoprocta ferox (assembly GCA_028646485.1). Lineage (NCBI taxonomy): Eukaryota > Metazoa > Chordata > Mammalia > Carnivora > Eupleridae > Cryptoprocta > Cryptoprocta ferox. Next base: position 54,012,489 of record CM053561.1, read on the forward strand.
TTTTAATTTGACCTCATTTCAAGATCACTCACTATGCTCTATATACTATACAGAATGCTGTACAAATATGACATTGCTTATCCTCCATAAGTTTATGTTCTAAACAAAATCTTAAAAAATATATTGCCCCTTAAGGCTGACTTTTTCATTTGATTATAGGAATCCACCAAGAAAGTTCAATTTACACCTCAAAAGGTATGGGGGTGGAACAAGGTGAGGGGAAATGAATACTGAATCTGAACCTATTAAAGTTATTAATTAGATATCAAAATTATCCCAAGTGAATTCATTCATCATATAAACAGCAAGACATTTTCAACAAACTTATAGAACATTATTACATTAAGAGTCATGAGAACACAAAGAAGTGGAAGAATAATCCCCGTTCTTTATTAAGTGTTCCAAGACAAACTGGACGCTACATCCACGTGTTGTTGAGTCAGTGTGAAAAGTACAGGATGCAACTCATCACGATTTAAAATAGTTCTATCACTGATGTTCTACTGGTATCCCAAAACCTTGGAGTTCACTTCAAAAACTCACTATATTAGGTGAGGCTAACATTTTTTTAATGTTTTTTTTATTTATTTTTGAGAGACAGAGAGAGACAGCGTGAGCAGGGGAGGGTCAGAGAGAGAGGGAAACACAGAATCTGAAGCAGGCTCCAGGCTCCCAGCTGTCAGCACAGAGCCTGATATGGGTCTCGAACCTACGAACTGGGAGATCATGACCTGAGCCGAAGTCAGACGCTTAACTGACTGAGCCACCCAGGCGCCCCAAGGCTAACAATTATTTCCATTGTTATGTAAATCATTCACATGAAAACATTAAGATATATTTAATATCATGCAAAAATACATGCCACTTTTCTAAAAATATAAGGAGGAATACTTCAATAAGATACACATTAATGAATTGTTACTAGTTTCTGTTATCTGGGCTGTCACTAAGGACTGGAGAGTTGTTTCCTTTTACTGAATGGTGGTCAGAAGATCCTCAAAGCTAGAATATAATTTGCCCTCTTCTGGGGGGTGGCTGTTTAAGAGAGATGATGGCTGGAATGCAGAATATGAAGGCATGCCTCTCACTTCAACGCTGACAGTCACATCAGCTAAAGATGGAACATCTAAGAATAGGGGCTTGCTTGTGAGGTGGAGGGCAACAACTATCATTTTTAACTATGCTTTTAACCATTTGATATTTCAGTTGCTTTATTAATGTTTTCCTATACTATGATCTTAGTCATCCTATTTTAAAATAAAGAATATACCACTAACTGACCAGAAAATGATTATGATATACTGCTACTCCTATACATGAAATTCTGTAAATAATGGAGAAGGATTGAGGGGATGGCAGAGTCATGAAAAAAATGATCTCTTTCTACGATTTTGGAGGCCCAGTTTCCTCATCCTGTTCCACATAAATACTTTCATTGCAGACATTTCAAATATTATGCCAGAGTTATACAAAATAAGTAGAACATCACCGAGCAGAAATCCTAGAGTAGGTGTTCTGAACATGTTGGTAAAGAAAGTCACTTCATTTGAGAGGTCTCTGCCCCTTCAACCTCACCCTCCTTACCAATATACATTCATCACTGAAAAGGGAAATATTTACAAAAGTTAGTTTAGTTATGTTTAAATATTATGTTTAGCTGTCTGGAGACCATGTTCTCAAAATTTATACAAGAAATCAAGGATTAAACTTCATAACAATTAGGAAACCACACTGTGTAAAATCAAAGACTTAGTTAAAGGACATTAAAATAGTTTTACCACTGGTGCTAAATTGAAATGGCTACAGCTCTTCCCAACACCTGGAACCAAAACCTTTTGAACTTTCATGTAAACAAGCTGGGGCACACCAAATGCTCTGTCTGTAGCAAGGTACCACCTCTGTACAAGCATTTGGGTGAAAAATGTGGAAAATGCCTGAGGACTCTTTGAAGCAGCTTGGGAGAAGTAAGAGCAGGAAAGAGGCTCTTCTCTAGGGTAAGTTTGTTTAGCGGAAAGTAAGCAAGTTGTCAGGGTAAAAGTTGACAATGTTGATTCCAACAGTTTGAACTGCGAATAAACATTCAAAGGGATTATGTTACTGAGAATTAGAAAAGATTCCATTGAGCTCAATAGAACACTTGTGTTTTCAAAGATAATATGCCTTCAAGCCGCACTCTGGATCCACAGTTTAGGGTTAGAATTACCTTAAGCCTTTTTTATGCCACATTAAAGAACACAAGATCTGACCTGTTTAATATGGATCTAAAATTAAAATAAGGATGGGATAAAAATATTTCATTTATCATAACTAAATTGGAAAATATTAATATATGTACATTTGTATACCTGAGACAGAATGAAGAAATTTGGATAAAAATGTATGTTCTTTTCAAATATCTAAACTTAAACTAACAAACTCAGGGAAACCAACTTAAGGAAACAATACATTGGCCATATATCATTTTTAAGTTTTCCCTCCTTAATAACTTATCAAAGAGCAAAAAACAAAGCCTACAGTTATGAAATCTATAATCCTCCTCTGCTCACCAAAGCACATTTAAATCTGGCTTTCACCTAATGCTGTTTGATTTTCCACCAGGTACAAGATGAAAAGTTGGAAGAGACTAGTGCTTTTTCAGAAGTAAAACAATTTGGTTGCCACTCAGCAATTCCTGGTGAAATGCCAGGAAGCCTATAAAAAATTTAAAATTGCCTTAACTTGGAGTTTACAAAAATAAGTATGAGATGTTCACAGCCTGTCAGACATTCCATCTTTTGAATATTAAATATTCATAAACAAGGAAAAACATATTTTTGATTTGTTAAACTTTATTTACATCAGTATAATGCAGGTATGCCTTGCATGCCCTCAAGAAAATGGAAGTAACTTAGACTGCTCTTCTTAATCCATCTCAAGTCCTCCACTATTCTCACATTTAGAGTCTGCTATTAGAATCTTCTCCAAAGCTTGACAAAAGCATACAACTCACATGCTCTTTACCAGCAAAGCTTGCAGGCAGCCTTGCACAAAGTTTTTTCTCCTTTGAGCTCTCACACAAATTCAGTTCCCTCCTTGAACCAAGGATGTAAGGGAGTATTGCTGTCTCACAGCCTCTTTGCTCTTAAAAAGAAAATCAAATTCTCCAGATATTTTCAAACTCCACCAGGAATAGAACATTCTCAGCTCAGCCTGTGGATCATTATCTCTTTTACATTTCATCTTTATGTTCACTGGGTTCATAGAAAGGGCATACACAGAAAGAGGAAAATAGCTGCTTCTTAGACACCAAATTTAGTAATTCTCTCAAATCCACTGGCACACATCTAAAAAGTCATATTTTTACAAGGCTTCATTAGGTTTTCATTGGTTCTATCTTTTGAGAACACACATGCTGAGTTGCCTATAACTTCAAGCCAAAATACATCTGCAAACTACAAGAAATATTTTTTATAGGAAGACAAAAGTCATCACAATTTAAAAAGGGATATAGTGGATGGAGACAGACAGATATGGGCTCATCTAGTTCCCACTTTAGTGTCTACCAAACATCAATTTGTTAACTAACGGAGGCCATGAATCTACAGTGCTTAAGATTCCAGACGACTCCAATAGCCTTACCTGTTAATATGAGATTACTGTAAGTATTAGAGAATTGCTCCTTTAGAAGAACAAGATGCATTTGAGCTGCCTTCTCCCGCTGGAGCTCCAGCATAACATCAGGGTGCTGAGCAATCTTGCAGCCCTTCTGTTTATCCAAGGCAACATCACTTCGAACAATGTCTACAAAAAGAAATAAAGGCAGGCAGCAAAAACAAAACAAAACAAAAAACCATATGCACATCAAAGTCTTGTTTCGCCCAAAATGACAGAATTTATAAACTACCATATTTCATCAGAATGAAGAGATTCAGAAGTAATAAACCTGAAGTCTCCAACTTCATGATACATCCTGCAGGTTTCTTTAGTCATTTCCAAATCCTTTGGCAATTTCTGTTTTATTATCCCACTCTGAATTCATTTAAGATTCTCATTCCTCCATTCCCCTCTAAGCTCACCTCCTTATTTACTTCCTAGGGCCTTTTCTTAACATCTTTTACCATTCTCCATAGAAAAAAATAATACAACTTTGTCTGAAAACTAGTGACTATGATTATTTCCTCTACCTCATGCTGTAGGACCAGGCGATAGCTCCTTCATATATATTCAGGATATGTGACCTGCTTTCAAATTTACCAGCCAGCCTATTCAGCTCAAACTAGGGCTACCATTCTATCCTTAGCTGCTCAGGATTCCTCCTCCTATTTTTCAACTGCCTCTAGTTGCATTCTGACTCATTAGTAATTCTTTTTTTTTTTTCATTTTTAATGTTTTTATTTCATTTTTGAGAGAGAGACAGACAGACAGACAGGCAGCATGCAAGCAGGGGAGGGGCAGAAAGAAAGGGAACACAGAACCTGAAGCAGGCTCCAGGCTCCAGGCTCTGTCAGCACAGAGCCTGACGTGGAGCTCAAACTCACGAACTGTGAGATCATGCCCTGAACTGAAGTCAGATGCTTAACTGACTGAACCACCCAGATGCCCCAATAACTCTTTAAATCTAGAAGTATTTTGTAGGTCAGTGAAGAAAGCAAGAGTAGGACGAGAGTCACTTTGCAGATCTGCTTCTTTCCCAGTTATCTTCCCATTAGTGACAGGCTGCTTTTTAGACTTCAATATGATTTTTACTCAAAGCAGAAGTATTCTGCAGAATAATAGTCTTCCTCGAAAACAGTAACCTAGACTGTTTCCCAATTAGCAGGGAGCTTTGATACCCTAAAGTTATTTTTTTATTTTTGAAAATTAAAATGTAATTCAGCTAATTGTCATATAAACAATTCATTATCAGAAGCAATTTGGATGATAGCTCTAGAAACTTCCAAGTTTTACATAGCAAATTGAAAGATTTTGGGAGAAACTGCTAAAAACAAATGTTCTGCCACTGTTGACACCAATGGCTTTGGAAAGGAAAAACTAATGCCCATGTTAATGGTAGCAATAGAAAAGAGTTTAAACAATGCTCAAAGAGAAAATAGGGTATGTGGCATCAAAGGTGGGACATCGTTCTAGACAAATAATCTTCAAACCCATCAATAGAGCCCTATAATAGAGAAGCCCAGATATAAATACAAACACATGATAATGAGGGTTAGGATTGTGTAGTACACAAAGATTAGCCAGATGTGGGGATGGCTCTCACTTCATCTTGGATGAAGACAGGGGAGCTGGTTGAAAACAATGAAATATCTATTCCTAAACATATTCATGCCAATTTCTAGACTGTAGATAAGAAACTGAACTCATTTAACATTCAAGTTAACTACTCTCATAGATTTTCTGAGGCTTGAATACAAAATTAGAATAAATTAATTCAAGACACACTCTAGTTTTTAAAACCATCAATAGAAAGCAAGAGGAAAACGTATTAATTACAATGTACCATTGAATCCTTCCAATAATCCTATGAACGTATGTGGTAGATATTGTTGACTAGCTGACCTAAACCCAAACACAATCCCTTGTTTGCTTTCCTCTACTGCAGAGACTAAAACACAAAAATAAACAATTTCCCAGCTTTCCTTGAAGCAACAGATGACATGTAACATATTTCTGGTCAATGAGCTGTAGGCAGACATCCTTAGAGGGACTTAACCTTAGTGACAAAACCTCACTAACAGAAAACCAGGATTTTTGTCCTTCAGCCTGTTAACCTTTCCCATTCTTTGTGTCTAAAAAATAGACATGAGGCCCAGGGTTAAAGTAGCTATTTTGTGGCAATGAGTCAAGAAGTAAGAGGGCAAAGGACTACACACTAAGGATGGTGAACTGAAAGATCAGTAGATTTTAATGAGCTACAACAGCTACCATATTTGTCTTAGACTGCCCATCTTTTGATTTCTTGTTATGTGAGATATCAGTTTCTAATTTTAAAATCCTGACTTATTTTTGAAATCCTAAAAGATAAAGAATAACACTACTGTATATATGTAGATCCCTGAGATCCACAAAGCTTAAATGACTTGCTCAACTTCACAGTGCATGGTCAGTCCCCCAATACAGTAATTTTCAAAGCCAAGTCCAGTGATCTTCCCAAAAGTTACTCTTATATAGAAACTATTAAATTTAATAGTAAACTACAGTAAATAATAAAAGTGAGGAACTTAAGAGAAAAACCTACTTATACTATAACAGCAGCATACCATAGGTGGTCTATCCAGAAATATATGTATGATAATTTCCCAGAAAACATTACAAAACTTATGCCAAAACATATTATATAGAGTGAAGAGGAGTTTCAATTATTCAGATATCTTCTAATAGGAGTCTAATGCAAGAGTAGAACACCTACCAAACTCTCTATCTCCTATGGAATAAATGTATTGCTCAGAAGGCAGAGAAAGCAATAATTATAAAAAATAGCTTTAACATCATTCCAACCAGAACCTTAAAATACATTGATCATATTATCTTAACAATAGTAAGAAGAGAAACCCATGGGCATGAACAAACATATGTCTGAGACTTTAGAAATGTACACAACAACGTTTGGGGGGAAAATAGATATGCTATATAGATTCTTTATTCACCCCTAATTTGTTTGAAATTGTATCAAAGACTAGATAAACAAACAAAAAAGAATATTTATCAAAGATATATGTGGCTATATACATCTGAAGAAAGAGTTAATACTATAGATGAAAGATTCAAAATTCAAAATTATCTTGGCAACCTACAACTTAGGCTGAAATCCCCAAGACACAAAGAGAACACAAGTCCTGCAATTTATAGTGAAAAGTAATTACATAAGAGGAAAAGTCCAGACCAGACACGAGCTCAAATATTTAAGATCTTATTAAGTTTTGTAGGTTTTAGTTCCATACAAGCTTTATGTAAGTCAGTGTTATGCTGCCATATACAATATTGCTGCCAAAAAGATTAATGCAATTCTTAGATCAAATTAATAGAACCAGCACATCTAGAATATAGGAAGTAACACAGCCACCCTGAATTCCATGCCAGCCAAGGGCAGCATAGTAAAGAGTTGGGAGTTAAAGCAGACCTTGGTTCAAATTCTGGCTTGGTGATCACTTATTAGCGGCAGAAGTGACAGACAAAAATGCCTCTGTAAGCCTCAATTTCTTCATACTGTTACTGTAAAGAATCATTAAAGATTTAGCACTATGCATGCCACATAATAACTATATAAAGGATAGCTATTACTATTTTTATTATTATAATACTCTACTTGTAGAGTATTATATATTTTTATACATTTTTCACCTGTAATAGTTTCATAGGACACTAATCATCTAGGATCCACCCAAAGAAAAGTGCCAAAATGGAAAATTATTTGATTTTTTAAAAATAGCTGAAAAAAGGGACGCGTGGGTGGCTCCGTCGGCTAAGCGTCTGACTTCAGCTCAGGTCATGATCTCGCGGTTTATGGGTTTGAGCCATGCGTTGGGCTGTGTGCTGACAGCTCAGAGCCACTTAGGAACTAGAAAAATAAGAAAAAATTAAACAAAGATGAAAGTAAAGACTTCTACTGATTTCTATTCTGATAGAGATCAATAAAATAAGGGGTGCCGGGGTGGCTCACTTGGTTCAGCTATCTGACTCTTGATTTCAGTTCATGATCCCAGGGTTGTGGGATCAAGCCCCATGTCATGCTAAGCATGGAGCCTGCTTAAAATTCTCTCTCTCTCTCCCCCTCTGCCCCTCTCCCCTGTTCACATGCTCTCTCTCTCTTTCTCTAAAATAAAAAACAAAGAAACGAAATAAAAAATGGGAACAACAGCAAAAATCAATGAAACAAAATAGTGCTTCATTGAAAAGATGAACAAAATTGAGAATTTTTAAGATGGAACAGCAAAATAAGAAAACACAAATTACCAAAAATAGGGGAGGAAAGGCAATCTCAACTGTTATATACTGTTATGATTCCACTTATACAACATTTTCAAAATGACAAAATTATGGTGTTAGGGAATAGATCACAAACAAGCAGCATGAGGTTGTTGCTTGTGGGTGGTACAACAGTTCTGTGTTCTGATTGTTGTATTAGTTATGCAAATTCCTATACGTAGTAAAATTTCATAGAATTACACACACAGAGAAGAAATGAATACATATAAAAACTGGTAAAATACAAATAAGGTCTATAGTTAACTTCCAGTACTATTTTTGCAGGTTTTTATGCATCTAAAATTATTTCAAAATAAAGTTTAAAAAGAACTTAGATCTTTACCTCACATCATACACACAAAAAAAATTAACTCAAAATGGATCACAGACCTAAATATAAGAACTAAACCTATAAATTTTCTAGAATATATAGGAAAATGTCTTTGTTTCCTTAAGTTAGGTAAAGATTTCTCAGTTGTAACACCAAAAGTACAATTCACAGTGGAAAAAAATAATCAATTGAATTTTACCAAAAGTAAAAGATTCTGCTTTTTAAAACATCATTAAAAAAATAAAAAGCTAAGGCACAGACTGAAAGAAAATATTTGAAAATCATATATATGATAAAATCTATAAAGGAAATGTTTATGACTTAATAAAAAGACTAACAACCCAAATTAAAAAGGGGCAAGACATCTAAAACTATATTTTACCAAAGAAGATATACAAATGGCTAATAAGCACATGAAAAGATGCTCAAATCATTAGTCATTTGGAAAATGCAAATTAAAATGCAATGAGGTGCTAACCCCTGGCAGGACTATAATCCAAAAGACTGACCATACCAAGTGTTAGCAATGGTGTAAAGAAACAGGAGCCCTTATACATTGCTAGTGGCTCTGTAAAATGGTACAGCCATTTCTGCAAACACTTTAGCAGTTTCTTCAAAAGATAAACATAAACGTACTGTATGACCCAACAAATCCACGCCTAGAAATCTACCCAAAACAAATAAAAGAGTATGTTCATACAAAGACCTGTGCATGAATATTTATAGTGGCATTGTGCACAACAGTCAAAACTAGAGACAACCCAAATGTCCATATACCAGTAAACTGATAAACAAAATGTGGTAGATCCATATAGTCAAATACTATTCAGCAATAAAAAGAAACAAACTATTGATAAATGCTAGGCCTGGGAAGCCTCGACAACATAAACTATGTGAAAAAAGGCAGAGACAGAAAGACTATGTATTGTATGATTCTGTTTCTGTAAAATTTCTAGAAAAAGCAAATCAAACCTTGTTAGGGACAGAAATATATCAGTGGTTCCCTGAGGCTTGTATGAGAGCAAAGACTGACCGCCAACTGGCATGTGAATGTTCTCATACTGGATTGTGATGATGGTTGCACAACTCTACATTTCATAAATAACGATATACTTACAGTGGGTGAACCTTATCATATGCAAATTATATATGTTAAAAAGTTACAAAAATAATATACCCATGTTCACAGCAGCATTATTCACAATAGCCAAAAGGTAAAAGCAGTCCAAGAGTCCTTCCACATGTGGTATACACATATAATGGAATATTGTTCAGCCTTAAAAGGAAGTAAATCCTGATACATGCTACAACATGGACGAACCTTAAGGATATTATGCTAAGTGAAGTAAGCCAGTTACAAAAGGAGAAATACTGAATAATTCCATTTGTATGAGGTATCTAGGGTGGTCAAATTTATAGACACAAGAAAGTGGACACAGCCAAGGACTGGGAGGACAAAAGAAGTTGTTGTTTAATGTGTACAGTTTGTTTTACAGGATGAAAAAAGTTCTGAAGATGGATGATAGTGATGGTTGCACAACGTGAATGTACTTAAAACCATTTAATCATACACTTAAATATGGTTAAGATGGCAAATTTTATTGTGTATTTTACCATAATTAGACATTTTCTAAAGTAATAGAACTGACCAGAAATATAGGGCTTTTCAAATCAAATCAAAACAAGAATCACCTTAGAACTCTGGTACTGCAATGTCATTGTTACAGTCCACGTTCAGTTTTCTCTGTAGATTTTCAGACACCATAACTTTGATATAATTTGTATGCTGCTATTGCACTGCCAGATCCAGAAGAAAAAGGTGCAGTCCTGAGAGAATGCTTTGGCTATTTTCACACTAATTGATCAAAGATGAGACTGGAGCCACTCCCTTCCCTCCTGGCTTCAATGTAGCCACTACACTACAATAGCAGCAGGAAAAGAAAGATCCTGACTATTCTGCAAACCCTTGAAAGAGGTTCACAGATGCTAGAAGAGCGCTGAGAGCCTTTATAAACCCCAACTCAAAGTACTCATTGCCTACACTCTTCTCCTTCCAAATGGCTAGTCCTTTCATTTCCTTGATTTAGTCAGCCATATCTTCCTAATCTTCTAGTCTCTGATCTCATCTTTTATTCTTCTCTCTCCCTATCCCTTCAAGTTACCAAATTAACCCACTTCAGTTTCAAAATGTCTCTTACAGTTGTCCCCTTCTTTTCAATTCCAAATAACACCATGTACCTCATACCAGGTAACTCAAGCCAGCATCCACAAATCCACTCACAGATCTCGAAGCCATTCGGCAGATCATGTGTAGAAAAATAAAAGCCCTTCATTGTTACTTTAATTATAAAATGTTTCAAACAGAGAAATGTACAATGCCCACTCATCTATGTACCCTCACTCAGCTCTATCTTTGCATAACATTTTACCATATTTGCTTCAGATTTGTTTAAAGAAAATAGTTCAGAAATACCTGAAATCTTTTGCTTTATCTGTCTGCAATAATATTCTCCTTCCTCTCTCCACCTTCAGAAAGATAACCACCAACCTAAGCCTATAAGTAATACACTTATGTAGCTGTATATGTCTGCGTATTTATGTATATATGTTGGTGTGTAAGATTTTCTTATATACATAAAAAATTATCAGTTTACATTTTTGGCAACCAAGGGACAATTATCAAAAGTAAAAAACTAACACTGGTACAAATACGATGAACTAAACTACAGACTTTTATTATATTTCACCAGTTTATTAGTACCTTTTTGGATTCCAGAACCTGATTCAAGATCCCACATTGCATTAGTTTCCATGTTTCCTTAATATCCTCTGAACTGAGTGACAGTCTCTATCTTTCCTTGTCTTTCAAGACTCTATCACTTTTCAACACTTACTTATCAGGTTCAAATAAACTGTCCAGTTTAAGTTGGCTAAAGTTGTTTCATAGTTGGAATAAATTATGGATTTGGGGCAAGGATACCATAGAGGTATTCCTGGATCTTATTAATGATGATGTTAACCTTGATCACTTGGTTAAGGTAGTCTGACAGGTTTCTTCACCATTACGTTACTATTTTGCCTTTGTAATTAATATTTTATAGGAGAAACTTTGAGGCCACGCAATATTGCACATATCTGTAAACTTCTAACCACTAACTTTAGCATTCATTAGTGGATCCTGCCTACACCAATGATTCCTCTGGTATTCCAATGGTGATTTTCTATTTTTCTCATTCCTTCTACATTCATTAATTCTGTAAGGAATAGTTGTCCCTTCTCCATTTATTTATTGTTTATATTAGTATGGACTTACAAATATTTATTTTATCCTTTAAGTCATATTTATCTATTTTGTTGCAAAAATTGTTCCAGCTTTAGCTATTTGTAGTTCTTTCAGGTCAGCTTTTGTTTCCTTTGACATACCTCTTAATTTTTTTAAGTCTTCCCTACTTTCTAACACCACAAATGTTCCAGGAACATCTTGTATTTTCCTTGCCCCAATCCTGGAATCACAGGCTTTTCCAAGGAGCCCTGGTTCCTTTAGTTTGAGAATGATATTTAAAAATGAAGATCTGCGCACAACATGTGCTCATTGCTATTGAGGTGTCACTAGTTCTAGACCCTCTCAGTAGATAGAACTAGGAAATGTGTATGTACACACTAAATGTATTACAGATATATCTGCATTTACTGTATCTATCTACCTATTAAAAGGTAAAAAACCACATAAGTTCATATTGATATCTCCAATTCCAATTCGGTACCAAAGGGTTCATTCTAGCATTTCCATTTGCTCATTTGTAACTTCTTTTTTCTAACATTGAGAAACCTGCTTGTCCTCAACTAAAATACATTTATTTCCTTAACAGTAGTATAAATGCAGTTTCAGAATTGCTCATCTCTACCTCTATGAGAAGCAAATTTACCAAGTACAATGTTTTTTGTTTTCCATTTCTTTTTCCATTATCCTTACAGAACCTAGTCAAAATAAAGTTACTTAGGTCATATCCTTTTTTTCTGAGCCCTCAGTGTGGTTCTGTCATTCACTGTAATACAGACAGTTAGATTCATTTGTAAATCTACATTCCATCACTGGTTTCCCCAACATCCTGTTTGATTTTTTTAAATTTGAAGACAGTAAAATTCACTCTATGGTGTTGACAGGTTCTGTGAGTTTTGACAACTGCATAGAATTGAGTTTGCACTAGCACCACATTACCATACAAAACATTTTGATCACCCAAGGAATCCCCTCATGCTACTCCTTCCTTATCAATCTCTCCCTCCATTCTCACCCTGGCAAAGACTGATCTGTTGTTTTTTGGTTCAAGGTTTTTGCCCCTATAATTCTGTCTTTTTCAGAATATATTGCACATATATATTAGATTCATATTAAAGGAATCATACACCAGGTAGTCTTCAGAATATGGCTTCATTTACTTAACAAAATGTATTTAAGATTCATCCAATAGTCCACTCCTTTTTATTGCTGAATATTATTATAGTGGATGGATGTACCACCATTAGTTTACCCATTCACCCACTGAAAGAAATCTGGGTGGTTCCCAGTTTTCGGCAATGAACACATCTTCTATAAACATTCACATTCAGGTTTTTCTGTGAACATAAATTTTCAGTTGGCTTGGGTAAATTTCCAGCAGCGAGACTCCAGGGTCATATGATAAGTGTATGTTTGGCATAATAAGAGACAGCCAAACTCTTTCCCAAAGTGATTATATAAATTTGCATTCTCACCAGGAATGGATGAGACTCCTAGTTGCTCCACTTGCTCAACACCACTTGGTATTGTCACTTTTGTTTGTCTGTTAGATATTCCAATTGATTTGTATTGGCAACTCTTTGTGGTTTTAATTTTCATTTCCCAATTACAATGATACTGAACACATTTTCATATGCTTATTTTCCATCCAAATAACTTCTTTGGTAAAGTGTATGTTCATATATTTTGCCCATTTTTAAATTTTTTTTTAAGTTTACTTCTTTATTTTGAGAGAGAGAGAGCATGAGCAGGGGAGAGGCTGAGAGAGAGGGAGAGAGAGAGAATCCCAAGCAGGCTCCAGGCTGTCAATAGGGAGTCAGATGTGGGGCTCAAACCCACGAAATGCCAGATCATGACCTGAGCCGAAACCAAGAGTCAGACACTTAACCAACTGAGCCACCAGGCACCCCTCTTTTGCCCATTTTTAAATTTGATTTCTAATTTTTTTTTTAATTTTAAGATTTCTTTGTAAGTTCTGAATGCAAGTCCTTTATCATATCTGTAAGTTTAAAATTTTGCTCCCAGTCTCTGGCTTCACTTTTTCATTCTCTTTGTAGGGTCTTTCAACCACCGAGCAAAAGATATTAATTTTGGCAAGTCAAATTTACCAAATTTTTATGGATCATACTTTTGATATCTAAAACCTTTTTGCCAATTATAAGGTCATACCGACTTCTCCTACCTTTTCTTCTAGAAGTTTTATAAGTTTCATGTCTTATACTTATGTATTTATGATCAATTTTTAGTTAATTTTTGTAGTGTGAGGTATGTATCAAGGTTCCTCTTTTCACATGGGAACTTCTAATCATTCCAGGACCATTTGTTTGAAAAACTTCCATTCTACATTGAATTGCCCTTGTGCCTTTGTCAAGTATCAGTTGACAATACTTGTGTGCATCTCTTTCTAAGCTCTCTATTTTGTTTCACTGACCTATGTATTTTTCCTTTACCAATACCATTCTTTCTTGATTGTTGTAGCTTTATAGAAATTATTGAAATCAGGCAATGTGAGTTTTCCAACTGTTCGTCTTTTTCAAGATTGTTTTGCCTATTCTAGTTCTTGTGTGTGTATGTATGTATGTATGTATGTGTGGGGTCTGTGTGTGTGTGTGTGTGTGTGTGTGTGTGTGTGTATTTAGCTATTTACGTATGTTTTTTATTTTTTAATGTTTGTTTATTTTTGAGAGAGAGTGTATGAGCAGGGGAGGGGCAGAGAGGGAGGGACAGAGGATCCAAAGCGGGCTCCATGCTGACAGCAGCAAGCCCGATGTGGGGCTCAAACTCACAAACCATGAGATCAAAACCTGAGCTAAAGTCAGATGCTCAACCAACTGAGCCACCCAGGCACCCCATATTCACATATTTTAATAGACATATATCTAAAGAAAGGTTTTCTATGATTCTGATTAGGACTGAATTGAATCTATACCTCACATATTAGGGAGAAGTGATGTCTTAACAATATGGAGTCCTCCACTCTACAAACATATTATATATATCTCTCTTCATTTATTGGACTTCTTTGACGACTGTTCTAGTTTAGTTTTCAGCATAAATATTCTGCATATATTTTGTTATATTTATAATGTTTGGTGCTATGATAAATGGTACTTTTGGTAAATTTCCAATTCCAATGTTCATTATAAGTGGATATATACAAATATGATTCACTTCTGTATGTTAACATGGTATCCTGAAGCCTTGGTAAACTCAACATTAGTTCTAAGAACTTTTCTAGATTCTTTGGAATTCTCTAATGTATATTATCATGTTATCAGCAAATAGAGACCGTTTTATGCCTACCTTCCTCATCTGTATGCCTTTCATTTCTTTGTCTTGCCTTATTGTGCGGCTAAGACTTCAAGTATAATGAGGAATAACAGTGGTGACAATGAATATCCTGCCTTCTTCTCAATCTTAGATAGAGAGTATTAATTCTTTTATCATTTACAATAACATTACTAGAGCATTTTTACAGATTCTTTTTATCTGGTTAGGAAAGTTCCTTACTCTTCCTAGTTTGGCAAGAACTTTTATCATGAATAGATGTTAAATTTTATCAAATGCTTTCTCTGCATGTATGGAGATGATCAACCTGAAGTAAGTTACACACACACACACACACACACAGCCTATAAGAGTTTGGACTGCACTGATTTATTAATTAATTTGGAGACAATTTCAAGATATTTAGTCTTCTTATCCATTACATTATGCATTACCATGAGGTCTTCTTTTAGGTTTTCCAATAAAATTTTACAATGTTCTGTATTAAAATGTGGTGCAACCCACAACTCTATCATCAACTAATCTTCAACAAAGCAGGGAAGAATATCCAATGGAAAAAAGACAGTCTCTTCAACAAATGGCTTTGGGAAAACCGAGCAGCGACATGCAGAAGAATGAAAGTGGACCACTTTCTTATATCATACACAAAAATAAATTCAAAATGGATGAAAGACCTAAATGTGGGACAGGAAACAATCAAAATCTTAGAGGAGAACACAGGCAGCAACCTCTTTGATCTCGGCCAGAGCAACTTCTTACTAGACACATCACCGAAGCAAGGGAAACAAAAGCAAACATAAACTATTGGGAATTCATCAAGATAAAAAGCTTCTGCACAGCTAAGGAAACAATCAACAAAACTAAAAGCAGCCTATGGAATGCGAGAAGATATTTGCAAATGATATATCTGATAAAGGGTTAATATCCAAAATCTATAAAAAAAACTTATCAAACTCAACACCCACCCCCAAATAATGCAGCTAAAAAACAGAAAGAAGACATGAATAGACACTTTTCCAAAGAAGACATCCAGATGGCTAAAAGACACATGAAAAGATGCTCAGCATCATTTATTATCAGGGAAATAACAAATCAAAACCATGATGAGATATTACCTCATACCTGTCAGAATGGCTAAAATTAACAACACAAGAAAGAACAGGTGTTGTTGAAGACGCAGAGAAAGGGGAACCCTCTTGCACTGTCGGTAAGAATGCAAACTGGTGCAGCCACTCTGGAGAACAGTATGGAGGTTCCTCAAGAAACTAAAAATAGAACTACCCTATGATCCAGCAATTGCACTCTTAGATATTTACCCAAAGGATACAAAAATACAGATTTGAAGGGGTACATGCACTCCAATGTTTATAACATTATCAACAATAGCCAAACTATGGAGAGAGCCAAATGTCCATCGACTGATGAATGAATAAAGAAAATGTGGTGTGTATATATATATATATATATATATATATATATATATAGTGTAATATTACTCAACCATTAAAAAGAATGAAATCTTGCCATTTGCAATGACATGGACGGAGCTAGAATGTATTATGCTAAGTGAAATAAGTTAATAAGAGAAAGATGAATATCATATGATTTCACTCATATGTGGTATTTAAGAAACCACAGATGAATATATAGTGGCAAGATGGGGCGGGGGGAAGGGGGAAGGAAGAAGAGAGAGAAATAAACCACAAGAGACTCTTAATGATAGACAACAAACTATGGGTTGACAGAGGGAGGTGGGTAGGAGATGGGGTAGATGGATGATGGGTACTGAGGAGGGTACTTGTGATGAGCACTGGATATTGTATGTAAGTCATGAATCACTGAATTCTACTCCTGAAACCAATATTGTACTGTATGTTAACTAAAATTTAAATTTAAAAAAAGGAAGAAAAATAAATAAATAAATAAGATCAAACAAAGCAAAATAAATAAAAATAAAGAGTGGTACATTTCTTAGATTTATTCAAAGATACTATGGTTTTTCTAATTTTATAAATATCAATATTATAATATGTTCTAAATTTTTGTCCCTAGTTTATAAAAATGTAACTTGTTTTGCTATACCGAACTTGAATAAAGCAATCTTGGCAAACTGGAAAACTCTCTTGCTTTTTTCTACTATTTGTGACTAGATGTTCAGGAATCCACTATGTAAAGAATCATACGTCTGCTAATAAAAACGAATTTGTTTCTCCTTCTTAATTCCTATATATATTATCTATTTACTATTTTGTTGAAGTATAATTGACATGCAACATTATATTAGTTTCAGGTGTACAACATAATGATTCAACATTTGCGTACATTGCAACATGATCTCTAGTTATCATCTGTCACCATACAAAGTAACTATATCTTTAATTTACTTTTGTCACGTGTTAGAAGACATTGGTTTCTTGCCATTTCTGCTTCTCTTACAATCAGAGACACTGGCCGCCGTTGTTCCAGATTATCTTTTCAAAGATGTTGGTATATACTGAACAATCTTAGAAGACAGAGATAGTGCTTCCCTCCAGAGCAAAGGGCAGGCATGCTTAGTGTCCAATATAATAAAGATAGCATCTCTTTCCTGAATAAAGGGCAGGCCTGGTTACTTCTCATCATAAAAGATTCAGGTTCCCTAATTTCAGGGTTCCTCTCCTGTTAGGACAACCCACTGTGTGTACAAGTATCACCTGGCATTCTTATTATTATCTTTTGGGAAGTGAGACTCAAGAAAACAGTGCAAAAAATTTACTGATATTCTGTCCACTGCTACTGCTGCAAGGCTACCTTGTTAGCTTGCAAGCAGGGTAAAACCACAGACCCTCATAGTTCTTGACATAAGAGCGCCAGCTAGAACCTGCAGTGCAAAGGTGACTTATGGGCATAATTGGCTTCTTCCTGATTTTAAAGGGACTGCTTCTAACATGTACCATTAAACATAAAAATTGACTTAGATTCTTAGTGGATACTCCTTTTTAGGTTACAGGGAGTGTGGTTAGAAAAATTCCTAACCCATTAATTTGGGAAACTGTTGCCTTAGTTACCTAAAAAAGTTGATATAGCTTTCAAAAGTGGCTCTCCTTAGAATTAAAAATAGTAAAGGAATTTCTAGGAGGGAGCTACTGGAATTTCAGGTAAGACAGTTTCTCATTATGTTCTGTTCTGCAGGACATTTGACATTCTTGGCCCCTACCAACCAAATACTAGTTGCATCCCTAGTCTGAAAACCCTCCAATTTTTTCAAACGTTTTCCAGAGCAGGGGTTGACAGATTTTTTCTATAAAAAGCCAAATAGTAAATATTTTAGATTTTGTGGGCTATCCTGCCTCCTGTTGCAACTGAACTTTGCTGTCAAAATGCAAACGCAGCCACAGACAATACATAAATAAATGGGCAAGGCTGTGTTCCAATATATCTACAAAAACACATGGTGGCAAGATTTGGCCTGCAGGCTGTACTTTGCTGAACCCCGGTCTAGAGCAGTGGGTAGAGAGTAAAATTTCACAGATAAGGAAACTGAGATCAAGGATGAAGCAATTGGGCCAGCATCTTGATTGCACAGCATTTTGTACAGAGCGAAGATTAGAACCTAGACCTCCTAACCATTGGTGCTCTTCCCACTATATCACCCAGCAGAATAAATGACACCCTGGCATAATTTGCCTCAGTAAGTATTTTTATCCACTTTTACTAAATGTATGCAAATATATATGAATACTTGGCAGATGTCCATAAATATTCAAGTCTCTGCTCCAGCTCCCTCCGCTATGGTCTGCAGTATATCTCTAGTTTTGCATCATTCCCAGATGAAGACACCATTATTCCATCTCAAGTATGTTCATAAAAATGTGCAATACAACTGGGTTGTACACTGAAGCAGAGACTTTCCACAACAACTCACCATAAATCATTCATCTGCTGAATATTTCTAAGGCCATCCTCACAGTATTGACCACAGCCCTGATTTTTCACCTGCACACCAGGATTCACACCCAGTCAACCTGAAGTCTCTTTTCAAGTGAGAGTCCCTACAGAACTAGATCCAATACTAATGTATACAAAGTATCAAAATGTATCACATCTTCTTTTCTGTCATCTGCAATTGCTGAGATTCTATTCACAAATATATTTTATTTGCTCTGATTCTTTTTTTAAGTTTTTTTTTTTAATTCCAGTTAGTTAACATACAGGGTTATATTAATTTCTTGCCTCACTGATTCTTTACAAAAGTACTAAAGAAATTGTCTTATAGAAGGACGATGTAATCATAAATAGCTCTTAGCGATACACACAGCTTGAAGTAAATAAGGCATTAGTTCTTAGAAGAGGAATGGACACAGACAATGACAGCTACATAACCAGCTTTGGCCAAAACCAAAACTTTTGCTGGTTTACTCAGTATACCTCAGTACTTTTACCCATATTTTGTGGAATTCACACATTGGGTAGGACACTGGGACTACATAAACTGAAATTCTTTCAACTCTAACATTCATTTAGCCTGCATCCAAAAAGAAGAGAGAATATTACATCCTGGTGAAACTCTCATAGAAGATGACCTTGGCCATGAAGAACAAACAGAATTTATATGCGGAAAGAGAAGACAGAAGTGCATGAAGAGAACAGTGCAGCTCTGTACCACTGGGCTACTCTCTTCCTCTTCACATCCAAACAGAAGCTCAAGAAGACACTAAAGAGACAACCTTCTAAGAAATGGTTTAGAATTTACTGCATCAAAGCAGCAGTCATGAATGCCCATTAGAGCCAATGGCCTAGCACATCTGGTCACTGAGAAGCAATAATCCTAAATGGCAATTTGTGATGAAATCTGATACATTCAAATCTTTTGAAGCTAAATGACCAGGCAAAGAGAGGAGCCAACAATTATAGTTAATACATGCTTTTTAATGAAGAAAAGAAGAAATATTTAGGCACAGATTAGAGTTCAGTAGCACTTGCCTTCATTCTGTGCCTGAAAAAACTAACTTAGCTTCTTGGAGAGGTGACTTCCCCCCATGATATGGGTACACTGGCACAGACTAGAATGTTTATATCTTTGGCTTATCACCATTTAGGTATAAGTTCCCCAAAGGGCTATGTGTAATACAAAGTTGATAAATGTCAAAGTTCACCAGAAAACAAAACAGAATTCTAAAGAAATTAAAACAAAGATTTAGACATCTGAACTTTTGACAAGAATTTGTCAAGCATCATCAGTTCTTTGCCTAACTTGGAAGCAAACCAAATTTCCTCATGTGGACAGCTTTGGAGCCTCCTAGTGGCAGCCTCAGGGGACCTATAGAACTAAGAGTTCTGGAAAGGACCAGACGATCAAGAGACAGTATTAGAATGCTGCTGATCAATTCAAACAAACTCATCAGCTCCTATAATATAGTGCTCAATACACCATACTGGACACTAGGACTGCAAAGATGAATAAATGTTGGTCCCTACCCTTATGGAGCTCACAACCTATTATGCAAACAAGAACAGAAATAGCTCTGAAACAGTGAAATGAATACTTATAATCTGCATATATAGGGAAGGGAGATGAAGTCACAAGTGTGTACTAAAGGAAGCTGACTTCTTAGCCAAGTCTTTATTAAAGGATAAGTATGACTATCTGATGGAGAATCCAAGCACATTATAATTTTCATGTCTTTGCTAATTTTGCATACTGTCTGAAATAACTCCCTTTTCCACATATCATACTTAGAATACTAAGACTAGAGTACAGTAGAGTGGAAAGAAACTTGAAAAAACAGGGTGAGAGCAAACTTAATGGTGCTTTTATGGTTTGAGCTTTATCTTCCAGGCTCTAAAGTGATATCAGAGTACCTGAATCAGAGATGTGACTACTGAAGATTATTCAGAAACAACTCTGATGGCAGTAGGAGATTTATATTAGGAGAGCTGGGGAGAAGAGAGACCCATTAATCTTTCATAATAGTTCAGGAGAGGGATAAGAAGGGATGGCAGAACAGCAGTAGCAAGAAAGAGAATTCCAGAGTTAAGGACAACTATTATACCTAATAGCCAAATGAATATGGGAGATTAGGCTTAGAAAAGAATCAAAAATAGTCCAAAGTTTTCTTCAAAAGACAAAGTAGACAGTGATGCCATTAATCAAGGTAGGGAACAGAGGAGAAATCAAGAGATGAGTAATACAGGGGAACTTCAGTAAATTTTATTTGGAGAACAAATTAGATCTGGGGTTTATTTAAGAAGCACTAGAAAATATCTGCAAAACTCATAACTCTGAACAAATTATAATAACCTCAGAATAATCACAAGAGTATTAAAATATTGTTGTTATCTCTTAGTGGTATATGAAAAATAACAATTACTTCCATTTTCATAAATAACATCCTAAAATTGCTGCAACCGTAGAATACTAAACTCTCATTAGACAACAAAAATTTTTTAACAAAGGTGAACATCGTATTCCCTTTACTTTTATTCCCTTTGGCTTATCCAAAAATACCCATCCTCCAAGGAATACTTTAGCTCCATCTTTACCATAAAGCCTTATCTTATTCTTTCAGAACATATATTAATTAGGTTAACATATCTGGACTTTCATAGATAATATTCTACTATACTGTACTTTACGATTTGCTGGATTTTTACAAAAATTTAGTTGTACTTCTCCAACTATATGTAAGTCCCTCCTTGAGGAGTGAAGCGTAGGCCTACTTCTGCTTTCAACCAGAGGCCAACTAATCATCTATTTCAACTAATCATTCATTCCACCTCCCTTATATTTTACAAATGATAAAATGGGGCCCAGGCCAGTTAAATAACTTGAGCCGGGGGTTCACATGTACTTTGTGGTAGATCTCAGACAAAACCCAGGTACCCAGAGTTCTAGTTCTATAACATTTCTATGCTTTCAGATACCCTGTAAGTATCTGGCACGCTATCTGTGCTATTATGCTTCCTTTCCCATGGGGCAGTTTCACATCTTAATAGGATATTCAAATACCAAAAGATCCAAATCAGAGATTATTTAATGGTAAAATTATAAGCACTCTGAAAAGCAATTAAGGAAGATATTTGGGGACAGAATTCAGGGAAATTTAAAATCATATCACAGATTTCAGCATCCAGTCATGATGGAATAATAGGAACCAGGTTAACCCTCCTACCTTAAATAACTTTAAAAAGGACCAGGATACACAAAACAGTGGCTTCAGACATAGGAAAACAGAAAGTTCAGGACAGTGATCCCTAAGAAAGGGAAAACAAAGTGAGCCCTGTGATGCCCTACCATCTTACTACCTAGAGAGAGCTTTCAGGCTGTAGTACAAGGAGGCGGAACCGAAACAGAACTCAGCAGTCTTGCTGACTTGAAGAGACAGAATTCAGAGTTAAGAGAGGCCAACGCAACTTACAGAACAGAGTACAGAGAGGACACAAAGTGCTCCAGAGAACTACAGTGGAGTCACCTGACAGTGTTGGGTAATGACCCGTATGTGAGAAAACTACCAAGGCAAGGAATAGAACTACTGGGAAAAAGTAAGTGGAACAATCACCACAATTCACACAGAACCAAGAATAGTTCATGTTCTGGGCAGCCAGACTAAAAAGACTTCAAAACAAACAAGACAATAAGTAAAAAGGGTATAGATATAGAAAGGTATTGCCGTAGAAAGGTACTGCCTCAATAGAGAGGCTAAATTACCCACAGACTAAAGATTGTTTCTGAGCTTAAAAGAAAGGCTGGAAAAAAATCAAACTGATTCCAGAGAATTAAATTCACCGCCCAAAGGGACAAAAACTATTTAAAGGAATGCAGAACATCCAGCATCCAAAAATGAAAAATTCAAAATGTCTGACATCCAATTAAAAATTCCTAGGCAAACAAGAAAGCATGAAAATATGATCCATAAACAGGAGAAAATCAATAATATAAACAGACATAGAAATGATAATGATGAAAGTAGTAACCAAAGATTTTATAAAAAAAACTATTACAAATACATTCTCTATGTTCGAGAATAGAAAGCACAAGAGTAAAAATGAGAAAAAAATCAAATCAAATTTCTAAAAAAAAAAATGTAATAAATAAAACAAAATTATACTTGATCTTACATCACTTAAACACTGCAGAAGAAAATATTAATGAAATTACATACATACCAGTAGGAACTATCCAAAATGACAGATATAGATCTTACATCACTTAAACACTGCAGAAGAAAATATTAATGAAATTACATACATACCAGTAGGAACTATCCAAAATGACAGATATAGTCTAAAAAAGATTGAAAAGAAACAGAGCATCCTTCAGCCATCAGACAATACTAAGCAGTCTAAGACATGAATAATTGTTGCCAAAAAGGAGTGGGAGAAGAACAGGAAAAAATACTTGAAAATATAATGGTCAATACTTCTGAATTAGATGAAAACTACAACTTAGACAAACTCAAGAAGAGGAAATAGGAACAACACTACACCAAAGCACATCATATTCAAACTGCTGAAAACCAGAGATGAAGAAAAAAAATTATATAAATATAAATATATTATATATATATATATATATATATATATATATATATAGAGAGAGAGAGAGAGAGAGAGAGAGAGAGGGAGGGAGAGAGACTCCAAATGATAGCAAACTTTTTGTCAGAAACAATGCAAGCAACCAAGAGAGGACTGGCCAAATAAAGATTACCTAAAGAAAATGCAAAAAGAAAAAAAAGAGTGAAAAAACAACATAACAGAGAACCAAAGAGCAGAAGGGAAATATCAAATGATTTATGCATAATTGGAATCCTGAAAGGTAAAGAAAGGGACAACAGAGCTAAATTAATAATGGCTAATAATTTTCCAAAATTCTTAGACAACAAACCATGACCATTTCCAATAAACTCAGATGAATTACATGGTAAATACCAACAACCACCAAGGGTGCACATGTGCACATGCACGTGCACACACACACACACACCTAGGCATATCAAAGTCAAAAAGCTAAAAACCAAAGATAAAATCTTGAAAGCAGTCAGAGAAAAAAGATACACTGCCTATAAAGGAACAAGAATAAGAATCACAGCAAGCTTCTCATCAGAAAGCATGGAAGAAAATAGAGTGACATCTTTAAAGTGGTAAAAGGGGGGGAAAAAGGTCAACCCAGAATTCTATAGCATGCAAAAATATCTTTCAAATCTAAAGGAGAAATACTTTCTCAGACAAATTCATTGTTGGCAAACATACTCCTTAAGAAATGTTAAAGAAAGTCTTCAGGCAGAAGGAATATGAGACAAGAAAGAAACTCGGATGTAAAAACACACTGAACAGAGTCAGAAATGGAATAAATGAAGATAAAACAAAATCTTTTTCTTATCTTTACTTTCTTTAAGAGACAGCTGAATTATTCAAGCAAATACAGTAATAAATTTTGTGTTTAGCATATGTTAAAATTAAATTATGATATTGATGGCATGAGGAATGGGAAGAAGTATGATACTTATACTATGCATGAAACTATAATATTACTTAAAAGCAGATTCTGATCATTTAAAATGTATTTTGAAAACCCTAGAACACAAAAGCACAAAAATTTTTTATTTCTTTTTAGTTTTTAGGGTTTATTCATTTTTTGAGAAAGAGAGAGAGACAGAGACAGAGCATGAGTGGGGGAGGGGCAGAGAGAGAGGAAGACACAGAATCCAAAGCAGCCTCCAGGCTCTGAGCTGTCACCACAGAGCCCTACGTGGGGCTCGAACTCATGGACCATGAGATCATGACCTGGCCAAATTTGGACACTTAACCAACTGAGCCATCCAGGCACCCCCAAAATGTTTTTTTAAAGATGAGTTGGACATCATCAAAATTAAAAACTTTCTTTTATGCATAGCACATTGCCTATCATGTAGTTAGCACTCAATAAATGTTACCTACTATCAATTTCTTAAGTGGCTAAGCATATATTTACCATACAATCCAGCCATTCCACTCTCAGGCATTTACCTCAAAGAAATAAAAACATATGTCCATGCAAGGATAGGAATTTTCAAAGCATTTTATTCATAATAGCCAAAAACTAGAAAGAACACAACTTCCATCGGGTGGTAAATGGATAAGCAAATTACAGTATATTCATTCAATGGAAATTACTTACCAATACAAAGAAACAAACTACCAATACATACAACAACACTGATGAATCTCCAAAGTGTTATACTAAGTGAAAGAAGCCCAATGGTATAAGGCTATCTATTGCATGATTTCATTTAAGTATAAAACTCTAGTGACAAAAAGCAGATCAGTAGCTCCTAGAGGAGTGGGAGGCTGACTATAAAGGGGCAAGAATAAACTTGTTGAGAAATTTTCTATATCACAATATAGAAATATATAGGACATTTCCAAATCGTAATTGTGGTAGTAGTTAAATGACTGTCTTTGTCAAAACTCATCCAATTATACACTTAAAAATTGGCAAATTTACCCAAATAATGTGGATCAAAAAAAGGGGTGGGGAGGAGATGGAAGAAAAGTACTTTCTTTACAAAGTCATATGCAAAGGCTGCCATTTGTTCTACCCACTCACAAGGTAATTCCTCACCTAAATTCAATTGAGAGAACTATTAACACACTTAAAACACCAGCCAAAAGTACAAGACACTGGAAAACAGCACAAATATTACTTCCCTGTGCTTTGGAACTTCAGGTGAAGAGTTATTAATATAGTCACTGCAATAAGAGAAGACTGGGAGTGAAGGAAGGCAGCACACAAAAAGAACTTGAAAGGCAGGGTAAATATGGGATAGGAAAAAAAAATCTTTGGACAAACGAAATAATTGGTTTAAATATTTTAGAATATCAAAATGGAAATTCATTTGTAGAGATGAGAAGCTATCCTTGGAAAAAGCTCCTGAATTCCTTACAGATTCATATGGACTGGTCTGTGCTCACTGTCTCCCAATCCTGAGAACTGGAAATCCCACACTTTCTTCTCTCTGCAAGAGTCTTATTCTCCCACATGACTTTTCCCCCTTGTAACACAACAAGAGACATTTAATTAACTTTACTGCCACATGCAGCTGGCACCAAAGCAAACCAAGCTGTGGGGTGGCTGACCTAGAATTACTGATGAATGTTCAAAGTAAACATGTTTTCAGTCAATCTGTAATGGTATATTTCTAAGAGGACGAGAACTTTTAAAATTAATTAACTCATCTGGACAAACTGTCCATCCAATGGGAGTTTTTCAGTAATGAGTATCAGACCACAGATCTTCCTGCAGCTGAGCTTGTTTATCATCCAACACGGCTACTTCTCCCATGTCTCATGGATAGCTTCATGAGTTTTATTTTCACTGGCTTCTGGCTTCTTATATTTATATAAACAGGCCAAGAAACCAAAACACACTTGAGAGCAAGTTTAAATGGAAGATCACACATTTCTCCAAAAGGCAGAGACACCTACCTTTCTCTCCTTTTCTACATGTCAGAGTAGACAGCTGAGGAGAAAAGGACCCCATTATTGGGAGGAGAGGAGAAGGCCTCATTAAAAAGCATGAACTCATTCAAGTGGTTTTGTCATTGTGCGGAAATTCTAATAAAGTGCTCTCTGCTGCAAAGTTTGATGATTGCATGTGGGGGCTATACACAAAATGACATCAGACCCCCATGAAGACTGCAGCTTAACCCTAAATTGGGAAGTATCAAAGTTAGTGTACTGAAAGAACTTGACTACATAGTATAATTTCATGTCAAGCATGGGTTTTTCTACTGCTTTTGTTTTTCTGTTTATATTTGCTTATGTAGAACATAATCTTCTGAATGAGCTCTAACTGTAGCTCTGAAGGGAATAGTGCATCCCATGTGGATCCTTTTTGAGATAGGAGGAGACCCCTGAAATATCCTAGAATGTCTTGCCTTCTTCTGAATTAATCAACCACACCACCTGATGGGAAGTTCTTATTGTCCTCTTAGTCACAGGGGACCCAAGAGATAACCTGGCCAGCTTAGGAAGCAGAGTCCCTTTACCTTCTGAGAACTAGCCCAGACAGATGCTTCTGTTACCTTACATGAATCTCCCCCACTGCCTGCCTCCCTATGGAGTTTTTCTGACTCGATTCAGTATAGAGTCTTTCCTGCCACATATCGACTTTATGGGGCAATCTTTTAATGATTCATCTAAATGAAGAGAATAAGTATAATTTGTTAAGTATCTATTATGCATTGGGCACTGTAATACTTTACGCATCATGTCATTTAACAGGTAGTGTAATGTCATGACATATATATAGTATTATTTCATTCCACAAAACACAATGTGGCAGTATGGAGTAATATTTAAAAGTACAGATTCTAGAGTCAGACTACCTGAGTTAGATTTTTTTTTAACTTCACCACCTATAAGCTAAACAACCTTGGAGAAGTTACATAACATTTTCGTTCCTTAGTTGCCACTTCTGTAGAGAGAATGAGAGAACCTATTTCACATAATTTCTGTGAAGATTACATGAAGTGCTCAATAAATATTAGCCATTCATTACTTCCATTTGACAGATATAAAAACTAAGGCCTATTTTTGATGTGGTATCTGTAGTACACCTGGAAAATGTTTTTTCTCAGCTTTATTGATGTATAATTCACAAAATTGTGTATATTTAAAGTAAAATAATAAAATTAAAAATTAAATTAAATTAAAAACTAAGACCTAGCAAGATTAAATGACCTGTCCAAGATCATACAGCTAGAGTTCAAATATTGGTCTGCCTGACTCCAAAGCCAATGTCCTTAATTGCTCTACCATACTGATGCCAAAAAACAAAAACAAAAACAAGAACTAAAAAAACCTCAGACCCAGGGTTTCTCAAAGCACACTTTGTGGAGCACTGATCTCATGAAATACAAATTGTATCCCTCCTCTTTTGGAGATTTACACATCATGTTAGTATATTAAAAGCTCCTAAAAAATTAATTTGCTTTAACCTAATGTTTCACAAACATATTTGATAAATTTTATTTCATAGACATTCAGGATCATCAGGACATCCTTTGCTAAAAAGTTAAGGAGTTAACCCATCACAAATAAAATATGGGTAATGTTGGCAAGAAATATTTTAAATGTCCTGACTTCTAAAATTAGCATGTACCAAGTGTAGACTAACCGTAAGAAAAGTATAAGTTGTTTACAGAAAAACAACCTATAAAGTTCAAGTTTTAAGAATAGAGGCCCAGAAATAATAAATTATTTGGCCAGGGCAACGGAGCCAGGAATAGAACCCAGTCTTATGAATCTTAGTCTAACACCCTGTCTTCAATACCAGTGATCTATGTTTATACCAGGGATACGAGGAGAAAATGAGGTAACATCTGTGTATCTTTTTATTATGTTATAATTTCTATTTTGGGGATATGCAATATTATTATTATAACTAATACAATAATATAAACATAATTTACAAATAAATACATTCACCAACAGAATTTGCAGGTGTGGTCAAAACTTTTTACTAACAGAAATGCACTGTCAAAAAGTTGGCAGTCCACTCTTTCAATCTCTACACCCAGAAAAATGACATGCTGCTGTGACAGAACAAGAGAAGACACAGTAGAGTATCGACAACATTCCCTGGAAGTGTCTTTCAAATATAGCTCTCTTTTTACACACAAAGATGGGGGAAAAGAAATTCTCATGGACCTCCCCCAAAATTAAATTATTTTCACCATGTTATGTAAATATTTAATAAAAAGTCAGCCTTTACCTATAGTTTTTAAGCAACAACAAAAAAAACTTACAAACTAAATAGAAACAACCAAAAAAAATCCATAAAATTTAAACTGCCACCATCAATTTAAACGGTGGATGGTGTCACTTTATTGAGATGCCAAACCAAGATTCATGACCTGATTATAGCTATGATTTATGGCACAAGTTATGCCTCTTACAGAAAATACAGAAATAAAAATGCTTAGCTTGTAGAGTTATGATAAGTTAATGAGCTAATACCTGTGAAGTGCACATTACCTGGTACATAATAAGCACCCCAAAATATTGACTGTTACCATAATCAGTATCATCATCCATGTCATTATCATCATCATCATCATCATCATCATCATCTCAAACCTGGTGTAGGCCCTATGGATCATTCAATTCCCCTAAGACTTTTCTCTATTGGAATTAATTCTAAATGTTTGCTCCTAGAGCCCTCTCTGACATGATTTTGAGCTAATCACATCACTTATGTATTAAGTTTGCCTCTGCTCTTTCCCAACAAATCTGAGACAATTAAAGTAGTATGTCTTGGCACCAAATACAATCCTAAAAACCAATAAATACAGATAGTAAAATCCTGTGGCAGAAGTGTTCATCCAGATGAATTAGAATGTAGCCAGATCAACGTATCTATTAGATTACCATTAAGATGAGACACAAAATTTTTAAATTCTAGTAAAGAATTCCTGGACACCTGAGAAGACACTGACAGACACAAACAATTCTCCCAGAGTCCTCATATTCCAGTTAGAGAAATCCTGTCCTAAACACATAAAAGGAGAGATGAAAATTTATAGTCTGGCTAAGGATGACTTTGTTTTTTATGGTTCCTTGTTAAAATCAGAATTTGTTCATGGCTCCAGGTTAACATTAACATTTTATTTCACATGCATTATGTGCCTATCCGCCTTTCATACAAGAAGAGTTCCTTAAAAGCAAGCATAGTATTATTCATCTCTGAATCACCAGCATTAGCAAACTTCCTTTCCTCCAACTCTTGGAAGAACACCCTACTAACTTAAATAGGTTACAAAAGAAAAAGTACCAAATAAAGAGTACAAAGTACCAAGTTCAAGTTCCCGCTCTGTCCCATTTAATAGCTGTGTGAACTTGAGCAAGCCATGTAATTTCTAAGTCTTTTTTTTTTTTTTTTTGGAAAAGAGTAAGAGTGCTCCCTTGACATAGTTGTATGAAGATTAAATGACATTTATATGCCATGTCCTTAGTAAACAATAATACACCAGGTAAATATAATATAGAATCACTATTGTAAAACATGAATCTGCCTAAGGTGAAGTAGATAAAGAGGATGTATCCTTTTCATAAACTCAAAACTACCTGGGCATAACTCTACTGAACTGTATACTTAAGAGTGGTTAAGATGGAGGTACACCTGGGTGGCTCAGTGGGTTAAGTGTCTGATTCTTGATTTTGGCTCAGGTCATGATCTCAAGATCATGAGATCAAGCTCCACATTAGGCTCTATGCTGAGCATGGAGACTGCTTAAGATTCTCTCCTTCCCTCTCCCTCTGCCCCTCCACACCTTCACTTACTCTCTCTCAAAAAAAATTTTTAAGTGGTTAAGATAATAATTTTTTCCAAAGGTCACAATAATTTTTGCTAGCTATAGAGACATGTTTCTGGAATAAGAAATAACAATCAAAACTATAACAAAGACCTGGTTTCAAATCTTACTAACCATATCATCTCACACAATTCTGTTTCTGAATCTCAGATGCCTCCTTATTAAAAGGTATGTAGTAATAACTTTCTCTAAGGGTTTTGTAATTATTTAAATAAAACAAACTGTAATAAACATTTAGCATAGTGTCTGGCACAGACTAAAACTTAAAAAAAAAATCAGTTTCCAGGGTACCTGGCTAGCTCAGTCAGAAGAGCATACAACTCTTGATCTCAAGGTCGTGAATTTGAGCCCCATGTTGGGTATAGAGATTACTTTAATAAATAAAACTTAGGGGCACCTGGGTGGCTCAGTTGGTTGATCGTCCGACTTCTGCTCAGGTCATGATCTCACAGGTCATGGGTTTGAGCCCCGCATAGGGCTCTGTGCTGCTAACTCAGAGCCTGGAGCCTACTTTGGGTTCTGTGTCTCCCTCTCTCTCTGCCCCTCCCCCACTCACACTCTGTTTTTTTCAAAAATAAATAAACATTAAAAAAATTTTTTTAAATAAGTGAAACAAACTTAAAAGAAAAATGATAATCTTATTTTAAAAATCAGTTTCCATCAGTTTGAATTCCTCAGTCTCCTCATAATTAAATCTATCCATTAATCACATGGTTCTTCACCATTTTAAAAGCACAAAGTATGGAAGAAATAAAAGACATGGACTCCAGAGCTTACAATTAAGATGCCAAAATAGTCACAGAATACACAGAATACACTTTAAAACCTTACTATATTCATATAATAAGAACATGGTAAGAACACAACATGAGCCACCCTCTTAAAATTTTAAGTGTGCAATATAGTATTGTTACAGCAGATGTTACACAATGTTGTACAGTAGATCTCTAGAACTTAATCATCTTGCACAACTCAAACTTTATACCCACTGAACAGCAACTCCCTAAGTCTCCTTCCCCTTAGTCCTCGGAAACCACACTCTACTCTGCTTCTATGTGTTTGACTATTTTAGATACCTCATATAAGTAGAATCATGCAGTGTCTGTCACTGGCTTATTTCACTTAATGAAATAATAATGTCCTCAAGATTCAAACATGTTATCACATATAGCAGGATTTCTTTCTTTTTTAAGACTGAATAGTGTTTCATTGTATGTACATATCACATTTTCTTTATCCATTCATCCATCGATGAACATTTAGGTTGTTTTCATATCTTAGTTATTGTGAATAATGCTACAATGAACATATAAGAATGAAGTATCTTTAAGAGCTGATTTCAATTTGTTTGGATAAATACCCAGAAATTATATTGCTAGATCATATGGTATTTGTTTTTTATTTTTTGAGGAACTTCTATATGTTTTTCCATAGTAGCTACACTATTTTACATCCCACCAATAGTGTACAAGGGTTCTAATTTCTCTACATCCTTACAAACATGTTATCTTTTGTTTCTTTGATAAAAGCCATTCCAAAGGGTATAAGGTGATATCTCATCGTGGTTTTGATTTACATTTCCCTTATTATTAGTAATGTTGAGCATCTTTTCACATACTTGATCAGCCATTTGTATATCTTTTGGCCATTTGTGTATGTCTTCTGTGAAAAATATCTATTCAAGCCCTCTGCCTAGTTTTTAATCAGGTTATTTTTTTTTCAGTTTATTTATTCATTTTGAAAGAGAGAGAGCAAGGGAGGGGCACACTGAGATGGACACAGAGAGAGAGAGAGAAAGAGAGAGAGGATCCCAAGCAGGCTCTGCACTGCCAGCACAGAGCCCAACACAGGGCTCGAACCCACGAACTGTGAGATCATAACTGGAGCTGAAATCAAGAGTTGACGCTTAACTGACTAAACCACCCAGAAATCGTTTTTGGCTTTTTGTTTGCTTTTACTATCAGGTTGAAATAGTTCTAATCCCTAATTAGATAGTTTGCAAATATTTCTTCCCATTCCGTAAAATGCATCTTTACTTTGTTTCCTTTGCTATGCAGAAACTTTCAATTTGATGTGGTCCCACTTGTCCTTTTTTCTTTCTTTTGTTGCCTATGCTTTTGGTGTTGAAGCCAAGAAATCACTGTTAAGACCAATGTCATGAAGCATCCCCCTATGTTTTCTTCTAGGAGTTTTACAGTTTCAGGTCTTATATTTAAGTCTCTAACCCATTTTGAGTTGATTTTGTGTTTGGTATAAGGATCTAATTTTATCCTTTTGCATATCCCATTTTCCCAATACCATTTGTTGAAGAGATTGGCCTTACCTCATCATGTATTCTTGGCACCCTTGTTGAAGATCAGTTTACTATATATGCTTAGATTTATTTCTGGGGTCTTTATTCTGCTCCACTGGTCTATGTGTCTGTCTTTATGCCAGTACCACACTGTTTTAATTACTGTAGCTTTTTAATATATTTTCATTTTAATTCCAGTATAGTTAACATGCAGTGTTATATTAGTTTCAGGTGTGCAATACAGTGATTCAACATGTCCATATTATTACCCAGTGCTCATCACAAGTGCCCTCCTTAATCCCCATCCCTGTTTCACCTGTCCTCCCACCCACCTCCTCTAAAGTCATATCAGGCATCGTTTCTGACCACAATGCTATGAAACTAGAAATCAACCACAAGAAAGAATCTGGAAAGACCACAAGTACATAGAGGTTAAATAACATGCTACTAAACAATGAATGGGTCAGGGCGCCTGGCTGAGTCGGTTAAGCATCCGACTTTGGCTCAGGTCATGATCTCACAGTCCGTGAGTTCGAGCCCCGCTTCGGGCTCTGTGCTAACAGCTCGGAGCCTGAAGCCTGCTTCAGATTCTGTGTCTCCCTCTCTCTCTGCCCCTACCCTGCTTGCTCACTCACTTTCTCTCTCTCTCTCTCTCTCTCTCTCTCTCACACACACACACAAATAAACATTAAAATTAAAAAAAAAAAACAATGAATGGGTCAACCAAGAAATCAAAGAACTCAAAAAAGTACATGGAAACAAACAAAAATGAAAACACAACAGTACAAAACCTTTGGGATACAGCACGAGCAATTCTAAAAGGAAATTGTATAGCAATACATAAAGGAGCTAGAAAAAAGAACAACAAGCAAAACCCAAAACCAGCAGAAGGAAGAAAATAATAAAAATTAGAGCAGAAATAAATGATATAGAAACTAAAAAATGAACCGATCAATGAAACAAGAAGTTGGTTCTTTGAAAGATCAACAAAAGTGATAAGCCTGTAGCCAGACACATTAAAAAAAAAAAAAAAAAAAAGATAGAGGGCCCAAAATCACAAATGAAAGGGGAGAAATAACAACCAATACCAGAGAAATACAAATTGAGAGAGATATTATGAAAAACTATATGCAACAAATTAGACAATGTAGAAGAAATGTAGTATTTAGAAGTCAGGAAGTGTGCTACCTCCAGTTTTATTTTACTTTCTGGCTATTCAAGGTTGCTTGTGGTTCCAAATGAACTTTAGGACTGTTTTATTTATTTCAGTATAGAAATAGCTATCAAAGTACCATTGGGATTTGATAGGGATTACATTCAATCTTTATGTCACTTGGGGTAATATGGACATTTTAACAAAATTAAATCTTTCAATCCATGAATACGGGATGTCTTTCCATTTACGTGTGTCTCCTTTAGTTTATTTCATCAATGTTTTGTAGCTTTCAGTCTTTGACCTTTTCAGTTAACTTTGTTCCTAAGTATTTTATTCTCTTTAATGCTATTGTAAATGGGATTGTTTTCTTAATTTCCTTTCATATAGTTCATTGTTAGTATACAGAAACACAACTGATTTTTGTATGTTGATTTTGTATCTTGCAACTTTACATTCATATATTCATATATTAGTTGTAAGATAGTAAATTTTATGTTATGTGTTTTTTACCACAATTAAAAAACAATCCTACCTGAGCAGATGATAACTCATTACTATTAGTCACTGGCTTATTAAAATGTGTTCAGTGTGTAGCAAAGTAAGAGGCACCTAGAAGACTGGTATCAAACATTTTGTAAATGATTCCTTGCCTCTAGAATCAGATTTTCTTTAGGAGTTACAAAAGTATTACACTGCTCATTTTTAGCTCTAATATTGATGCTATGTAACTGCTGGAGGTATTTGGAAATATTTTACTAGATATAATAGAGCTTTGGGGCCAAAGTGATCTGAATTCCTGTCCTAGTTCTGCCACTTACTGGCTGTATAATCTTGAACAGGTTATTTAATATCTCTGAGCCTGAGTTTCCTCATCTGTGCAATAATAAAAATGTTACCTCCACCTTATAAGAGGTTATGAAAATTAAGTAAAATAGTAGGCATCATGTGGGTACAACATTTGACACATATTAAGTATTTAATAAAACTCATTAGTAATAAATAGCACAAATGATAACGACAACGACGATGATGACGATGATGAAGTAGAAGAACTGGCCCATCCACTAACTTACCTAGTCCCTATTTATAAGCAAGAGCATATAACTGTAGCACAACAGGGCAGTTTTAACAGTGCAGATTAGCTACAGGAAAAAAACTTGCCCCTATGTGTTAACTATATCCATACTTATCTATCACAAAGATACATCACAAATATCTAAGAAAGGCTAAAATACAAAAGTGTTTTCTGCCCATGTACTAATACTTGGGAAACATTTTTTTAACCCCATCCTCAACTATCCAATTTGGCTTTATTTGCCTTTGGGTATAAGAATCAGGCTAAATAAGTAAATAAGTAAATACATAAATAAGTAAGTAAATAAATAAATAGTAGAAAAGGGGATTATTTCTGTTTGAACTCACAAAACCAAAAACCTACTCTGCACTCACTAAATTTAAAAAAATTAAATTGACTCATGCTGATGCTATTAATCCCTCAGTTTATAACATAGTTTGATCCCAGTGAATCCAAAAAAAAAAAAAAAAAACCCTCTCCCTTTCATGTTAGAACTGGAGCACAAATTAATTGCAAAGGATACTATCTGTATCAAATCAATTACCCTGTCTTATTCATTTTTCCTTTGTAATGACTCCTTATTTTTTTTTCTTTCCTACTGCTACTTCATTAATGTAATCTGTTCTCATCTCACTCTTGGTTAGCTTTACCAGCCTCTCACTGGTCCCTCTGCAACCTACCACTGTTTTTCTTCTGTGCTATGAGGAAGCATGAGACAAATCTCCCTAAAATACCACACATAATTTTCCTAGTTACAATCCTTCCTTGATTCTCTGTTGTCTAAACAATAAAATCCAACTCCTTAACTCTCAAGTTTTCTATCAGATTGTCTTCCACAATCTAATCCCAAACCCCAATCCAACTTCACCTCTCAAGGAAAGTCTTTTAAAAATGGTTCCCAAATGGCCTTGGAAACAGAACTGCCCTTGCAATGGCACATGATCGTGAACCTTTAGTCCATCATGTCCCAAACATTAATTATTCTTTAAACAAATAAACAAAAGATAAAGATCATCCCTTCATTTCTAAATATGACTATGACTAAAAGCACTAGTTAAGGGATCAACGGTTAATATTCATAAAATAAAACCTACCCTGTATTTTTTCATTCCCAAGAAAATTTTACTTCTCAGACTATGCTCACAGTTATTTCCAGATTCCTTCCAACTTCCAATAAACCAAGACTGTCAGAATATGAGCATGACACTGTCTCCGTGGTGGTAACTCATCAGCCTACCAATGTCATTAAGGTTTCAAAATGCTCACTTCCATTCCCTTACCACACCCCCTTCCTGTACCAGTACAGTAAATGAGATCACTGGGGGAGCAAGCAAGCCCAGGACTGCAAGTAGTGTAGGAAATCAGCTGCCACGCTGGGAACTGAATCCAGGGATTCTAGGCCTCTTTATATCCAATTACTAAAAGTTGTCCACTTAGTTTTTGTCTGTAAAATTTTTAGTTGTTCCCTGTATTTTTTTTTCCTTTTGAATAAACACACTAGCTCTAAGATAGCAAGACTCTCAAGATACAAGAACTCCTTCTTCACATGCAAGCTGCGGCTCCACAGACCTATTTTCTACATGTGAATATTTTACTTTTTTAAATTTTTTAACATTTATTTATTTTTGAGAGATAGAGAGAGACAGAGCACAAGTGGGGGAGGGACAGAGAGAGAGAGAGACAGAATCTGAAGCAGGCTCCAGGCTCAGGCTGTCAGCACAGAGCCTGATGCAGGGCTCGAACCCATGGACCGTGAGATCATGACCTGGGCTGAAGTCGGATGCTTAACCAACTGAGCCACCCAGGTGCCTCAGGTGTATTTTAATACATTAGACTTGTAGATTCTCTTTAGACTCCAGGGCTCTTTTGGTCAATGGGGGTTACAAATGCAGATCCAGAAACAATTCCTAGAAACACACCGACCCTCAAGTAATACGAATTAAAGACTTGTTTTCCATTTTAATGGATTCCAGACCACCACAACCTAACCCATTCATTATTCTTTCAACAAATATTATTGAGCATATACTATGTTCAGGCCCACTAAAATACTGTGATTTTTAAAATACCACCATACATTCAATGGCAGACATACAAGGAACAGAGGTCTACTCTTAAGATGAAGTGTAGAGTGAGTCCTTAGGCATCATTACTTTATGTCAGAGGATCATTAGTCTGTCTCTGACTTTTAAATGTTTTAAAAGTGTGTTAAAACAAGAATTCAATACACATAAATAAGTGTTGTGGCCATCCACTATTTACTCATCACTGAACTAGATATTATGAGATTCTAAAATGGATTGGGAGCAACCATGTATCAAAAAAAAAACCCATAGATTTTCAAACATCAGCTTTTACTCTGTCAAATCCTAGCTGTAAACTTAGACAAGTTACTAAATCTCCCTGAACTTTAATTTCTCCCTCATTAAATGATGGTATTTGGAAAATCTGTCTAGTAAGGTTGCTGTGAGGATTAAATGAGATATAAAATAAGTGCCTTGGAGAGGGTAGGTGCTCAGGAACTGTTTATTCTCTTTCTTTCAAAGAAATTAGGGCACTAACACTAATTAAGAGGTTACCATTTTCATGGAAGGCCTAGAACAGTAAGACCAACAGTAAGACCAAATGGAAAGCGAGAAATACCAAAGGCAAAAAAAAAAAAAAAAAAGACAGTTGGCATTGCTTCAAAAAGGCTTCATTATACTCATGAACTAAAAGAAACATTCTTTTAGGAATAAACAAAATGTGATATATCCATAGAGTGGGATATTATTCAACAACAAAAACAAATGAGGTACCAATATAGCTAGCTACATAAGGATAAACTTTGAAAACATTATGCTAGGTTAAAGAAATCAGTCCCAAAGAACCATATCCAGAATAGGCAAACCCATAGAGACAGAAGGTATATTAGAGGTTATCTTGATTAGGGGAAGGGAGAATTTGGGGGAGATAAGTAAACAGTGGAAGGTTTCCTTCTGGAGTGATGAAAATGTTCTAAAATTGACTGTAGTGATCGTTGTACGACCCCGTGAA
Organism: Cryptoprocta ferox; assembly: GCA_028646485.1. Lineage (NCBI taxonomy): Eukaryota > Metazoa > Chordata > Mammalia > Carnivora > Eupleridae > Cryptoprocta > Cryptoprocta ferox. The sequence continues at coordinate 54,050,221 of CM053561.1, forward strand.
TATACTAAAAGCCATTAAAGCACATACTTTAAATGTGAATCATATTGAATGTAAATTATATCTCAATGAAACTGTTTTTAAAAAAAAAAATTAAATGAGATAATGCTCATAGCGCCTTAGAAGAGCTCAGTAGATTGATGATGTTACTGATACTATTTCCAGAAGAAAATACAATTTAACCTCCATTTTTTTATGCATATTATTGTTGAGAATCACCTGGACCCTTTATGTCAAAATTATACCACTCTGTAATACGGAAAAACCTTAAGAAATCTCAGCAATGGTCTTAATAACCTACACTCTTATAAACATTTACAATAATCAGAAATAACAGTATATCTGTCTGGCGACACCTATGAAGTTATCCCCAAGTACTTCAGGTAAAGCTTACTGCCTATTCCTCTGTAATTTATCTATTCATATTTCTACAGAACACTATCTATTGTATATGTCATTTTTTTCCTGCTAAGTGTAAGTTCTATTAGAGCAAGGACTATATCCCATCCATTTTTGTATCCTTTGGGAGAGCATACTGCAATACTGGTACATAGTTGAAACTTTTAAAAAAATGTTCATTGAATGAGCATTTAACAAAAATTCAAGGATTTCTTGTAATTCCTCATCTATCTAAACCTGTTTCAGCCTCTTTAAAAAAGAGGAGAAAAGAGTTTTGAAAGCTAAGCAACTTAGCAATTACACCCCATATTCCTACCTCACGATGAAAATGCCTCATCAAGTATTTTTGCTACAGACTTGAAGTTCCAAGGGTTCTAAAGAACAGGAAAATAATCTGAAATAGGCTATTTAGCCCTGGGAAAACACTGAAAAGTTTATGTAATCTAGTCCATGATCTCTGTCACCATCACTAAAGTAAAATGGATGAGAAGCCCTTCCCAGTTCCTCATTTGGCTGCTGCCTTTCAGTGAACAGTTTCCCCTCTAGCTACCATAGTTACTAATAGTTACTATATTATTTATATTATTTATGGTATTATATATATTATATATATATTATACGTTATACCATAGTTACTAATATTAGTAACTAGAAGCAAAGCCTTGTTACTCCAAGTATGGTCCCCAAATTAGCAGCATAGGCAAGACCTAGGAGTTTCTTAGAAATGTAGAATCTCATTTTTAACTAGATCCAGGTGATTTGCATGCATATAGAATTTAGGCATCACTACAGTAGAGCTGGCTGTGCCTGGGCTCTAGAGTCAGACTGTCTAGATTTAAACTCCACAACAGACTATCTCGGGTACCTTAGGCAAATCACTTCACCCAGAGGTTCTTACCACAGTGTGCACTTTAGAAGCACCTGCAGAGATTTTAAAAAATCACAATGCCTCAGCCCAACCTCAAAGATTGATTTCATCAGTCTAGGGCCAAATATTTTTTTAAACTCTCTTGGCAAATTCTAATGTGCAGCTAGAATTAAGAACCACTGACTAACATCTCTAGGCTTCTACCAAATGGGACAGTTAAAAGAGTACCTGCTTCATGGGGTTGTGAAGAAAAAAATCTGATCAACTTTGAAAAGCTTTTGGCCCAGTACTTGGCATGTGTAAGTACTCAGTAATTGGTAGTTATTATCATCATACCTGGAAACCTGAAAAATGAATTGTCCTGGAGAAGGAATAAAAATTTAAAAAAATAAAAAAATAAAAAAATAAAAAAAACAGGCTCAGGCTCAAATGTACTAGTCTGGCCCCACCCTATGGGCAGGTACCTGCCAAACTCATGAGGCACCAAAGAAAGGACGCAATCAAAGAATGCATTATCCCCAGGATGAGTTTTTCCTAGCAGCAAACTGTTGATTGAAGCTTCAAGGAAACTACAGTGTGTCAGGTAAGGGATAAACCTTCTCTGCAAGGTATCAGAAAAGGTGAGCACCTTCACTTGGAACGTACAATGAGGCGGGGGGGGGGGGGTTATTTCAGCAGTTCTGTAACACAGGAAATCCCCCTTACCACACCTTCCTGATTTACACTGATTCTTGATACACACCACATGTGTCCTCAACTCTTTTCCCCTCCCCCCCAAGTTTTCAATCATTCTGTTCCACATTTAGGTGATGAAAACTTAAAACCTGTGGTTATACCTTCTACGAGAAATTTCATTTTGAAAGCTTGCTAAATTTCAACTTTACTGCCATGAGGAAACAGAAGAAACAAAAGACCTCAGTCATCTACTAACACAAAAACCCCTAGTGAAGACATTTAATAAGTGTAAGTTTTCTGCTGCAAGTTGTTGAAACTCCTGACCTTTGGACTGGGGTGCCATTCATTTGCTTCTACAAATGGTCTATGGAACAATACCATTTATTTTTGTAAAAGTTTTAGGTTACATGTTTAGTTTCACCTATGGATTTTAACTTGGCTAAGTCTGGCCTGTAGTTCCTTTTGAATCTAGATCTCACTGGATTTAACCTGAGTCTACTCTTCCAAAGGGATCCATAATGGCCAGGCAAATAATTCCACAATCTGGTTTTTCAACAATCGCAAGGAAATAAACACCCAGATGAAAACAGAGTATCTATTAAGGCACTGAGAGACACGTAACGATTTATCTCAAAGGTAATTATAAAGATTTTTTTAAAACTGTGCATGGTTTAGTGACTATTATAACCAAAAAGCTCATGCTCTATTTCCAGCTCTCTGCCTACTCACTATGGCCTGCTCATAGGAAATGAAACAGACTCCTCCTCCCTTTCACTGGGTGCACTGTGATAGCTAATGAATGTCTGCATATAAAAAGGCTTTTAAATTCTTTGTTGGAAGTCTCCTCAGAGATACTTGCATCCCACAGAATGCTCTCAAAGTCCCCTAGTCCCATTCTCTGGGCTAGTTCACCCTGGGTTTGGACCCCAGTCTCAAGGGAGTCAAAGATTCAGTTGGCATCTCCAAGAATGGCATTCTGTGGCCTGCGCAGGGGTTTGTTACTGAAGAACAGTTTAAAAAGATGCAAGAATCCAGGACTAACCTGGACTCCAGCACATCTTCAAGCAAACACACCCTCTCACAAAAGCCACAGACCCATTCCAGAACTTGTTTCAGAGTGTCCCTCTGAATTCTGTGTCCCTGCAGAATACAAGTACCCACCTGTGTCCCTGCAGCATACAAGTACCCACCTGATTCACTGTAGTAGTGTAAAGGGATTATAATTAGCTATGATACCCCATTTAACAGTATCAGGCTTGAAGGTAGAGGTGCTGCATTCTAATCCCAGCCCTGTCACTTAAAAACCATGTTACTTTGAACAACTCTTGAGTCTGTTTTCTCACTTATAAAATGGAAATGACAAAACTTAAAATAAACTTACCATACACAGTTCCTGTAAGGATCAGAGATGTTTTTATAATCTTTAAAGAACATTACAAAAGTAAAGTGTAATCATTTTTCTCCTGCAAACAACTGATTAGGGAGCTGTTCAAAAATGGCTACCTTCTGCCTTTTTTAGTTTGTTTCCAATAAAACATCATTCCAGGTCTTCATAAATCTCACTTCTTTGACTGACTAATATTCAAATCCACAGAGCAGCTTTAATGAGATGAGTGACATTCAAAGAGAATCAAGAAATCCTCAGCTAGGATTTCTTTCAACTCACACAGTGATATAACATTTGAACAAAAACTCAAAATATTTTGCATGTCACTCTCCATCTGTATCCAAAACTTTACAAAGCACTTATTTCACTAAAGGAAACTATACTTTGATGCACAGCATTAGTTTTGCTGTGTCTGTTTTCTTGACATTTACTCAAAGAAGGTATTATAGCTAATAGGATTAAAATGGATAAGTGTGTTTAAAAAGATGTTAGGGGAAAATAAATAATTTCATTCAATTTCCAATATGAAGAAAGAAATATGATACTGCAGCACTGCTCTGTTACAAACTATAGTCGAATAGCAAACAGAAGCTCTTGCAAAAATGTACCAATGAAAGAATTAAAGAGATTGGTTAAGTTACAGCTCATCCACATGTGGATTATGTACTCACTAAAAAAAGAGACCATGGTTACTGACTAAAAGGTTATCTATATAAGCAGGTTATACAAAATGATCCCAATTATATACTTAAAAGTTTATATATATCTGTAAACATAGAAAAAGGTCTGAAAAGATACATGTCAGACCACTAAAAGTGATTATATCTATAGAGTGGGACTGGAGGTCATTTAATAAATATGTGTATCATTGAATTTATATTAGTGAGTGTATATTAGATTGGTAATAAAATAAATAAAAGCATAAACCTTTAAAAATAAAAATATGAATTAAGAAGTTAAGCATTCACCAGAAATATCCTATAATTTTTTTAAAGCAGAAACAATGAACATAAGAGAGGTTATTCCCTTTAGTATATTAAGCTACCAAATAAATGGCAGATAATAAGTCAACAAGTATTTGGTACAGAGCTACTATGCAAAAGGCACTCTACTAAACGCTATAGAAACAACAGAAATGATACAATGACCACTCTCACAGTCATCTAAAATCAAAGGGTAGAGCATGGCAGAGGAGTGATTTTTAGATAATAAAAGCCTCAGAAAGTCAGGCTTGATGAATGTTGCATGAGGGAATAAATTAATCAAATCACTTTGAGCTGAGTACTGAAGACTTCATAGAGAAAAGAGGACAAATTTCAGCAGAGATTTGCAAGGTAGAAGAATTCAGAAATGGGTAGAAAGTGGGCAAACATGATGGACTGGGTGATCCAAGGGTTAGAAATGACGGCAAAGAGAGTAGAAGCTGACTCTCAATGGCCTTGGAAAGCTGGAGGAGAGTGAGAACTTGAGTGAGCAGACAAGAGATGTCTCTGAAGGTTTCTAGCTGGGCAGTGAAAGGATGACAGTGGAGCTTCAGAAAGATTAATCAAGCAGCAGGACAGAGACAGGATAGAGACAGGAAACTGAAAGAGAAGTGATAGAATGAGGTGATAAGTGACCAAACCAGATGGAAACAGCCACAAAGGAAATAATATTTTTCATGTAGCCCCATTCTCAAACTTTCAAATCAGACTCAAGCTAATATAAATCCCGAGGAAAGGCCTTTGAAGCTTTCTTGGTAGAAGAACGAGGAACATGGTGCCGTTACACTATAAAAAGGACAGTAACAATGACCAACTTCAGAGTGAGAATGTCCTGGGCCCCTTCAGAGTGAGAATGTCCTGAGTCCAACAACAGCTCTGCCACTTAACAGTAGAGTTACTTAAATCACCCCTGAGACTTTGTATAGAATTATAAACTTCATTCTTCCTTGGTTTCTTCATTTTAAGTGACTATATGTGTTCTCCACTTGAATTTAACAAAATCTCAATCCAAAGAGAAAGAGGGAGAGAGGTATGAAGGGTTTTCTTGAAACTTCACCCTTATCAGTTCCCTTACTCTTCACAGGGTTTCACTGGGTTTAGAACTTAAAGCAGAGTATGGTTCCATTTATAAATAAAAAAATAAGATAATTCTAAAATTGCCCAACAATTTGATTGTAACTTTCCAACAGCTTTTTAAAATATACTTATTTTTCTGGTTTTTATCCTTCCATTTCCCTTACATCAATAACACTATTTACCCATTTCTATTATTCTCTTTGATACATCCATTTCCAAAAGTATCTCCTTCCCAGAGAAACTACTAAGTTCTATTCCACATTAGCTCAGTTGTTGTTCTATTATTTCAATATGTCATAAAGTATGACAACCATCTCTTTCGATTGTTCATGTGTTTCTCTGTGATTATTCTTTTGTTGTTTTACCTAACAACTATTTTGTGTTCTAACCCACAAGACTTTCAATTTTCTCATGGTAAGGCCTATGGCACACATATTTTTAATGATTGACAATGTTGAACATAGGGCTTTTGAGTGCCAGATAGATGAATGGATGAATCAGTAAAACAATGAATGAGTCAAAGACAGGACCTCTCTCCTACCTGAGCAGGGTAAAGAGAAGACAGAACTGGGTTCTAATTATGGCTCTACCAACTACTCATCTTTATGACCCTGAGCAAGTCACATCTTTTCTGAGTCTCAGATTCTTCATACACACACAGAAGGCTTCTCATTAGATTGATTTAAGAACTAAATGAGATAACATATGTAAAGCATAGTAAGAACGCAACAAACAGTAACTATTATTGGCATTATTATTATATACCTTTAAAGCCAGGTCAAGAGCCCTCCTCCTAAGGCACCTGTCCTGACTACTCTATCTCTCACTTAACCTCTTCTCAACTCCTGTAGCCCTTACAGCTTGTTCTACATCACTGAACGTTTGAATATATTCTATCCTGTTCTCATTGTTATTATTTCTTGTATATCTTATGTGTCTGAAAAGATATTTAAGCCTGCAGGTTTAATAATTGATGTCACTGAGTCTCTGCTCTACAACTCATTAGCGGGGTGGTCTTGGGCAAATTACTTAACCGCTCTGTGCCTCATTTCCCCATCTGTCAAGTGGGGAAAATGGTGCTTTCCTCATGGGGTTGATAAGAGAATTAAATGTGTTACTGCATGTAAATTCCTTAAAATAGTACATGGCATATAATAAGCACTCAATAAAATTAAGTAATATTATTAACTTATCATTACTATTATTAAACTACAGAAAAATTGCCACTCTTATTTCAGAGTATGCCACAACTCTGAGCAATTTACCTTTTTTCAGCTTTCCAATCTCACCTTGATTCCTTCAAGGCATTTTTGCCTTTCCAGGGCAAGTGAAAATAAGGTACTGGTTTAATCCCCAACAATATAAACATCCTCAATACAAACATATAGATATAGATATATACTCCATCTTTTCTATATGCAGCTTACATTTTTTACTCTTTATTCTTTGCCATACGACAAGCAAAACACATACATTAAGGTTTGTAAATAATACAAATACTCTGTTTGACTTAAAGTGTCTGTTCCATGAAGTGGGTTGATAGCTATTTCTATATAGATTTTTATGTGTGTCAATGCCAAGTGTGTTTTCACTGTAAATTCTTAGAGACAAAAATGATGTCTGCTTAAGCCAATCAAACCTCAATTCTGGGGCACTTGGACTAAATTAGATTGAGTATTCAGAGAAGAATTTCAGAAAAATTCAGAAAATGAGGAGGGATGAATGAGGATTGGCTTAACAAAAGTTTTAATAGGAGAAAAGACAGGCAGAGCTTTGAAGGACAAGTAAATTTTCAATGCAAGAGGGAAGAGTATTGTTCAAGATGGAAGATATATAAGCAAAGTGGAGGGACTAAGCAAAGATTAATCTGACTGAAGTAGAGAGATAATACTGAGACCACTCTGAAACTCTACAAATATATAAGACCAGAGCACTTTGAGACTGCAGTTCATGCTTTATTCCTCTTGGTAGCCCCAATATCTAGCACTAAGCTTGGCATATAGTTGATTACATTTAAAAAATTGTTAAATTAAGCAAAATTACACTGTTTTTCACTATACTAAATTGAAGAAAACAGACAGAACTGAACCTCACTCAATCAAATCATGAAACCAAACGACAGTAGAGTTCAACAAGGTACCTATACCTTGTTACACTAGCCACTAATCTAGAATTTACCCTGTATTTACCCTGACTACATCACTATCCACAGACGAGTGCAAGAAATAAAACACACCAAATTCTCTCATGCTAATATTTTCTCTCTCTCTCTTATCTCTCTCTCTCTCTCTCTCTCTCTCTCTCTCACACACACACACACACACACACACACACACACACACACCCTTCAGTGTTCGCAATCCATTGCCTCATAGACTGAGATAGCTGAAAACTTGATTAAGGCACTACAAAGCACCAAAGTTAATCCATTTTGATGAAGGATTCACAGAAGAGGCTCCTGACTCTAGGAGTCCAGACTATGTGACTGGCAGCCTGATCAGGCCCAGGGAATCATGAAAGAAATTTCTTTTCTTCCATGAAGTGCTCATCCCATCAGGAGGGCTTGGGAGAACAGGAGAGAGAATTTAAACTCATTTGCCAAGAGAAAAGATATTTGGTACTGGCAACAGTAGCACAATTGCGTTGTACAGGAACACACAACTGTGTATTACCTCTGGTCTCAATGACCAGGTGATAAATTATACAAATGTGGTTGTGACTGTAAGGTTTATCTACTGAACTTTCTGATTCACTGAAATTAAGCCACCTTTACTGATAATAGACTCCAGAGTTTCCTGATCTCTACCACTTCCAGCACTCTACAGATGGCCACAATGATTAAATTGTGACTAAATGAGAGGATGACTATATCTTTGTGAGATACCATATTCAAATTCACAGTGAGCTTCAGCTAGCACTCAGGACTTGGTACCAAATTTTAAACATTACAGAAAAACGCATCCATTTTGTTTCCAAAAGGCAGAATAAAACATATATAAAACTTCAGGTGATTTCTGACACCCTTTAATAAAATATTAAATTGAATCAAATCCTTCTAAAGTTGCTGGAAGTCATAAAATACCAAATGATGACATTGGAAGTTTTTCTTTAGCCTAAAAATCCCCAGCAACTGCTTTTGGCTGCTGCTGCTAAAGTGACAAGAGATCAGTAGTGTGTAATTTGACATTAATGCCTCAGCCTCATTCATCCTTTATAGCCTCGGTGTCAAACAAGAACTAGATGCCTGCTCAATGAATAAATTCATGAATGAATGAATATTATAAAATAGTAACCTGTTATTATTCCATAGGAAGGGTAATGTAAAACTTCTCAGGCAAGTTCCAAAACTTTTCTTTTATATACCCTATAATGTAAGAACCTAATTATTAAATTTTAAATTATTAAATTTAATTTTAAATTGTTAAATTTTAAATTCAATCATGCTTCCTAACTCAACCCTCACCAAGTACAGTTACAAAACACTTCAGCTAGAGTATGTGAACATGTGTAGTAATTTTAAAAAAAGGGCAAGGGTCACTGCCCATGTTGAAAACATGTCCTTCCTCTCTCCAATGGGATAAGAGAACTTATAACAGCCTCTATTTTTCTATAGGAACAATACCATTAGCTATGCCTAAAACTCAAGATTCTCATAATCTAATCTAGATTGACCCAACCAAAATTTTCCCTCAAATATGTACTTCTTTGTTCTTCTTCAATTACATATTTTGGAGCTGGCAAAAATATATTAGAACTTCTTAAAACTCAATTTAGACATAATTCTAACAATATAAGCTTTTCTTAGAATCATTTCTAAAATGCACTTTCTTATATGTTTTAATTACAAACATTTCTGAATTAACAAAAAATGTGCAAATAGGCTTCTATTAAAAAATGACATAGTTGTAGCAACATGAACTAAGAGAATTTCTAACATGTACCTTCTATGCAGCCAGGATGGTCCCCTTACTACCCAAATAACATATTTAGTCTTTGCTTCATGCTCTTTCCCTTGAGCTAAATGTCCTCTCTTCTTAACTCTACCTATCTGTAAAGTCTACCTATCTTTCACAAGTCCCAACCTAACTCCTACCTAAATCTGGCCCATATTCATCTCTACTCTTCCTGTTACACTTGGCAAACTATTATGTTTCACTTAGTACTTCTTTCCATATTGTCTCTGAGTTACCCTTTTTTTTCTTTTTTTTATGTTTTTTATTTATTTTTGAGAGACAGAGAGAGACAGCACGAGCTGGGGAGGATCAGAGAGAGAGGGAGATACAGAATCCAAAGACAGGCTCCAGGCTCTGAGCTAGCTGTCAGCACAGAGCCCGACACGGCCCACTGACCGCGAGATCATGACCTGAGCCAAAGTCGGATGCTCAACCGACTGAGCCACCCAGGCGCCCCAATCTCTGAGTTACTCTTAAGTTTTATCAGTATAAATGTTGTCTCACTAATTAAGTTATTAGTTCACTGACAGCAGGGACAGTGTCTTTTGAAGGGTACAGGTCAGTTATTTTGTAGAATGTCTTTCAGTTTGTCTTGGCTAGTGTTTTCTCATAATTACAGAGAATTGGGAATTCTTGCAAAGAATATCACAAAGGTGATGTCCTTTCTCATCACATCTTATCAGGGAATACATGATTATCAACATTATTTATCTGTTTATATTAAGCTTGATCACTTTGTTGAAATGATGTCTGTCCGTTTCTCAACTGTAAAGTTAGTTTTTTCCCCTTTACAGACTCTCTTCTTTAGAAGCAAATCATTAAATCCAGTGCACACTTACAGGGACAAAAGTTAAATTCTGCCTCCTAGACAAAGACAAAGAAATATCAAAGATTTTGCGGACATAAACTAAAACCAACGAAACAATTCATTAATAAATATTATGGGAGAGATGCTTTTAAGCTATGCAAATATCCAGTTTTACATTAAGCTCTCACCTACTTATTTTAACACTGATTAGTAGATCTTGCTTACAGCAATTATTACTGTTGTGTTCTAATGGTGACTTGGGACACTATCTTAATATTCTGCCATTCTTTGTCTAGCATGAAACCAAACAGAGTAGGTAATCAATAAATACCTGTCAAATTAATTGAATGTGAAGAAACCTTTATGTGAAACAAAATTAGATGGCAAAAGGTAGGGAAGTTGAAGGCAAATATGTATTTTGGCAGTTGTGCTATTCTTATGTCTTCTGTCTTGATTGATGGAAAGGAAATAGAAAGAAAAAGAATTAACTACCTCACCTATAAAAACGGGAAAACTTCCGGGAGAGAGGTGAACAATAATAACAGTCGTATAGTGCCTTAGAGTTTATAAAGTGCACTCACATTCGTCATTTAGAATTTGACAAGCTCTCTGAAGAGAAAATCTTCAAGATGAGGGAGATAAAAAAAAAAAAAACTTTCAAAGTCTGTGAAAAAAGAACTATTAAATCAAGAATTGGAAAATTAGGCATAAGACGACGTAAGGCTAACAAGGAAAAGCAAAAGTAAAGGCAAAGAAGAAACAGACACAAACAGATACATACTATAAAAATAGTATGGGTCCAGTGCAAAGCTTTAAACCAGGTGGTAAAGTTGATTTAATGCATAGCATGCAACCAAGATGACTTAGACTACTTAAGAGTATATGGTTAAAATAATGAAGAATGTCATTAAAATAAGCATTAAGAATGGACTTATAAGAACATGCACTGAAAGTAAAAAAGGAATAGAATCTTCATATACAAATTCACTCATGTCTTCATTAGTCACTTCCATTTTCCCAGGCCTTTAACAGTGCTCTTAACCCAATATATATCCAAAAATATTTGCCCAAAGCTCTATATAATGCTAGAGATTTCAGAATATATAATTATTAGATATGGTCCCTTCCTATAAAGAATTTGCATTCTAATTGAAAAGGTAAAACATTTAACAGAAAGGAAAATTTCATATACATGTGAAAAATTAAAGAGCAAAACAAGGCAGGAGCCGAAAAGAATATAAAGAGTATAAGCTACAAGGGTCCACAGGAAGAAGAGATCATTCTGCAAGGACATGCTCAGGAAAGGCCTTGTGAAAATAAGGGGCATTTGCAATGGGCCTTCAGGAATTGGGTAGGGGGGGAGATTTGAACAGAGCCAAAAGAAAGGCATTCAAAACAGAGATATCTGGCTGAGCAAAGGTATAGCTTTGAAATAATGAAGGTGCTTTAAGGAGACTATGAAAATCAAGAGGGACTGCAATAAAAAATATATGAAAATACAGGATCCAAAATGTAAGCTGAAGTTGAAATGTGAAAGGCTTTGAATGTCAAGCTGAGGAGTTCGAAAATTTTCTGAAAGCAATCCAAAAATAACCAGAATTTCTGAGCAGACGAGTGATATAATATGTATGATATTTTAGATATTAAGCTGGCTTTTGATGTGCATAATAAATGGTGTGTACAAAAGGTAAGGTGAAAGGTAAGATTCCAAGGAATAAAAAACAATCCAATTTTTATTTCTTCCATCATCGCCATGTTTGTATGAAATTCAAGCTGCCTAAGCATAGAGTAGATAACTGTATTAAAAGAGTAACCAGAGACTCTCCCAAAGTGATACATAAACAATGGTTTTAGAAAGTTAGAGAAAATGCAGTGGCATTAAAGTGCTTAAAAAGTATTTGGAAAATAGAAGCCACATGACTTGTTAATTGCCCTATTATAATTCATGGGGAAACAATAACAAATCACATCAAGGTGACTATATAAATAAATTAACTATAAAACTGTATTTTACCCAAGTACTATTGGTTCATTTTACTCTTAGAATATAACAAAACTACCACAAAAAAAGTAAGCACCCTATGTTCTCCCCTCGATCCCTTAAAGACAATTCTCCCTACAGTCACTTAATCCTTTTTACCAATTCCCCAATTCTATCTCCTTTCTTCTGTATAAACTTCTGTCTCATCAAATCTTATTCACTCCTTAATCCCATCTTAAAATATTAAATGCTATAAATATTCTGAAATTGCCCTTAATAAAAGTAAGATCCTTAGCCTTTATATAGTGCTTTGCAACTGACAAAATATTTTACACACATTACATCTTAAATGCCTGACAGAAGCAATGCACAGCAGGTATTATCATCATCCATATGCTATAGAGAAGCAGCAAGCCCAGGGCCACACAATCAAAAGTGATAGAGTGAAGCCTGCAATATAGGCTTTCTAAATCCAAATTCCATATTCGGTTAACTATAGCATTCAATTTCATAATATGCTAGTAGGGTATCTTATTACTCAAAATGTATGTCATTACTCTGTATAATGTTTAAGTCAATATATCTTTTTTTTTTAATAAGGTGCTTATGCCCAAGTGCCTATTACAGGGCCATTTACTAAGAAGACCTAATTATTTTTAAGATGCTCATGATGAGATAATTATCGCTGGATAAAGTGACAACTGAAGTATAATGTTTGCAAAATTGCTAAGACTATACCAAAACCATTTTTGCCTTAAATTCTGTAATGCAACATGCAACAACAAAGACAATATAGGTGATTTAAGGATATCTGAGCATCGAAGGGCAGAAATAGGGCATTCCTACTCTCTTTAACTCTGCTAAGCCCTCAAATACTGATATAGTTCAGAGCATCTTATTACTGAAGAGACATAAATCAAAAGGCGTTCAGCTAGGAGCAGTAAAACAGATTAGTGTCTAGAAGTACTGACTTTAAAGAAAGGTTTAAAGGAGTTAAATCCAGGTAGTCTAGAAAAAGAACAGCTAAGAGGAAACCTTTTTTTTTTGTTTCAAGTTGACACTCACAGCAAAGACAGAAATTATTCTAAGGTCTTAAAAATGCAAAATAATCATGATCATAAATATTTAGAGAATAATGTACTTATAAAAGGAAAATTCAGGATAAATATGCTGGCAAAAACCTATGGGACAGAAGAACTCTCTCCCATAAGTGTGATAAAAACTACATTCCTAGAGATATTTAATACCAGGTTGGACAAAACAAAAAAAGAATTCCATATGGAATGGTCCTGTACTGGGCCCTGAAGTGGTGGGAAGATTGAAGATGACCTCTTAGATCTTTCCCATTTCTGATTTTTTTCTAAATGCTATGAAGTTTTATGGGGCAAGGCCTTCTGCCAATTTCCTTTCTCCCCATGATGCCTACTTTCTCCTTTCACAAAGGGAAACAAATTGTATCCTTCATTTTAGGCACATCTCATGTTCTCAATGATTTGGTAATATAATCCTAGTACATGTTTGGAAGAAAAAGGCCAATTCCTGTACCTTGTAATGGTCCTTTTTACCTCAGTGGTTCCTGGAGCTCTTATACATTTTTCTACAAACCAAAGAAGTAGTTCACATGGATTCAAAGAAAAGTTGTTTCATCAGGAAAACCTGTAATATTCTCTGCTCTCATGTCTGAGCACAGAGCTGACAGTGACCCTGGGAGCTATAAAGCCCTGGGTCAAATTACCATTAGAGCTGCTGTTCAGGATTATCTTTTACCTTTCAGCATTTTATGCTAAGTGACAGTAAAAATCTATTGCAATCCAAATTTTTATGGTAATGACATTTACCTTTGAAAAGATGTCACCTTAAATTCCTATACACCTTGGCAAATGTTGTAAGAGTAAGTCCTATTCATGCTTTAAACTCAAGAAACCTCAGCCTTGCTCTCTTTCTCCATTCTGGCACTTAAAAAAAAAAAAAGTTTCTCAGCCACTCTTGAAATAGATCTCTCCAGAATTCCCATTCAGTGAAACCCCAGAATATACAACGACATTTCCTCATTTTGCTGATTTACAAGGACAAGATGTAACAAAATCCAGGAAGCTCTAAGAACCTGTCCTTGAGCCCTTTAAAATAAAACTGAAGCTCACTTATGAGAAGGGACAGCAAGGCAGAGATCACCCTCCAAGAATGGACACCAATACCTCTTTTATACAATCTAAACAGCCTCAGTAGCTGAGGCCCCACCAATTCCCATCTTGACTATTTGAAAGACTTATGTCTCCCTCCCCACAAAGAAAGTTCATATATATTAATACTATACCCTCTAAACAAAACTTTAAAATGTCATTTTCATTTCTTCCTAGTAAAAATGAGACTACTCAAACCTAAAAAGATTGGCCTCTCACACTATTTGATCCTGGCAAGAAAGAAGGCTGGCATTTATAATCTCATTTTAAAACAGAAAAAAGAATGCGACTCTGACATTAGGCAGTCTGAAGGAGAACCCACTGTGGAGATTTTCAAACCTTCCCTAACAAAGGTCCAATCTAAAAGGTATTGTCCAGAAAACTTTAGAGTGGGTTTCAAAAGAGGCTGAATAACCCATATCCTCATCTCAAGAAAGCAAGAAATAAGAAAAAAACACAAAGGCACTTTTCTAGAATTTTAGGAATGAAACGTGACCCTGACCCTTTAGTAGCCTATGAACCTGTCTGAATTTTCTCAAGAAACCCACTAATCTCCCCACAGGACTAGCCTGCTAATTGTTTTGGCTACCAGTTCGCGGCCTTGGAGCGCAGCCGCCCAGCGAAAGGCCGGCAGCCTGGACCAGGACAACCTGGTGACCGCCTCTGCGTAAACACGTCAGAAGTCCCACACTCCGGTGTCCCCTAGCCCGCAGCTACCAGCTTTTCAGAGGAGCCTCTACCAGGCTCTTCTCCAAGTCGTCTACCCACCCGCCCTCCCCCCCACACACAGCGAGAGTTCGCTCCTATTCCTCAAACTTCCCCCATCCCGCTAGACTGGAAGCAAGTTTCTCACCATCCTCATAGTTTTTGAGATAGTAATCCGGGCCAGGGCCCCCGCGGCTTTTCGCCGGGTTCCTCAGGTTCTGGAACTGCAGGAAGTCTGTCCTCTTGCCCCCGAAGCGCAGAAAGGCGGGCGAAAGTCCCCGAGCAAGGGTCACCAGACGCTTGGAGCTATAGGGGTAGAGAAAGAGAGAGGAAAGGATCTGTGGTTGGGGGAGACGACCGGGAGCGAGGCACCGACCATGGCTCTCTCCCCACTCTCCGAGAGCGACCCGGCGGAGGCTACGGGCGGTGTCCGCCCCAGCCCGCCATCCGCGCCGGCCCCGGTGTCTAGCGTGCGCCTGGCTCCTGGGGCTACGCCTCCTGCGCCCAGCCGGCCACGGCCCCCTCCCTCAGACAACCCGATGCAGCTCGCCAAAGGTACTTCTTCCCAAACGGTTAGTCTGTTTGTTAACGCAGTGCGTGTGGGGTCCGGGGGGAGGCACTTCTGCTGAGAACACGGGGCTTAGGCGCAGTCGCCCAGTTTCTGCCACCGCCCGGAAAACGCTCCTGGCGGAGACGCGCAGCGCGCGGACTGCCGAGCTCCGACTTTTGCCAAACTTACAGGCTGGAAGCCGGAATCTGCGTCCCCTGCCCCAGGGGCACTACAACCTCTGTGAAGAAGGTGAAACCTGCCTCCTTTCTTTCAGACCAGGTTCCTGAGGTCAGGTTGGTTCTTTTTAATGCTAGAGTTGATCTTCCTTTAATACTATCTTGTAACAACCGCATCCATCTCCCTAACACTGGGCGAGAGATTTCCGGGGTAAATCCTTGCTTTTCTGAGAACTTTCCCCATCCCTGCTTTGCACGGTAAAAGCCCCTTAAATTCAACCTACTCTCAGAAGGGGTAACATCCTCCTCTACACTCTCAGACTTCAACTCCATCTTCTTCCTTACGTGGGGCCCTTCCTTTGGAAGTTAGCTCTGGGAAAAGTGAAGTTTGCCGAAATGTGGACCTGCTCGTCTGAGGCCACTCGAGGAGCATCAGAACACCAGCATTTACGTTTATTTAAGTTCAGGATTTCCCTAAGTAAGTAGTTTTAAAAGCCAAACGCTACTTCAGGAAAGGGTGAAGGAGGAGAGGTGCAAGTGCTCTTAGCACCAAAGAATTTGGATCTGTAAGTTAGTTTTAACGCTTTGCTGGCTCAGGTTCTGAAAATCCAAATCCAAATGGACAAATTACAGAGGATCATAAAGGAGGTGGGTATGACAGAAAAAAGCTGGGGACTCCAAGTTCGGAGGGTTCCCGACAAGAGCCGCGCGCGCGCGCGGCCGCCGGGAGAAGTCGGGTGGCCGGGAACGTCGTCTGGCGAAGGCTCCAGGACTGCGTTCTGGGACGGGCGCCGGCAGGACGTCGCGCGGGCCCGCGGCGCAGGCAGAGGAGACCTCGGCGCGAGTGCGGCCCCGCAGAAAAGGCATTTCCAACAACCGTCCGTCCGGAAGCCTGTACAGCTAATGCAAATGCGCCCCGCCACAGCTTCTTCCCCGTAAAGCTTCCTTCCAAAATCCTTTCAGCAGCAAGCATTTAACAAGACGGTTTAAAAAGAAAGGAAGGTTGGAAAAATAAGCCTGAGGGGTCCGCGCAGCACGAGTAGTGCAGTGCAGGTGGGGCGTGTGTTTCGGAAAATCCCCGTCGCCTCCCACCAACAGACAAGCTTAGAGACGCGCTCCGCTCCACGGCAGAACTTCCGAGGAGGAAGCCGGTGGCGCAGAGCTCTTCCCGCCTTCCCAGCGGAGGCACGGGCAGCAACAGAAAGAGCCTCAGCGGCAGCAACACCAGCCGCTCGGTCCTCCAGCAACCCTCGCTCCACGTGGAAGGAGCGCTCCACGTGGCGCCTCCCTCTACCTGCCGCGTCCGCTGACCCGGCCGAGGCCCGGGCCGTCCCGCACAGCGGAGGAGCGGGAGCGCGCCAGCAGCAACGCGGATTTCGCAAAGAGTGAAAGATACTCACGAAAGACGCGCGGCGGACGCGGCCTCCCGGCAGAAGAGTGGGGCTGGGAGAGGGCTCGGGGCTCTACGGGGGAGCCCACAGAGGCTCCAATTCGGAGGGAATTTTTAATAACTCAACACTTGGATTCGACATTGCAGACGATTTATTTATTTATTTATTTTTTGCACTGCAACTGTCCCTGAAGGGAAGGGATCGTAGCTGCCTAACTGCTACACAGTAACAACCCAGGAAGAGCGTGAGCCCAATTAGATTCCAAGCCCTTGAGTAAGGGGGAGTCCATGGTACAAACCACGCGGTTCAGTAATCCGCTGGTGCCAGGTTCAGACCTCCGGAACATCCCCGGAGCATTTCTAGGACCCTTTCCGCTCTGCTTATATACCCTATGACTGGAGCGAGAATTTTTTTCTTTAAAGAAAAACTAAACTCTGCAGTTACCGCAGGAGATTTAAGGAGGAGGGACTGGGGGGCCATTCGGTCTATAAAAAAGCCTCTTACAAAGTTCTGAAGTCTGCTGAGGACAGCAGAGTATATAAAAGAAAAATTCAAGAATCCGATCTAACTTGCCCACCGCTCAAGTCTCTGCCTAAATTCGTTTTCTGCCTGGGATTGGGAGAGAACGGACAAATCGATCTCTTCGTGGAAAATTCCACTTTCGTGCGATCCCCGCTTGAACACTCACAGACACACACACACACTCTCTCTCTCTCTCTCACACACACACACACACCCATTCCTCTCGGGTCTTTGTTGCTCTTGCTCGAGACCTTTTCTTCGCTTTTGTAACTGCCCTGAACCTCTTGTTTCTTTTTCAGAAGGAGAAGGGGAGGCTAATTGTGGATATATGTAAGCACAACATTTTTTCAGTCATAACTGATAAGTTTCTGAAATGCCTTCTGCATTGCAAACATGTGCATCTTAATAGAAAACACTGCTTTTCTCAATCACCAGTTAAAGCCTCACAGCAAATATTCCAGGAGAAGGAAAACCTCTTTTCTTCTTTGTGAGATGCGCTTGGCTTATTTTCTTCTTCTTCTTTCCCCTTTGGAATGGGGGATAGGAAGGGGGGGAGGGTGTTACTTTAAAAAAAAAATGATCCATGGAAGCCCCTGCCTTACCTTAAGAAATCGAGCCAGCCATCATGAATGATGGACGGATCCAGCTGCAGAGAGAGGAAGTTCTCATTGACTGTCCTGACTGGGTTCTTGGTGCTCACATCAAGTAGAATCAGGGTCTTTTCCTTCAAACCTGGACCTCTGTCTACAGGCAAGGGTCTCCTGTCTCCAGCTTGGGAGGAAAGGGAGAGATGGAGCAACAGAGCCAAGAAGAGAGCCACCGGGGCTAGGCACGAGGGGGGGCGGGAGTTGCTAGAGGGCATGGCTTCAGGGAAGGCACAGAGCACCCTCATTAAATCCCTCTGATTTAAACCTCTCTTCCTACTGGGTCTCACTGGTGACTAATTGTCCTTATCTAAAGTGTGTGTCTGTCTGCCTCACCCCCCCCCCCGGTTTTTTTCCTTTCCTTTTTCCCCCCCTCTCTCGCTCTCTTTCTCTTTTTTTTCAGTGTTTTGGTGCTGGTGGAGCGAACTCACGCCCCTAGCCAGCCTTCTCAGCGACTCGTGCCAAGAGTACTCGTTCACCAGCACCGCCCCTTTAAGAGATTTCAACTGCAGACATTTTTTAACTTTTTAAAGGTAAGGGGGTGGGGGGGGGAGGCAGGAAGTAGGAGAAAGGGGTGGCGTTGTACCCTCCTGATTTAACCCTCTAGGGTCAGGAAGCGGAGAGATGGATCGAAACTGTGTGGTTGTAACGTTTTGAGTACGGGGCGGGACGTCTTGTTTTTACTTCCCTCCCAGGGAGGCTCCGGGGAGGGCGGTTCTAGCTTCGATCCCGACAGGAAAGCCCCAGCGCCAGCCCTGGGCTCGCTGGAGTAAAGAGTGCGCACTCGCCGCGCGCCTGTTTCTCCTGACAGCGGCAGGCATTTCTTCCGCGCAGGGCCCTTTATTATTTTTGGTTGAAGCAGCCAGAGCTAGAGCGGTTAAGTTGCAGACGGGGTACTGCGGCGGCGACGGTGATTACTGCCAGAGCACAGAGTGCACTTCATGGACACAAGTATGGACCTCTGCGATGCGCTGGACAGCCACACAGAAGCATCCTCTGACCTCATTAGGGAAAACAGTGGCCAGAAGGAATACAAAGACTGACCAGGTCAAAGGGCTTATCCGCGGGTAAGGGCAAAGGAAGGGCCCACGCTGCGCGGGGCTCCGTTCCGACCGCAGCCGAGGAGAAAGTGTCTTGGGGACTTCAATATACGCTTAGTTCAAGTCAAAGCAACTTGGTCGGTGCTTGGATATTCTGGGCGGGGCTTCGCCCATCTGAGCCATGGCTTGGCCACTCCGCTGCAGCCCGACTTAGACTTGGCCTTAGACTTCGACTTGCCCTTCCAGTCCTTGCTTGAGGTCGACCACGGGCATCCCTCCTGCGTGGAAGTGCGCCTTTATGGTGCGGGAAGGGAACAGAGTAACACAGCTGGGTTTTCAAAGTCAGCCAGGAGTCATGGCCAGTGTCCCACTGGACACAGTCCCTGGATGCTAGAGAACAGCCAGGAGCCTCATGGTACACCACCGGCCCTAGCTCTCAGACCCCAACCCACACCTCTCAGGCGGAGCCAGGGTCCCATACCCAAGCGCATGGGGGAAAAGGCCCAGTTTGCTGTTGTCACATGGTTGGGCCCCACTTTCAGCTTCTTTCTGGAACAAAATGGGCCTTCTACTTGGTAGATGAAGGTCACTTTTATACCCATTGTGGGTATGCAGTAGCGTCCCAGGGCCTCCAGATATCAAACAGGCAAAATTCTAAAATGCAAAGGTGTTCCCCAAATATGGATG
>CM053561.1:54070343-54115890 GCA_028646485.1 Cryptoprocta ferox
GGATTCAGGAATCTAAAAAGGGCTGGAATGTATGACCTTCACCTGAGGGTCCCTGAGGAGCTTCTTTCAAACTAAGCAACCAAGAAATACAGAGGTTAGGTTGGGTTAGACTGGGAAGTGCCATGAAGACCTCCTACAAGTAGGACTGCATAAAATAAGGCCAAAGGAGAAAGAAAGTCCAAGGCATATTATTTTAAAATGATTTTAAAAACCAAAATGCTATACCGAAGTGTTACATGTAGGCTTCGGCCCTTAAGGCCTGCCGCCTTCTTTTGGTTCCTGAAATTTCTAATACAACAAAATCCTTTAAAATATGTGTGTTTCTATGTGTGGGTGTGTGGTATGGTGTAAGTTCCAGTAAAAATTACTGTAATTTTAAAATGTGTACTGAGTACCTCCTTAAGATGGGGTGACAGCCTGGACCAAACGTTTTTATCTTTGTATCTCAAGACACAGGCATTTAGCAGGCACTCAATAAATGTCTATGAAATAAATTAATGGTAAATCAAATCATGCTCAACACACTAAAATCATATACTGCTTTCAAGAAGAATGTAAAAAAAAATAAGACTTTTATTTGTCACAGTAACTTTGTTTTAGGTTTCTGTTCAGTAATTTGTTTTCCCAGTTATTAGTATTTTCCTGGTCAACTCCTTTAGGAAATATTTATCTTACAAATTCAGAAGCCATTAGTTTATTTGCTGTATTCAGAATTAAAACCAATTATTTATGTTTAACAAAGAGTCAGATTTTCCAAGGGCCAAAACACTCCCTGGCTTACAAGTGAACTTTTAGAAGCCCATTCATTGGGACCAGAAGACAAACATATAAATGATATAGATTACTCACCCACTAGATGTCTATAATTAATGTACCTTTCAAAAATACATACTCTTGGGACTAAGGATGAACTTGGGTTTAATGAGAAACTGCTAAATTATTAACTATATCCAGGATTTTTGCTTACTTACCCAACTATTCTATAATTGTTTGGTGTCCTAGTTACTTTAACCACTATTAAACGTTCTCAACAGAACCTGTATGTGGTACAAAAATCAAAACCAACAAAACAGTGCTTTTTTAAAAAATTCCTGATGAAAACCATCTTCTTTAGTCTAGCCACTGAAATTCTATAGTCATGTACAGCCTCAGGACATCAAGGCAAAGAAAGCAATTTAATAACATTTAAGGAATTCCAGATAGCCCTGCATGACTCTAAGATGACCTGATTGTTGAGTCCTTTGGTCTACTGTGGATAAAGATTTTCACAGGGCTACTCTTTCCAAATAGCCTCCCTTCCCCGTATCATGGTTTTTGTCTTCCCATCTAATCCTAAATTATATGCTGTAAGTAGCTCATTATTAATCTGTATATTATGTTAGTTTCTTCCTTAGCTTCTATGTGCTGAGTGGCAACCACCTGTACCTCTGGTCTGTCTTAAATTGTAATTTTCTAGGGAACAAGAATTGGGCCTCAGTATAAAATACAAATTATTGGGAACTAGATGCATCTTCTTGGAAATGCTCTTCCTGATGTTACTGAATGGTCCTCATAGATAAATTCCTTTGATATCTAGGAGTCTAGGTTCCCAAACCTGTAAAAATTCTTGAAGATTAACTCATTCTGTGATTTCTAGACTATGGGATTTCAAAATAAATATTATTGGAGAAGAGCTGACATATATTTGCCAACTTTTTATTTTGTCTAGCAAGGACCTTAAAAAATTTATCAACTATTTATCATTATTACTCCCAAAAGAAAAAAACATTTAACAGCCAAAAAAGTTGAAATGGTATGTCAAAAATAAAAAGCAAGTGTTTAAACTAAATAAAGAAATTTAGCTTCCAGAAAAATCACTATAGTATTTTTATCATTTCATCTCAGGCCAATAGAGATATACCAGTGACCAATATTGGTTCCAAGACTAATGACTGGGACTAATGCTATATCCTGTGTTTATGGCCAAATTCTACTTTGTAGTATACAGTATTGCTGCAAGATGTTCATGCTTTTTAACGATGGTCATCTTGACTACAGTAATTTCCACCATTTTTCCTATGGTCTTTTCAGCCTCTCACAAACTCACCAACTCTATATGCCACCTCCCTTTCCATTAAACATTCAGAGCTATAGATAGTTATTTCTATACTCGTTTTCCTCTTCTAGAAGAACTATACCTAGATTTCAAATAACAAGAAAAAACTCTTGCCACAGTAACTACCACTGAGAAGTACTCTGAAGTTATAGCAGCCAATCTATCTCATCATTGCCTGTAGACTTGTTCAGGATGACTACTATTTATTGACATCTTGTGGTCACACCATGGTATCCAAAATTATACATATGTTATCTTATTAATCTTTTCAAATAACTCTGAGAGGTAGATATAATTCATTATTATACATAGTTTACATATGAGAAAATTGATTCAGAGATGTTAAGCAACTGTCTCATGACATGCCAGTAAATGGCAGCAAGAATTGAAACCTAAGGCTACCTGACTGCAAAGCCTGTGTTCTTAGCCAACACACTCTATTGTAAGGCTACAATGTTGCATACCTTTTAAGGACTTGTCAATGTACAGTGGAAAAAACCTTGGACTAGGAGTTGGAAGACCTGAGTTTAAGTCCTGACTTTGCCGGATCCTAGCTTTGTGACCTTGGATAAAATTTTTAACTGTTGTCTCAGCTGCCTACTCTGTAAAACTAATATAATATCCTAGAGTAAGAAGCAAATAAGTTTACATATGGATAAAGTGTTTTATGAATTCCAAAATATTATACAATTATGCTACTGGTTTCTTGTATTCTCTTACTCCCTTTCCCCCATACTTGCCACAAATACATCCCTTTAACTGATGACTAAAGCAAGAATTATGTTATATATAAAGAACTTAGTGATACAGTTGAAACAAAAGGTCAACTCTAATAATGACGTCAATAAATGCAGAAATAAAACAAGTACATACCACATAGTTTAACCATGCAGGCTATTCTGCCTGTGACTGGGACCTGGAAAGAGGGGGAAAAAAGTTAAGTTTTACATGCCTTCTTCATTTTTTCACTAGGACAGGAGAAAGCAATGGAGTGGACAAAGGACAGTGCTAGAGAATAACAAAAGCTGTCTCTGTCATGCTTAGAGGAACAAGGGATGACAATACTTTCTCCAAATAGAAAGTTGAAAAGGAATTTACAACTCTATGATTGTTCTTCCTCATTATATATGTAAACTCATAACCATAAATGTAATTGACTCTAAAGAGTTCAGTTCAAAATCCCGTAGCATGTTTAGGGGTAGGGATGACAGTTATTTGAGGAACTGCTGTAGGTGGAAAACTAAATAACAGAAAAATAGATTTATTCCTGTCCTTAGTCACATTCACTGAAGAGCTGTTTTACCATCCTAGCCCATTTTGCCTTTTATATATTCAGATTAGTCCTGAAAAGCATCATGTTTTACTGGAAATTGCATGGGCTTTGAAGTTTAACACTTTGATTAAACCCAGTTCACACTTTAGTCTCTGCTCTCACATGAGAGTAAACTGTGAACTGGGTTTCACAATTTATTGTGAACAAGTAAACAAGTTAACAAGTCATTTACTCTTGCTGAGCCCCAATTTTCCCATCTACAAAACAGGCTCCAGTATACTTCCCTCCACGTGTACTCTGAGATTTAAATGAGGTAAATGTCTTTAGTTCTTCGCATATAGTCACTACTCAACTGTCATTTTCACTAGTTCGGTTTCATGGTAGAAATAAATATAATCTGCATAGATAAGGTGGGAAGAAATTTATATACCTGAAATCAAAGGTTTTGAAATAATATAATAATAACTTATAGGTATACATTCTATTTTATGCTTATAGCACAGATAGGACAAGCTTTATCCTCATAACTTAAGGAAGGAAATACACAGTCAAAAGGTTTAAAATGCTGTTTCTTGAAGAATCTGAGGCAAAAGCCAGTTCTACTGGCTGATAATTAGACTATGCTTTTGGTATGTTTGTTACTGAAAATACCTGAGAACTTTTACATATAACGTCCCAGGACAAAAATTCAGATTGCCTTTGTCATATTCTGTAACTTCATTAACTATAAACTGTTTATACATACCTTCAAACAACTATAATTCGTCTGCAGTTTCTACTATACTACTTTCCTAATCAAACAATTCTAGGAATTAATGCTAAAGATAATTTCTAAGAAGCTGAAATATATAAATCCTTTTTATTTATCTCAATATATCTCCTATTTTAGTATCTACATTGAGAAGTGGAAACTGTAATAAGACATTTGCATGGAACACAGTTGTGTTTGTTGACAGTTAGTTGTGTTGAGCAACTGTGATTGCATTTTCTTTTGTTCCCTAGGCTAATGGCATACTTTGACCTTTTTAAATATCCTAACATGTTTACTTCATAATGACAGTTAAACAAATATTGGCAATAGAAAGCCTACTACAGGTTCAGTCTACTTCTCAATAATCAAAATCAGTTGGCAGACTAGTTATACATACAATTGAATATTTTACCTCTGCCCATATTAACATCTAGACCTCTAACTCTTTGGAGTAGTTTAGTTGCCATAGAGGCAGATCCAAGTCCTTCCTTGGTTCAAAATCAATTATGGTAAACCTTACCAACGTTAACTCTCACCAAATTTTCCAATTCTTCTAGTTCTTTTGGTCACCTACAGACAATGATGTGCTCTAACTTTTAGCAAGAATGCTTCATTTCCATCAGACACTTAAATGTTACATTTCTCTCTTGATTTTCTGAAGCCTAACCAACACAGTACTGTGTTTAAATACTTTTAAATGTTTTTCTTTTTCAAGAAGAAATAAAAATAATTTGAGAGTCTAGAGTCATTGACACTCAGCTCTGGCTACATATTAAAATCACCTAGGAGCTTTTTAAAAATAATCATGCCTGGATGCACCCAGAGATATTCTGATAACTGATTTGGAGTGGGGCCTCAGCATATCTTGTATCGTTGCTATATAACTCTATTTGGTTTCTAGTTTCAGAGAGCAAATTAATTAATTAATTAATCTTAGGGAGGGAGGGGCAGCAGGAGAGGGAGAGAGAGAACCCCAAGCAGGCTCCATGCCCACCACAAGCATGTGGGTCTCGATCTCATGACCCTGAGATCATGACCTTAGCCAAAATCAAGAGTTGGACACTTAACCTACTGAGCCATCCAAGTGCCCCCAGAGAACAAATTTAGATGGCAAGGAATAGCATGTTATTTCAATCTATTTGATTCTTATGTTTCAGGTAATGAGGAGCAAGAGCTCAACTACTAAGGGATATCTCAAAAAAAAATTATCAGAATCTACTCTGTTCCTACGTTTAAACAATGGAAGTCAGATAGTGAGAGATCATCCTCAAAGGAGGAAAATTATGCAAATAAATACCATTTATCCTATTAGCTTTAATATGTTCTCAAATAATTATTCCTTTATTCAAGAAATATTTTCCCTTAAAGAAAAATGACTTCCCTTTATGCCATCAGATTGGCAAAACGTGAATACTGTATAACACTAATTGTGGATGTGGGGAGATTTTGCAGGTAGAATGCAACCTTCTTGCATCCTTATGGGAGTTCAAATGGGTTGGGCCATTCTGAAGAGTGATCTGGCAGTATTTAATTAAATTACATATGTATATTCCCTAAGACCCAGAAATCCCACTATGAGCATAAATTACCCAAACAACTCACCAAAGACTCACAAAAGGACTTGAATGAGGATGACCAGTAAAGCACCTTTAATTTTAATTTTAATACAGAGGAATTAGAGGCAACTAGATGTCCATCACAAGGGAAATGGACAGGTAAAATGATGAAGGCAGCAGTTATAAGCAATGAACTGAATGTACGTACAAAAACATGTATGGGCTTTAAATAGAATATGTGAAGAACAAAAAAACCCAGAATATTATAGCATACTAGCATTAGTACAAATTAAACACACACACAAATATGTGTTACAAGGATACAAAAATATCAAAGGACACACATCAAACACATTAGAGTTGATGCCCATAACGTAATCATTTAAAGGACCAAAATAAAACAAATGGCTTTCTATGGAGCAATGTTGAACACTTTCCTGCATTCAAGGTAATACTTAACCAATTTTCTGGGGAATGAAAGGGAGAAATATTGAGTGCTGACTATAGGCTAGGTAGTGTGTCTTTCCCCCATCCTTGGAATCCAAAGAATATCCTTGCCCTTGGAAACCTCACAGTCTAGCTGGGAAAATTAACAGGTTAATAAAAATCCATTTGATAAGTGCTATGGTAGAATTTGGTGAAAATTGCTGTGGAACACTGTTTGGGATCACGATATAATATTAATTTGTATATATGTGAGTCTGTTACTTGATACATATGTCATTTTCATCACAATGATGACAAATATATCATACTTTAATGAGTTGGGCTTTTTTCTTTTCTTTTCTTTTCTTTTCTTTTCTTTTCTTATTTTTAACCTGTCTCTAGGTTGTCTCCTATCTTTCTGCTTTGGTAATGACTAAGGGTTGCCGGTAGTAGAAATGTTGGAGTGCCATCTGCTGGTGGAAATGTTTTAAATTCCCCATCTATCTCCCAGTCCATTTTCAAAAACAAAACTATCAAATATATCATAGGATATCTGGGCTTGAAGGAAACTTAGAGATCATCTATCTCAGGTGTCTGGTTTTAGAGAGGGGAAATATCTCCTCATAAGATGCATCTAATTTAAGGGAAACGCACACGTATGCACAAAAGCTCACTCACACACACACACACACACACACACACACAAAACCTCTTCCATCACCACTGTAACAGCTTCACATAACTTTATCGTAAAGACTCACAAAGCTAAACTACCTAAATTTTCCCAAATAAACATATAAAAAAGGGGTCCATAGATATGTTTAGATATTCATATGAGCTCATTTCCCGGTAAAACAATCTTAAGGAAGGCAGCTTACTGCAGTGCTAAACAAGTGACCTTAGGTTCACTATTTATTAAGAAGCCTTAAGGAAGTTCTTTAACTTCCCTGAATCTCAATCTCTTTATATGTAAAACAAGAATAGTTATCTAATTTACAGAGTTATTGTAATAATTTTGGGGGGTACATGTGAAAATAAAATGCCTAGCAAGGTCACAGAAACATTTACTGGCTAAATAAACCTCTAATACTAATTTAAATATGCCTTCTAATTCATCCTCAATGACACTAGATTTTCCTCTCATTTATTTGATATTTATACTTAATATAAATAATTTGCCAGCTCTAAGAAATTCCATACAATTAATTCCCATAAAAACAAACGGAAGGCAAAACGTGTTTTAATAGTTCATTGTACATCTGGTCAGATCATACTTCTGCTCTAAAGTCTTTCTATTCAAAGTGTGGTCCACAGATCCAGCAGCATAATAGAAATGCAGAATCTCAGGCTCCATCCCAACCTAACAAATTAGAATCTAAATTTTAACAAGTTCTTTAAGTGATTACAATTCTGATTTAAAGTCTGAGAAGTATTACTTTAGGGGACAGCAAATAGAACCTGAGCTCCATTATTTCAGAAGATGTTTCCAGAACTAGCTGCTCTGCTCTTCTTGGCTAAATTTATATATGTTTTAGCAATTAAGTACTGAAATGTTTTCAGTTCTTTAAAACTAATCTTTGTATAACACATAGCACTTAACATTACAGCCCATGGAAAGAAGGGAGAAAGGAAAATGCAATACTACTGTGTCATTAAAATGATGTTCCAAAGCCAAAGAAGACAGAAATTGACTGGGTAAACACTGCAAGGAATACAAAGCTGCAGGCCTTCTGTTACTGATAGTGAATAAGCAATTGTAAAATATGGAACAGATCAGTCAGAAACATCATGCAAATTAATGCCCACAGACGTGTCTATGCATCTTCATGAGAGGAATGATAGATGAAGCAGCAATGTCAAATCTAGCAACAGCCAGCACCAGCTAGGGAAACAACTCCCAGTTGCTGGGAAGTCTGGAAGTCCAGGTGATGTAAAAGCATAAACTTCATAAAATTGGGTATGGCCCACCTGAGCTTTTAACCACATTCTCTAAAAACAAGTACTGTGTTACTCTATCCTGTGAAGACAAAATTATCAAATATTTATTTAGTATCCACTCCGCACACGGCATGATGTAAAACAAAGTCACACTATTAAAGGGAAAGAATAGGCACACAGTAGCATGCACAGAGGTAAACAGGAAAAAACTTTTTGCCAGATGAAGACTTAATATGAAAGACTCAATATGAAAATAAAGCTGATGTCACTGTAAGCCCTTCATCATTTCAAGTATGAAATCCATTTACCCCCTCATGCAGATAAATAATAATACTCAAAATAAGTAACTTTCTTGAGCGCTCATTAAGTACCAGGAACTGTGCAGTGTTTTAATGCATTATCTCATTTCATCTTTACAATAAAACTAATAGGCAGGTTCTCACAGCCTTATTTTAAGAAAAAACTGAAGCTTAGAGAGTAACCAGCTGGAAGTAACGAGTAAGACGTAGCCAGGGGATTCAAATCTAGGTCTGTCATTCCAGAAGCTAAACTCTTTTTTATTTTTAGAGAGAGAGAAGGAGCACACAAGCGAGTGGGGAAGAGGGGTGGAGGGAGGGAGGGAGGGGGAGAGAGAGAGAGAGAGAGAGAGAGACAGAGAGAGAGGGAGAGGGAGAATCTCAAGCAGGCTCCACACCCAGCATGGAGCCCGAAGTAGAGCTTGATCCCACAACCTTGGGACCATGATCTGAGCCAAAATCAAGATTCAGGCATTCAACCAACTAAGCCACCCAGCCTCCAGAGCCTAAACTCTTAATCACTCAGATATTCTAAACCAGTCTATGTCACTTATAAGTAGGCCCATATATTTAGAGTTAATAAACATTTAAATCAATATAGCTTATCCTTTAACTTTCTCTCCTCAATCTAAATGGTACTCCCTTCTGTATAACAGAGGATATAGTCTGAAGAAAACACATTTTATTTTCTTTTTCAGCAATATTGATCATTTGATTTTCTCTACAGATTTTGAATTTGATACACAATGTATAGTAATGTATAAAAACTAAATCTGTGCCCATAATTATGTCTATGTTTACTAAGCATATTGTGGGTAGAGAGTAAGGCATATAGAATATGGCTCCCAAAGCTTCAGAAATCCCTTAATGCATAGGCACACATTCTGATTTATGTTCATTCATTCTCTCTCCCTCCCTCTTTCTCTCTCTCTCTCTCTCTCTCTCTCTCTCTCACACACACACACACACACACACACACACACACACACACACACAGGAGCTCTAAAGCTGTGAAGCTAGAAAAGTTCTCCTAATCCACCTTTCCTTTCTAAAAGTTCAGGCAAACTAATTTTGCATAAAAATGAACAACAAAAAAGAATCACAATTGACATCATGCAAAAATACTGTAAGAAAAAAGAGAACAAAGGTTGAATGATCTCTTTAGAAATAATAAAATCATGCCAGAAAAGATGTGCCCATAAAAACTATAACCTAATATTTCAAAGCAGTAAAGAGAAATAAGAAACTGGCAGAGGATATGAAAGAAGAGCATAAATCACAAGTAGAAAAACTCTAAAGTGGGATGACGGAACTCAAGAAAGAATTAAAAATAAAAGAAAAACATTATTTTATAAATGAAGAACAAGAGAACTGAAAGAGTAAATAAATATAAAACATATTGCCTTAAGGAGGGAGGCGGATTGAGGGACAGGTGAAACAGATAAAGGGGATTAACAGTACACTTATCATAGGGGTGCCTGGGTGGCTCAGTCAGTTAAGTGTCTGACTTCATTCAGCTCAGGCCATGATCCTCGTGGCTCATGAGTTTGAGCCCTATATCGGGCTCTCTGCTGACAGCTCAGAGCCTGGAGTCTGCTTCAGATTCTGTGTCTCCCTCTCTCTGTGTCCCTACCGTGCTCGCTCGCTCGCTCTCTGTCTCTCTCTCTCTCAAAGATAAATAAGCATTAAAAAATTAAAATGTACACTTTATGAGTACTGAGAAATGTATAGAATTGTTGAATCATTACACTGTATACCTGAAACTAATTTATTAACACTCTATGTTAATTATACTTTAGTAAAAAAAATTTTTAAAGAAATATTCAATTTTAAAAGATGGGCATGGAGGATGGCACTTGTCGGGATGAGCACTGGGTGTTATATGGAAACCAACTTGACAATAAACTATATTTTAAAAAAAATAATAAAATTTAAAAACTAAAAGACAATGAGATAAAAAAGAAAAAGATATAAAAATTTTAAAAGAATTTCAGAGAAAGTGACAAACACAGAAATAGTTGGGGGTGAAAAGGTCTAACAAATGTATAATAGGAGATCCTGAAGAAGAAAACCAAAGCAGAACAAAATAAACATGAAAAACCATTATTTAATAAAACTTGCCTGGAAAAAAAAACTACATATTGAAAGGACACTGTGTATCACAGAATGACAAATACCTAGACATATTCTAGTAAAATACCAGATAAAAAAGTAAAGAAAATATCTTGGCTCCATAAAGCTTGGAGAAAAAAAGATAATATTCTTTGGTCACAGGTAAAAAGACCAAATTACTTATAAGGGAAAGTAAATCAATTTTATCATCAATTTTCAACAGCAACTCTTAATGCTGGGAGACAATAACATGGTATAGGTAAGATCTTCAAGGACAGAAAATAGTAGCCAAATATTCTATACCAAGCCAAACTGACTTTTAAGTGATGCACAGAAAAACTGTTAGGGACACATAAGAACTCAAGGAATATTGTTCTCCTGAGGCCTTCCAGAGAAATCTATTAAAGAATAAACTTTAGATAACTCAACAACTGGAGAGAAATCTAGGTTAAGAACCATATTAACAATATATTTACTTATAGAACTAAGACTAAATGATAGCTGTAAGGGAGAGAAAACAGCACCAATGGGTATAACGGTCTAACAATGTAGATTCAGTAAAACCATCCAAAACATGGGGAATGATGAAAAAAGTAGAATAAGCTTGCTGATTAACTGGGAGTAAAAGTTATTACTTCAAATCAGTTGCTGGGGAAGAAGAAATGGGGAAGGGAAGAAGTCATCTGGCTAATTGTAATACTGATTCACATAGAAAGCTGACAAAAATCAAAATACAAGTGGACTAAGATATTATGTGGACATATTAAACTTTTACAATTAGCTTGTTTTACTGATCTGACTTGGAAGCATATAGATATTTTAATTAATTATAAAAGAAAAAATTTCTAAAGCAGCCCTTAAAAATTGAATATAAAATGAAACAAATCAACCTGAATGTATATCCATGTGGGGAATAATTATACACAGAGGAAACATTTTAAGTGACTTTAAAGTCCAGTAATTTATACATCTCTAATAGTAGTAACTGTTGGTGGTAGTGTTGGTATTATTATTCTTAGATCATTATATGTGTAATGTGAAATAAAGCAAATTAACTTTAATGTACTGTTCTATTTTATACTTTCATATCTAGCATTCTTGAGAACAAACCAGAGTTCTCAGCACTGAAGGAAAGAAAACTGGAATAACAGGTAAATAAGATGAGTTTAAGTTAAAATCCTACAGTAGTGAATTTGAATTGGAAGTATACTAAGAATTCAAACTGTATTTTATCCTTAAAAAATCATTATTTCCCAGTTCCACCCACTGAAATAGCCTAGAAACAATGACCAACCTAGCAGCAATGAGCATCCTTAATGCACAGATTTGCCTACTATGAACAATCACAGATCCTTGGGAAAAGAACACTGCAAAAAGAGAGACAATCATATATGATGTGCCTCCTGATGGAAGAACACAGAATTATCTATGAAGATGTCCTGAAGGGAGAAAAAAAGAACCTGGATCTCCAAATGCAACTACAAGTTTTCAAGAAAATACAAAGAGCAAAGGAATACATTAAACATCAAGGAAATGCAAACAGGAAAGTCCAAACATGGAGAAGTTCTCAGGACAAATGATCTATTTTCTTACACACACACACACACACAAAAAAAAAACTGCAAGAGTAGGAGGAGCTCTTTAGATTAAGAGAAACTTAAAAAATACAGCATCTAATCACATCATGATTCAAATAAAATGAAAAAAAAATCCAGAGTATTTATGAGGCAATTGGAAATTTGATTATGTGATGATATTAAGGAATCAATGTTAATTCTTTCATGTGATATGACTCTATAAGTGATATAACTACACAGTTATAGTTATGTTTTCTTAAAAAAAATTTAGTTTATTTTTGAGAGAGAGAGAGAGAGAGAGAGAGACAGAAACAGAGTACGAACAGGGGAGGGGCAGAGAGAGAGGGAGACACAGAATCCAAAGCAGGTTCCAGGTTCTGAGCTGTCAGCACAGAGCCCCACGCAGGGCTCAAACTCATAAGCCATGAGATTATGACCTGAGCTGAAGTCAGACGCTCAGCTGAGTCACCCAAGAGCCCCAATAGTTATGTTTTTATTAATGACCTTCTCTTTTAGAGATACATGATGAAATATTTATGAAAATGTTATCAAGCTCTGAACCTGTGTGGAGAAGCCCTAGAAGAGCATCTGCTTACAAGTAAGATTAAATAATAACTATAACAAGGTGGTATATCACTTAGGGTTTGAATCATCTGATCACCTGTATCTGATTTTAAAAGAGGAATTAAAATTCCCTTTAACCACAACTCTAACTTTCACTGCTAGGTTCCCCCATATTCACACCCCAGCTTGCCCTTCATTCCTTCCTTATACTCTTCCCATTATGAAAGTTCCCTTTAAGGAAAAACTAGAGCATCAAAGATGAAACAGAACTCAGGTTGTCATGGTAATGTTTAAAAAGCAAGAAAAAGTCCTCAGAGTTAATGATGCATCCTAAAGTATTTATAAGTGAAATTACATGTTGGGATTTGCTTTAAAATACTCTACAAAAAAGGAGAGAGAGGGAAGATAGCTGAAAAAAAGTTCTCAAAACGTTGTAATTATTGAATCTAAATGATAGATACATGGGGTTCATTATATAATTATATTTTGTAGTCTTTTGGATAGCCTCCACAATAAAGGGGCTTTTTTTAAGTGAAAAAAATATATATGGCCTGAGAATTCTCCTTCTTTCTCTGTCTTTAGCCCAAATGTAATGACTGTAAAGCAAGTTAAAGATATATGTTTAACGAATTCTAGACAAGGAAAATGGAACCTAAGAAAATAGGGCTCTAAGTCTAGGCACTAAAATCTGGAAGAGTCAGATCCAAGACATCAAGCCACCCATAAGAACAGGACTAATTTCCAAGAGAAACAAAGAATGCAAGTCTTCTCTCCTGAAGTCACATGATACAGATCTTTAGCAGGGCACATAAAAAATGGGCAATAGGACAGACAGGTGGATGGATGGACAGACAGATGGAAAGACAAACAGGGGGAGTGATGGATAAATAAAGGATCCAGTAACCGATGGACCCTCTAAAAAAATGAATGCTACAGAGAAAGGGAGTGGCCATTAAGCTATGATGACAAAAAAGGAAGCCATGACACCCTGGCTAATGAGGATATATGCACAGCCCTGATACCAGGAACAGGACTTCTAAAATCCAATCTGAAGCAAGCCCATGCCCATATAGAAAATAAAGGCATATAAATCACTAACCAGCCTGGCATCTTGTATACAACTTCTCTGATACCATTTGTATAAATAAGGAGTAGCCAAATGCTTGTTAACAGTGTGAGGCAAGAAGTCCAAGGAGACAGAAACAGAAACTAAGAACTTGGAGCTCCTAAACTGTAATCTATCAATCAATGGACACAGAGACAAAAAAGGGCCTTTTAGCTCCTGCATCACAACTGCCTTAGCAAGAGATAACATCTCTGGAACTGCTCAACATTTTCAGAGCTTCCCATTCTGTCTGAAATCACTTCTCAGGAGGCTAAATGCAGTTAATGACATTCTCTAACAGGGATATACTACAGCTGTTTGAAAAACAATTTTTTTCTCAATTTCCAAATAGAAAACTGGAGCAAGTCTTTATAGAATATAAAGTCAAACCACACAACTCTTAGCTAGGAAACAGACTTCATAGAAATCTCACATGGATATAACTTTTTAAACTAGAACAAAATTCTGCAAGGGTACTCATTTCTGGTCTACTTCTCATTCAAAAAAAATCATTTAATTAAATTAGAACTGCAAGGGACTTTAGAAATAATTTAATTCAGTCCTTCATTTTCACAGATGTGGAAACTTAGGCTCTTGGAGGGCCAAAGGGGAAAAGTCATATAGCAAGTCGGAGACTGAGTTAGATCTAGAATCCAGTTCTTCTAAAACCCGGTATTATGGCTCTTGGAGAACTGGAGTAGTTTTGCATTCAACTTCTAATTTTTTCCTATCAAGATGAAGGCAAGCTAAGGTGAAATCTTTAAAGTTTATCTTACTGCTTGCAGTGAACTCTTTTTGTTATCATTTCCCCTCTGTGCATTCTGTTCTCTCTATAAATGGTCATGTAGATGCCATGAGCCAAGGGGAACTTTCTGGACACCTATGCCTTAGCACCCTAAGGGTAGGGTGACCATATAATTTTTCATCCAACATGGGATACTTCTCAGACCTAAGGAGTTATTACTAATAAGTACACAAGGACCAAGATATAAACCGGGCTCTCCGGGACAAACTGGAACATATTATGGTCACCCTACTGAAGTATTACCTGCTTTGTCTAGGCCAGAAAGGATCTCAGAAACAGCCCTCTCCCTTCCTTCCTTTTATTTAATCCTGACCCATCTTATTGAATATTCCTTCCTCCCCACCTTCATTCCTCCACTCCCATTCCTTGGGTCCATCCTGGGGATATATAAAAGCCCATTCACTTTGAATCATCCCTTTTTCCAGCTATAGCATCCTCTTTGGTCTTCTTTATCCCCTCTTCCCCCAAAAAAGATGACTATAGTATAGCCCCTTGGACAGCCAACATCATCCCAGGTACTAGCCCAAACCAGGTTCCTCAGGACAGAATATCGAGGACATAGGACTATAAGAGAGCCCTTCTACTGGGAGTGAAGGTAAGAGACTATCATAGGAAGGTGCTTATGTGTTATGTGTGTGATGTGAAATCCTGGTAATGTTAATGATGATTAAAAGTGCATGGTATCATGAACATATATATATATGACAACAGCAAAATAAGATACTAAAAATTTGGTTTTATTATACTATTTTGTGATGATACTTTATATGCCCAAAATAACAGCATCTAACTCATCTTATTATCACACTTAGTACTTTGCCTACAGTAAGTGTCCAAAAAATGTTTGTTGCAAAATGAATAAAACTAAGTTTAAACTATTCTATCACATACATATAACAATATTACTACTTACAACAATAATTATAATAGCTGCATTTACTAACACCTATAATGGGCCAGATACAATGCTGTGCTTCATATACATTTTCTTTACTAATGCCTATTTGCTCTACAACCAAAGAACTGTTCTATGTATCACTAAATGTCTTTATTTCATTAGCATATAAAACAGAAAAGTGTTAAAATTTCATAGTTGAGTACTTGCTTAGCATGATTATCCAGTCATAATTTTTAAAGGAATTTTGCTTCGAGCCCAGGATTTTTCACTATGTTTTTTAATATGTATCATTCTCAAAGAACATATTAGCCCCTTCTCTTCTCCTGTGCTCTCACCTGAGCATTCATAGCCTCATCCAAATTATATCTATAAGGCTCTTTTATGTATTCTAGAGTTTTTTAAAAAATCTGTGTTTCTTTTTAATCTGTGCTTAGAGTCTTGAAAATCCCATAACTGGCAAGTAGTATAACTGCTATTAGTAACAGCAGACAAGAAACAATATTGAGTTCTATTCTCTGCAGGGGTTATTAAATCAGTGACAGTGACACATGTACACAGAGAGGCAACTTCATTCTTTTCAAGCCACATGGGTACCATTTAGTTCAAGGGAAGTGCCCGAGTACAACAAACCAAATGCCAGCAAATGGCATGGGTACTGGAAAGAATACTGTAAGATAAAAATATTATCCTACTATAGTAGTGTGAAGTATTTATAACTGTAAAATAAAGCAAAAAATGATGACTGCAACCATCTGCATTGATTATTTTAAGATTATGTGATAGGATTATGTGGTAGGAATAGAAATACTAAATCATAGTTCTATATTACCCAAAGTCATAACCTTTAAGTTACTCAAAGTCACAACCTTTAAGTTACCAGGTCAATTCTGAAAGCATGAGACAAAGAGAAAAAAATGGATAGTGACTGTCGTCTGGTAGGTTTTTATCTAATTACACAGAAAATATTTAAAGCAAACATGGTGAAAAGCTGCTGGGAGTAAATTTATTCTCCATTCAAATCAAGATACTCCCCAGGGAGTAGAAAGAGACATAGCATAAAAACAATCATGTCTACCATGTTATAGCTTTATAAAGTACACACACATACACAGACGCTCAGGGCTTAGAAAGCAACTTGAATTAAAAAATAAGAAGAATGTGTTTTGACTGAGAGAAAAACAATTTTGCTAGGTCCTGGAAGAAAGCAAATCCCAACTTTACACCAGTAAAATGTTTCGATACTTATCTTCAAATAATCTGCTGGTCTACTTTTAAAATCATGGGTGCACCAATCCAAACCTGCAAATATTGGGATTCTTTTTCCTTATTTCTACAGAGATAAAACCTACCTCTATGGGATACATTAATAAATATTTTTCCACTTATTTGTTGTTGACCCAAAAATTAAATCAAGGAAAAGGGTACTTAGCAAATAGTACAATAAACATTCAGAATAATGTGCAGAATAGACAACATTCAGTACAATATAAATTAATTACAAAAAATAATTAGAATACTAAGAATCAAAGAAATTAGAAATAAAACAATTTCATTTTGTCCAACTAATTAAAACAGACTAAAATATTAATGCCCAGGATATAACTAATTTTTGCCAAAGCTATAACAATTGAATACTTTCATCTATTTCTCATGGAATAGTAAAATGATATAACCTTTCTAGGGAACAATTTGGCAATATATATCAAATGCATTAAAAATTACTGTTATTTATTTATTAAGATAATATTTCCAATTAGGAATTCATGCTAAGTCATGCATTTAGAACGATACAGAAGAATCTGTGTAACAAATATTAGTACAGAGCATTATTTACAGTTAGGAAGAACCTAAATGTCTAACACTGTGCATAAACTGTTGTTCAAGTAACATTTTCTCTCATTAATATAAACTGCTAACACCCTAACCCCTAACCCCAACCTTAATCCCTAACCTCTCAATCTAATCATAAACCCTAGCCCAAGCCCTAACCCTATCTCCTAACCTTAAATTGAAGCCTCTGAGAGTTCTCTAAATTGCAGGATACTAGGCACATACCCTCGCCCTGGCCCAAATCCTAACCCTAACCCTGACCATAAACCTTAACCCTATATATGAGAAGAAAACAATAAATAAATGTTTAACAATAAAAGTATATTTAAATAACTCATGATGCAATATAATATTAGAGTCTATCCTCACAAAGTGATCTGCCCATGCAGGCCATATCTGGAGGGACAAGGATAAGTCAGAGAGCTTCTGGGGAGAGAAATCAGGTGGTAGACATCTGAATACAACATCTTATGAAGGTCAGTCAAAGAAAGGCCCTAAAAAGACTTCTTAGCTAGAAAAGGGACTACAAAAGAGAGGCCTCAGATACTGAAAGGACAGAAAAGTGGTCTCCAAACTTTTTGACCAAATTTTAATAGATCAAACGTACATTAATTTATGAATTATATAGATTTACTATGATACACTAAAAATACACACAAATATAAATCAAGAAGTAGATCATCTCTTTCATTCTCCTGGGACACTTGCATCCCACTTTGAGAAAAATCAAAAAGAAGCTAGAGTACTTTGTTCTGTTTTGCTATGGAGAGCAAAGACCAACAGGTAAAAAGCAAAGGAAAATAAAATTTGGGCTCAATCTAAGAAAAATCTACCAAGGAAAACTGTTCAACAAAAATGAAATGGATGCCATATGAGGTAATAAGTTCAGTCTCACTGGATGAAACCATGAAAAGACAGAATAATGGAAGGGGTTGGTTCTTCATCAAGTGATATCTCTACAAGCCTTTCCACCTCTGAGGGTACTCTAGATACCACCCCGCCCTCCATGTTAGAAGGCATTTAATAGAAATCCCTAGCATTTGTGCACCCTGGTCGTTTTTGGAACAGTTAGCTGACTCTTCATAGTATAAATGCCATATGCACAATATAATAAAATATAAATTCTTAAATTCCTAAGAGGATGAAAACTTCAAGATGTCTATCATATAATGCAATCTAATATATGTGTACCTCACTTTATGAAAAACTAACATGTAAAACTCCAAACTTAATAAATTAGGGACAGTAAAACCCTTCATAATACTCTGACAATGAATATATGTAAAGTAATATGTATGTCAGAAAAAAGTTTCAAAGGTATACATGGCTATTTCTGGGTTTACTTTTTTAATTTTTTAATGTTTTATTTATTTTTGAGAGACAGAGAGATGAAGAGAGAGAGAGAGAGAATATATGAGTAGGGAAGGGGCAGAGAGAGGGAGACAGACTCTGAAGCAGGCTCCAGGATCTGAGCTGTCAGCATAGAGCCTGACACAGGGTTCAAACTCGTGAACTATGAGATCATGACCTGAGCTGAAGTTGGACACTTAACTGACGGAGCCACCCAGGCACCCCTCTGGGTTTACTTTTCTATATTTCCAAAACATTCTATAATAAATACATACTACTTATGTAATCAGAAGAAAACAGTACTTGAAGAAACAAAATTTAAACTACAAGGTTAAAGAAGGGTACTTAGGAACTCCCAGAATGCAAATTTTATTGTTATCATTATCATTATTACTTTATGTAAGTTCAAAAAAGCCTAGCAGAAATAATGCTGTCAACGCCAATAATAACTGATGCTTAATAAATAACTTAGTATTAAATTATTATACTTACTACTTACAGTATATCAAAATCTGTAAGGAAAAAGATTAGAGGACATTTTACTTAAAAAGAAAGAGAAAGACATTACCAATGATTACACCATGAGATTACTTTAAATACTTAAAAATGCATTTAAAGTTCTGGAATCTGAGAGATTTAAACTCAAATCCCAATTTTGCCATAAACTAGTTGTTTGAGAGTGTGCTCGTTACTTAAATTCTCTGATCTCTACTTTATTCACGTATAAATGGCAAAGAGGAGGAGGAGGAAGTGAAGAAGGGTTACATCTATATTCACGGGACTGTTTTAAGAAACAATGCAAGTGAAATGTTTAACACAATTACTGGCACATAGTAGATGTTAGCCACAAAAAATTTAACTTTTTTTGAGAGAGAGAGAGAGAGAGAGAGAGAGAATCCGAAGGAGGCTCCTCACTGACAGCAGAGAGCCAGATGCAGAGCTCGAACTCATGAACTGTGAGATTATGACCTGAGCTAAAGGCAGATGTTTAACCAACTGAACCACCCAGGCACCCCAGCCACAGAAAAATTTAAAGAGCAATTGCCCCTCTGTTCCAATATATTTAATATAATTTAATTTATGAAACTTTGATTAGTCTAATATTTCCCATAAATACACCTGTTACATACCTCTAAGTATACTTTAAGTATACTTTGTAGAATTCATTTTCAGTTAAGAACCTCTTGTAACAGACTATAAGACAACCAATGTTTTTTCAAACTTTAACAGGCATACAAATCACCTGGGGATCTTGTTAAAACACATATTCTGATTCAATAGGTCTATGAAGAGCCTGAGATGTTGTAGTTCTTACAAACCACCAAGTGATGCTGATGGTACTGGTCCATCCACTATAATTTAAATAGTAAGACAATGATTATATTAAATTTACGAAGCTAGTCACTCAGTTATTTAAAAAATTGGCAGGTAGGCCAGCAGTACTGATCTAGTATAGTAAATGTAGAATGGTTCTTGAAGTCTGTTTTAACTAGGAACTGCATTCAGCTGCTTCTGACATCTGGGTATTCTCTCTCTCTCTCATTAACATAAGGTCTGAAGGTAGGCAGTCCAGGACTGTTATGGTGGCACCACATTGTCATTAGGGTCTCAGACTCCTATTTCTCTATTCCACTATCCTTAGCATTGGCATGCAGCTTCCATTCTTAAGGTTCTTTCATATTCACAGAACAGGTGCTGGAATACATGTGATAACATCTAATTTCTAGACAGGAACAAGGAAAATGAGAAGAAGAGCCCAGCTCAGTCATTCCTGAAAGTCCCATCCAACCATTTCCCACTTATTTCTCATGGCCACTCCTAGTTGAAAAGAAGATTGAGAAATAGTCTTTTGCTGCCTCATATAAAATTGGGATTCTGTTTATTAAAAAAAAAAAAGAGGAGAAGATGAACATTGAATAGGCAAACTGGCATTCACCACCAGAGAATTCAACAAATCTAGGTTTAAATCCCAGCTCTACCACACTAACTCTGTGATCTTAGGCAAATTACTTGCATTCTCTGACCTTCTATATCTTCATCAGTAAAAATTAGTATAAAAATAACCACTTCATAAAGTTGGTGAGGGGATTAAATGAGTTAAAGGATGGGGGCGCCTAGGTAGCTCAGTCAGTTGAGAGTCCAACTCTTGATTTCAGCTCAGGTCATGATACCAGGATCATGGAATCAAGCCCCACATCAGGTTCCACGCTGAGCATGGGGGCCTGCTTAAGATTTTCTCTCTCTCTCTCTCTCTCTCTCCCCCCCCCCAATCTGTCCCTCTCCCCTGTTCATGTTCTCTCTCACTCTCTAAAATAATAACAATAATAATAATAAATGAGTTAAAGTATGTAAGTAAAAGGAGCTGCTACACAGTAGTGTTAAGTAAATGAAAGGTTCAGATTATTTCTTTACTGAAGTAGTATGTATTCTGCAGTGGAAGACAAGAGTAATAGTGAAATGTTTAAAAGAAACTATGTTCTAGACACATATTTCCCTTTTTAAAAATGCCTCTTTTGGGACACCTGGGAGGTTCAGACAGTTTAAGCATTCAACTCTTGATTTCAGCTCAGGTCATGATCTCGCCATCATGAGATCGGGCCCAGCATCAAGCTCTGCGCTGGGCGTGGAGCCTGCTTGGAGCCTGCTTGGAATTCTCTCTCTCCCTTTCTCTCTGCCCCTCCCCAACTTGCACTCTCTATTTCTCTCTGAAAATAAATATTTTTAAATGCCTGTCTTATTTCTAGACTTAAAAATGCCAAAGATAACTGATTACATCATCAAAATCACAATTTGTAAAAACATTATTTTCCTCCTAGTCATTGAACTCATAAACTCCCTGGATCTTCATTTATCTTCAGAAAAAAAGAAGTCTCATTCCCAAACAATAGAGTTGCAATTGTTGTTCTTTTTTGATAGATGACAGAACCAATTAGGAAGAAGTGAAAAATGGCTTTTTTTCATGAAAAGGTTGTATTGTTCTTTACTGATACCACAGAACATGATGGCATATAAGTGAGCTATCTCAGAGCAATGGTACAAGCAAACTACATACAGGAAGTCAGGATGATGCTGGATTTTTAGACCAAGAACATCCACTCTGATAAAGAACACGTTCACACTGAAAAAACAGAGGTGAAAGAATTACAGTTTTCAATAAAAATCGAGGTCTTTATTCTTTACCTAAGGGGAAGTCCACTTAGCTAAAAGAGATTCCTAAATTATAAATAAAAGCTCAGGTTCCAATTTCCTATACTGTAACTAAAAGACTAACATTCGTTTGTCAAATACAATAGTTCATCAGAATACCATATAAACCAATTTTTGAGTGATAAATTTTGGCAAGTTCCAAATTCAATGCATGAAGAAACTTCATAAGTAAATATGAATGCCCAATGTACACAAGACAGAAACATTTAATAACCTCCATCTTTGTCCCATATGGGCCTTCCCAGGACTCTTTTCATTATGGGAAATCAAGCTATGACAGACAAAACCCATGGGAAACATAAAATGTCTTCCTCCCACCTCGGAGACTGGCAAGCCACCAGGGGAGGCAGACTAAATAAATTCTATATTTGCATATTGCTGTCAGGGAATACACTGAGTAAATAAAACAGACGTGACTTTCTTGAAAAATCCCATACTCTATATATGAAAATTCACAATGGCACATATTTTTAAATTGATGTCAGAAGAGATCCAAAGGCCATCTCAGCAGCATATCCTTTAGAGACTGCTTCTAGCAACCCAAAAATGAGGCAGAATGGGGTTGTGCACAGAGCCCATGACTACAAGTCCAGGAGAATTAGATTCTTGACTAGTTTTGCCATTCATTGTTGTGTGACCCTGGACAAGTCTCTTCAGCTTTCTAGATCAGAAGTTCTTCAAAGTCCCTTTTGACTCCTTGATAAGCAAGAAACAGATTGTGTAAGACCCTGTAGATCATGGTAAAGAGTATGGACTTTATTCTCCGTGTACCATAAAGTCAAAAGTCCCTTTTGACTCCTTGATAAGCAAGAAACAGATTG
Source organism: Cryptoprocta ferox (assembly GCA_028646485.1). Taxonomy (NCBI): domain Eukaryota; kingdom Metazoa; phylum Chordata; class Mammalia; order Carnivora; family Eupleridae; genus Cryptoprocta; species Cryptoprocta ferox. Next base: position 54,092,948 of record CM053561.1, read on the forward strand.
TGTAAGACCCTGTAGACCATGGTAAAGAGTATGGACTTTATTCTCCATGTACCAGAAAGTCATTTAAGGATTTTCAACAGAAGAATTAAAAAATCTTACATACATTTTTAAGAAGGTTATGATGGCTGTGGTGTGGAGAGAGGATCGTAGGGAGACAAGAATCTAAGCAAGCAGATGAGCAGGACACATGATAAATTACTGGGCCTAGACTAAAGTAGTAGCAGTAAAGATGCCAAGAACTGCACTGAAATGAGATCTATTTTGAAAGTAGAGCCAAGAGGGGTGCCTACGTGGCTCAGTCGGTTAAGCGCCCGACTTTGGCTCAGGTCATGATCTCACGGTTTGTGGGTTCAAGCCCCACATCGGGCTCTGTGCAGACAGCTCAGAGCCTGGAGCCTGTTTCAGATTCTGTGTCTCCCTCTCTCTCTGCCCCTCCCCCACTCATGCTCTGTTTCTCTCTGTATCAATAATAAATAAACATAAAAAATTAAAAAAAAAAAGAAAGTAGAGCCAAGAACACTGGTTGATGGAGTGAGGATAACGAGAATAACACTACATAACCTCATAAGGTTATTGTAAGGATTAACATTTTAAATGGCTTAACATTGTGCTTATCTTTGCTCAACAAATGGTGGCTGCCATTATTATTATTTTATTTTATATCTCTACAGAGCCAAGCATTGTAATTTATAAATATTAAGTACCTAATAAATTGTTGCTTAAAAATGAACACTTAAATAACTTCACCTTTTTCAAGAATGATCTACTTATCTTGAAGACTACTTAATAACATTTGATAACCTAGCTTTCTCATCTTGATACTAAATCATATAATGTGCATGCATTCAAAAAGTACACTTAACTATTAAGTATTAAAACCATGATTTCATTTCCTTCACAATTTGAAGCCTGTGGAGGAACTAAGGAACCAAAAGCATATATGACACACAGCAAACAAATAGCTAAATGGCAGAAGCAGGCCCTTCTTTAAATATGAATGGATTAAACTTTTCCATTAAGAAGCGAGACTGGCAGAATAGATTTTTAAAAATGATCCACTTCTGTATTCTCTATTACAGACTCAATTTATTGATTTTTTTATATTTTTCCTTTTTTAATTTTAGAGACAGAGAGATAGAAAGTGCACAGATTGGGGAAGAGGAGCAGAGGAGGGGGAGAGAGAGAGAGAGAGAGAGAGTGAGAGAGAGAGAAAATCTTAAGCACACTGAGCATGGAGCCCAACACGGGGCTTGATCCCACAACCATAGGATCATAACATGAGTTGAAATCAAGAGTTAGACACTCAACTGACTGAGCCACTCAGGCACCCCAACAGACTTATTTTAGATACAAAGACACAAAGGATTGAAAATAAAAGGATGGAAAACTATATTCCATGCAAATAGTAACCAAAAGGGAATAGGAGTAGCTCTACCACTATTAGACAAAAATATGCTTTAAAACAAAATATGCTGCAAAAGACAAAAAAATACATTACATATTAATAAAAGGTTCAATACAGCAAGAAGATATAATAATTATAAACTTACATGCACCTAATGACAGACCATCAAAATATATAAAGTGAAAACAGTAGAACTGAAGGAAGAAATAAACAGTTCTATGATAACAGTTGGAAATTTTAATACCCCACTCACAATAATGGATAAAACAATCAGAAGTAAAGAAATGGAGGACTTAAATAATACAAAACCAACAACAGACATACACAGAACACTCCACTGAACAACAGCATACACAGTCTTCTAAGTACATATGGAACATTTTCTAGGATAGACTATCTATTAGGGCACAAATTTTGTTTCAATAGATTTAAAAATATAAATGTAATACAAAGTTTCTTCTCTGACCACAAAAGGATGACATCAGAAATCAACAACATAAAGCCGGAAAAATCACTTATTATTGGAAATTAACAAACTATTAAACAACTGATGGAACGAAGAAGAAATCACAAGGGAAATTAGAAAATATTTAGAAATGAATGAAAATGAAAACACAATATACCAAAACAGGAAATACAGCGAAAGCAGTGCTAAGATGGAAATTTATAGTTACAAATGCTTAACATTAAAAACAAGAAAGTGACACTGGCACAAAAATAGACACATAGATAAAAAATACAGAACACAGAGCCCAGAAATAAACTCACACTTATATGGTCAATTAATCTTCAAGAAAGGAGGCAAGAATATGTAATGAGAAAAAGACAGTCTGTTCAACAAGTGGTGTTGGGAAAACTGGACAGCTACATGCACAAGAATGAAACTGACCACTTTCTTACACCATACACAAAAATAAACTCAAAATGCATTAAAGTGAGACCTTAATGTGAGATCTAAATGTGAGGCCTGAAACCATAAAATTCTAGAAGAAAGCACGGGCAGTAATTTGTCTGACATCAGCCATGACAACATTTTTCTAGATATGTCTCCTGAGGTAAGGGAAACAAAAGTAAAAATAAACTATTGGGACTACATCAAAATAAAAATCTTCTGCATAGCAAAGGAAACCATCAGCACAACTAAAAGACCACCTACTGTATAATAGAAGATATATGCAAATGACATTATCTAACAAATGGTTAGTATCCAAAATATATGAAGAATTTATACAACTCAACACCAAAAAAACAAATAATCCAATTAAAAATGGGTAGAAGACATGAACAGATATTTCTCCAATGAAGACATACAGATGGCTAACAGACACATGAAAACATGCTCAACATCAGTACTGATCAGGAGAACTCAAATCAGACCCACAATGACATATTATCTCATATCTGCCAGAATGGCTAGAATCAAGAACACAAGAAACAACAAATGTTAGAAAGGATGTGGAGAAAAGGAACCCTCGTGGCAGAGAAAAAGGAACTCCAGTGCATTGTTGGTGGGAATGCAAACTGGCGTGACCACTGTGGAAAACAGTATAGGGATTCCTCAAAAAATTAAAAATAGAACAACCATATTATCCAATAATTCCACTACAGGGTAGTTACCCAAAGAACAGGAAAATACTAATTCAAAAGGATATATGCACACCAATAAACATAGGTAAATTTGGCATTTACAATAGCCAAATTATGGAAGCAGCCCAAGTCTATCAATAGATGAATGGATAAAGAAGATATGGCATACACACACACACACACACACATACACACATGCAATGGAATATTATTCAGCCATAAAAAGGTAATGAAATCTTGCCATTTGCAACAACATGGATGAATCTAGGAGTATAATGCTAAGTTAAATAGTCAGAGAAAGACAAATACCATATGATTTCACTCATACGAATAAATGATTTTTACATATGGAATGTAAAAACAAAGCAAATGAGCAAAGAAAAGAGACAAACAAAAAAAAGGAAAAGAAAAAACTAGACCCTTAACTATTATAGAGAAAAAAACTGATGGTTATCAAAGGGGAGGTAGGTGGGGCAATGGCTGAAATAGGTGAAGGGGATCTAGAGTAGAGTTACCACAATGAGCACAGAGCAATGTACAGAATTGTTGAATCACTATTTTGTACACCTGAAACTGACATAACACTGTATGTTAATAATTTTTAAAAAACAAATACAAAAAAACAAGATCTCAAATCAACAACCTAACTTTACAACTTAAAGGAAGTAAAATAAGAAGAAACTAAACCCAAAGCTACCAGAAAGAAAGACATTATAAAGATTAGAGAAGATATAAATGAAACAGAGAACAGAAAAACAATAGAGAATATGAATATAACAAAAAGTTAATTAGAAAAAAGGACAGAAGATCAGAATGAAAGTGGGGACATTATTCTACAGAAATAAGATTAGAAGAGAGTACTATGAACAACTGTATACCAAAAAATTGGATAACCTAGATGAAATGGACAAATTCCTAGAAACACAAAACCTACCAAGATTAAATTACAAAGAAAAGACAATCTAAATAGACCTATAATTAATAAGGAGATTGAACTAATAATTTAAAAAAAAAAGCCCTGGAGCGGATAGTTCCATTGAATTTTACGAAACATTTAATAAAAGAACTAATACCAATCATTGTCAAACTTTTTCAAAAAATTTAAAAAGAGGGAACAAATTCTAAGTCACTTGAAGCTAGCATAACCCTGATACCAAAGCCAGACAAAGATATTACAAGAAAACTACAGACTAATACCCCATATGAATAGTTATGTAAAAATCCTCAACAAAATACTGGCAAACAGAATTCAACAGAGTATTAAAAGGATTATACGCCATTACCAAGTGGTATTTTTTCCTGGAATGCAAGGATGGTTCAACATATGAAAATCAATGTAATATGATCAATTAAATGACAGGCGAAAAAACAAAGAATTATGCAAATTGAAGCAGAAAAAAGCATTTGAAAAAATTCAGTACCTTTTCATGATAAAAAAATCAACAAAATAAGAATAGAAGGAAACTACCTTCACAAAACAAAAAGCCATATATGAAAAATCCACAGCAAGCATAATACTCAATGATGAAAGACTGAAAGCTTTTTCTCTAAGATTGGGAGTAAGTCAAGGAGGCTTACCTTCACCACTTCTATTCAACATAGTACTGGAAGTTCTAGCCAAAGTTATTAGGTAAAAAAAAAGAAATAAAAGGCATCCAGGTTGGAAAAGAAGAAGTAAAATTAACTCTGCTGGCAGATAATATGACCTTATATATAGAAAATCCTAAAGACTCCAAAAAAAACTATTAGAACTAATAATCCAGCAAACTAGCAGGATACAAAGTCAAAGTCAACACACAAAAATTAGTTGCATCTCCACACACAATGAACAAACTAGAAAGGAAATTAAAAACAATTACATTTACAAGAGGATCAAAAAGAATAAAATACTTAGGAATTAACTTAACTAAGGAGGTGAAAGACTTATACAACAAAAATTACAAAACACTGCTAAAAGAAATTAAGGAAGACATAAATAAATAGAGGCACATCCCATATTCATGAATTGGAATACTTAATATTGTTAAAATGTCAATATTCCCCAAAGCAATCAACAGATTCAATGAAATCTCTATCAAAAATACCAGTGACATTTTTTGCAAAACTAGACAATCTCATTCTTAAATTTTTATGGAATCTCAAAGGACCCCAAGTAGCCAAACAATATTAAAAAAGAACAAACCTGGAGGATTCACACTTCCCAATTCCAAAAGCCACTATAAAACTACAATAATCACACCACTGTGATGTTGGCATAGACAGATATATAAACCAAGGGAATAGAATACAAAGCTCAGAAATAAATCCTCACATGTAAGGTCAAATGATTTTTGACATTGGTGCCAAGACCATTCAATAGTGAAAGGACAGTCTTTCATCAAATGGTGCTGGGAAAGCTGAACATCCACATGTGAAAGAATGAAGTTGGACCCTTACTTAACACCATATACAAAAATTAACTCAAAATGGATTAAGGACCTAAATGCAAGACCTAAAATAAAACTCTTAAAGGAAAACATAGGATGAAAGCTTCCCAACACTGGATTTGGGAATAATTTCTTGTCTGTGACAAAGCATAGCCAACCAAAGAAACACAGGCATATTGAACTTCATTTAAAAATTTTATACATCAAGAGACACTATCCACAGAGTAAGAAGGTGACTCACGCAGTGGAAGAAAATATACACAAATCACATGCAGATCTTCCTTTACTTACAATGGGGTTATGTCCTGATATGCTGATCATAAATCAAAAATGTTGTAACTCAAAAATGCATTTAATACACCTCAACCTGCCACACATCATAGCTTAGCCCACCCTTCCTTAAACATTCTCAGAACACTTACATTAGCCTACAACTGGGAAAAATTATCTAACACAAAGCCTATTTTATAATTAAGTGTTAACTATTTCATGTAATTTATTGAATACTAAGCTGAAAGTGAAAAACAGAATGGTTATATGGGTACAGAATGGTTTTAAGTGTATCAGTTGTTTACACTTATGGTTGCATGGCTGACTGGGAGCTATATTTCACTGTCAATGCCCAGCATCATGACAGAGTGTCACACTACATATCATTAGCCTGGGAAAAGATCCAAATTCAAAATTTGAAGTACAGTTTCTCCTGAAAGTGTATCATTTTCACACATAAAGTCCAAAACTCATAAGTCAAACAATCATAAGTAGGGGATCATCTGTATCTAATAAGAGATTAATATCCAGAATACATAGAGAACATCTAAAACTCAACAACAACAACAACAACACAAAACCCAATTCAAAAATGGGCAAAGGAGCTGAATAGACATTTCTCCAAAGAAGATATACATATGGCCAATAAGCACATGAAAAGATGCTCAGCATCACTAGTCGTTAGAGAAATACAAATCAAAAGTATAATAAGATAGATACTGTCTCATAACCATTAGAAGAGTTAATATCAAACACCAGAAAACAAGTGTTGGTGTAGATGTAGAGAAATTGGAACCCTTTTGCATTGTTGGTGGGAATATTAAATGGTACGGGGAGTTTAAAATGGTACAGTTATGCAAAACAATATGGAATTTTTTCAAAAAATTAAAAATAGCATGATCAGATGACCCAACAATTCCGCTTCTGGGTATATATCCAAAATAATTGAAAGCAGGATCTTAAAGAATTATTTGTACATCCATGTTCATAGCAGCATCATTCACAATAGCTAAAATTTGGGAGCAATCCTAGTGTCTATTGATGAATGGATAAGCCAAATGTGGTCTATACATAACAATGGAATATTATTGAGCCTTAAAAAGGAGGAAATTCCACAACATCCTTCAACATGGATGAACACTGAGGACATTATGCTAAGTGAAATAAATCACAAAAGGACAAATACTGTATGAGGTACTTAAAGAAGTCAAAATCATCAAGACAGAAATTTTAATGGTGGTTCCAGGTGCAGGGAGAGGGGAGAATGGGGAGCTATTGTTTAATAGGTATAGAGTTTCAGATTTACAATATTAAAAAGTTATGGGCAAGGATGGTGGTGATGGCTATACAACAGGGTGAATGTATTTAATACCACTGAACTGTACACTTAAAAATAGTTAAGAGGCCAAATTTTATGTTATGTATATTTTAACACAATAAAAAAAAAATAAAGGAAAAGCAATTGGTGAACAACCAAAAATAATTAGAGCTATAGTGAATCCCTGAGGAACTCTTTTCTTATGGGTATTCTGCTTCCAGAGGAAGAAAGAGTAACAAGTAGGATTAAAGGGTAAGAAAGTTTACAATGTTGATGTTAGAATAATAGACACAAAGTCACAAAGGGTGGGTGAACAAATAAAGATCCCATCCTGAATTCACAATGGTCTAATCTTCATTTGTTTCTCATTTCTGCCGTCTCCAGTTAATGGTTAAAGAATCACACTGAGTGTTAGTGCCAGAAGGAACTCTAGAAATCATCCTATCTCCTTGGTTTTTTCTAATGAAGACCTGAGATTCTGAGAAGCAATTTCCCCCAAATTACATTCCTAGTAAGGACTAGTAATGGCACCATCATCCAGATCTTCAGACTCTCTGTGGCTTTGTGTCACATTCTCTCTTTTTTCTCTCGTTCTCACTCCCATTCCCTTATTTAGTTGTAATAGATAATGGCCTGTAGAGGGTTCCAATCTGCCAAGTAAAACACACTGTAGTGAGCCCCACTGAGAAAGGCCTGTGCAGGTGTCTGGGCAGAGAGAGAGGAAAGCTAGATCTTCCTTCCAGCCATTGGCAAGCTCCATTCCCCTCCAGGGGACTTTAACTGAAATTTGCAAAGATGAACAAAAAGCAAGAAACAAGAAGGGACCAAATGAATGGCTTTTGAGGGAATAAATAAAATGGTCTAGTCATCAGAAGCTTTTAATCTCACTGGAAGGGAAGACATACGATTAAACAAGCATTCAGGGAGTGCTTACCACATGCCTGGCACAGTGCTAGATGCTAGGTATTACAGAGATGAAAGAGGCACCTCCACACTCAGAATTTGCATCCTAGAGTGGTGTTGCCCAACAGAAGTATAATGAGGGCCACAAATATGAGTCACATATGTAATTTTAAATTCTCTAGTAGTCCTACTGAAAAAAGGTAAAAAGAAACAGGTAAAATTAATTTTAATAATATATTTTATATAGCTCAATATACCTAAAATATCACTTCAACATATAGTTTATATAAAATTAATGAGATATTTTACATTTGACATAATTTTTATACTAACTCTGAAATCCAATTTTTATTTTACATTTATAGCACATCTTAATTCAATCTAGCCATATTTCAAGTGCTCAAAAGCCACATGTGGCTAGTAGCTATGTTATTGGAGAGTAGAGTTCTAGAGCAATACTTCTCAGAAAACTTCTTTGATAAACCTCTTTGATAAAGAGGTATCTCACACACCTCTTAAATTTCTGATATGCATCTTATCTGCTCCCACCTCACCCTAACCCTTGTTGAAGGAGGAATTCCGTCTCCATTTTCACCTCTCCTTTTCCATCCCCACTCCCTTGGTAATCTCTACTTTGCCAGCAAGCTCAGGGGGCCATAAGTTCCATGCTTTTCCAAGGTACATGTGACCTTCTATCTGTAAAGTATAATAAGCAGCTACCTGATAAGCAGCTACCTGTCTCCCCACCCCACCACCACACACACACACCACACAATTAAATCTAAAGGGCACACAAATGAAAAATAGTGTTATTATAGGAAGCAAATGGGGGGGGGGAAGCAAACTAAATAAGCTATTTCACAAAGCAGTGCATGATTATACAGCGAATGTTGGTTGGGAGTGAGAAACATTGGCGAGGCCAGAGCAGGCAGGCAAGGCTTTATTGAAGGAATGAGAATTGAACTGTACCTTGAAAGATGAAAAATACACATTGAAATGAAATTTAAAATACTTTGTCATATAAAAATAAAAATTTGAAAACTTGGGCAAGCCGTGACTTAAAATGCATTTTAAAGCAGTTCTGAAGAGACTGTGTACCCAATCCTAAATAAGTTTTAGGGAAGGGGATAGGAACAGTTTGTTCTTCCTATAAAAACAGGGGCGGGGGTAGGAAGGAGTCAATTATGGGTCATGCTCAAGTGAAAAACAACTTTTGTTTTTTACAGCTGCCAGTTTTAAAATAAAACACAGAGACACTGGAAAAGGGCTTTTTTTTAAATCTTTAAATAATTCAAAACAGTATATAGTCACAGAAGACAACAGAAAACCTGATTGAAAAATAACATAAGATTTTAATCAATAATAAAGCAATTATGCTTTTTTAAAATCTCAACCCGAGATTATAGCCAATTACAGGAGACAGAAAGAGAAAGGTAAAAATGTCTTACTCTCTCAGTCCAAACCCTGGCTATCCTTGTGATTTTCCTAGTACGCCAGCCAAAATGGTTGCCAGTATGACTGGACAAACACTTGTCCAGGTCCACAACTAATGGACAAAGCTAACTAACATTTAAATTCCAAACGAGGCTCCAGGTTTCCTCCTTAGTCTTCACCTCCTGGCAAACTTACTTAGGGCAAGAATACCCCTTTCTAGGGATATTTCTCAGGCCAATGTAATAGTACAGTCTGATCAATGGATTATGTTTTTAAAATTACACCCAATATGAACATATCTTACTAACCTCTTTCGATACTCAAAATGCGGTAGTGGCAAAGAGTACAGCCCTGGGCATTACACCATCATGGTTTCAATCCCCATTCTGATGACCTTGGGCAAGTTACTTAGCCTCCCAGAGATTCAGTTTGCCATGGGTAAACAGTGCTAATAACATTTCCTCATAAGCTGTTGTACGCCTTAAATGACACAATAGGTATAAATTCCTTATTACAAGGACTTGAACCTAATAAGTGCTCAATTTGATTTTATTATCATTATTTTCCCATTGACAGGATAACCTCCACTGTGGAGATAGACCTATCAGGCTATCTCAACCTGTGTTGGGATTGATATGACCACCATCTCTCTCTGTTCTGTGTCTAAACTCAGAAAACAAAGCTTTCTACTTAAGTCTATCTACAAGAGAATAACTTTTCATTTATATATATGATAATTCCTGCAGTAGTTATATTTCTAATTGAAGATAAATCTAATTTTAAAACGTCAAGGAAAGGTTGTGATACATTTATTACATTTAACCAATAGCACTCACAGGACAAAGCTGTAATCATTCTAATATAATGCAAGTGGGAGGGTAAATTATAAATTAGCAACACATGTGGAAAGCAATTTGGTGCAATGTTTCGAGAGCTTTAAAAAATACATTTTGACTCAGCAATTCTACTTCTGGAAATCTGTTTTAAGCAACTAGTCAAAGTCCTTCAAAATCTATATGAACAGAGACAGCATTATTTATCAGATGAGGAAATGAAATAAACTAAATATTTATCAGTGGAAACTTAACAGTAATAGTATCCTTTACTTAAATAGCATTTTCTTTCTATTAAACAATATTTGAGGAGTTTTTCCATGTGTTGATTCATTTAATACTCTCAACAGGTGGGTATTATAGTCTCAACTTAAAAATGGATAAATTGAGGTACCTAAATTAAGTTGTCCTAGGTCATATGGACAGCCAAAAGGTGCTGGAACCAGGATTAAAACACAAATGCTCCATTTACAATTGAGCATGCATGCACATACACATATACACAGATGTAGACACAAAATAATAATAATAATAATAATAATAATACATAGTAATTAACCAAAGAGGTGAAAGACATGTACTCTGAAAATTATAAAATACTAATGAAAGAGATTGAAGATGACACAAACAAAAAAATGTTCCACGTTCATGGATTGGAAGAATTAATATTGTTAAAACGTCATACTACCCAAAGCAATCTACAGATTCAGTGTAATCCCTATCAAAATACTAAAAGCATTTTTCAAAGAATTATAACAAATAATACTAAAATTTGTATGAAACAACCAAAGCCCAACCAATCTTGAGAAAGAAAAACAGGGCTGGAGGTATTATAAATCCCAGATTTTAAGATATACTACAAAGCTGTAGTATTCAAAACAGTATGGTACTAGCACAAAAAAAGACAGATCGATGGAACAAAATAGAAAGCCCAGAAATAAACCCACAATTATGTAGTCAATTAATCTATGATAATGGAGATTAAGAATAAACAATGGGGAAAGGACAGTCTCATCAATAAATGAGGCTGGGAAAACTGGACAACAATATGCAAAAGAATGAAACTGGACCACTTTCTTACACCATAAACAAAAATAAACTCAAAAAGGAATAAAGACCTAAACGTGACTATGAAACCATAAAAATCCTAGAAGAAAACATAGGCAATAATTTCTTTGACATCTGCCTTCACAACAGTTTTCTAGATATGTCTCCTCAGGTAAGGGAAACAAAAGCAAAATTAAATTATTAGGACTACATCAAAATAAAAAGCTTTTCTACAGCAAAGAAAACCATCAACAAAACTAAAAGACCACCTACTGAATGGGAGAAGATATTTGCAAATGATATATCCAACAAGGGGTTAATACCCAAAATACATAAAGAACTCATATAATTCTACACCTGAAATAATAATAATCCAATTTTAAAATGGGCAGAGCACCTGAATAGACATTTCTTCAAAAGACATACAGATGGCCGACACATGAAAATATGTTCAACATCACTAATCATCAGGGAAACACAAATCAAAACCACAAAGAGATATCACCTTATAAATATCAAAATGGCTAGAATTAAAAAAACAAAAAAAAAATAACAAGGATTAGTGAAGATGTAAAGAAAAAAAAGGAACCCTCATACACTGTTGATGGGAATGTAAAGTGGTACAGCCACTGTGGATAAAAAAATGGAGGTTCCTCCGAAAAGTAAAGACAGAAATCACCATATGACCCAGTAATTCCTCTGGTAGGTATTTACCCAAAGAAAATGAAAACACTAATCCTAAAAGACACAGGCACCTGTATGTTTACTGTGTTATTTACAATAGTCAAGGTATGAGAGCAACCCCAGTGTCCAACAATAGACAAATAGATAAACATAATGGAATATTACTCAGACATGAAAATGAATGAGATCTTACCATTTGCAACATGAACGAACCTAGAAGACATTATGCTAACTAAAATAAGTCAAGAAAAGACAAATACCGTATGATTTCACGTATACATGGAAGCTAAAAAACAAAACAAATGAATAAACAAACAAAAAGCAGAAACAGGCCCATAAATAAAAGAAAACTGGTGGTTTCCAAAATGGAGGGGCAAAGGGGGATGGACAAAATGGGTGAAGGGGTGTGAGAGAGACACATTCCTATTTATGGAAAGAATAAATCATACACATAAAAGGTATAGAATAAGGAATATAGTGAATGGTATTGTAATAGTAACTGTATGGTAAAAGATGGTAGTTATACTAGTGCAGAGCATAGTATAACATATAGAGTTGTCCAATCACTATGTTGTACACCTGAAACTAATGTAACATTGTGTCAACTATACAAAAAAACAAAATAATAATTCACAGTCTGCATTCTTAACTCTTAAACTATACTGCCCCTGAGCAGAAAGGAATATTATATCCATACAGTGGACTATCAAATTGGCATTAAAATTAGGTTTATGAATGGTTTATTAAAACTTTGAAAATGATTATGTTGTAACATTAAATGAAAAAAGCTAGATACAATTATACATAAACATGCTCACAGTTATTGTTCCAACTACGTAAAAAAGGCAAGGAAAAAAGACTAAAGATTTTTTCCCTTCTTTTCTATATTTTCCAAATTATTTATAATACTGTATTTAAATTATTTAAAACAAGGGGCAACTGGAAAGTACTTCTCTCTGACAAAAGAACGGATCACGATGATATATTTTGATTTCCAAACTATTTATAAAAATAACATTAATAAGATGGCAATATAGAGCAGATAAAGATTATGGCTTTAGAATTGAAGACAGGCTGAAAGACCCAATTAACATGTCACTGTGCCAATTTAAGGCAGAGTAGCCATCTATAGAATAGAAATATAAACAAGTCCTATAATTACTGTGAAGATAAAAAAAAAACTTGATTCAGGTGGAAATAAGCTGGAAATCAATGTGGTATTATTGCCTAGCTTTGATCAAGGTACACCTTCTTTGCCTTGAGGTAAGCTGGGCTCTCCTTTCTTCTCTTCCCCTATGGAAGCCTGTTTTTACTTCTCTAGCCCAGTGGTCACAGGGCCCAGAAGGTATCTCTCTCATAACAGATACTCTCCACCGTACTAATGCTGCAAAGTGATCCACACATTAGCCAAGCTGAGACTATATCTGAGTATTCAACAGTACCACTGCTTCTTCCTTCTCAACCCTAACCCCTAGCAACATAGTGTTGAGAAGACCAAAATTTCCCTAGCCTTCTCTGCAACCAGGCATACTTAAATAAAAGGATGAAGATCTTTACTGACACACACACCCCAAAAAAAACCTCAGATATGGTCACTTTAAAGTTTACAAATAAGCTGTATTCATCGATTCATTTTAAAGTCAAATATATTTTCTACAGACACTCAAATGGACAATTAACTCCTGGTCGATCCACATTGCTAAAACTGTATATGACTGCAATAGAAGCTCCAACATTTTATAAAACAGTTTAAGTGGCTGGCATGAGCTCCTCACCCCAGGGTGAGAGAGCAGGGTGACACCGTCTTATCCACTACCGACCAACACAGCTGGACTTCAGTGAGCAACACAGCGCTCCCAGTGGAGGGTAGAGGTTGCACCAAACCCAGCCCTCCTGTGCCCTGCAGACTTCTCTCCTAGGGCAGGTCTGTGAGCCAGCGCAGAAGGCCTCTCTTCCAGAGGACCACCACAGGCACCTGGCATCACCAAGTCTACTGATCATAGAGTGCTCCAAAGTGTCAGCTTCAACTTCAGTTCTGGTGGAAATAGGACCAGACTTTTTTTTCTTTTTTTTTGGAATCAGGCTTATAGTGTTTTGTTTATGTTTGGTTTTTTGTTTCCTTTTCTCATGTTTTGGATCAGACTTTCTCTTTTCTTTCTTTTTCTCTGGAATCAGACTTACAGTTTTTTGTTTCTTTTTTTCCTTTTCCTTTTCTCTTCTTTGGATCACATGTTTTGTTTTGTTTTTAAATCAGGCTTATTTTAACAAACAAATCAAAGCACACCTAGTTAAATGTCCAAATACTTCTCACTGTAAGCAAGGAGGAACTCTGCAGAGGACTGACCTGGGGAGAAGAGCAGCCAAATCACAACAACAGAGTGCACACAGCATACGCGAGAAACACTTCCTGAAGCGCCAGACCCTGGCTTCCTATCATAGCATTACATTCAGGAGCAGGAAATATAACAAGCTTTCATAACATGTAAAAGACAGAAACCTAGGCAAAATAACAAGAGGGAGGAAATTCTCCCCAAAGAAAGATCAAAAAGAAACCATAGCAAGGGATTTGCTCAAAACAGATAAAAGCAATATATCTGAACAAGAATTGAGAACAATAGTCCTAAGAATACTAGCAGGGCTTGAAAAAAAAGCATAGAAGACACCAGAGAAACCCTTGCTGCAGAGACAAAAGACCAAAACATTAGTCAGGCTGAAATAAAAAATGTTATAACTGAGATGCAAAGTGGATTGGATGTAATCACAATGAGGATGGAAGAAGCAGAGGAATGAATAGATGATACAGAAGATAAAATTATGGGAAATAATGAAGCTTTAAAGACGAGGGAAAGAAAACTGTTAGATCAAATATAGACTTAGAGAACTCAGTGATTCTATAAAATGAAATAATACCCATAACCACAGGAATCTCAGAAGAAGAGTGTGAAAAAGGGGCAGAAGACTTATTTGAACAAATTACAGCTGAGAATGTCCCTAATCTGGGTAAGGAAAAGGCATTCAAGTCCAAGAGCACAGAGAACTCCCCTCAAAATCAACAAAAACATATCAACACCAAGACATATCACAGTGAAACTTGCAAAATACAAAGAAAAAGAGAGAATTCTAAAAGCAACTAGGGACAAAATGTCCTTAACCTACAAGGGTACACACAGTTTAGTAGCAGACCTGTCCACAGAAATTTGGCAAGCCAGAAAAGAGTGGCATGATATATTCAACGTGCTAAATGGGAAAAATAAGCAGCCAAGAATCCTTTATCCATCAAAGCTGTTATTCAGAATAGAAATAAAGAGTTTCCAACACAAGCAAAAACAAAAGGAGTTCATGAACACTAAATCAGCTCTGCCAGACTTATTAAAGAGGAGCCTCTCAGCAAGAAAGAGACCAAAAGCAACAAAGACTAGAAACAATCTACAGGAACAGTGAATTTACAGGTAATACAATGGCACTAAATTCATATCTATCAATAATTAACCATGTAAATGGACTAAATGCTCCCATCAAAAGACATGGGGTATCAGAATGGATTAAAAAAAAACAAAAAACCAAGAACCATCAATATGCTGCTTAAAAGAAACTCATTTTCAAACAGTTCCAGATCGAAAGTGAGGGCATGGAGAACCATTTATCATGCTAATGGAATGGACATCAAAAGAAAGCTGGAGTACCATACTTATATACGACAAACTAGATTTTAAACCAAAGACTATAATAAGAGATGAAGAAGGGCACTGTATCATAATAAGGGGATCTATCCAACAAGAAGATCTAACAATTGTAAATATTCATGACCCCAACTTGAAACAGCCAAATATATAAATATATTTTTCAATTAATATATAAATCAATTAATAAAAAATATATATAAATATATAAATCAATTAATATATAAATATATAAATAATATATATTAATGTATAAATATTAATATATAAATCAATTAATATATAAATCAATTAATATATAAATAAATTAATAAAAAACTTT
Source organism: Cryptoprocta ferox (assembly GCA_028646485.1). NCBI lineage: Eukaryota > Metazoa > Chordata > Mammalia > Carnivora > Eupleridae > Cryptoprocta > Cryptoprocta ferox. Next base: position 54,108,857 of record CM053561.1, read on the forward strand.
AAAAACTCATTGATTAATAATACAATAATTATAGATTTTAACATCCCATTTACAGCAATGGAAAGCTCATCTAAGTAGAAGATCAACAAGGAAACAATGGCTTTGAATGACATACTAGACCAGACAGATATATTCAGAGCATTTCATCCTAAAGCAGCAGGATATAAATTCTTTTCAAGTGCACATGGAACATTCTCTAGAATAGATCACAGACTGGATCACAAATCAGGTCTCAACCAGTACAAAAAGATTGAGACCACAACATGCATATTTTCAGATTACAACACTATGAAATTTGAAGTCACCACAAGAAAAAATTCGGAAACACCACAAACACATGGAGGTTAAAGAACGTCCTACTAAAGAATGATTTGGTTAATGACGAAATTAGAATGAAATTTAAAAAATACATGGAATCAAATAAAAATAAAAACATCATATTCCAAAACCTTTGGGATGTAGCAGAGTGGACATAAGAGGTAAGTATATAGCAATACAGGTCTTCCTCAAGAAACAAGAAAAGTCTCAAATACACAGCCTAACATTACACCTAAAGGAGCTGGAAAAAGAACAGCAAATAAAGCCCAAAACCAGCAGAAGAAGGGAAATAATAAAAATTGAAGCAGAAATAAATTATATAGAAACCAAAAAACCAAAACAAAACAAAAAAAAACAAACAAAACAGTAGAACAATTGAATGAAACAAGGAGCTAGTTTTTTGGAAGAATTAACAAAACTGATAAACCCCTACCCAGACTTATCAGAAAGTAAAGAGACCCAAATCAATAAAATCACAACTGAAAGAGGAAAATTGACAACCAACACCACTGAAATACAAACAATTATAAGAGACTATTATGAGCAATTAGCAATTATATGCCAACAAGTTGGGCAATCTGGAAAAAATGGATAAATTCCTAGAAATATATAAACTGTAAAAATGAAAGAGGAGGGGCGCCTGGGTGGCTCAGTAGGTTAAGCGTCCGGCTTTGGCTCAGGTCATGATCTCACGGTTCATGGGGTCGAGCCCCGCGTTGGGCTCTGTGCTGACAGCTAGCTCAGAGCCTAGAGCCTGCTTCAGATTCTGTGTCTCCCTCTCTCTCTCTGACCCTCCCCTGCTCATGCTGTCTCTCTCTGTCTCTCAAAAATAAATTTAAAAAAAAACATTAAAAAAACTGAAAAAGGAAGAAATAAAAAATTTGAACAAACCCATAACCAGCAAATAATTGAATCAGTAATAAAAAATCTCCCAACAAACAAGAGTCCAGGGCCAGATGGCTTCCCAGGGGAATTCTAGCAAATATTTAAAGAAGAATTATACCTATTCTGAAACTGTTTCAAAAAGTAGAAATATAAGAAAATTTTCCAAACTCATTCTACGAGGTCAGCATTACCTTGGTTCCAAAACCAGACAAAGACCCCACTAAAAAGGAGAATTACACACCAATATCCCTGATAAACACGGATGCAAAAATTCTCAACAAAATACTAGCAAATCAAATCCAATAGTGCATTAAAAGAATTATTTACAAGGATCAAGTAGGATTTATTCCTGGGCTGCAGGGGTGGTTCAATATCCACAAATCAATCAACATGATACATCATATTAATAAAAGAATGGGGGTGCCAGGGTGACTCAGTCAACTGAGCATCCAACTCTTGACTTAGCTCAGGTCATGATTCCAGGGTCGTGATATCAAGCACAGCATCAGCATGGAGTCTGCTTAAGATTCTCTTTCTCTCTCTCTCTCTCTCTCTCTCTCTCTCTCTCCCTCCCTCCCTCCCTCTGCCCCTCCCCCATTCACACATACTCTCGCTCTCTCTCTCTTTAAAATAAAAAAAATAGTAATAAAAGAAAGGATAAGAACTATATGATCCTCTCAATAGATGCAGAGAAATCATTTGACAAAACATAGGATCTTTTCTTGATAAAAACCCTCAAGAAAGTTAGGGATAGAAGGAACATACTTCAGCTTCATAAAGGTTATATATGAAAGACCCACCGCTGATATTGACCTCAATGGGGTACAACTGAGAGCTTTTCCCCTAAGGTCAGGAACATGACAGGGATGTCCACTCTCACCACTGTGGTTCAACATAGTACTCGAAGTCCTAGCCTCATCAATCAGACAACAAAAAGAAATAAAACATATTCAAATAGGCAAGGAAGAAATCAAATTTTCACTCTTCATGGACGACATGATATTCTATGTGGAAAACCTGAAAGACTCCACCAAAAAATTGCTAGAACTGATACATGAATTCAGCAAAGTCACAGGATATAAAATCAATTTACAAAAATTGGTTGCATTTCTATACATCAATAATGAAGTAGCAGAAAGAGATATCAAGGAATTGATCCCATTTACAATTGAACCAAAGTGCTCGCTTCGGCAGCACATATACAATTGCACCAAAACCATAAGATACCTAGGAATAAACCTAACCAAAGAGGTAAAAGATCTATATGCTGAAAACTATAGAACATTTATGCAAGAAACTGAAGACACAAAGAAATGGGAAAACATTCCATGCTCATGGATTGGAAGAACAAATAGTTACAATGTCTATACTACCCAAAGCAATCTACACATTTTTTGAAATCACTATCAAAATAACACCAGCATTCTTCACAGAGCTACAACAAACAATCCTAAAATTTGTATGAAACCAGAAAAGGCCCCAAATAGCCAAAGTAATATTGAAAAAGAAAACCAAAGCTGAAGGCATTACATTTCCAGACTTTAAAGTGTATTACAAAGCTGTAATTATCAAAACAGTATAGTACTGGCACAAAAACAGACACATAGATTAATGGAACAGATAGAGAACCCAGAAATGGACCCAAAATATATGGCCAACTAATCTTCAACAAAGCAAAAAAGAGTATGTAATGGGAAAACGAGTCTCTTCAGCAAATGGTGTTAGAAAAACTGGGCAGCAACATGCAGAAGAATGAAACTGGGCCACTTTCTTACACCATACACAAAAAAATTAAAAATGGACGAAAGACCTAAATGTGAGACAGGAAACCATCTAAATCCTAAAGGAGAACACAGGAAGTGACCTCTTTGACCTCAGCAATAGCAACTTACTAGACATGTCTCCAGAGGTAAAGAATACAAAAGCAAAAATGAACTATTGGGACTTCATTAAGATAAAAAGCATCTGAAGAACAAAGGAGACAATCAATAAAACTAAAAGGCAACCAACAGAATAGGAGAAAATATCTGCAAATGACACATCAGATAAAGGGCTAGTATCCAAAATCTATAAAGAACTTACCAAACTTACTCAATGCCCAAAAAATAAATATTCCAGTGAAGAAAAGGGCAACAGACGTGAACAGACATTTCTCCAAAGAAGACATCCAGATGGCTAACAGACACATCACTCATCATCAAGGAAATACAAATCAAAATCACAACGAGATACCACCTCACACATGTCAGAATGGCTAAAATTAACAACCCAGGAAACAACAAATGTTGGTGAGAATGCAGAGAAAGGGGAATCCCTATGCACTATTGGTGGGAACGCAAACTGGTGCAGCCACTCTGGAAAACAGTATGGAGGTTCCTTAAAAAATTGAAAATAGAACTACCCTGGGGCACCCGGGTGGCTCAGTCAGTTGGGCATCCGACTTCAGCTGAGGTCATGATCTCACGGTTTGTGGGTTCGAGCCCTGCGTCGGACTCTGTGCTGACAGCTCAGAGCCTGGAGCCTGCTTCGGATTCTGTGTGTGTCTCTCTCTCTGCCTCACCTCTGCCATGTTCTGTCTCTCTCTATATCAAAAATAAATAATAAAAAAAAATTTTAAAAAACAGAACTACCCTACAACCCAGCAATTACACTACTAGGTATTTATCCAAAGGATCTGAAAATGCTGATTTGAAGGGACACATACACTCCAATGTTTACAGCAGTGCTATCAACAATAGTCAAATTATGAAAAGAGCCCAAATGTCCATCGACAGATGAATGGATAAAAATGTGGTGTATTTATAGAATGGAATACTACTCGGCAATGAAAAAGAAAGAAATCTTGCAATTTGCAACAATATAGATGGAACTGCAGGGTATTATGCTAAGTGAAATAAATCAGTAAGAGAAAGACAGGTATCATACGTGGAATTTGAGAAACTCAACAGATGAACATAGGGAAAGGTAAAGAAAAATAAGATAAAAACAGAGAAGGAGGCAAACCATAGAGACTCTTAAATACAGAGAACAAACTGAGGGTTTCTGGAGGGTAGGTAAGTGTGGAGATGGGCTGAATGAGTGATGGACATTAAGGAGGGGCATTTGTTGGGTTGAGCACTGGGTGTTAAATGTAAGTGTGAATCACTAAATACTATTCCTGAAACCAATACTACACCATCTGTTAATTAAACATGATACTACTAGGGGACTTATGAAAAATAAAATAAAGGACAAAAGGACAAACAAGTATGCCTTTCTTCCTGAGATTGCCAAAAGCCATTAATCCTCTCAGCACCTACAATGTGAAAAAAAGCTCAACATCTTTTAGGTCTTTGGAGGTTCTAGAAGCAACATATTTCTCACTGACAAATTTTACTTCAGCCTACTTATGCTATTTATCACACATTGGCTCACTTAAATAGAGCTCCTTCCAACAAAAGGCTCTAGAATCTGTCCAAATTCCAGTACAACAGAGCCTGTACTATAGAGGTGTATTAGTTTTCTACTGCTGCTGTAACGAATTACCACAAAGTTGGTGGCTTAAAATAACACAAATTTATTGTCTTAGAATTCTGTAAGTCAGAAACTCAACACAGCTCTCACTAGGCTAAAATCAAGTGGTCACTATAGCTACATTTCTTTCTGGAGGCACTGAGAAGTATTCATTTACTTGTCTTTTGCAGCTTCTGGAAGCTGCCTACATTCCTTAGCTCATGGAACCTTTCTATGTCTTCAAAATCAGCAATACTGCACCTCTTTGACTATTCTTTCATAATTCAGTCTCCCCTGATTACAATAAAAAAGGTCCACTACTTTTAACAACTCTTGTGATTAGACTGGACCCTGCCATAAAACCCAAGATAATCTCCCTATATCAATTAAGTCTTTAACTTAATTATATCTGCAAAGTCCCTTCTGCCATGTAAAGTATTCCAGAGATTAGAACATGAACATCTTTGGGGCCATTATTCTGCCTACCACAAAAAAACTTTAGCAACCTCCTCACATAGATCCTAGAGGTCAGGGCCAACCATGATGGCCATATATTGTGTATGGGTTTTCAATGCAAGAAACTGCTCTACTTAACCCCACACTACACACCATTAGGCAATTATTGGCTCATTACTGGGCTCTGCTGGAAACACAGGCTCTCACAGACCCTAACCTAGTTACTCCCCATTCCCAGCTGCTCATTATGCCATGGGTCATGGAAGTAGCACCCACAAATTCAGCATGACCATTGAGGCCCACTTGCTAAAATGGAAATAGTACCTAAAAGTTGGAAACAAACCTGAGCCCTGTGGCATACCCCATTTTCTGGAGGTGGGAGCCTCTCCTGTTCTCATTCCCTTGACAATGCCACATTTCTGGAAAAGGTCACTTATCTCCCAGATGCCTGGGAAGCCCCTTGAGATCAAATGAGTGAACAGCAAAGAGAGCTCATATACTTTACAGACAGCAGTACCACCATCACACATGATGGAGTTTAATGGACAACTACTGCTTTTCATCTCTTAATGGAACATCTCTAATAAAAAGGATAGAACCCAAAGGTCAGCAAACTTGGCCAAACTTCAGTCAATCTTATCACTAGATGCCCTAGTCACAATCTGTCCCTTTTGCCCATTTTTTACAGACTCTTGGTCATTGCAGATGGTAAAAAAAATAAAAAATAAAAAATAAAAAATAAATTTCTTATCCAAGAGTGCCCCTGTGAGGTAAAGAACTCTCAGAATCTCATGCCTTACTGATACGCAAAATATATATTGAGATTGTTCATATCTGTTCACATCCTAATGCCACACTACAAGACACTTCTACAAGACATACTACAAGGTCTCACTAAGACACTTCTTATTCCCTTTGGTGTTCAAACATTATTTACAGTGACTAAGACCCACAATTCAATTCTCAAAATACACAATACTGGGCTCCTGAACAAGGTGTTCAAGAACTGTGACTCTCTTACCAGCCACAGGCTGCAGGCCTCAAAAAATGCCACATGGCTTAAACAAATTCAAATTCAATTAAATGAAACATGGAACATCTCAGTTGTCAAATATCAGAGTTGAATTATAATAAAGAGTCTGACTCCAATTTTTGATGTTTGACTACTGATGGCTTTCAAACCCCATATCTGAGAAAGCTGATAACAATGTACAGGAACTCCCTCCTTTGGTACAGATGGAAATTTAAAATACACGAACCCTGGCCCCCATATAAAAACCCTCACTCTAGCTCAATCCCTAACCACAACAAAAGCCTAAGCCAGTCACCTCTCCTGGTTCTTGAAAGTCATTTTTGGACCTATTGGGAGCTTAGCCCAGCTTTCCCTAGAAAGGCTCTTAGATCCCAATTAAAATCCTAGCCATTTTTTTAATATATAATAAACAAACTGATTATAAAATATATAAGAAAATGCAAAGGACCAACAACAGCCAAGGCAACCTTGAAAAAATAAAATAAAATGATTGAACTACCAGAAAACAAGTCCTATTATAAAACTCCAGGGGCTCCTGGGTGGCTCAGTCAGTTAAGCGGCCAACTTCAGCTCAGGTCTCATGGTTTGTGAGTTTGAGCCCTGCATGGGGCTCTGTGCTGACAGCTCAGAGCCTGGAGTCTGCTTCGGATTGTGTCTCCCTCTCTCTCTGCCCTTTTGCCACTCAAGTTCACTCTCTCTCTTTCTCCCTCTCTCTCTCTCTTTCTCTCTCTCTCAAAAATAAATAAAAATGGGGCAGCTGGGTGGCTAAGTTGGTTAAGCATCCAACTTCGGCTCAGGTCATGATCTCAGTTTGTGGAATACAAGCCCCACGTTGGGCTCTGTGCTGACA
>CM053561.1:54116390-54177143 GCA_028646485.1 Cryptoprocta ferox
TTAACCATAAAGAAAAAAATTGTAAACTGGATTATATTAAGATTAAGAACTTTTGCTTATTTGAGTGCAATGACACAAACAAAAGATATAACAAACTCCTATAAATAAAAAACAAAAACCCAATTTAAAAATGAACAAAAAGCAACATATAAAAAAGGCTATCAACATATGAAAATCAATGCAATAAACCATATACATATAATAAAGGACAATAACCACATGACAATCTCAGTAAATACAGAGAAAATATATAACAAATTCCAACACTCTTTCATAATAAAAGCACTCAACAAACTAGAAATAAAAAGGGAATTCCTCAACATGATAAAAGGCATCTACATAAAACCGATCACTAACATAATATTTAATGGAGACAGTCTGAAAATTTTCTCCCTAAATCAGAAATAAGACAAAGATATCTCTTCTCATCACTTCTATTCAACATTTTACTGGAGGTTTTGACCTATAGAGAGCAATTAAGCAAGAAAAAGATTTTAAAAGCATCCAGATTAGAAAAGAAGTAAAATGATCTCTATTCATGATGACATTATCATATATATACATATATATACTCACACTTATATATACACATACACACACACACACACACACACACAGGAAATCCTAAGAAATCCACTAAAAACAATCCGAATTAATAAACAATTTTAGTAATGTTGCAGGATACAAGATCGACACAGAAAAATAAATTGTATTTCTATACACTTACAATGAACCCCTAAAAATGAAATTAAGAAAACAATTCCATCTACAGTAGCATTTACAATAAAATGCCTAGGAATAAATTAACAAAAGAAATACAAAATTTGTACACTGAAAACTACAAAACATTGTTTAAGGACTTGTTTAGAAGTCCAAAATAAATGGAAGAACATCACCTGTTCCAACATCTGTGGATTGAAAAACTTCATATGGTTAAGCTGCAATACTCTCCAAACTGATCTACAGATTCAACACAATCTATATCAAAATCCCAGCTGTCTTTTCCTCAGTACTTTTTTTCATTACCCAGACTGGCCAAAACAGCCTTGAAGAAGAAAGAAGTTGGAGGACTGATGCTTCCAAACACCAAAATTTAATGCAAAGCTACAATAATCAAGAAAGTATAATACTGGTGTAACGACAGATACAGACCAACAAAACAGAACTGAGAGTCCAAAAATAAACCCTTACATATATACTCAGTTGATTTTCAACAATGGCGCCAAGACCACTCAATGGGAAACAGTCTCTTAAACAATGTTGGGACAACTGGATATGCACATGCAAAAGAGTGAAGTTGGGCCCTTACCTGATGCCATATACAAAAATTATCTCGAAAAGGATCACATACCTAAATCTAAGAGCCGAAACTATAAAACTCATAGGAGAAAACATCAGTAGAAACCTTTGTAACTTTGAATCAGGCAATGGTTTCTTAGACATGACACCAAAAGCCCAAGACAAAATAAAAATTAGATAAATCAGTTTTCATCAAAATAAAATACTTTGTGCTTCAAAGAACACCATCAAGAAAGTGAAAAGATAGGGGTGTCTGGGTGGCTCATTCAGTTAGGCATCCAGCTTCAGCTCCAGTCACAAGCTTGAGCTCCACATCAGGCTCTGTGCTTGCAGCTCAGAGGCTGGAGCCTGCTTCAGATTCTGTGTGTGTGTGTGTGTGTGTGTGTGTGTGTGTGTGTGTGTGTGTCTTTGCCCCTCCCCCGCTTGTACTCGGTCTCTCTCTCTCTCAAAAATAAATTTAAAAAAAACTGAAAGTATGGGAGAAAATGTTGCAAATCATATATCAGAAGAGGACTTGTATCTAGAATGTATAAAGAACTCTGACAATAAAAAGGTGGACAAGGGGCACCTGGGTGTCTTAGTCAGTTAAGCGGCCGACTTCGGCTCAGGTCATGATCTCACTGTTCATGAGTTAGAGTTCCGCGTCAGGCTCTGTGCTGACAGCTCAGAGCCTGGAGGCTGCTTTGGATTCTGTGTCTCCCTCTCTCTCTGCCTCCTCCCTACTCACACACACTGTCTCTCTCTCTCTCTCTCTCTCTCAAAAATAAATAAATATTTAAAAAAATTTTTTTAAAAGATGGACAATTCAAATAAAAAGTGGCCAGAGAATTTAAATAGACATTTCTCCAAGGAATATATACAATTGTGTGTGTGTGTGTATATATATATATATATACACACACATATATATATAATGACTAATGCTGCTCAACATCATTAGTCATTAAGGAAAGGTAAATCAAAACCTCAATGAAACACCATTTCACACCCACTAGGATAGCCACAATGAAAAAAGACAGACAATAACAAATGATGGTGAGGATATGAAGAAATTGGAATCCTTAGATGTTTCTGGCAGGACTGTGGAATGATTCACCTGCTTTGGGAAACAGTCTGGCAGTCCTCAAAATGTTCACCATAAAGTTACCATATGACCCAGCAATTCCACGCCTAGGTATATATACCCAAGAGAGTTAAAAGCATACATCCACACAAAAACTTGTATGTGAATGTTCATAGCAGCATTATTCATAATAGCCAAGCTGGAATTAATCCAAATGCTCAATCCACTGACAAATGGGTAAACAAAATGGAATGTTAGCTGGCCATAAAAAGGAATGAAGTAGTGATACATGTTACAACATGAATGAACTCTGAGAACATTATCTTAAATGAAAGAAGCCAGACACAAAGGAACGCATATTCTATGATTCCACCTATATGAAATGTTCAGAAAAAGAAGATCTGTAGAGACAGAAAGTAGATTAGTGGTTGCCAGAGGCTAGGAGCAGAAGGAATGGAGAGTAATTGTTAATGGGTATGCTTTGGTTTTTTTGGTGTTGGGGGTGATAAAATGTTGTGAAATTAGGTAGTGGTGATGGTTACACAACTCTGTGAATATACTAATGGCCATGGAACTGTTACTTTAATTTGTTTAAATTTTATTTGAGAGAGAGAAAGAGAGAGAGATAGCGCATGGGCAGGGGAGAGGGACAGAGAGAGACAGAATCTTAAACAGGCTCCAGGCCGAGCTTGAAGCCCGACACAGGGCTCAATCCCACAACCCTGGGATCATGACCTGAGCCAAAAGCAGAGTTGAACGCTCAACCAACTGAGCACCCAGGTGCCCCTGAATTCTTATTTTAAAAGGATGAATTTTATGGTATATGGATTATATCTCAAACTGTTATTTTTAAAATGAGCAAAGTACTTGAAAAGGCATTTCACAAAAGAGTGTATCTAAATGGGCAACACCTGAAAAGATGCTCAACTTCAGTCATCAAGGATATGTAATTTAAACCCACAATGAAATATTTCTACACGTCGACAGGAATGGCTAAAATGAAAAGAACAGAAAATACCCAGTGTTGGTAAGGATATAGAGTAAGGGTCAGTATTTTGTAACCTAGTTTTGTAAATAAAGTGTTATTGGCAAGCAGCCATGCTAATTCATTTATGTGTTGTCTGAGGCTTTTTTCATGCTACAATGACATAGAGTTGAGTATTTGTCACAAGTCCATATGCCCTATAAACCCTAAAATATTTACTATCTGACTCTTCCATATCTGGCCCCAACCTTTGATGCAGAGGAACCAGAACTCTCTTACACTGCTACCGGGAACATAAATCAGTGCAATCGCTCTACCAAAACTGAACATTTGCATATACTATATACCCTATGTATTAGTTTTCTGCCATTGCTGTTAAAAATTACCATAGCCTTGATGGTTATAAACAGAAATTAATTCTCTCACAGTTCTGGAGGCCATAATCCAAAATCAAGCTATCACTTACTGTGACCCTATGACTCAAAGTATTAAAAAAAATTTCTTTTTAATGATACTGTCATAATTAGTAGTGGTACCCAACTGAGCAAAACAGCATAAACAAAATTTATATAGATATTACGCTTAAGAAAAATTTTACTGGCATCATACATCTTAGTGAGATGAAATGTGGCTTTTACTTTATAAATCTAAGCACTTACTGATAGTCAATGTACAAAATCAATTACTCTCCTTTTTTAAATTTATTTTTAAATATGAGCTCTGAGAAAGCTTGTTCACATAAATAATAGGAATAGTAATCATTTTCTTATGGCAACATCACATAACTCTTTGATCTCCGCTAGAGTTATATGCCAAATCCCAGTATCTCTTATGAAAAATTACTTTTAATTATCTATCAATTAACAAGTATAGTAAGTGCTCCTTCAATTTTGTTTTAAGAAAGAACTGGAAACCACCTAAATTGTAAGAGTACAATGGTTTGGGTCATTCATTTCCTAAGGATCATCACCAATTTTCCTTCTATGCACTATAGTAAGATTAGAAATGGATGAGAAATAGGCAAAGGAAACCAATTATATTGAATTATATTTATCAAAATATTTTTTAAACTAGTGACATGGTATTAAATGTTGCAATGTGAATGCAAATAAAGGTCAGGTGGCAAGTAAAATAACTCATAATTTCACAGTAATGAGCAAAAATATTTCTAAGTATCCACAATGTGAACGACAACATCTGTGATTTCTATGGTCAAACGTACATGTACTGTTACTACTATGTGATTTCTACTGATGACATAGTCACAGGCACTGCTAACACTTCTGTGGTTGACAATTTCATAATTGATGAAAATGCAAACGTTGATTTAGACGGGATATTAAACAAAATAAAGATGTGATTTTCTTTTCATTCTAGTTCACGAATCACCAAAATTCTAGGGCTAAGAAAGCTTGGGATAATGGAAGGAGGGAGTGATGAGACGACGAAGCAAGGGAAGGAGTGACAAGTGAGGAGGGGAAAGGAAGGAGGGCAAGCAAGAAATAAATCTACCTAAATCTCTGGACTCAGGCTAAGCAAATAAGCTTGGATATTCACTCCCAGTGCTATAGTTATTTCTCTGGTGATTTCGTATCAACATCGTCAGACAACTAGGTGGTTCAGTGGAATCCTGCCTACTCATCTCTTCCTAGGTTTCATAGTCACCCAAATGCAGCAACTTAAAGTCCAAATACAATCAGTATTTTCCGCGGTCTTCCTTTAAGGTGACTATAAATCTGATCCGGTTAGGGCCACACCCCAAATCTTGTGCTCTCAGCTCCCACCCGCCTAATTAACAGGGACTCCATATTTTGTCGGGATACCCGCTTCTCTCCTAGTCCCTCTTGACTCCCCTAAAGCGGGTGGTGCTCACCTGTCTACTGGCCACCACCTGCCGCTCCCTGACCTCAGCGCAGGGTCCCTCAGCCGCGTCCGGGGGTCAGGTCCGTCAGCCTCTTGCGTCCACCGACCCTAGGGCTCTTCTCGACTGCTGGCCTCCTGGGGCCCTCTTGTTTGGAAGCAGGGCTTTCCCGCTTACCTCCCACCCCTCTGCCCTCACGGGGCACACGACGGCCCCCATGGAAGGCAGACCCGCTCTTCTTCCCTGGAGGAGATTTCTCCTGTCAGGGAATCCAGTCAGGAGGCCACCATTCTCCCGCAGGCTCTGTCGGGTCGAGTCCGGAGTCCCCGGCCCCACGAAAGACAAGCACAGAGGTGGAACACGTGTTGGGAGGTCAGTACACATTTGAAGACCTAAGAAACATTCCCGAACTTTCTATGACCCCGGGGGACGCTGCCAAAAGAGACCATTCAGGGCTGCGGAGGAGCTATTGCGCGCGCTTTGTTGGTGGCGAGGTATCGCGAGGTTACCGTGAGGCGAGTCCCGGCTGAGAGGTAGCCGCCCTCCCAGGGCTCACAGACGCCCCCTAGGGAAGGTGTGGCCGCACCTAGCCAAAATACGATACACCTGCAAAAAAAAGGCCATTGAGGGGAAACATACGAGCAAAGCGGTGCCAGCTTCCACCCACCCCAGGCCTCGCTTTGTCTCTGTCTCACCTGAGCGTCTCTGCTGGCTTTGAGTTCTTTCCAGGTTGTGCTTTGATTCGCCCCCACAAGAGATCCTAAGAGGAAAATAACTTTAGTATTACCTTACCGACCCCCCCAGTGTTAAGCATCTAAATATGTCCAGAATAAGAGAATACCCTATTAAGGGATTGTAAATCTTCTGTTCATTATACAAGTGTGTTCCCAGTGTTTACTATGTGGTAGGCCTTGGGGATGTAATGATACATAAGATAATCAAAGTCCTTCTAATCACAGAATCTAAATTCTTGTCTAGGAAGTAAATACACTAGCCATTATAATATAATGAATACCTTATATGTCAAGGGAAGAAAGGGAATTAAAGGAATATAGGGCATGGACTTATGACCCAGACTTAGGGAATTACGTAAAACTGTATGTAAGATACAGAAACTTCTAAGCTGAGATCTGAAGGATAAATAAAGGAGGAGTTTTCCAAGTCAATAAAGTAGAGAAAATTCCAAGCAGAGGCAACAGAATGTAGCAAAATCTAAAAATAAGAAAAAGTATAGTTCATGGGAGATGATGAAAGAGGTTCATTATGGCTGACTGTTGGGACAATGCAGGGAAACAATTAAGAATATTGGTCCTGGGAAGTCAGTTATCTGGGTTCAGATTCCAGTTCTGTCACTTAGCACTGAAAAGTAGAATGATTAAGCAAAGAGAAGGCTGCCCACAGAGAACTTTGATAAGCCATGTTAAAGGATTTGTATTTTATCCTAAGACCAACAGAGTACCATTGGAGGCAAGGGATTGATGTAATCATATTTCTGTTTTATAAATATCAATCTCTTCCCAAACAAAAGCTGAAAGAATTCGTCACTACTAGACTTTCCTTACAAGAACTGGAGGAAGAACTCCATAACAACAAGGGAGTTCTTCAAGCTGAAGCAAAAATATACTAATTAGTAACCAGAAAACATATGCAAGCTTAAAAATCATGGTGAAGGTAAATATATAGTCAAATTTACAATACTGTAATGCTGGAATGATGGTGGATAAATTGCTTTGTACCCTAGTGTAAAGACTAAGAGACGAAAGTATTGAAAATAACTCTAGCTGAATATTCTTGTAGTGGATAACCAACATGAAAAGTTGTATTGTGACATTCACAATATAAAATATGTGTGTGGGAGGACCAGTAAATATGTAGAGCTTTTTGATGCAATTTATCTTAAGATGTTGTTGGATTAAAATAGACCATTATAAGATGTATTATGAAAGTCTCATAGTAAGCACAAAGCAAAACCTACAGTAGCTACACTAAATATAAAGAGAAAAGAATCAAAGCATACAAAAATTACCAATCACATCAGAAAGGAGGAAGAAAGGAACAGATGAACTACAAAACAAACAGGAAACAAATGACAAAATGGCAATAGTAAAGCCTTATCTAGCAATAATTTTTCCAAATGTAAATGGATTAAATTCTCCAATCAAAAGACATAGAAAGAGGCTGAATGGATTAAACAAACACATCTAACTATATGCTGCCTACAAAAGACTCATTTTAACTTTAAGGACAAACATAGGCTGAAGATGAAGGAGTAGAAAAAGGTATGCCATGGAATTTAAGAAAGAGAACAGAAGAACATATGGGAGGGGGGAATAGGAGAGAGAGAGAGAGAGAGAGAGAGAGAGAGAAACAAACCCCAAGAGACTATAGAGAACAAACTGAGGATTGATGGAGGGAGGTTGGTGGGAGATGGACTAAGTGGGTGATAGGTATTAAGAAGGGAACTTGTGATGAGCACAGGGTGTTGTACGTCACTGATGAATCACTGAATTCTACTTCTGATACGAATATTGCACTGTATATTAACTAAAATAATTTTTTAAAAATTAAAAAAAGAAAAAGAAAAAGATATGCCACGCAAACAGAAACTAAAAGAGAGAAGGGGCAGCTATACAAATGCCAGAGAGGGGGTGGAGGAATTGAAAAAAGGTGATAAAAAGGTATAAATTTTCAGTTACAAGTTAAATACTAGGGATGTAATGTACAGCATGATGACTATAGTCAATACTGTTATATGACATATATAAAAGTTGTTAAGAGAGTACATCCTAAGAGATCTCATCACAAGGAAAAAAATTCTTTTTTTTTCTTTTCCTCCGTATTTTTTTAAATTTCTCTTTTTATTGTGTCTATATGAGATGATGGATGTGAACTGAACTTACTGCAGTAATCATTTCACAATATATGTAAATCAAACCATTATATAGTATACCCTACACTTATATAGTGATGTATGTCAATTATATCTGAGGTATAATTTATTTATTTAATAATATTTCAAAGATATTTTTCATGAAAATAGGAAAACAATCCACAAATTCATATGGAACCACAAAAGAACCAAATAACCAAACCACCTTGAAAAAAACAAAGCTGAAGTCATCACACTCCCTGATTTCAAAGAATATTACAAAGGTACAGTAATTAAAACAGTAAGGGACTAGAGTAAATAAAGGCATGTGCACAAATGGAACAGAATGGAGAGCCCAGAAATAAACCTACACGTCGACAGTCAACTATTCTTTAACAAGAACACGCAATGGAGAAAGGATAGTCGCTTCAATAAATGGTGTTGGGAAAACTGCACAGCCACTTGCAAAAGAATGAAACTTACCCCCTATCTTACACCACTTAGCAACAAACAAACAAACAAATAAAAACTCAAAATGGATTAAAGTCTTAAATGTAAGACCTGAAACCATAGAAGAAAATGTAGAAGGATAGCTTCTTGATACTGGTACTAGCAATGAATTTTTTTGGATGTGATACCAAAAGCATAGGCAACAAAAGGTAAAATAACAAGCGCAACAATATCAAACTGAAAAGCTTCTGTACAGCAAAGGAAATCATAAATGAAAAGGCAACCTACATAATGAGAGAAAATATTTATAAACTATACATATAATAAAGGGTTAATATTCAAAATATATAAGGAACTCATACAACTCAATAGCAGGACAACAATCCAATTTTAAATGGGCAAAGAATCTGAATAAACGTTTTTCCCAAGAAGATGTACAAACGGACAATAGGTACATGAGAAGGTGCTCAGCATCACTAATCATTAGGAAAATGAAAATCAAAACCACGAGATATCACCTCATACCTGTTAAGATAGCAATTATCAAAAAGAGAAGAGATAACAACTGTTGGTGAAGATGTAGAGAAAAGGGAACCCTTATGCACTGTTGGTAGAATAGTCATTATGGAAAATGGTATGGGGGCGCCTGGGTGGCTCAGTCAGTTAGGCCTCCAACTTCAGGTCAGGTCAGGATCTCACAGTTCATGGGTTCAAGCCCCATGCTGGACTCTGTGCTGACAGCTCAGAGCCTGGAGCCTGCTTCAGATTCTGTGTCTCCCTCTCTCTCTGCCCTTCTTCTGCTCATGCTCATGCTCTGTCTCTCAAGAATAAATAAGCATTTTAAAAATGTTTAATAAATAAATAAATAAATAATTTTTTAAAAGGAAATGGTATGAAAACTCCTCGAGAGAGAGAGAGAGAGAGAGAGGGAATGACCATATGATCCAGCAATCCCACTTTCAGATATTTATCTGAAGAGAACAAAAAAATTATTTGTTGCAACATCATTCATAATAGCCAATATATGGAAACAACCTGAGTGTCCAGGTAAATGGATAAAGAAAGGGTGATATACACACACACAATGGATTCCACCTTTTTTATTATTCCATCTTTAAAAAACAAGAAAGGACACTCTTCCATTTGCAACAGCATGGATGAACCTGGAATACATTATACTAAGTGAAATAAGCCAGATGGAGAAAGACAAATACTGTATGATCTCACTTATATGTGAAATTTTAAAAAAAGTTCAATCTCATAGAAACAGAATAGAATTGTGGTTTCCAGGGATTGGGGAAAAAAAGAAATGGGGAGACATGGATCAAACTTTCAGTTATATAATGAATGAGTTCTGAGTATCTAATGTACAACATGGTCTCTATAGTTAATAATACAATATTGTATACTTGAAATTTGCTGAGAATAAATTTTCAGTGGTCTCATCGCACACACACAAAAAGAGTTAACTATGTGAGATGATGGATATGTTATTAACTTGTTCCTGGTAATCATTTCACAATGTATATCAAATCATCACATTGTACATTAAATATAAATATACAAGGAACTCTTAAATCTTAATGGTAAGAAAACAACCAGATTTTTAAAATGTGCCAAAGACTTAAATGGATCCCTCACCGCAAAATATATACAGTTGACAAGCAAGCATATGAAAAGATGCTCCACATCATATATGTTCAGGGAATCGCAAATTAAAACAACGAGACACTGCCCATACCTATGAGAATGGCCAAAATCCAGAACACTGACAACACCAAATGCTTGAAAGGAGGTGGAGCAACAGGAAATCTCATCCATTACTGGGTGTGAATGCAAAGTGGTACAGCCACTTCAGAAGACAGTTTTGGTAGTTTCTTACAAAGCTAACCATACCCTTAACCATATGACCCAATGATTGCTTTCCTTAGTATTTACTATGTTGTCCTAATAGGGGGAAAAGATGATAAACAAGTAAAGAAAGATAATTACAGATTGAGATAGGGCTATAAACAGGATGGTGGTGTGGGGATGGGAACTTTAGATAACATGTTTATGAAAGGAAGAAAGATGAGAAGGAATCAATAATGCAAGAAGCTGGAGGAATGAACAGCAAATGCAAAGACCATGATCTTGAAAAGTTCTAGAAACAGCAAGTAGACCAGTGGTTGAAGATTGGTAAGGTCAGGGGAGAGTAGTAGAAGCCAAGATTTAGGCAAACGTCATATTCAGCAGAACAATGTGAGCTCTGTTAAAAAGTTAGGTTTATTCTAAATGCCATGGGAATCCACTGGAGGGTTTTAATCAAGAGAATAATACCAGATCTATAGTTTGAGAGGATTCTTTCTAGAGCTCTGTGAAATGCATAACCCAAGAGCAACCTGCCCAGCCAACAAAATTTTAGCACAGCCCAGATACTTAAATGTCATCAAAACTCATCTCCAAATTCCCGCCCTGTTCCAACGATAAATGGTTCTATGCTGAAATTACAGTGAAAAGATCTTTGATTTCTCAGCAACACGATTTAAGTATAGAGTTTCATTATTCCTCTTTCCCTCTGTGACGTTGGTTTTGAATGGTTGAGTCATGTCAAATAAATGCTTTTAATTGTTCCTGTTTCTTGCCTCCAAATTCCCAAATGCTAACCAACAATTTTCCACTAATGAAGTGTTCAAAACTAAAAACAGCATCCCAGGTGCTATCTCACCAGGGCCAAACAAAAAGAACCATTATCTCCCTGCTTTGTAACAAGAGGCCAGTGTCATATTTTTCTTGCAATATTATACAACAGACATGTATCTAATTTGCCATTTAGCATCACCCTTGGGGCTATTACAGCCATTACTATTTTCCAGGTGTTGCCCTCCCTGTGAAAAATTTTCATTCCAATTACTTCTCCCCAGATGCCTCCACCTGAAATTTTTCCAAGTTGAGTGTCATTCTCTTTGCCATATTGCTAATGTTTTACATAATTTCTTTGGCTTTCCTGGTGTTTGCAGCATATCCTCTTTTAGGGTCATCTGCAAATTTCATTAACATGTTTGTGGACAGGATGTAGCTGGAAGGGAATTGTTGAGGGATCCATCTTCTGTTCCTTTATTAGTCAGGAGCTACTTCTAGAAATGGAGAAGGAACCCCTTCATCAAAAGTAGAAATCACTTCTCTTATACACACACACAGGTCACCTGTGTACACATAGACATACACACACATGCACAGCCACACTTAAAAATGTTCTCAAGTCTCTAAACCTCTCTTCATAAAAAGAACTTTTTGCCAAAATGTGGAACAATACGTCTGTATTGGGAACCCTATCATGAGGATCAAGGACATGATGCTGCTGGGGTTCCCATGAACCCCCTATAGTTGTAATCACAACATATTCACATTATTGTGTCCTTGAGTACATGTGCAGTTTTCTAGGGAAAAGGCTCATAACTTTCATTAAAAATTCACAGGAATGCATAAATCCAAAAAAGATTAAGAACCACTCCTTTGTATCATTGTTTTTCCAAAAGTAAGCCAACAGTTCAGCTGTATTGGAATCATATGAGATGCTTGTTAAAATGCAGATTCTTGACCCACAGAATCAAAATAGAAATAAGAATGTGCATTTTTATTAAATATAAATAATTTAAATAGAAAATGGATGTTATTGGTACTAAATTTAAAAGATCAAAAGGAAAAAGTCTCTCTCCTGTCCATTTCCCAGCTACCAGTTTCTCTTGAGAGAGGCAACCACTGTTACCAGTTTCCTATATATTCTTCTCGAATCTGTTTAAAGAAAAACAAACCTCCCAGGTGATTTTTACTATTATTATGCGTAATAAAATTAGAGAAACATTGCTCTATAAAAATTATGTTTTCCTGCATTGAAGACTGTCTCAGTGAGATTGATTTTTTCCCTACGCATCTGAGAACATATTATCCTGAAAAACAATACTCAGGCTGATCACATCTGAGTAACATTCCATTTTCCTCATTTCTTCTCAGTAAAGAAAACATCTTCAATATTCTTTTCTGTTTACCTAGAGGTTCCCTCTGCTTCCAGATCTTTGTGACCCAGTCTGGTACCCCACACTACATTACCTGATTTCAGTGTTAAATAAATTGATTAGCTGATGATCAAGTGGGGTTGACCTTCTGACTCCCCAGAGACTGGGGATTAATCATTTCAAAAAAAAAAAAAAAAAACTTGACCTTTTTTGGGGAGGGAAAAAAAAACCCTTCCTGCCCTAGGCAAGAGCTTGTCTTATTAACAATAGAAATGCCTGTATTTCAGAAATACTGTGCACACAAGTCCGGACATTAACAAATCCAAACTGCCTTACCCCTGCTATACTGGTAAGCTCCATCTCATGCTCCTGCCTGAGTAGGGCCCAGGGCTTTAAGCAGAGTAAAGGTGGGTTAGTGTTTTCAGATACAAACCAAGATTGAATGTATGTCCTACAAAAAAGGTTTAAATACAAACCTAAAACTTTAGCCCCACTCCACCCAATTTCACACCTGAAAGCTAACAAATATATGAAGAGATGCTCAAAGTTGTTAGGAAGCAAAGACATTCATATTTTAAAATGAGATAGCACTCCACACCCATCAGCTTGGCCACATTTGGAGAGTGAATGATACTAAGTTTTAGCTAGGATGTAGGAAGACAGGAAACTACAGACACTACTGGTGGAGGGTAATCTGGCTATACTGAGTGAAATTAAGTGTATATATACACTGTGACCCAACAGTGCCACAGCAGGGACATCCCAGAGGAATCTCCTATAAGTCCAGTAGTGAATGGCCATGGTTTTCACCATGGTTGATAATAACCTAAGTGTCCACCACCAAGGGAATGGATGACCACTGTGGAAGACCACCCAGCATTTAGGAACATTAAACCAGGCATACATTCAGCAACATGGACTGATTTTACAAACATAGTGTTGAGTGAAAACGTAAAAAACACAAGTTCTCTAGCACATTTAATGAAAATGAAAAGCATATACATAGACAAATGTATATCATCAGATGCTAGAGCCTGGGGCAAGAGAAGGAAAGTGATTGCTAACAGGTACAGGATCTCTTTGGGGGGTGATGAAATTGGATAGTGATGGTGGTTGCAGAACTTTATGAATATGCTAAAATACCACTGACTTGTTTGATTTAAAAGGGTGAATTTCATGATATATTAATCATATCTCAGTAAAAAGCACACAAAAAATCAATACTATATATTTCACAAGGATACATATGTTTAAGGATGCATCAACATATTGGAGTAACTACCTAAAGGGGGAGGGATTGAGACTGGGGATTAGGATGAGGTAAAGGACTCTTTATAGTCCATGACCTGAAGCAGGTGATTAACTCAATGCTCTGGGCCTATGGTAAAACCAACAAATCAACAACAATCATAATAACAACAGAAGTCGAAGAGAGGGAAGGAAAAAGGAAAAACATGCTTATAAATATTTTTATTGAAGGAAATATGCTATAATGATGAATGAAAAGAAAAGGAATATTACAATTATAGGAACACTATAAGTGCAAACTATATAGGACAATGTATGTAAACAGGCAAAAATGTGACAGGTAGCAATAGTGCATGTAGAGTAAAATAGTGTAGTATAAAAACAGGGCTTATCCCACTGGTTGTATAATCTTGGCCACCAAGGTACTTAATCTGTCTGTAGCTTAGCTTCCTCGCATAAAGTGGAAATGATAATAATAATACCTACTCCCAAAGGTTCTTTTGAGAATTAAATGGGTTAATCTATGCCTAATATATAAACCTTATGGAAGGGTTCCCTGGTATTATTATTTTCCTAACTTTTTAAAGTAGACTCCAGATGGTCATGGTGGAGGACACTTGTGGGGAAAAGCACTGGGTGTCATATGGAAACCAACCTGACAATAAACTATAAAGTTTAAAAATAATAATAATAAAGTAGACTCCAGACTCAGACTGTGTATCCAATTGGACTCCACTACCCATTAATGACATGGCTTTCACAAAGTTACCCAATCAGAGCCTCAGTTATCTATTCTGAGGATTAAAAAGGATAATGCACTTAGCATATAGTAAGCTCTCAATAAATGTTAATATTATTAGGAATATTATTAACACATCGCATATTTTTTAAAGTAGTACAAAAAGGGATAGAAGGCACAAAATACATTTTTCTTCCTCATGTATAAATTCTTCCATTTTCATTAAATTCTATTTTTGGGTTTAATCTTTACAAAGCTGCCTCTTTAAATGAGTTCCCAGATTATATACTTACATGGCACTTTGACCATCTCCTTCATAGGAGTAATTAATTAGGGAGGTAAACAATTTCTGGTTCATGTCTGTCACCTTCAGAAGAATCTAAGCTCCATCGTGGCAACCATGATATCTGTCTATGCTCAGTATCTAACACAGGGCCTGGCACTTTGTTGACTAACAAGTATTAACTGAATGAATGAAAAAGTAATGAAATAAGAAAAAGCATTTTAACATGAACATTCTGAAATAGCATAGTCATGAGATTAAAAGCAAGTATCATTTCCTCCATCTCTCTGGTAAGTGAGGAATTTCCCATCTTGTAAACTACAAAGTGCCCATTTTATAAGCTAGGAAGATAGATAACATGCAGATTCCAAGGAGCTATTTTTGGCAGGTCTTCCTTACTAGAATCATACTGCCTAAACCTGTCTCCAGATATCCTTTCAGTTATAGTAGAGCTCTGGAAACCCAGTACTTTTCCAAAACCTCCTGTTCAGTAAAGGAAAAGTACTAGGTCTCTCTAGATTATCTTCACCCAGTGCACGTTAGCCCTTACTCACTGACTCATGAAAGGGTAGGGGACTTAAAACTGTCTTTCATTTCACAGATGAGGAAATGGGCCCAGAAGAGTGCATTGACTTTCCTAAGCCTAACGCTTGTGAGTAATAGAGCTGATGCCACTGGAAATAGTTTCGTTCTTACAGTTCTCTCTCTCCCAATATAATAGATATAGATAAAGTATCATTCATTAAAGATTATGTTTATGAAAGGATTTTTTATTATATTCAGGAAAATGCTCTTGTTATATTAAGTGACAGAAGCAGAGTAGAATTATATGTATAATATGCATTCAGTTATAAAATATACAAATATACTAGGGCGTGTGTGTGTGTGTGTGTGTGTGTATGTGTATATCTGTTATCTATGTAGAAAATAAAAAAGGAAATGTGCCAAAATATTAACAGCGTTTATCTTTGGATGGTGGGGTTATAGTTTATTTTTATTAATGCTTTTCTGCATTAAAATTTTATTTTCAATAAGCATGTCATACTTTATAACCACAAATTTGGGCTTTTAAATTCCTGATCTCATTTTTGAAAGGTTTTATTCTGGTGCTGGTCAACACTGCAAGGTGAGGGAGCATCAGTCTAGAGTCCAAAGAAGTTTCACCCAGTCATTTTACCTGATCTGTAAAATGGGTAGAATTGCATCTACTTCCAGGGCTGTTGTGTGTGTGTGAGTGTGTGTATGAAATAATAAATATGAAATTCCTTTGTAACACTAAAACCCGGTAAAGCTGTTAAGTGGTGTTACAATGATGATAAAGTCCTATGGCCTAAAAAGAGGTGGGAGAACCCTTATGGTAGCAGGTACCTCTGTGCTGTGGAACTTAGGTTGGGAGAGGAGAGAAATCTAAGTGTCAGGAGAAAAGTGAGAGCAGTTCTTGCCAATACTTAAGAGAAACGATCACATGCTTGACCCCTCTTCTCCCTTTCCCTTATACTTCCCATGCATGCTTCAATGTTCTCTCTTCAGATGGAATCTTCCTTCTGTCTCTTAAGCAGCTCATGCAAAAGGCAGCTTATAGTAGACAGGATCTAGTGCATTTTGAGGCAATGGCAGGTTTGTTTTCGTCCCTGCATCCTATTTCAGTCCTGTCCAGTCCCAAACTGGGAAGGGACTAGTACACTCTGGATAAGAGTTTGTAACGAAAACAAGATAACTTTTAGTTAGAACCATTTGTATGGAGCATTATCCTTTGTAAGTCTTTCTGAATACCTTTAGGGTCTCACAAATGCTAGGGAAAATACAATTTACATACAGCAATGATTTTTTAAATTAGTCAAAGGTAACAAAGGTAGTATGTCAAATTATTGTTACTTTTACATATTAAAAAGTGATACAGAGGCGCCTGGGTGGCTCAGTCATTTGAGCAACTTGATTTCAGCTCAGGTCATAATCCCAGGGTCATGGGATTGAGCCCCGTGACAGGCTCTGTGCTGAGCTTGGAGCCTGCTTAAGATTCTCTCTCTCTCTCTGTCTCTCTCTGTCTCTCTCTCTCTCTCTCTTTCACTCCCCCCTCCTTCTGCCTCTCTTCCCCACATGTGCTCTCTCTCAGATTAAAATTAATTAATTAATTAATAGTAATACAGACCTATGGTAAATTTGCCCAAGAAAAATGAAAACAAGCTCACACAAAACCCTGTATACAAACATTGATAGTTGCTTTATTCATAATTGCCAAAAACTGTAAATAACTCAAACGTTCTTTAACTGGTAAATGGATAAACAAACTGTGATGCATCCATGTAATAGAATATTACCTAATCATAAAAAGAAATGAACTATTGATAAACACAACAACATGGATGACTCTCAAACATGCTATGCTAAATAAGGGAAGCCAGATCCGAAAGGCTTTAATTGTGTTATTCCACTTATGTGACATTCTAGAAAAGGAAAACTACAGGGGGAGAACAAATCAGTGGTTGCCAAAGGATGGGATTGGGGGAGGGGTTCCACAAAGAGAGACTCAGAGTGAATATTGGAAGGTGATGACACTATTCTTTCTTAAATGTTTACTTATTTATTTTTGAGGGGGGGGGAGGCAGAGAGAGGGGGAGACAGAAAATTCCAGTATAGGGTTCCAACTCACCAACTGTGAGATCATGACCTGAGCCAAAATCAAGAGTCTAAGGCTTAACAGACGGAGCCATTCAGATGCCCCGAGACGGCACTATCCTTGAGTGTGATATATGAATATGTATTTGTCAAAACTCAGAACAGCACATCAAAAAGTGAATTTTACTATATAAATTTAAAAAATAAATTTATAAGAGTAAAAATAAAGTTAACAGGCCCTATGGTAAATTCAAACAATACAAAGAATTCAGTTTTTAAAAAAATCTCCCCCCCCAGAGCTTTATGGTGATAGAAAAATTTCTGCATTTTGATTGGTGTGATGGTTATGTAAATCTACACATGTGATAAAATGAGATAGAACTGTACATATGCATTACACCAATGGCAATTTCCTGCTTTTGGTATTATACTATAGTTAAGAGGTAACCACTGGGGAAAACAGGATGCAGAATACTAGGATCTCTGTATTTTCTTTACAACTTCCTGTTTATGTATATTTGGAAGTATCTCTCAACCACTCTAGTCCTGCTCCCCAGAAGTTAACACTTAGAGATTTGTGTATTTTCTGCGTATTAAATCTTTTGTACGTGTATATACGTACATATAAATTTAACTTTTTTTTGAGACAGCACGAGTGGGAAGAGCTGAAAAGGGAGAGAAAGAGAGAGAGAGAGAGAGAGAGAGAGAGAGAGACTCTTAAGCAGGCACCATGCCCAGCACTCAGCCTGAAACCTGGATCAGTCCCACCATCCTGGGATCCTGACCTGAGCCAAAATCAAGAGTGGGACGCTCCACTTACTGAGCAACCCAGGTGCCCCTAAATTTAACTTCTAATATAAACTAGGATATTATACATATTGTTTTGCATCTGGCTATTTTTCAATGATTACTTTGGGGATACTTACATTCCACAAACACATGGGTCAACATTCTTTTTTCCTGCTGCATAGTATTCCATCACACAGTAGTGTCACAATTTATTTCAACACTTATATAAATACAATGAAATACTACTTGGCAATGAGAAGGAACAAATCTGGCCATTTGTAGCGACGTGGATGGAACTGGAGGGTATTATGCTAAGTGAAATAAGTCAGTCAGAGAAAGACAGACCCTGGATGTTTTCACTCATATGTGTATCTCGAGAAACTTAACAGAAGACCATGGGCAAGGGAAGGGGGGAAAAGGTACAAAGAGGGAGGGAGGCAAACCATAAGAGACTCTTAAATATAGAGAACAAACTGAGGGCTGATGGGGGGTGGGGGAGAGGGGAAAGTGGGTGATGGGCATTGGAGGGCACTTGTTGGGATGAGCACCGGGTATTGCATGGAAGCCAATTTGACAAAAAAAAAAAAAATTAAATAAACAAACTAGCGTATTATACATATTGTTTTGCATCTCGCGATTTTTCAACCCATTCCTTTGGGGTTACTTCCATACCACAAACACGTGGATCCACGGTCATTCTTTTTTCCTGCTGCATAGTATTCCATCACATAGTAGTGCCACAATTTATTTCAACAGCTTCTTATTGATGGACATTTGGATCTTAACAAGTAGTTGAACTTAGGTACTTTGGAAATTTTTCAAACATATAAGGTCAGCCAGAGTTGAGACCAAATGCACAGTTTTTACCGATTCAAGACTTGTCTCCCGAATATGTTTTGACCAGAAGGGGGAACGCAAGAGGCAAGAGGAGAAGGGAAACGCTGGGAAATTTCCCTGGCCAATCAGGAAGCAAGGGGCAGACAGGGAATTACTGCCGGGTAGGAGCTCGCTGAGAGGAGCCCTACTGCTGGAGCAGGAGGCCGTGCTCCAAGCCAAGCTTTCCTTAGGCTGCAGCTCAGATATACCGAAGTGCGTCGGGGGTTACGCATGGTGCAGTGATGCGTGGCTATCTACGGCCTCCCGCAGGGACCCCGGGCGCGGGCAGGGTCTGAACCCCTACCCCCTCCAGCCCACATTCACAGGGGGCGTACACGTGGTGACCTGCCCGCAGCTGTGTTCCCGGCTCCGGCTCCTCCTCCTCCAGATCTCGCTCCGTTCTCTGCAGTGTCACGTGCAACCACGCCGGGTGCAGGATGGCGGCTGCGGCAGCAGCGGTGGGTGTCAGGCTCCGGGACTGCTGCAGCCGAGGCGCTGTGCTCCTGCTCTTCTTCTCCCTGTCCCCTCGGCCCCCGGCCGCCGCCGCTTGGCTGCTGGGCCTGCGGCCGGAGGACACCGCAGGAGGCCGCGTGTCCCTGGAGGGGGGCACCCTGCGCGCGGCGGAAGGCACCAGCTTCCTCCTGCGCGTCTATTTCCAGCCCGGGCCCCCTGCGCCCGCGGCGCCGATGCCCGCACCTACCCTTTCCCCGGGAGAGAACGGCACCAGCGACTGGGCTCCGCGGCTCGTGTTCATCGAAGAGCCCCCGGGAGCGAGCGGCGTGGCGCCCAGCGCTGTCCCCACGCGCCCTCCGGGTCCGCAGCGCTGCCGCGAGCAGAGCGACTGGGCGTCGGACGTGGAGGTCCTGGGGCCCCTGCGCCCCGGGGGCGTGGCGGGCTCGGCTTTAGTCCAGGTGCGGGTGCGGGAGCTGCGTAAGGGCGAGGCAGAGCGGGGCGGCGCAGACGGTGGCGGGAAGCTCTTCTCGCTTTGCGCCTGGGACGGGCGCGCCTGGCACCACCACGGCGCCGCCGGCGGCTTCCTGCTGCGCGTCCGCCCGCGGCTGTACGGCCCGGGCGGGGACCTGCTGCCTCCCGCGTGGCTGCGAGCGCTCGGGGCGCTCCTGCTGCTCGCCCTGTCTGCCCTCTTCAGCGGCCTGCGCCTGAGCCTGCTCTCCCTGGACCCTGTGGAGTTACGGGTGCTGCGGAATAGCGGCTCGGCCGCAGAGCAGGAGCAGGCGCGCCGCGTGCAGGCCGTGCGCGGCAGGGGGACCCATCTGCTCTGCACCCTGCTCCTGGGCCAAGCCGGAGCCAACGCGGCCCTGGCCGGCTGGTTGTACGCCTCGCTGCCGCCGGGCGTCGGGGGCACGGGGGAAGATTACAGCGAGGCGGGGATTCACTTCCCGTGGCTGCCGGCGCTCGTGTGCACCGGGGCCGTGTTTCTGGGCGCCGAGATCTGCCCCTACTCGGTGTGTTCGCGCCATGGGCTGGCCATCGCTTCTCACAGCGTGTGCCTCACTCGGCTCCTGATGGCGGCCGCCTTCCCTGTGTGCTACCCGTTGGGCCGTCTGCTGGACTGGGCGCTGCGTCAGGAGATCAGCACCTTCTATACGCGGGAGAAGCTGCTGGAGACGCTACGGGCCGCGGACCCCTACAGCGACCTGGTGAAGGAGGAACTCAACATCATCCAGGGCGCCTTGGAGCTACGAACCAAGGTGGTGGAGGAGGTGCTGACCCCCCTCGGGGACTGCTTCATGCTGCGCTCCGACGCCGTGTTGGACTTCGCCACGGTCTCAGAGATCCTGCGCAGCGGCTACACTCGCATCCCCGTGTACGAGGGCGATCAGCGGCACAACATTGTGGACATTCTGTTTGTCAAGGACTTGGCCTTCGTGGACCCCGACGACTGCACGCCGCTCCTCACCGTCACCCGCTTCTACAACCGGCCCCTGCACTGCGTCTTCAATGATACTCGGCTGGACACCGTGCTGGAGGAGTTTAAGAAGGGTGAGCAGTGGTCTATCTCCTCTCTCAACTGCTTCCTCCTTCATAAACCTGTGAAGTTTCAGGTAAAAGAGTTGCAAAGCAACTCTCCTGTGGTAGCAAAAACCCAAGGAAGGCCCCACCCACCTCATGGTAGCTATTTTCATTGCACTTCTCCCTACCTTCTTTGCAGCTGAGCCCCAGCCTCTAACCTTTTACTTGGCTCATAAGATGCCCCATATTCCTCATTCATTCCCCTTCAGTATTTTTCAGGATCTAACAATTGGCAGATATTATTGTGCAGATTGGACTCAGGATAGTCCTTGGAGGTCTTTGGGTGGTTCCTCCTTTGGGTAGAACCTCCATAGCCTCCCATAACTAGCAGCCTTCCTTTTAAACTCTTCCCAGGGCTGGAAACACAATCTCCAAGGCAAACTAACTCTGTTGTTGGACAGCTCCAGCTGCTGATAATGTCGTTCTTACATGGAGCAGAAAGCTGTGTCTTAGGAACTGCTCTCTGAGTCCTAGTTCTGCCCTTTGAATCACACAGAGTAAGCCCCAGACACTTCAGTTGTTCTTTTCCCTTATTTAACTTTCCATCAGCTGTTCATTTGATACATATCAGGTAACCAGGTTGGAGATTGAAGGTTGACTAAAGTGGTGAGGTCCTTGTACTTCCGGGAATTGGGATCCCATGAGGTAGGGTAGATGTGGATGTAAGGAAATATTCTGGTAAAGGGAACCACTAGAAAATTTACATAAATAAATGAATGGGGTTTTGTTCAGAGCAGTCATCATCCTGCTGGTGTCATGTCTATAACATGTTTACTGCATGTCTGGGGTTTGTCTTCTGGAATTGAGTACAATTCACTCAAGAAAAATCAGCCTGGATTCTTTAGGGTCGATCTTGTTGGAATTACACAGTTTGACTGGTTCTTCTAGTTAACCAGAAGGACACTTGATTGTTTTTGAAGATCAAATCTACCTTCCCAAGAGTCACCATTGAGTTCAGAAGACTATCTCACAGACCCTGAAAACAATTCCTGAAATGAATTGAGAACAGTGACATGGTTAAAATAAGTGTAGAACCATCTAGAATGACCATTTTGAAGGAGGCTTTCATATGTACATATGAATTAGAATGTTTATTAAAAACAAAACAAAAAAGTTAATCCCCTGACTTTAGAATCAGGCTAAAAATGTCGCTTCCCTGTGGCTACCAGGAATCCCATTTGGCACATCTTGACACCTCTTTTTGTTTATCAAAAATCCAATCTCATTACTTTATCATCTGCACTCTTTAGGACTTTCATTCAGAGAGAAATCTTGGATCTTATTCCTGCCACAATTTTTTTAGAGAAGTAAAATTGTCTTAAGTATCAAAGTATAGCCTGAAAAGCCGGGGGGGGGGGGGGGTGTTGGAAACCTACTTAATGTCCCAGCTGTAAACTTTGTGTTTGTATCATGACAAGGGAAGGAAAATGTGTATATATTATAGCTGTTTTAGCCCAATCTGGCCTACCCTTTCCCCCTCTTCTGTCTCCCCTAAGTCCCTGCATGATTCGTTCCCACTGTACTCCGAGGTTCATCCATCCACTCTTAGAATTAGTCTTACATTTTGTAAGACTCCTGCAGAAGGGAGTCTTGGATGTGGGCATAAAAACTGTAAAAAACTATATATTAATTTGTAAGGCCTGCCATAAAAGAATACTGTAAATTGAGTGGCCTAAACAATGGAAATTCATTTCCTTATAGTTCTGGAAGCTGGAAGTCCAAGATCAAGGTGTTGGCAGGTTTGGTTTCTCCTGAGGACTCTCGGGCTGCAAGCTCTTTGGCTTGTAGATGGCTCTCAGTGTCCTTTCATGGTCTTCCTTCAGTGTGTGTGAGCTCATTCTTAGAATCTCTGTGGTTCTAACCATTGCTTATTATAAAGACACCAGTCAGATTGGATTAAGGCCCAGCCTATCAGCCTGATTCTAACTTATCTATCCCTTACATATGATAGGACAGAGTGCAGTTAAGATAGTGTCTCATTTTCATGTGCTATTGGAGGACATTTTTCAGGAAACTATAATCTCATTCATTCATTCACTATTTATTGAGCCTCTGTGCTATAGGCAGTAGGCAAGACAATAGCACTGCCCTTAGAAAATTAACAGTCTACAGGAGGGTAGTAAGGACAGTCTGCAGAAGCAGGAATTGTGTCTCACTAACCTTTGGATCCCTAGCATCTTGCACAGTGCCTTGCTCATAGTAGGCTGCTCAGAAAAGTTGATATTGATCTGAAATGAGTCTGGCTGAAGAATTTCTAAATCTAGTCTAAAAAAGGCTTGTCAGTGTTCTATCATTGGTTTGTAATTAGGTAGATCACTAAAGAAAAGCAAGGACTTACGGTGAACACGATTTGGAAATGTTGGTGTTTGGAGCCGATAGCCAAGAAAGAATTCTTGAAACATCTTTGGTGCAAAAAAGTGCTTTTATTAAAACTGGGGACAGGACCCGTGGGCCCAAAGAGCTGTGCTGGGGTCATGAGAAGTGGCGGATTATATACTTGCAAGTTGGGAGAGAGTTAGGGATATCACAAGCCTCTGAGGTATTTTGGAAACAAGGTTTCCAGGATCCTGAGGGGGCCAGCTGTTATTAGCAAAAGGTCATGTATTACTGTTTAGTAAATCCTCAGTCATGAGACCCTTCCAGTGTACAGCAGTGGGCCATTTGCCTGAAGGATAATTGCTAACATATATCCTGGTGGGTAGAGAGAAAGGAAGTTTCCAAATGAATTTTTATATGTTAAAGTAGACTTACAGCATCCTGGAGGGGTCAGGATAATTGCCTTTTGCCCTTAGCAAAGTGCCATCATCAAGGTGGCTGAGGTCCCAGAGGACAGTCACACTGCCTGTTTCAAGGATTTGTCAACGGGTTGTAGGTAGTAAGGAAATATTTTTCTTTTGTATTTGTCTCCCACATCAAACGCCACACCAAGAAAGAGATTTCCACATCCTTTCAGAGCCATGCTCCTTCCTCAAAGTGCGGTCCAGAAACTAGCAACATGGGCCTTACCTGGAAACGTGTTAGAAATGCAGAATTTCATACATCATTCTAAATCCACTGAATGAAAATCTGCATTTTAACAAGCCCCCAGGTGATTCATGTATATTAAAGTCTGAGAAGCACTGCCTTCAGAGAACCCTTATTAACAGTGATTGGTAGATTTACTTAGAATAAATCTACAAGGAATAAGTATCAAGCTGAGTGTTCTCTGGCTTCATGCCATGTAACACAGTGGTCATTTCCTAGAAACATTATGTTTGCACCATAGGATAGGAAAGGAAAGTAGTTGAATGACTTCTCTTTACCTTTAAAAATAACTTTTAAAGTAAGTCATAAAAGTCCTTCTGTTTCCCTCACTTCTTTGCATCTCAAGTAACTTAACTACCTAAACAAACCCATTAGGAGGTAGGGGAAGAAAATGACAAATAGGAACAATTACCATTAATTGAGTGACCTGCTCTGCATGGCACCCTGCCAAGCCCTTTACGCAGTCAGAACAACTTTCCTGGGTGGATATTATCAACCCCATTTTACAGGTGAAGAAACTAAAGCTCAGACTCCTTACCTGACTTACTCAACTTTCCACAGTTGGTAACTGAATTGTGATTTGAACTAGGTCTGTGGGACACCAGAATCTGTTCTTTTCCCCACTACACCAGTCTTAATCCATCCTCCATCCCAGAACTCCTGCCACCCACAGGGCTCAAAGCTCGCCTTTGACCTCTGACTTACTGCCCATGTCTGATTTACTTCTAGTTTTCAAAGGTTAGAAATGGAGCTTTTATAATTACAATAATTGCTAACATGTATATTGCATTTTACGAAACATTTCTACCCATCTTCTCTTATCTGATCCTTAAAATAACTCTGCAGTTACAGGTGAGGCACTCAAGACCCAGAAAGGTTACTCAGCTTACCTAGGACCTTCACGGAGCTAGTATTCCAAGGCCCAGATTCAAATCCAGGTCATGTGACTCCAAAGCTCTTGTCCATATGGGATTTAACCTCCATACTTCTTTTGAGCTCCAGGTCTTTAAAAGTGGGGAAAAGGAGAAATGTCTTTCTAGCTAAAATGCTAGCTTTACAAAAGGTAACAGTATTTCTCCCCCACTGGACTGTGGGTTCCTTAAGGGCAGAGAATGAAACTTACTTTATATTCTCAGGACAAACACAGTGGTCACCATGACAAGGGGATGAATAGGTATTTGTTGAATGAATGGTTTTAAGTAGCTAATTTCTACTATATTTTTATGTTTGAGTGAGGTGAACCCAAAGTATAGAATAGTGTTGTTCCATTGACACAACCAACATTTCCTCTTCATCTTCCCAGATTCTCTTCCCCAGTCAGTGGCACCACTGCCCCTCCAGTCTTCCAGGCTAAAACCTCCCCTTTACCTCTAACCCTCATGCTACTAACCACTGTCTTAGTCTGCTTGGGCTGCCATAACAAAATATCATGGACTGGTTGGCTTAAACAACAGAAATTTATTTTCTCACAGTTCTGGAGACCAGAAGTCCGAAGATCAAGGTTCCACCTGATTTGTTTTCTGGTGAGGGCTCTTTTCCTGAGTTGTAGATGGCCAGCTTCTCTCTATATCTCCACATGGCCTTTTCTTGGTACATGTGTACAGAGAGAGCGAGTTCTGGTCTCTTTTCCTCTTATAAAGATACCAATCCTGTTGGTTTAGGGCCCCACCCATATGAGCTTATTTAACCTTAATTATTTCCTCAGAGGCCTCACTGCAGGGGGTTGGGGTTCTTAGTGCTTCAGCATATGAATTTGGGTGGTGGGGAGAGAGACATATTCAGTCCATAACAATCAGCAAAGTCTGCCAAAAATTGGCCAGATTGCATCTAAAATATTTCTTGTCTATGTATAATATAGTCCACTATTTCTTTCACTTAGGTGAGTTATTGAGTTTGTTGAAGAAATAGTTCCTGTATACCATTTAGGCACAATGGAGGACATACAGCTCCTGTCTGCACAGAGCTTTCATTCCAAAGTGAGAGACAAAAATTAAACACATGAGGTAGTGATGAAGACCATAAACTTTGGTGCCAGACTGCCTGAGGCTTTGGAACAGTTACTTAATTATCTGTTCTATTAGTCGTCAAATGAGTATAATAATGGCATTTACTCATAGAGTTGTTTGAAATAATAATACAATATTGCTTTATAATGCTTATTTAGTAATTGTCATTGTAAATGCTAAATAAACGTTAGCTAAGATTCTTAAATATAAACACAAACCTATTACTCCTCTGTGCAAATGCCTCTTAAGAAAATTCGCGTCTTCCAATTTTTTCTCCCTCAAATCCGTCTTCTGGAGTGCCACCAAAATAATCTCTGGTGACGTCATCTTCTGCTTAAAACCCTGCTGCACTCCCCACTGCCTGCAGGATAAAGTCTAAGCTGCTGCTGCCCTCCCCTCCAGGCCCATCCCTCACCTCTCCTGCCACAGCTTTGTGCTCCGGGAACACTGAATTTCATGGCCACACTGCTGTTGCTTGCCTTTGTCTCTTTCCTCAGGTCAGGAGTATGCATTGCCTGATTAATCCCTACTCCAGCTCCTCCTTTAACACTCACCACAGGGGCCACGTCCTCTGGGAAGCTTGTCCTGTAAACCCTAGTTTGAGCCAACTTAATTGTCCCATGTCTCTCTTATTAAACTCACAGATTGTAATATTGGTTTTTGCTTATTAGTGCTGCTCACGCCCATGATGAGCAAAGACTATCTTATCTGTCTTTGTAGCTGTAGCACCTAACAATGGATAGGCCACATGCTAAGTTTTCGGTAAATGTTTGTTGAATGAATGAATAACTGAAGGAGTTAAACTTTAATATAATAGAAAGGATCTTCAGGGCTCTAATAAATGAATCATTAATGATCTCCAGCCAATCATTTTGGACCATGCAGGACAAAGGCAAAATTTAAGTCTTAGAAGAAATGTGTTGCATGTATGGTTTCTCCACTTTTTTATGTACATTTATTGTAACAATTATTTATTTATCCTTTTTCATGTTCGAAGCCCTGTGCTCAGAGTTGGATGTATGAGATATAGTCCCTGCTTCCAAAGAGCCGACAGCCTGAAAGAATAGTGTTCCCCCTTGAAAAGGTAGGAGGCAGGCTGGACTCCCCTTTGCCCCAACTTCAACAGTGTTACAATTCACAACTCAAGGGTCACCATGGACGTATGTGGATAAGACAGACATGTATATAAATTATTACAATAAAAGTGGTGGAATAGAAATATAAAAATGCAATGAGAACATGGAGAAGATAGTGACTATGGCTAGGTTATAAAATTTTTATAAGTTTCTATACTGCATATTCATTATAGAAAACTGAAAAATATAGAAGGCATGAAAATCACCTGAAGGTAATCATCCCACCATCCTGAAATAATAACTCCTAATATTTTGTCATGTTAAAAGTTAGCACCCATACTAACAACCTCAATTCTTAGAAAGACAATAAAGAGAAAAACCCCATGATCTTGCCTTCTTCCACTAATAAAGTATCCCATTCTAATCCTAAAAGTGATTTTTTAATATGATGATATTATTTTCACTGTAGTCTCCTTGGGAGTGAGTCCTATAATTTGGGAAGACAAATTTATGAAATGGATCCTTAAAGATTTGTTGAACTAAATTTCTAAAGTTCACTACTCTGATTATTGGATTGTTTTTAGGAGAACACCAACCCTATGCAGAGAACAGGGAGAAGGAATAAAGCTTCATTCTGAAGTCAAATGCCTCTAGGTGTAATAGCTCCAATATTTGACAGTTAGACAATTTAGCTCTGCTGGGTTAGTGACACCATCTTCCTAAACAAAAGATGGCATAATCCACATACTGTTGGGTTATTCTATCTATAGACTAGTGTGGCTTATTGCAGTTTTCATACTCAGTCTTTGCTTATTTGTTGATTTATTCATTCATGTATTCAGTAAATATTGAACTCCTGCTTTGGACCAGGCACTGTCCTAGGCCTTGGGAATACAGTGGTGAACAAGACAGACATTGTGGAGCTGAAAGGTATCTTCTTCAAGCTTTGGTTCTACAGCATATGATCTGTTGTTTAAAAGACATCCAGCCAGCTAGCAAGTGCTCCTGGCATAGACATACCACGTAACATTTTCACTGAGGAATAATCTGGTTCGAAAGTCAGTGTTTTGCTTTACCACTCCCAATTCGGGTGTGATATTTTAACAGGAAGAATTATCATTCAGGGCACCTCAGTGGCTCAGTTGGTTAAGCGCCTGACCAACTTGGTTTTGACTCAGGTCATGATCTCATGGTTCATGGGATGGAGCCCTCATCAGGCTCTGTGCTGATGGTGTAGAGCCTGCTTCGGATTCTGTCTCTCCCTCTCTCTCTCTCTCTCTCTGCCCCTCCCCCTGGTTGTACATGTGCTCACTCTCTCTCTCTCTCTCTCTCTCTCTCTCAAAATAAATAAACTTTAAAAAATTTTTTAAAAACAGAATAATATCCCATTGTTTAAGTCTATTAAAAAAAAACTGCCGAAACATTAGTGCTACATTTTTTTGTCTTTCATCAAAGAAAATAAAAAATTATTTTCACTCAAAGTTATATTTTACTGATATACAAGTGTAATCTGTTTTAAAATGTGTTAAACATTGCTAAATAATAATTAGTAAAAATTGGAATGTTTACCTTCTAAACAATAATTAGAGCAAACAATAAACAAAGCATACATAGTCCATCATGTAGAGGGAGGCAGAACAAAAAGAAACAAGAAGAAGTAGAAATAATTAAATATACAAAGTGTTAAATTGTTGATTTCTATTTCTTTCTTTAAAATTTTTGTTATGATTGTTGTAATATGGTTCTGAAACATTTTTTTTTTCAGTCTGGCAAAAGAAATACCAGGTAACCATACAATTTGAGCTGAAAGACGCACTGAAAAACCTGACAGAGAATCAAATTCACGCTTTCATTTTTCGGTTTAGTTATCTTTTCCAGAATACAACAGCCTTCATTGTCAGACTTTTTATCTAATCTAAGTCCCACAGGCTACAGTTAAATTCCATTTCCTTGTTTTATTATCTCTTATTTGAAGAGTATAGTACCTCACCACAATTCCATTTTTTAACAACCAAATACACTTGGTTGTGTTTCTGGACCCCTTAAAGCATTTGGGTATCACAGTGAGGGGTGGGTGGTCTGTAGATGCTCCTAGTACTTTCTTAAACTGATTTACCTCTAAGGCCATATTTGGGGACCCCTGGACCTTCCATAACAACACTTCAGTTTGCTTTTTATTTTCTGCTGTCTGTTCCTTTCCAAACTGGGATTCTTCCCAATTCATTCTTTCTTTCCTCTCTTTCTCCCTTCCCTCCTTACTCTCTTTCTCCTTTCCTTCTTTCCTTGCTTCCTTGCTTCCTTGCTTCCTTCCTTCCATATGACATTATTCTATATCAGACCTCCTGCCCTCCTGGCACTTGTCATGCAGTTGGGAAATATACACTAACCAATAACAATAACAAGTGGTAACAAATAATTTGAAGAACAAGTAGAGGGAGCCATGAGAGTGTATAATAGGGGCCCTGACCTGGTCTTGTGGCTAAGAATAAACTCCTCCCGTCCCCAAGTGATATTTGAGCTGAATCCTAAAGGGTGGCAAGAAGTTCACTAGAGGAAGAGTTTTCTAGGAGAAGGGAGCAGGCGTGCAAAGGCACTGAGGAAAGGGGGCCAGTGTGGGTGCCATGTGGGTTCCTAAGCCATTAAACATCCATTAGGGAAAGTACCACCTCTGCCAGCCAACCTTCTCTCTACCGCTAGGGATTGTGTGGACAGTTGGGTTCACATTCACTGAGTGCCTGGCTGCCAGGACTCTGGGAGATGGATATCGATATAAATATGGGAAAGAACCTGGCCTCCAGGAGCATGAAAGTAGGAAGGGCCTTGATGGAAATGATACCAAGCAGCCTGGTGGACAGGCAAGGGCATCCGGACCTCTGTGGGGGAAGCGAAAAGGCAGAAATTGCCTGGGAAGATCTGGGGAAACTTCTTGAGGAAGTCAATGGAGAGGGATTCTGATATGCAATTATGAAGGGAAAGGGCATTCCAGCTGGGAATGCATAAAATGCATAAAAGCAGAAAGGAAACCAAGGCTGTATTTGAACGCTGGTAAACTAATGATCTGAATGCTGCTTTTCTCCCAACAAAATGGGGAACTAGGCAGAATGGGATATTTGTCAAACATAATTTCTGTTCTCTCCAAAGGCCAAAACTGTATATTTTAACCATTTTTGGTGTTGATATTTCTAAAATGTTTTATGCCCATGCCTCCCTTCCTTAGGAAAGGATCCTAAATATAACTTAATCTTTTCTTGATGACGCAGGATCATGGTCATGAGAATGTAGTTATTTTATGCTATATTATAAAGCAGTCCACTGTCTACTTTTTTCTTTTTCTCTGTCCTCTGGCTATCAGCTGCTATTTCTCTCTGAGTCGACAAGCAAATCCCTCCCTCAACCTCTCTCATCACAAAACCACTCTTCTGTGTCTATTTCAGAGCTTCTATTTAACTGAGAAATCAAGTAAACAAACGTGTTAGGAATTGTGTGCCTGGTATATAATAAGCTTCAATAAATATTTGTTGAATAAATGATTAATTAGGCTTTGACTAGGAGCCTGGTACATGAGGTTGGTGTATGGACCTGGGGTAGTTCCCTCTGGGCAGATTCAAAGCTGTGCAAAGTCATGTCTCCAGATTATGGGTTGTTACACTGCTATTTTTGCAGTGTTGCTTAGCAAGCCAAACTGCCCACCAGCTTAGATCCTAGTGACTAACAACTATGTTTTCCTGCCCTGGTGATGCTGGTTACCATGGTGTTCTACACCGTTGGCTTTTTTATAATTGCCTTTTAGTGGCTTGAGAAAAATTTTTGTGATAAGTGTATTGATTATTTTATTTTAGATGAAGTAGAATAAGATAATTACTACAAAGTGCAGTCTTTTTTTTAAAAATAAATGAGGGAAAGGGACTGTTTTATTTTTCCAAATCAAGGTGGTTGCTACAAGACTGGTAGGTAAGGTAATATTTTTGTGTTTCTCTTCCTGATCCAATAGAAAGTGATTTGATTTGATTCTATAGATTTTTTTAAAAAAGTCTAGCATGTGTCAAGGCATTTTTTCTCATCTTACTCCAATGGAATTGTTCAATATTAAGATATAAACCTTAGGAGTTCACAACACTTCATAAACACAAGACACTCTAAGTATTGGCACTATTAGAATTCTTGTGTATCATATATTATCACAAAGAAGCATCCTGTAAAGCCAAACTGTTTCTATAGCCCAGGACTGTTTAGACTAATAAAAGTAGAGCATTTTAGAGCCAGAAAAGGCACCTTGGAGGTCACCTGCTCCCATTTAATTTTAAGGTGGAGGAAAGCGAGACCCAGAAAAGACAAATAACAAAAATAGTGATGATAATCCCTTATGGTTATTCTTTGCATTTGCAAAGATCTTTCCAAACCAGTAACTCATTTTGTACCCACCGTGCATGTGAAGTCAATAGGAATTTTTTCCCTTTTTGTCTATGAGGCACCTAGGAACTGAAGACATGAGTGTCCTGCTCAGTGTTAGTGACTGAGGCAGAATCAGAAGCCACATCTATGATTTACTGCCTCAGACGATGGAGCCACAGGCACAGAGTCCTAAATACCTGGAATTAGATCCCAGCTTCTTTGTTTCCTGGCTGTGTGACTAAGGCAGGTCACTCTACCACTCTGAATGAGGCTTATCTCCCTTCTTAAAATGGGAATAATGATACTATATTGTAAGTTTACTGCAAAGTCTAACGATACCTTTGTATCATATTCAAGACACTCCACCATTTGCCTCCTACCTCACTGATCTAATTACATGAATTGTATCTAGGTAGTCATTTAGTATAACAAATACTTTCTCTGATCCAACCCATGTAAACGTGACTGTACATAATGAACAGAAGTGAGAGCTGCTTACTTGGGACACATCACTCTTTCTCTGAGTCTCCATTTTCTCATCCATATAGTAGTAGTAACAATCCCCATTTGGCAGAGATACGATGAAGACTAGGGTTTATTAGGTACGGCAATTACCACTAGGACAAAAGCTGGAAAATGGGGTGAATGTTGACCTGTGCTCTCAGGAGTCAGCTTGATTTAAATCAGAAACAGTGGGGGAGAATGTTGGAGTAGCTGTAGACCGTCTTTACCTGGAATAAGAACCTTCAAAAGGGTGGGTTTTAAGGTTACCTCTGGAGTCTGGCTTACTTTGAATAGCAACCCTGAGACGTCTGTCTCCTCCCCAGGACCAGCCTAGTTCAGTCATAGCCCCTGGGCTGGTCCAGAACTGTATGATCTCTAGACAAC
Organism: Cryptoprocta ferox; assembly: GCA_028646485.1. Lineage (NCBI taxonomy): Eukaryota > Metazoa > Chordata > Mammalia > Carnivora > Eupleridae > Cryptoprocta > Cryptoprocta ferox. Next base: position 54,148,881 of record CM053561.1, read on the forward strand.
TTGGCCAGGCCTATTTGCCTTTCAGTGTCTTTCTTCGTGTCTGAGGTTGGTTCCTGGCCTAAGAATGTCACCATTAGTCAAAGCTTAGCCAGATCACTCTGGGTCATCATGGTGATTTTTAAGCTGAGGACCCTGGTTATGTTTAGCCTGAACTTGGAGAGAGACAAACTGGCCCCACAGGCTGCCTCCAAGACAGGCTCTGGGTCTGAGAGGCTCAAAGTTCAAGTATCCAGTCTCATTTAATTGTCTTGAAGCTTTCCACAAACCCCAGCCAGGTAAGTCCTGTTCACTTCCCTGAGTTCAATATTGGCTCTACCATTTATTAGCTGAGCATCCTTGAACTGGCTACTTTCTGAATGGAGAATAAATGCAATCCATTTTGATAGAGTAGTGCAAAAGAAGGCAAGGTATATACCAAAAAAACATGGAGGCCTTTAATGTCAGCAAGAAGACTTCAGGAATAATCCTCCCTGGTAACTTGTACATGTTACTGAAGTGGGGGAGTAAGCTCATAAATGCTTTGTCAGTCTGGTTTTGGTGGATAGAACAGATTGGAGCTGGAGAACCCAAAAGGAGGATCGGTTAGCAGATTAATGCAATTGTCCAGGATGCAATGTGGACGTGGAAATTAAGGACTGTGCACTTGCAATTAGAAAGGAGAAAATCTCTAGACTTCATTACCTTCAGGATGCTTCTTCTCAGGCTCATTTACTGATTCTTCCTACATAATATTCACTGATGTATCCTCAGCACTTGGAGCAGGGCCTTCCCATATCAGATGCTCAAATATTTGTTGCATGAATGTTGCATTCCTGTGACATCTAAATGTTGGAATGCCTCAGGGGTCAGAAATGGATCTTTGTCTAGTCTCACTCCCATGACTATTTCATTCATTCTCCCAAAGATATCATCAGATTTTTATTTCCAGCTACTACTTGACATTCCATTTGGAGGTCTGAAAGGCATCCCAAACTTAAACTGTTCAAAACTGAGCTCCTGCTGCCTTTGCCAAGCTGACTCCTTGTGCAGTATTCCCAAACTCTGGAAATTGCAGTTCCATTCTTGTCATTCAGGCCCAAACTTCTCTTTCACTCTTGCCCCACATCCAGTCCCTCAGGTAGGCTCTGCTTTCAGCATATCTGGAGAATGTGCTTACATCTCACCACCTCCCTTACTGCATCCCAGCCAAGCCACCACCCATCTCTCACTTGGTTGACGGCCAGAACTTTCTATGATGTGTCTCTGCTTCTACCTCCACCCACTTTGTGTCCATTCTTAACACAACAGCTAGAAAGAGTCTTTTAAAACATAGGTCGGGGGAGTGTAGGTGGCTCAGTCAGTTGCACATCCAACTCTCGATTTCGGCTCAGGTCATGATCCCAGAGTCGTGGGATTGAGCCCCATGTCAGGCTCCATACTGATCGTGGAGTCTGCTTAAGATTCTGTCTTTACCCCTCCCACCTCCCCCCCTCCTTCTGTACATGTACACACATGTGCAGCCATGCTCGCTCGCTCTCTCTAAAAAAAACAACGTAAGTCATATCGTATCAATCTTTTGTCAAAAAACAAACACACACACAAACACGGAACTCTACAATGACTTTGTCTCACTTGAAGAGTCAAGTCGTTAAGGCCGTCCAGGCTTTATCACAGGTGCACCTACTCTATCCCTTACCTCCCTGACCTTGGCTCCTGTTACTGTCCTTTCCCACACTCAGCAGCCACCTCACTGGCATCCTTGCCATTCCTTAAGCACATCAGTTACACTTCCAGCTACTACGGGCCTTTGCTTCTTGTTCGACTGCAAAGGTATCCCCCAGGTATCCCCAGGGCTCCCCACCTCACCACCTTCAGATCTTTACTCTAGTACTACCTTCTTGGGGAGTTCATCCCTGCCCTCCACGACCTAAAATTATAACACCTGTATACTTTCCCATTGCTCTCCCCTGCTTTGCTTCTCATCTTAGTGCCATGATACTGACTTTACATAACATATTTATCTGGCTTATTATCTCTCATCCCCAGTTACTAGAATATAAGCTACAGAAGAAAAATGATTTTGTCAGTTGTGTTCATTGCTGCATTTCTAGTGCCTAGAATAGTGATTGGTACATAGTAGGCATTCAATAAATACTTGTTGATAAAATGAAGGAAGAAAAGGTGAATTGCAAGGATGTGGGGATTTTTTTTCCTAATAGGAAACAAAGGAAAAGAAGGTAAAAAATGACTCCTGAGTTATGACCCTGGGTAACTATAAGGTTGACGGTACCATGTACTATAGTGAAGGGACAGGAAGAATGGGGATAGTGGTTCTTGAAGATCCGTGTTCCTGTTGAGATAAGCGATTTTGACAAGACAAGGAGACAGCTTGGACAAAATGTCTAAAGCAGGATGGGAGTTCAAAATAGACACTGATGTTAAGATATAAATTTAGTCTTCAGGAAAGAGGTGGTGGTGATATTTAAAGTGATGGGGCTCTGCTGGGATCTGTAATCAGGAAGCGAGAGAGCAGAAGATCAAGGACCAGAGCAAAGGCTCTTGACTGCAACTGCCCAGTAGAGTTACCTGAAGAGGTTTTAAACATAACATCCCAATGCGTGGACTGTACCCCAGGCCAGTTAGATCAGAACTTTGGTGAGTGGCACCCAAGTAATCAGTAGGTTTTAAACCTCTCCAGGTGGCTCCTACATGCAGCCAGGGTTGAGACTCACTGAGCGAGAGACTTTGAGATGTATTTGTCTTTAGATGAAGATAAAGAACTCTCAGTGGAAACAGAAAAATGTCAGTCATAAGGTTGGGAAGCAAACCAGGGTCTTAACCAATTCTTCTCTACCCCTCCCACCTCCTCCTTCTCCTTCTGTGCATGTACACACATGCATATAAATGTGCATAAGTATCATCTGGAGGTCTTGAGGGCATGCAGATTCTGACTCAGACCACTGAGCTGGGGGCTGGATGGTTGCAGCTCTCACAGGCTTCTCAGCAATGCCACAGGGTGCTGGTTCAAGGGCCACACTTTGAATAGCAAGTGTCAGAAGCAGTGCTTCTCAAACTTCAGTGTGCATGAGAATCCCCTGGCATATCACTGAAACGGCTGTCTAGACCCCACCTCACGACCCAAATCCTGATTCTGTAAGTCAGTGGTGGGACCTGAGAACTTGCATTTTGAAGAAGTGCCCAGGTGATGGTCGTGCTGCTGCTCCAAGGAACACGCTTCCAGTTCAATGCAACCCCAAGGTAGAATGATATACCAAGACCAAGGTAAGAAAGAAAAGGCACTCAGTACTGTCTACTAAATGAGTAAAAGATGCTGCAGCAACACCAAGGAGGATAAAAATGTAGCAAATGTCAGTGTATTTTATAAGGTGAAGGTCATAGTGAGGCAGGAACCATAAAAGCATAAAATGATTCTGCTTTCCTTAGTTCTCTGTTTCCAAGTAATTATGCTTTTGTCCTAGCTTCTATATTTTATCTTGGGAACAGTTACCTTACCAAAGTGTTGTAGCTATTTTTAAAAGAGAGAGGAAGCAAATCAATTCTTTGCTTTTTTTTCAAGGCGTATGCTAACAGGGGCCTTAGGAGCTCTTCTCTGTGATGTGCCAAAACCACCTAGAGGCGATATCTATTAAAGACCCTTGGAGAAAGTTTCAGCTTCTTCAAATACTGAAATATAGTTGTGATGTTGCTGCTACTTGCTAACTTTCTGTCTCTTTAAAGCAAGGTTTCCAAGCTCAGCACTGTTGATATTCCTTATTGTGGGGCTGTCCTGGGTATTGTAGGGTGTTCAGCTGCATCCCTGGCCTCTACTTCAAAAGCAATGCCTGAGAGGTGCCTGGGTGGCTCAGTCGATTTAGCGTCCAGCTTCCACTCAGGTCATGATCTCACGGTTCGTGGGTTCCAGCCCCGCATCAGGCTCTGTGCTGACAGCTTAGAGCCTGGAGCCTTCTCCCGATTCTGTGTCTCCCTCTCTGCCCTCTCCTCTCTCTCTCTCTCTCTCTCTCTCTCTCTCTCTCTCTCTCTCTCTCTATCTATCTATCTCAAAAATAAACAAACATTAAAAAAAATTTAAAACAATACCTGAAAACCTAGTTGCCTTTCTAAGAAATCTGACATGTGGTTTGGGTATGTTGATGCCAGTTGGTGATGAGATAGACTAGAAGTACCAGCAACCTGCACTGGGACCCACCCTTTGGATTTGAGGGACAACAGAAATGACTAACTTGATTTTCAGTAATGGGAAATTTTATTGACCTGAGACACACCGGAAGCCTAATAGATAGTGCAGTACCTCAAGCTTGTCTCAGAGGTGATCAGTACAAGAGCTACAAAAAAAAACCCTTTTCAAACTCAGCATTAAACCATCAACCCATGCTTTCTGTCCAATGTCAGCAAAATACCATAACCACCACATCCTATGAGAGAGAGCGCTCATCAGCTGGCTACTGCAACTACCCTTTGTTCCAGAAGGTTCTTTTCTTTCTTTCAGTAAGTTCTTAGCATCTGGTGACTTAAACCAGGCACACCAAAGGGTTTTACTAGACATCTCAGCTTATTTTTCTTCCTCATTAGTAAGTCACCAGGCAAATAACCAGAGTGCCATAGAGCCTACCCATAAACCAGTGGTTTAAAAACTTTAGCCTGCATCAAAACCAGCAAGTTTAGCCTGCATCAGAACCAGCTGTGTTAAAATCACAGATCACTGGGCACAACCCCTGAGATTCTGATTTACTAGGTGTGGGGTGAGTGTTGAGAATTTGCATTTCTAACTAAGTTCTCAAGTGATACTGATGCTGCTGGTCCAGGGAACACACTTTGAGAACCAACTAGTAGTTTTCAGCCTTGATTGAACATTAGCGTCATCTAAGGAACATTTTAAACTACTGATGACATGGCCCCACCCCAAACTGTTGAAATCAGAATTTCAGGGTGTGAGATCCAGTCTCTAGAATGTATTTATAGCTTCTTAGATGATTCAATTTTTAATTTTTTTTTTATTTTAGAGCATGCAAGTGGGGGAGAAGGGCAGAGGGACCCCCCTCCACGCTAAGTGTGGAGCCTGATGTGGGGCTCATCCCATGACCCTGGGATCAGGACCTGAGCTGAAATCAAGAGTCAGAGACTCAACCAACTGAGTCACCAAGGTTCCCCTTCTCAGATGATGCTCATGTACAGCCAGCATTGGGAACCACTGAACTAGTGAAGTGCATTCCAAAGCATTGCGCTTGGAGGGTCTACCAGATAGCCCTGTTTAATCCCAGAAAGGTGTGACTGACCCATTACGCTTCACTGAGGATTGAATTCTAACCAAAACCATCCTAACACTGTGGTCCAAACACAGTGGCTCAGGCCACAGACATATTCTCTACTTTGTGTCTCATCGGGGTGTAGAGAGCATTGAAACTAGAGGCTGAAATCAGAAGCTGGGAGAAAGTAGTCCAGGCTGGAGGGAAACAAACGAAGGCTTAAGGAGCTCACAGATGCTAGAAGCTAGGAAACGCATGTTGGCAAGCCAAGCCATCGGGACAGAGCTGGGGATTCTGCTGAGGCTGGACACCAGAACATGGCAGGGATTCAAGCCAGAGGCCAGAGAGTCTATAGTTACCAGTTCAGGAGTAGAGTTTAGGAGTAGAGTACCAGTAACCTGAATAAAATATACTCTTTACAACAGAGACAAATGTAGCCTTAAGGTTTAGAAAGTGCATTGCATAAAATCCACTGTGTCTATATCTTCCAACTCAGCTCACAGACTTCCCATCTGTTGGTGTTCAGTGCCACAATAGTATGGTCCAGGGACATGGACCTCATAATACCTCATAAAGCAGTAGCATTCACGAGTCTTCCATGTGAAACATTGCCTTACCTTTTGCCTTTTTATATCTTAATGAGATCTTTGTTCTTAGATTCTTTCCTCTCAGGTGTGACAAGCCCTCATCCCTGCTCAGTTTTCCACAGCCACAGAAATTTACAAGGTGGTGCCCTTTTCCCCATTTCTTCCCTTCCCCTGAAGGCCTTCCCTGTGCCCACTTTTGGTTTCTGCCATGTCCAAGAGCACAAAATGACAGCAAGTACTCTAAACTAGCATTTTACCAGCAGCATCACCACCCATGTCCAAACCAGTATTGCCCTTTTATTTCAGCCTATTCTCTTTTTGTGAATCAGTTCCTATTATTACTCACCCACTGACTTCCTGTTCATTCAAGCACTAGTTCTTTCTTTCCAACTGGCTTTAATAAGAGCTTTATTAAGGGGTGCTTGGGTGGCTCAGTCGGTTAAGCGTCTGACTTCGGCTCAGATCATGATCTCACGGTTAGTGAGTTTGAGCCCCGCATTGTGCTCTCTGGAGCTGTCAAGCACAAAGCCCGCTTTTGATCCTCTGTCCCATTCTCTCTCTGTCCCTCCCACACTGGGTCTCTCTCTCTTTCTCTCTCTCTGTCTCAAAATAAATAAACATTTAAAAAATAAGAGCTTTATTGTGATGAAATTCATATACCATAAAATTCACCCTTTTGAGGCATACAATTCAGTGGACCATCAATTGTGCAACCATCACTGTATACTTTTAGAATGTTTCATCACCCCAGAAGAAACCCCACAGTTTGTCCCCACCTCCTTCTTCCCCTAGCTCCTGGAAATTACTAGTCTACTTCCTTTCTCTATCTATTTAACCTATTCTGGACATTTCATATAAATGGGATCATACAAGGTGTGGCCCCCTTGGGTCTAGCTATTTTCATTCAGCATAATGTTTTCAAAGTTTGTCCATGTTTGATACAAAGCATGTATCAGTACTTGATTCACTTTTTATGGCCAGATAATATTCCATTGTCTGGATATACCACATATGATTTATCCATTCAGCAGTTGATGTACATTTGGATTGTTTCAAGTGTTTATTAGGAATAAATAAATACAAAACTTTTTTTAAAAAAGGAATAATATGAACCTTTGTGTACATATTTTTTGTGAGGACATATGTTTGTGATTTACTTGGGTGGTGAATGCCTAAGAGTGGAATTGCTGAGTCATATGATAATTCATGTTCAATATTTTGAGAAACTGCCAAACTGTTTTCCAAAGCAGGTGATTCATTTTACAATCCCACCAGCCAGTGTCTAAGGGTTCCAATTTATCCACATCCACATTTGTTATTGTCTTTTTTATTATAGCCATTCTAGTGAGTCTGAAGTCTTGTCTCTTCAGGGCTTTGATTTGCATTTCCCGAATGATGAAGAAGCTGAACATTCTTTCATGTGCTTATTGGCCAGTTGTATATCTTCTTCAGATAACTATCTAGTTACATCCTTTGCCCACTTTTTTAATTGAGTTGTGTTCTTATGTGTTGTAAATTTTCTTTATTTATTCTGGATGCAAGCTTCCTATCAGATATATGATTTGCTGGTAGTCCATTAAATGCATTCTCAAAGTATTCTAAAGTCCAGTTTATCTATTTTTTTCTTGATTTCTTGTGCTTATGGTGTCTTGTCTAAAAAAACATTTTCTACTCCAAGGTCACAAAGGTTTAATCCTATGTTTTCATCTGAGAGTTTTGTAGTTTACACTGTTACATTTAGGCATTTGATCCATTTTGAGTTAGCTTTTGAGTATAATGTGAGGTAGGCATCCAACTTCATTCTTTTGCATATGGATATCCATTTGTCACCCACTAGTTACAGAGTTCTTACTCTGTGCCAGGTGCTATTCTTAGATTCTTGGGAAGTAGAGATTAAGTAGAACATAGCTGTTGCCCTTCAGAAAGCTTACCATCATAGTAGGGGGAATCACTTATAGAGAACAACAGCATGGTGAAATGCCTCACCCCTAGAGTGGAAATAGCAGATGGTAGCTGCTATAATAGCTACTATTGTAGTTATTATAAATGCCGAAAGAGAGATGTATACAAAGTACTATGGCAGGAGGGAGTGACTACATTTTCCATATTTCAAGATTGGCTTCACTGGGAGCCACCCCCAACCCTTCTGGGGCCCAGGAAACAGGAGTACAGGGAGATAGGTGTCTTAAAAACCTTTTTGAGAAAGGGTGGGCCTCAGGTACGTGTGTCATGGACATAGCTGGTTTCTTAACAGAGGTTATGTGAACAGGGTTACGTGATTTCTGGTTCCTTTTCAGTCTTGTACCCAAGAAAGAATGACTTCCTCCATTTGTGTATAGATCTCTGTAGGCATTCAAGAGAATCAGAAAGGCCAATTGTGAATTACAAAGTACTTCTAATTGATTACATAAGAGTATTGGCTTGACAATTACATAATTAGGACTTAAAATCTCTATTCCCTGGTGATCACGTAGGTGTCCTCAAATCAACCTTATAAAGTGCAGACCAGTGGTTGATTTTCACATGGAAGTTATGGCACTCTTTGTGAGACATCATAAAATGTTAATTTATTTAATCCCATTATATGAACTAATCTCTTAGTGACTGGAAGTATGGCTGTATTATATATATTCTGAGCTCCACACTATAAAAATTATCTAGTTTTACAGAAAATAATTCTAAGAAATCACTTTTCCAAGTTCTTCATTATACTGGCCATTTGTCTGTCATCTGTTAGCACGTATGAGCAGAAAAGTGAAAACAGGTACCATAAGTTTAAGAACAATGCTGAGAAAAAAACCTTTAAATTGATCACATTCTAACAATTAAATAATCTAATTTAAGTTATAAAATACAGGTGCAGTTGTTTCAAAGAAGGATAATTTTAGAACTGATGTAGAGTTTAAATTTTAATTTAAATGCATTGTATTTTATTTAAAAAATAAAGGTTTTAGTGTCTGGTTTTAATATCATCTATTATATCACCTATGGATTTTCATTCAGTCTTAGTTCCATTCATCATTTATTTGGCTGCCTGTTGTATGGACGGTACCCTGTCTTAGTGTCCATCCTGAAGGAGCTTATGGCCTGAGGACGAAACATGGTCCAGTAGAGGACATACACATTGCTAGTTACGAGAAGCAGCAAACTGTGACAAATGCTCTAATGAGTTATGGGGGGCTTCAAAAACAGGCCAGGAGAGATGGGTTCAGATTCAGAATGGGGCAGATCCAGTAGGACTTTCTCGAGGAGCTGGCCCCTGAGCTGGAACTTGAAGGACCAGTGGAGACAGAATGGGAGGAGACCGTGTGCAGGAAGACTTTGAAAAATACACATAGATGGGGTGGAGGGAGTGAAGTTAACTTGTGCACCTGGAGTATAGAATGAGTAGGGGATGTAGCAGGGCATTGTGCCGTCTTGATAATACCAAACCAATGAGTCTGGATTTGATTCTGTGCACATTAGGGAGATTTGGAAGGTTTTTGAGCAGCGTAGTGGCATGATCAGACCAGTTTGGGGATAGTTAAAGGATAGGTTGAAGGTGGAGAAGAAATTAGAGGCCATTCTTGAGTGAAACACATCCCATCTTATAACTAAAAATCCCAGTAGGTAGCTATCTTGTGATTTGAGGTATCTGATACAGAAGTTCACATGTTTAGATTTTAATGGTTAATTATGCCTCCAGCAAACTGAGTACTCCTCTTAACTGATATCTCTAGCATTGGCCAAGCTTAAAAAGGGTAACACTGATAAAGCATGAACTTCCTTTTTTTTTTCTTTTTGGCAAGAATAGCTTCTAAGTCAGTAACCTAGGTTTTCTCCTTAAATGTCTCTTAGCCAAGGAAAAGAACCACCCATATTTGCATTTTAAAAACAGGACCATGAAATGTGTTTATCAGCAGATAAAAACAAACCAAGGTGAAGCAGTATTGCAGGATTGTTAGGTAAGACTCAGTCCTTAGGTTAGGACTAAATCCAGTTACCTGGGTTTGCAGTCCAGCTCTGCCACTTACAGGCTGTGTAACTTTAGACATGTTACTTAACCAATCTGTGCCTCAGTTCTTTCATCTATAAAATGGGGATAGTGATAGTACTTGTCTCAGGGGTTGTTATGAGGATCAGATGAATCAGTACACACAAAGTGCTCCAAATAGCACCTGACACATAAGTAGAGCTCCATACGTGTTAACTCTTATTATTAGGTTGTTGGGCAATAAAAATTAACTGGCTGGGACACATTATAGTCTACAGAGCACTCTCATACACCCACTAGGTCAACCCGAGCTCCATGATCGCCTTATGGCTACTGGTTATCCTAGCTGCCATTACTGCTAACAAACCACCCTGAAACTCAGAAGCGTAAAACAACAACCATTTTATTAAGCTCACAGCTGTGCCTGCAGCTGGAGAAGACTCTTGAATGGCTGGAGAGGGGGAGAGACTCCAGCAGGTGGGGCTGGATCAGCTGGGATGGCAGATCCACTGTCGACACAGCTTCGCCCACCTGTCTGGCACTTTTGATGGGATGGCTGGAAGGCCAGACTCAGCTCCAACAGTCACCTAAGCACGCACATGTGCCGTCTCCACCATGGTGGCCTCAGCCTTCTTAGAGCATTTCTGCAACAGAAGCCATGTGCCTTTTATGATAGCCTCAGAGGTCACATTGCAGACACTTACCTGTCCTCACAGGCCCACCCAGATTCAAGGGAAGGAGACAGAGACCACACCTTTCGATAAGAGGTGTGTCAAAGAATTTGGGGTCATGTTTTAAAATCACTGTATTGTTGGGGCACCTGGGTGGCCTAGTTGGTTAAGCGTCTGACTGTGGCTCAGGTCATGATCTCACAGTTTGTGAGATCGAGCCCCACATCGGGTTCTGCACTGACTGTGTGGAGCCTGCTTTGGATCTTCTGTCTCCCTCTCTTTGCCCCTCCCCTGCTCGGGCTCTCTCTCTCTGTCAAAAATAAATACACATTTTTAAAAAAACCAATGTACTGGTATTATTCCCTAATAATAGATGAGAAAATTGAGACTCAGCAAGGGTTAAATGATTTGCCCAGGGTCAGTTGCACATAATGGTAACTGGGATAGTAAGGGAGAAAGGGTAAGGGAAGTTTGGAGGAGGAAAAGGGTTTCTAACCTAATTCTTTTGATTATAAATTCTCATTCTTTCAATTAGATTATTTATCCTCCTTCAACTTAGATACACTTGCTAATCCGTGAAAGTTCAAAGAAAAAAGTTAGTTGCTTTTATGTATATTAGGTAACTTTCCTAAAAAAAGACAGATAAAACAATACAAAGTTTGCATTTATAAGGGCTTGTATACAGACTTCATATTTTAAGGAGGTCCTAAGATGAGGTCAGTTACAGAGCAACTTTGTATGATTTCTCATCAGGAAAGATTTCTAAAAATGTTCCAGATGCTTAACTGGGACTTCATTTGTTCTTTAGGAAAATCTCACCTGGCCATTGTCCAGCGGGTGAATAATGAGGGAGAAGGGGACCCCTTCTACGAGGTGATGGGCATTGTCACGCTGGAGGACATCATAGAGGAGATCATTAAGTCTGAGATCCTGGATGAAACAGACCTCTACAGTAAGTACGTGGCGTTGGCTATTGTCTAAGGTCATACTGTTTCTCCTGAGACTCTCAGAGCTGGCTTAGTTTGATGTACACTGTGAAAGGGTGTCAGGACAAGCCTATCATTGCTGGGTATCATCCCCCAAATGCCAGGTGCTGGCATGGCAAGATACCCTGGCTTGAATCACCCTGAGTCACTGAGAACATGCTAGCTAAATGTTTATCAGGAGGGAACCTTCAGGAGCCAAGATTAAGAAGGGGACCTTCCAGCCTTTAGATGGAAAAGGAACTACAGGAAATCAAGTGTGCCTTGGGTGGCTACCCTGCCCTTGTTTCTGTCCCCGGTGTTGTTTTGTTTTGTCTCTTCATCTGCCTAGACACAGAGCCCAGCAATCCCTGGAACTGCTCACAGTCAGCTCACGCCGCAGCGTCAGTGTGCGCGGAGACCACCATGAGATTGCCCACACCCAGCCTAAGCCAAAACCTTAAATACCCCTTCTTCGATACTTCTCTTCTCCCTCACACTTTTTCAGCCCAAAGCCTGGTTTCCTGTTCTCCCTACCCACCCCTGGCCCCTACCCTATCTCCTTTCTCCTCACCCTCCCACGCCCTAGCCCTCAGGAACAATATGGACTCTGCAGACAGTGACACTGCTTTTCGTTACTGGGCCTTATCAAAGCTTTGATTGCAAACACTACAAAGGCTTGCTGTGTCTCTGGGATGGGAGTGTTATCTAAATCTGTGGCAATCCCTAGGCCAGGAAGTATTTCCTCCTCCAAATTTCACTTCATGGGACAGCAGTCCCTTTTCCCTACCTGAGATAACCCATTCCATCCAGACCCCTGCCCGTATTTGCTAGAAGCAGGCATTCAGAAACCACCTCCCAGTAGAAAAGGCTTTCATGCAAGGCAGTGAGTGGTGCAGAAAGACTACCTTCCCTTTAGACTCAGAAGAGATCAAACTTAAAAGGTGGATTAGGCCTTCACAAAACATAGCAAGAGTGTCACAGTATGTGGTATTGCTGTGATACTGTGGCTGGGCCCAACTTCTTCCAATGGGGATTAACCTCTACCAGCCCCCCACTCCCTTCTCCCTCCACCTCTGTCCACCACTCTTGATTAAGAATTCCCAGGTGTCTCGGGAGATATACTGAGGAAGGCATTCAAACTAAAGTGTTAGTGGCTGATAGTAATGATAGTAGTCTAAATGAGGACACTCCTCCTGCAGCATTTAACAACCTTAATGCTCCAAATACTCGCTGTTAAAATAATGGGAAAGAAGAGGAAGATCAGAGGAATGATTCTCAAATGATGAAATGTTAAGTGGCATTCTGATGGAGGAGGGAGAGGGGATAGTTAGGCAAACATGTCACATAAATCCGAAGATTGCTCACCAGTAAGAAAAAAAGAATTGATCTGATACATATGTTTGCTGCTCTCTTGCTAAGCAATCTTCTTTCTAAAGGAGAGGGCTAGGGTTTTCCCACCCTTATAAATAAGCTTCTGGCATGATTCCTTAAGTCTGTGAGAAGGCCAAGGAACCAGGAATACGGTGTTTCTACTCACTTGACCCTGACCCACACGACAGCAGGGTCTGCATCTTGCCACTGTTGCTACCCAAGCAAAAGGAATGTGAAAGCAGCAGCCCAGAGTCCAAGATGGGCCCATGAGATAGCAGCATGGCTGAAGGGCACTTTCTGTCCTCTAGAAGGAAACCGAAACAGTGGGGCTGAAGTGATCTCTGAAAGGAGAAGGACAATACCAGGGAGCCAGATTCTGAGGCTCTGGTTCGTTTCCCTGGCGTTCATTCCCTTTAATTTCCACTGCATCCACTCAGCCTGAACTGAAAGTTCCCCGCAGCCCTGTTTGTCTCCAGGCCAAGTTTGGAGAAAACCCCAAATCCCTTTCCCTGCCCCACTTAGCACTGTGATATAGCCGAGATGGTTCCAAATTTTACCCAAAACCTAAGGGAAAGCAAAAGACACATGCCCCCAAAAAATTCCCCCTATCCCTAAGAAAGTATTTTTTAAGACAATCTTAAAAAAAGAAGGGAGAAAAAATTAAATTGGAAAAAGCAGCTTTTCTTAATCAATATTACAGACTGTCTGGGGTTCCTCTAGGTCGTCTGCGGGCCCTGACTAGAGAACCCACCTTTGTAAGTTATGAGGCTCTTCCCATTCCTTCCCCTCTCTTCTTCCCTTGATTTCTTCCCAAGTCTCTCTGAGGGGAGAGGCTCGGGTTGAAGCAGGAGAACTGTCAGTGGGAAGAGGTGACCCCCTATGTCCCTTGGGTGACATGCCTCGGGTCCTGCTCAGGGTGTGGTTTAAATCAGCAGGAAGAGACCTGGTGAGCCCAGCTCTGGGGACAGGAAAAGGGCAGAGGCAGAAACCCCCTGGGCTCTGCCGGTCCCCTTCATGCTGAGAATGCTAGTCCCTCATGTATGAATACCATTCTGTAATTATTTCACAGGTAGGTTCCCATTGGAGTCTCATAGTAACTGCATGGGAAGTGTTATCGCTAATTATTAACTTCATTGTCTAGATTAAAACACACACACTCTCTCTGATGCTTAGAGAGGTTGCACAGCTCGTAAGATGGGGAGCCGGCACTGGAGCCCCAGCCTTGGGGTTGCCAGGCCAGCTTGTCCCCTTTCCCACTCTATACCACCTATGTGTAAATGACACTGAGACATGGCAACGTCTGTCTCCCACCTTCTCTCCCTTATCAACATCCTTCTGCTTCCTGGGAAAGAAGTTGTGATGTCACCTACGGTTGACACTTGGCAGAAATTCATGTGATCCCAAAGGATCTGTCTGTCCCACGTGACTCTGGGAAAACTTCCAAAATCCACCAGCGATTCTAAGATAGTTGCCGTCTGTCCCCTGTGACCCTGCAGCCGACAATCGGAAAAAACAGAGGGTCCCACACCGGGAGAGGAAGCGGCATGACTTCTCCTTGTTTAAGCTTTCCGACTCGGAGATGAGGGTGAAGATCTCCCCACAGCTTCTGCTGGCCACACACCGCTTCATGGCCACAGGTATGACCCTGCCTACCCATGTCTCCTCCCCAGGCAAGTAAAGCAGAATCTGGAAGGTGAAACCCACGCACCAATCATTCTTAATACCTTGCAACCTAATTCCATGTGCAGCCCAGACTGAGAACCACTGTCCCAGGGGAGGGGTGCCTTAGGTAGGGCCACAGGATGCCACATACTGTCTGTTTCAGCCCCAGACCTGATCTTCAAGGGTGGAAGTGAGTACAACTCAACTCTGCTTTTCTCTCCTCTACTCTAGAAAAGAGCAAAAGGAACCACTGCTACTCTTTTCCCTTCCTCAACTTGCTTCCTGACAGGAGTCAAGCTCCATCCTGTTGAAGCTGGGGTGCCCCCAAGGATTTGTGGAGGAGGGAAAGGCCCTGTCCCACCCAGCCACAAGGCCAGGCTCCCATAACCTCCTAGGACCAGATAGGCTCATGAGCTCCAACTTCTTAAAATACAGAAGTCGATAGTGAATCTTGGAATCTCTAGAAAGAAAAAAAAAAAAAGTGAGAGGATCCAAATACAAACTTCTCCTTCTTGTAAAGAAGCTAAATTGTGTCTCTGATCCAGCCCTAATCAGGGTGCCAACTTAGCATGATCACACCCATGACCAAGTTCAGTTGTCAGTTAATCCAACATAGATTTATTGAGTATATAATGAGTGCTATTACTGTTTCAGGTGCCAACAAGTAGAAAAGTTTAAATTGGAGCTTCTTTAAAGTAGTTTTCAACATGTTTTCTGGTTCTGAGTACAGATTTCTTTTCACTACTGGCTGCCTGTTTTCCTAGAACAAAACAGCCATATCTGTACATCACGTGACATCACATATAATAATATTTGTTAATATGTAAATGTGGTACAAGAGTGCTTCACATTTTTGAGAACTTATCCCATAATTAACTCTCTGTATTATTAACTTGGAATTTCATTTCTTTTTTTTTTAATTTTTTTAATGCTTATTTATTTTTGAGAGAGAGAGAGAGCACAAGCAGGAGAGAGGCAGAGAGAGAGAGGGAGACACAGAATCCAAAACAAGCTCCAGGCTCTGAGCTGTCAGCACAGAGCCCCACTCGGCGCTCAAACCCAGGAACCGTGAGATCATGACCTGAGCTGAAGTCGGACGCTTAACTGACTGAGCCACCCAGGCGCCCCAGAATTTCATTTCATTTAACAAATACGTGTCCTACAAATAAGTCAGATTGAATTTTCTGTATTTCATTTGATCATAGCGTTAAAGCCTTTGTTGTTTACATGGCTTACTTTATCTGTGCTCTTTTTATCATTACTCTTTCTTCTTAAACCACTTTATTGAGGTATGATTGACATACACAAAGCAGTACATATTTAACACAAACAACTTGAGTTTGGAGATAAGTATACACCTGTGAAACTATTACCACAGTCTATGCCATAAACATATCCACCACCTCCAAAAGTTTCCCCCCCCTTTTTATTTATTATTTTTTATATGTTAGCATCAGATCCTATCCTTTTAGCAAAATTTTAAGTATGCAATATAGTATTGCTAATTATAGGCACTAAGCAGTGCAGGAGATCTGTAGGACTTATTCATCCTGCATAAAAAATTTTGTACCCTTTGACCAATACTTCCCCCAAGTCACTCTCCCACTAGGCCTGGGCAAACGTGGTGTTACTCTCTGCTTCTATGAGTTCGACTATTTTAGATTCATCATGTAAGGGTATCATACATAATTGTCCTTAAATGTCTGGCTTATTTCATTTAGCATAACGCCTTCCAGGTTCAACCGTGTTGTTGCAAATGGCGAAATTGCCTTCTTTTTTAAATCCACATACAATTTTAAATAAAACCAAGAAGAAAGTAAGTAGCAAAACTGACATTTCCAAAATGGTGACCTGGTTCTCCAGTGTGCCAGCACAGGGACACACATGCCCAGAGGGCATGGGGAAAACCTAAGGCACAGACTCAGGCTTAAGATACCAGCCCTGCCTTCCACCTGAGAGAATCACAAGAGCCCTGCCAGCTTGGTGCCCAGGAGCATGAATGGAAGTGGCCTTGGACATATGCCCTGGTTTTGTCCATCCTGAATCCTCCAGCTGCTTATTCTTCCTGCCTCCCTATCTCCCCTAGAAGTGGAACCCTTTAAATCTCTGTACCTTTCGGAGAAGATCCTGCTCCGGCTCCTGAAACATCCCAATGTGATCCAGGAGCTAAAGTTTGACGAGAAGAACAAGAAGGCCCCAGAACACTACCTCTACCAGCGCAACCGCCCTGTGGACTACTTCGTGCTGCTTCTCCAGGTGAGTGGGAAATTTAGAGACCCCCTCAGGACAGGACAAGGACATCTCCAGGCTGGAGAGGAATGGCCATGCCTCCCCAGTGCCAGGTTCAAAGACTGAGCTTGCTGCCTCAGGGTGAGGCCAGTTGAGGTGAGTGTTTGTTCATGATCCACAGAAGGGGCCAGATGTGACTGGCTGGTGTCCTGGGAGTGAGCTTTTGATGGTATTTAGTCTGACCAGTCAGCAGTGTCGATGGTGGGGTGGGGTGAGTACTTTTCCAGAAGGGGTTCTGTGGCTGAACTTCCGAAACTGTTGTCCTACAGAATCCCAAATGCCTCCATGTCTGCTTAGACATCCCAGAAATGGAGCTGTCCATTGCCTGCCCAAACTGTAGATGATTCTTGTTTAAAGCCCTTCCCTCTGTCACACTGAAATCTCACCACCCACTCCTTGCTCCACTCCCTGGAGGCGCCATGGACCACATCCATTCTCTCTGCCACATGTCAGCTTTTGCACTCTTTCAGATCTTCTCCTCCTCAATAGGACCAGGAAGGGAACTAAAGACAGGATGAAAGAAGTGTGGCATCTTCCTGGTGCTCACATGGGTACTCTCGCCTTCTGCCCTGAGTGCCTGGATAGGCCTGGCATAGATACACGTCATGTGTGGTTCCAGTTTATGACGCTGCTGGCTCCCTGGGCTGGCTCCACCCTTGGTGCTGTCACTATTTCCCGTCTCTTCTCAACAGAATCGTATGAACCCTAAATACAGCAATTGCCTTAAAATATTAATTAAGCTCAATCAATTTAGACATGGCCTCTCTTTGTTACAGTCCACCTTATGGCCTGTCTGCTGTGACCCTGTGATGGGCCTCACATGCATCCATCCAAATAGCCTCAATAACATGACCTCCCTTTTCCAAAACTGCTGGAAGTCAAGGAGGGTCCTGTTACATTGTTTATATAACATAACGAACTCATATAATCTGCTATCTTATGCTTAATGTAAACTTAACCATTTTCAAATAAAAGTTGGAGGGAGTAAAATGTAGTGGCAAGGATATTGCTTCAGAAATTGGTTTTAAGATTCCAATATTGCCACTTCCTAACTAACCTTGACCAAGTTATTTAACCTCTCTGAGACTCAAATTGATTCTTCTGTAAACTGGGGATAAAAGCAGTATGCGCCTCGTAGGGTTGTGGGACCAAGTAAACGAGAATCTATGCGGCATGCATAACACAGTACTGGGCCCATAGACACACGCTACATGCTACCCATGAACTATCATTATCACTGGTAACAAACTAAACAAGCTCCACACAGAATCAGATTTTGCCTCGACCAGACTTAGAGATGATCTACTCTCAGACTAAAACCAGTGGGGCAGTTTACAGGCCCCAGGGCTAGCCGGTGCCTGGCCATTCATCCTGGAAGGGCCATCATAGCATGCAAAGAAAGCTTGGTTATTCAGGACTGGATGCTCCTTTATGAACTAAGCAGTTAATTTACTGCAAAGGGCTACTGAAGTTGGAGGAACTATTTCTGAAATGAGTCTGGACAGACTTCACATCTCTCTGTGATAAGAACTTAAATCCACTTATTATCCAGACAAAGTGCTTAGGATCATAGTCAGTAATAGGAGTAGAGGTGCTCGTACACACCCTTAGCACAATTCCTTCTTTCTCCAGGGTAAAGTGGAAGTGGAGGTTGGTAAGGAAGGCCTTCGCTTCGAGAATGGAGCCTTCACCTACTATGGTGTCCCAGCCATCATGACCACTGCTTGCTCAGGTATTTCTGTCCCCAAGCCATAGCTTATTGGGGAAGCGATGGGATATTGTAGGAAAGAACATCTCAGTTCAAGTCTTGACTCCTCCAAGAGGAGAGACCCTGAACTAGCCATTTAACTTCCTAGGCTTTAGTTGCCCCCTCTGTAAAATGGGTATGAGTAATTTTTTATTCAGAGTTTGTGGAAGTACATAGTAGACTATAACATATTCAAGTGTTAGGAGTGGATAGTGGATATTTTTCTGTACAAAACGACAAGTTTGTTTTGCTTTTTACACTTCCCTCTGATTGCCTGGTTTTTGCAGGGTTAATTGGTGCTGGGGGTGGGGTGGAAGAGGGGGCATTCCCATAAGAAGGCATGTTTTCTGAACTGCCTCTGAAACACACTGCATCCTTTTGTCCTTAGATAACGATGTGCGGAAGGTCGGAAGTCTGGCCGGATCCTCTGTCTTTCGTATGTATCTCTCAAACCCCTCCCTCATCTGCCCCCATCGTAGTCCTGCCTCAGCCCACTCTGGGGACCTGGACCAAGCCCTTTGAGCCTGGGCTGGGGCTAACACAAATGTTGGCAGCCTCTTTGTAATGCTCTGCCAGGAACACTGCCTCCTGCCAGGTACCCACAGACCACAGGTGCTTAGTTTCTGCGTTTGGAATGTTTTCTGCTGCTTCTCTGCTCATATGCAAGTGATGAGTGACGGGGAGCGAAGTATGGGGCGGGGGATAGGGGAAAACCATGTGTTGTCACCTGCCGGGGAATGAAGTCAGGTGTTTGGTGTGCTCTGGTGGAGGTTCAGCCTTTCCTTCTCTGCTGTGATATAATTCACCCATTGGCCTTTACCTGAAAACCCTAGTAGGTCATTGCTGTGTCTGTGGGGTCAGTAGGAAGTGACTGCAAGATCTTCGGATGTAAGTCCCAGGCTGGTGCAATATGTTGCTTATCTACATCTCTTTCCTCATCACCACATCTTAACTGGTAGAGAGCTGGCTGCCAGCTGGCTGTGCATGTGAATGGTGGGGGTTGGCCCAAGGCTGATGGCTGGCCTGTTCTGCCCCTTCTGTGCTCTACCTTCTTGCTGTTTCCTGTGTGGAGTTACTGCCCTTGCGTTTAGAAGGCATGGCATTTATTGGAATGTAAGTGTGATCTGGAAAGAATTATTTCTCTAGGTTTCCTATGAATTCACTGGACTGAATTTTGCATTGCTTTCAGCTGTTGGTGTTTACAAAGGTGGCTATTTTAATGCCAAATGGGGTGTTTTCTCTTATTATAAAAGATACTTTACATGATGCATTATATCAGGATTTATCACAGGGTTCCAAAGTTTTATATCACAACCCCTGGGACCTGAAAGGTAGATACTATTTTAACACAGAGACGCTAAAGAATTGCTCCAAATTACCCAGCAAGTTGATGATACCCAGATACATTTCCAGTGTCCAGGCTAGTACACACAGCACAATGAAATACAGATTTGAGACCCATCATGTACCAGAATGAAATTTCTGTGTGGAAATACTGGAACACTTTACAGTATAATTCACAACCTGGATCAACAGAAGGCTGAAATGAGGTTGAAGTACCTTCCCATACCCAAGGCATGGCCCAAGATGAACTGAAGATCTGTAAAATGTAAGATTGTATACTTATATAAGCCAACAAATCTCAAGTTTGATGAAGGAAGCTCATCATCTTAGAACAGGAACTCTGGATGGGTGAGGGATGGCCTACAGGACCAGGTAAATCTTGGTTCTCTAAAGATTTCCATCCATCATATTAGGGATTGCTCAAGGTGGAGTAATTCCTAGGACTCTAAATGTTACCTAGCTACGTTGGCCTTGTTCTGTCTTTTTCAAAAGACCAAAGGAGGTGGAAACAAAGAGCTACAGGAGACTCCCTAGCCCAGCTAATTTGCATGGCCTTTTTTCTTAAAAAAAAAAAAAAAAAGATATATATATATAGATAGATAGATAGATAGATAGATTAGAAGTAGTAGGAAGACGTTATCTGGTTTCCTCCCTTCTTTTCTTCCTGTCTCTAGTTCTTTCTATCAAAATCCTTCCATTTTGTGAGTGAGATAGGAGTAAACTTGCAACACTGACCTCTTCTTCAAAACTGGTTAACTAAAAAGGAGCATTAAACTCTTCCCTCCTCTCACTTCTGAGCATCTTTATAAATCTTCAGAAGGAAAAAGAAATTGAATTAGCAGTAGGGGTATGGAAATATTTTCCATTGTCTATCCCCCCCAACCCTCCCCAGTGTGAAATATCTGCCAAGGCCACTACACCTCACAGTTGTCCCAGATGCACCCTCAGCCCAGGGGTCCAGCCATCCAGCATCTTTCACTGGCCAAGAACCTCAGCCTGAAATCAAAGGAGAGCTTAAGGCGGTAAATCCTTGTAGGGTCTTGGTCTAGCAAACTACCCCTGTCCTCAAAGCCGGCTTTATTAGCCTTTGAGGGAGATAAATGGGATGACATTTGCCAGAGCGTTGGTCCTGGGACCTGTGCTTCAAAGTTGAACCTGAGGTTACGAGTAAGTTCCCCTGGTTTTCCTGTGCAGGGCAAAGGGAACACAGCCAGCACTGTCTCCTCTATCTTGGATCTGATTGCCAGGAATCCAGGAGGACCACGGGGAGCCTGGCACTCTGAAGGAACCAGGCTTGAGCTCAGGGTAGAGGAAACAGCTGCCCACAGGGTGATGCAGGAGGGAATAGACTGTCTCCCACCTGTTTGGTGGAGTATACATTTAATTTGCAGCCCAGAAACCTCTAGGAAGCTTCTTCAGACTATGGGGTTTCTTATTCCAATATGTCTCACAACATTAGGAGCCCCTTCCAATATTCTTTGATATCTGGTGTCAGAGTAAATGATTATCAAGTTGGTATGAAGCTCCCCTAACTCCCCTGCGTGTATAGGTAATTTCAGTAAAATCATCTGGTGCAGCAGATAAAAGTACAGAAGTCACCTGTTTCTGTGTGCTGTTACCTGCAGGCTGATTTCATTTAGTCCCCAAAGAAGGGGACTCTCAGAATAATTGTGTAAGAGCAAGGAAGACAGATTCCCAGACAGAAACACCCCTTGATCTAGCAATGCACCGTTCTTCCCCAGCACTGTGACTACTGAGGAGCTCCTAGGACCTGAGGCAGGAGGATACAGCTTCCTTAAGGCCGCCCCTTGCAGGAGCGCATATTTGGCTTTTAGCCTGCCCGCAGGTCTGGCAGTTGGGAGAGCCTGGTGCTGATGCGGTGCTGGGCTCCCAGGGCATTTGCTGGCTCAAAGAGAATGCTGCATACACACGGTCCCTGCAGGGACCCTGCCTGTTCTTGCCATTGACAGGTCTCATTCCAAGATTACTGCACATCTTTTCAGAAGACTTTCAGCAAAATCTATTTTATGTTCCTCTTTCTGGAGAGTGACTTCGTGAGAGGATGCAATTTCCCTGTTTTCAGAAGCGGAGAAATGTTGTGAAGATTCAAGAACAGCATGACTCACACACTTTGCTCTTTGTCTTTCTCTTTTCATGTTTATCTTCCCTTTCGCATCTCACAAATCCTTGGCCCTTGACTCTTTAGTGCCTGTCTCTGTGTCTCGTACCTTCGCCTTCAGCAGAGGGGACTCTCTGGCAGGCTCCCCAGGTAAACATGCATGGGTGTCTTGGGTGTCCATAGATCCTGTGGGGTTCACAAGAGGCCTTTGGTCTCTGTCACTCTCCTGCAAGAGAACTAGTCTCTCCCAGCAGGCAGTGCCATGACTAAGGCATAGCACGTCACACAGATAACACTCATTTGCACCTACAGCCCAGACATTTGCTGGTTCAGTGGTGGCCCTTGGGTTTAGCTCCCCGGGGTATCTTTGTTGTGTGTACAGGGAGAACTGGTGGGCTGAGGGATGTTGTGAGCTCTTCCTCGTCATCTGTCTGACTGCAGAATGGAGGATGAGGAATGCAGCAGGAGAGAAACAGAAAGAGACAATGGAATATTGTTCTTTATTGCTACCTCTTTTTCCTCTATGTTTCATTCTATGCGGTCTCTGCCTTTAGCTAACCCCTCCTTGTCCTCCTCATAATGTTACATTCTCTCTGGCTTTACTCATACAAAGAATATCTGTAAAACTTCCAAAACAACTTTTCATTAGGTTGAACCTCCATTGTTAATTAAATAAAAGATGCTGCGTTTCTTTTTAACTGGGTCAAGCAGCTCCTCATAGAACTACATAGTGACTCAAGGGTAGAGTAGAATGTAATACATTGAGTATTACATTCTACATTGAGTAGAATGTAATACATCTAAATAAGCAATTAAGTGTTTGTATTGTCTTCATCTCTAGAGGTTGGTCTCTTAGGCTCATGGAATAAGTAATGACCAAACCAAGAATTTATTTGTTAAATTGCCCTGAAGTTAGAATGTGAAAACACAGTCCAGTTCCCTGTACCCTCCACATCTGTCTCTCTTATCCCAATGCTACGGTATGATTCTTACCATAACCTGGGTCATCAAGAATCCAGTTATGTTTTGCTATCTGTACAGTAGACCCTCAACTTTCAAAAAGGCTATGCCCTGAGACCCCGAGCCCCCCAAGTTTGCAACTTCAGAAATAATTTATGTTGACTCCTGCTTTCTCCCAAATCACATTTTTCCCATCAAAAATCATTTGGTTCCCATGTTTATCTGTACAAGACAAGTCAGCCACCTTCTCAGATTTCACCAAGGTTTTCTCTCTCACTTAATGATGATTTTCCACCAAGAAATAAAATTTTTCTCGCTTTGTGAGAGCCCATGCCTTCAAAATGACCATAGGCCAGCACGGTCGATGTGGGATGCCAAGCTGGTGCCGTCACCAGCTAACTGGTCCACTGCTGCCTGCCAGCACAATTAGAAATGACCACATCATGGACCTTCGAGATCATTCACACGCAGTAAGTCTTGGCAAATGAAGAGTGTGCTGTGTGAGTTTCAGCCAAAAGGGAAGATGCACATTTTTCAACCAAATAGGAGAGTAGTCTCCTTTTAAATTAACCCTCAGTTAACCAGACAAGCCAGTTCACTATAACTTTCCAGTTAAAGGAAGGTTCATTTTAGTTCATCAATATTTATTATGAAAAACTTGATGGTAACCCAGTTGTCAGGCCAAGATGAAGGTGACTCCTTCCTACTGTGTGACACACACCCCCTCAGGAGCTGTTACAACTTCTGATCCAACCCTGGTTGGTGCCATCTGCTCCTGAGAGCTCTTTTAACCCTCCCCTCATTTTTCATGACTGAGTGTTCAACCCAAAGGAAACAGGTGAGCCACAAAACAAGGCCAGCTTCTTCCCACCTTCGGTTCACCTCTGCAGAGTGGAGCAGTGACAGTGCAGCAGGAGGAGCGAAAAGTCGTGGGTGCCTTGCTTCTCCTTTGACTCTTTCCTCCCCCCCTCCTTTCATCCGGTCCCCTTTTGCCTGGCCCCATACTTGATCCAGATACAGTTATTTACATATATTATGTCTTACCCCCATCTTACACAGAGGAAAAGAGAAATCCTGGGAATTGATAGGGACTTTATGTTTAAAAAGAAACCTATTACTTTATTTAATCCCCACAACCACTTTAGGAGATGGGGAGGAATTACTGTTGGAAAACAATAGGTAAGGAAATAGGCTCTGAAAACTTTAAGCCATCGATCAGTATCACAGGTGTGGTGACAAGGTGGAAGGGTGAGGACTGGAATCTCTTTTTTTAATTTTACATTTACTTTTTTTTTTTTCAAAATTTTCCAATTCTTTTTTATTCTTAACAAAAAGTTTCCAATTGGAATGAGTTAAGTCACAGGAATCAAAAGCAGAGCATAAGGAATGCAGTCAGTGATACTGTGATCGCGATGTAATCAGACAGATGGTAGCTACCCTGGTGGTGAACACAGCATCATGTATAAACTTGTCAAATCACTGAGTTGTACACCTGAAACCAGTGTAACACTGTGTCAGCTATACTCAAGAAAAATAAAAGTTTCCAGTGTTATTGGACATAAATGACCTACAACATTGTGTAAGTTTAAGATGTATGTGATATATACGGGTATATACTGCAAAATTCTTTCTTCTTATTTTAAATCCCAGTGTAGTTAACATACAGTGTTATACTAGTATATCAGTTTCAGGTGTACAATATGGTGACATGTGACATTTAAGAAACAAAACAAATGAGCAAAGGAAAAAGAGAGAGAGACAAACCAAGAAACAGACTCTTAACTATAGAGAACAGTTCAGCTGATGGTTACCAGAGGGGAGGGGTGAAGGAAAGAGGGAAATAGGTGATGGGGATTAAGGAATGCACTTGTCTTGATGAGCATCCAGTGCTATATGGAATCCGCGTCTCCTAGGTCCTCCTTGCCTATTGTCTGGGACCTGGCTGCCCTTCTGAACATGGGCATTTTATGCCCCCTAGAGGTCTGTGACTTATTAGCATTTTGAAAGCTAATTCATTGTGCTAATGAATTATGGGGCTCACAGTAGATTGAGGCCACCAGTCCCTGTACCAAATATTGCCACCATTATCCATAGGCAATTTCCTTCTATTTGAGCTTTAGTTTTGAAATAAGGAGAGCAGAGTGGTTTTGTGCATTGCTTCCAGTGTGTGATGTAATTGGCCAGCTTTGCAGGTGCTTTCATTTAAAAAGCTTCTGATCAACCCACTGAGTACAGGGCTCCAATGCAGTTACCACTCCCTCTCCCCAGATTCATCCCTTTTTTCTTTTCCCAGGGGAGATGATTTCAAGTTCCCCATGACAATCCTTCCAAATCCACAAAAGCGCAGAGGCAGGAGAGAGGTCAGAAGCAATGATTCTTTTTCAGTGTTGAATTGACCATCTGTAATGTGCTTTGAGATCGATGGGGACAGTTTCCTCCCAGAATATATAGGGAGTCTCTAAAAATAATACTTTTACTTTGTGAAATGTGGTAAGTGGAAATATTCCTTTGGGTTGGCTTTTGTGTAGTAAACATTTGGGAACCATTAAAGCTCCATGTAATGTGAGCGAGTTCATCTGGGCTCCTAACTTGGGCTGCTTTGCAGAGTTCACGTTATAGCTCTGACAGAGCTTTTGGCATTTGGTTGTCTTATTTTGGATATTACCCCAGAATGATGAATTTTAATAATCCTAGTTTGTACTATTCTAGGTCTGTGTAATTAAGCTCCCTGTCCAGTTTGGAGAAACACAGATGGCTCATGGCACAGCGACCATGACCAAAGAGGACTGTTCCCCCTTGCCCCTCACTGATGCTCCAAAAGATAGAAGCAGGAAGCCACTGAACCCTTCTCTCCCCTTGGACCCCCAGACTGAAAAGGGAAGTGGGGTATTCTTCTGTATCATGGGTTCTGCTCCAGGTGCAGGTTTGATGAGTGAGGCAGGTGTCCCAGAGCTGTGTATAGGGTCATGGGGCCCTGTCTATCGGTGCAGAGGAGATTCCATCCAGCCCTAGTTACAGGGTAAAGTCCTCCTCTGCCACCTCTCCCACCCCACACCCAATTTTACTCCAGGGCCTTCTCCACCCAACCTCAATAACTCCAGCTTACCATCTAGGGCAGATATCCCTTGTAGGCTGACGGTGCAGAGACTGCAGGAATGAGGTCTATCACGCTTCTGCACAGTACTTGGGAAAACCCTGCTCCCCACCCCCAGGCTCTCCAGGACCAGCTGGAGGGTGTGATGTAAGAACAACCGTGGACAAGGGAAATGTTGGCTATTCCCTCCTGTTGAGGAATTCTGTGGTCAGTTTTATGATCAGTGTTTGATCAGTCCCCTCTTAGACCTCTCTGACTATAGTTAGGATTTTCCTCTTCACTTCCCCAAACTGGGCCTCTGCTCTTAGGAAATGCCAAGGGGAATTATACAACTTGAACGAGTTTGCCATGCTGCTGGGACACTCGTCTGTTACTGATTTCTTCTCTTTTTTTAAAAAAAAAGCATTTCCATTCCCCTTGCTCAGAAACCTCTGAGTGTATGTGCACAATTACCAAAATGCCGAGTCATCAGCATCCTACCTATTGAGGAATGTCAGGCTCTGGGACACGAAAACATTGATCTTGCACAACACTCAGATGAGCTGGGACTTTCTTTGTCATGAAATGAGGGCCCTTTTCCTTTTAAAAATTGCTTTTATAGGCCGACCTTTGTAAGACAGTTGTATCTTTTGGTGTTGGGAACCCTTTTGGGACTTTGAATAAACCTTCAATAGCATTGTTCTGACTTTAAAAAACAAAACAAAACAAAACATGTTTCTCCTCCTAGCACAACAGTGATGTCGCATGTGACATGTGGTCCCTGTGAGTGACAGTGGAGTGGCAATGAGGACAAGCCCTGGGGGGAACAGGGATCTAGTGGTGGCCTCTGTTTCCAACAGTGTGAATGTGGTTCAGGCAGAACCTTCTATGGTTGGAAGTGGTCTAGTAGGTAAGATGGGCCTGTGTTTCTCTGCCATCCTTCTGGAATGTGCCTGGGATTGTGATATGAGGGATGAGGCTGCAGAACAGTAAATGTGGGGTACGTGAAGTGTGTGTCCCACCACGCAAAATGGATGGTTACTGGGGAGAGATGGTTATTTCTCAGGGCAGCCACAGCCCTGCTCACACTCTGTACCCCTGTTCCAAATGCACTTGAGGTAGGGTAGGGTAGGGTACTTGACCACCAGGTGAGGATAGGGTTTTCCACACTCCATGCACAGGACAAGGAAGTCCCCCTCCCGCAGGACTGCTGGCCCAGCTTTTCCACAGCAGCTCCCCCTAGGAAGCACCATCAACTTCCTTAGCAGCCACCACCCCAGAAAAGCCACAGAGGCTCTGGCCATACCAGAACCCATCAGCTTGTTTTCAAGGGACCAGAAGCAGAAATGAAATGTGTATTTCTCTGCCCAGTCACCTGGGTGCTTCGCTCTGTGTGCCATGGTACCATCACTGTCCCTCTTGGTCCTTGGTCACTGTGGAGGGGGGTCTGGCCTGCCATCAGCTAGTGGATAAGCAGGGCCCTAGAGACCTAAATCCAGGATTTCTGGTTTCACATGCTTTTATGAAATGGACAAAGTCCTGGTGTTCCCTGTGGCCTCTTCCTCGAGTTACTGGGCCAAAGCCTGAGGCCCCGTGGTGCCCTGGATTCTCATTGCCTGCTCTCTGACTCTCTCCAGTTGCAGTTTTGGAGTGTCCTTCTACCCACCCCAGATTCTTGGAGAAGTCAGCTTCCCCAGAATGACTTTAAGTTGCAAAGGAAAGGCTTTCTAATCCAGGATGATTTGAGAGCTCTGAAATCTTTTTTTTTTAAACAAAATTGAGATTCTAAATAAAACCTCTTCAATGGACCCTTAGGTGCTGATTCATTTATTCTGTACATTTTTACTGAGCACCTACTCTAGGCCAGGCACAGTACTAAGTACTGAGTGTATAACAATGACCAGAAAAGACCAGGTCCCTGCCCTCATAGAATTTAGCACTGCATTGAGTAGACCTAACAAGTTCAAACACATAATGAATTAAAACGTGTGAAAAGTACTTTGAAAGAATGAACAAGGGACAGTGATAGAAGAAAATGGAAAACCTCAGTTCAGCCAAAGTCTTCAGAGAAGGTGACTTTCAGCTGAGATCTAATGACTGAGAGCCAAGCAGTGGGGGTGGGAGTGAAAGGGGAAGGGTGGGCAGGAGAAATGCCATCTTCTGAGGTGGTGGGAGGGGGGAGGGGGCATTTGCATGATTGAGGGGAGCAGAGCCAGCAGGGGAGATGAAGAGAGTTCGCAAGATGAGACCAGACAGGAA
>CM053561.1:54177243-54535176 GCA_028646485.1 Cryptoprocta ferox
GGCACCATTATCTCAGGAGACAGAATTAAATTCCCGAGGTTCTGCCCCAGAAGAACAAGGAGCAGAATCTCTGAGGAAATGGACTCTGCATTGGAGCCCCTGAACTAAATCTGTGTCAAGAGAGGCTGACGACACACCCCTCCTCCCCTTTCTGGAAAGAAATGCAGAGTAGCATTTGTTGGGAGGCAGAGGTGTGGAAGGGGCTTGCTCGGCTCTCCTTTGGGTTTATTCTGTAGTTGAGATTCTGCTAGGGTCACCGGAAGACCCTCTCTTTCATTGATCTGGGGAAGGTAGTTCACATAATCCATTTTGAAACGAAGTGATGTGGTCTTAATTGAATTTTCCCTAGGAATGGTTCTTGAAAGTGGTTTAAAAAAGAAAAAAGCAAAGCAAAACAAACAAAAAAACCTGACTCTGAACATTTAGGATGCCTTTGACAGAAGTCCTGGGGGTTATTCCAGTATTCCCTCCCCCCACCCCTACTTAGGCCTAGGTGGACTCCTGCCGTAGACACGCTTTAGAGGACCCCGCTTCGGCCCTTCTTAGTCACGGCCCTCCCTGTGGGTGAGGAGTTCATAGGGCCAAAGAGATGTGCCCATGGAGAATGCTTGTTCTTCCTTTGGGACCACATTTCAGACATGGAATCCTGGAATTCTTCACTAAACCTCCCTGGAGGGTCGGGGAGGAGGCTGGGAAGCCCTAGGACAGGGGCTGTTTGTCCCCATACAACCCTGTTTTATGTTTTCTATTTTAGCAGAAAATTCTAAGGAGTTGGAGTTGGCCTTCCAGGTTGTTATGAAGGTATAGTTGTCAAGGACAAGGATAGAACATATTTTAACAGTTTATTAATGTGATTTGAAAAGGTCCCCATACAGTTTGTGGATCTCCGCTTGTCCAGGGTCCTGCCAGTGTTAGGGCAGACCTGAGTTCTCGCCGCCAAAATGGCTCACTGTGGCAAGGATTGGTTCTATGTGCTGTCAAACCCAAGAGCTTCGCCTTTGTAAAATAAGGTTTGTGAATAGAGTTTAGATCCTGACAGAGGATCTCACGCTCTGGAGTAGCTAACCACACTCACAGCTAGGTCCTCTCTCCAGCACTTAACCCAAAGACCAGAAGTGAGAAAGGTTGTGGACCCCTCTGCCCCAGCTCCTCCCTGGTGGACATTTGTGGGGAGCAGGAGGAGCCTGAGCAGAGGAGAGCCGTGAGTTCCTGTAACAACTGAGCATCTGGGCTCTGAAGGGAAGGGTGAGGGCCCAGTTCTACCACCGCCTAGAAGTCCTGTGGGCCCTTAGTAAACAACACTTCTCTCTTTCTCTCTCTCTCCCCATCTCTCTTTCTGTTCTCCTCTCTTTTCTCCCCACCCACCTCTCCTTGCCCTTTCTCCCTCCCCCCTCCCCCCTCCCCCCTCCCTCATGGTCTGCAGTAAACCGGTCCCCTTCTCGCTGCAGCGGGTTGAACCGCTCTGAGTCTCCAAACCGCGAGCGCAGTGACTTTGGGGGGAGCAACACCCAGCTGTGCAGCAGCAGCAACAACCTCTACACTCCCGACTACTCAGTGCACATCCTCAGCGATGTGCAGTTTGTGAAGGTAACTCTCCCCGGAGGGCCGTGCCCCGCTCGCCAGCAGCCAGCTGGGGAACCAGGACCGGATGTGCAATCCATTCCGCCCTGATAACGCTGGGCGTGAATTGTTCCCTGGCTTTGCAACGGCCCTGTTTTCGGTTAGCTTGACTACTAATTTGTCATTCTTTTAAGATCTCCTGATCCCCATTTTTTGTGTGGGGAAACTGAGGCATAAAGCAATACAGAATTAGCTTGCCTGAGACAAAATACCAGCAGAACTGTTTCCTTTGGATCCCCTGCCATTGGCAGCAGTTTGATTTGTTTTTCCAAGATAAATTTGCAGGTGATTAATAAATCAAGTATATAGAAGAAACCATGCTATGATTTTCCATAGGATAGTATATTTTTATACCTTTCTGTTTCAAGTCTAAAATGCAATTTGGGGTGTATGTTAACCAAAAGCACTTTGTGTAACCATTACACCCTTAGCAATCACTGAGCTCATTAGAGCATCACTTTGCGCATGCGGGAGAGAGAGGCCGCAGTGCTCATTGCCTTGTAGTTAAAGGGGAGAGGGGCTATGGCTTCATACCTCTCATTAAGATTGGTATTGCACAGAAACCTTCTAAAATGTCCTCCTTTCTCTTCCTTTGATATGTTTTATTTTATTTGTTTTGTTTGCTAGCATTCTGCAAACCAGTTACTTGCTTGGGCCTGAGATCAGGAGTGAGCCCCATGTATCCAAGTCCAACAAAACACCCAATGAGTTCAGTTGGTAAATCTTGGCCAGTTGCAGGCTGGATTATGAGGGATGTATTTATCACAAAGGTGGGAGGAGGTCCTCTCCTTCTGTCCAAAACACAAGCTCTGATAATTTGAGAGCAGTGTGCACTGGCTGGCTTTCTGTGTTCCAGAACTCTGCAGACACCCTGAGCTGCAGATAGAAACATGAAGATAGAAAGTTACCAAAGGGAGATGCTGAGACTGGAAGGTGGGGTGGGATAATAACTGTTTGCGGGGTGCTCTGTGCATGTGCTTTGTGGCTCCTTTCATCCTGTCAGGTAGGTACTACTGTCATTCCCATTTTAGAGATGAAGACATTGGAGCTTGAGGAGTCTAAGGTCATATGGCTGGTGAGTGGCAGAGCCAAGCCTTGGAATTCAGTCTCTCTGTCTCCAGAGTCCAAGCCCTCAAAACCCCAGGCATTAGGAAATCAGAGTTGAAGGAGCCCCAGGGAGAAATGACTTGTGGGAACTAACCCAGCAATACTCATGAGTGTGTATGACTGGGGACACTTAACAAATCTGATGTGACAGTAAAGTTAAGCCTCAGAAAACTGAAGTCTGTGATTCTCCTCCCTGCCTCCTTGTCCTGAAGCCCTCTCATTGCAGGCCTTCCTCAGAAGTGGAGGCAGGGAAAAAAATGGGAACAGAAGAACTCTACTGGGCTAGCTTTTACTGGTTTGTAGTACTGGTCACACAGTTTGTGGGAAAAGAACTTGAAAGTCACAGTATGAGTAAGTGGCTCAACAAGTATTGACTGAATACCTGCTCTGTGCTTGGCATGGACAAGATACTATGGTGAACAAGACCATAAGCTCCTGCCTTTCTAGAATTTCCATGCTGGGAGGGGGACAGAGAGAAAAAACAAGTAACCACATCCTGAAGAACCTAATTTCAGGGAGTGATAAAGGCAAGGAAGGTAACAAACAGGTTTGCGGGATAAACAGTGATTGGGCAGAGCCAGCAAGGGGGCTGCTTTAGAAATAGTTATCAGAGCAGGCTGACAAAATGATATTTTTGCTGGGACCTGAAGGGGGAGGTGGGGAGAAGGTTCTAGAGAGGAACCACAGGAGCAGGAAAGAGCTCGGTGGTTCACAGATCTGAGTGCTGGTATGCAGCATGCAAAGACAGGCCGGTGTGGAATGACAGTGGACGGTCAGCAGCACTGTCATCTGGCATCTTTAGGCCAGAGGAAGGCACTTAATTCTGTAAGTGCACTGGGAATTTTCATTACGTTTGTTTCTCAGGTCTTTCCATTTGTCTTAGTTCAGGCTGCCATAACAAATAGTCATAGACTGGGCGGCTTAAACAACGAACACTTTTTTCTCACGGTCCTGGAGGCTGGAAGTCCAAGTTCAAGGAACCGGCAGATCCAGTGTCTGCTAAGATCCCATGTTCTGGTTGGCAAATAACCATCTTCTCCTTGTATCCTCACATGGTGGGAAGAGACAAAGACAGGAAGCAAGCTGTCTTCTTATTAGGACACTAATTCCATTCATGAGAGCTCCACCTTCAGGACCTAACTGCTTCCAAAGGTGCCCCATCCACATATTGTCATGCCGGGGGTTAAGATTTCCGCGTAGGAATTGGAGGAGGGCAGTGACACAGACTTTCAGTCCCTAATGTTATTTATATCCTAAGGTTAGGAAATCAATATGAGGATTTGGCTTGCTGGTTTGGGGAGGAAAATGAATGAGAATTTGAGGCATCCTATTTAATGAGCAACTGTGGTGAGCCCAGACTTTTCAGGAACATCTTTAGGTGTGCCTAGATTGGGGAGTACTTTTGGGAGATGGAATTGACAGCTCCACAAAGAGGAATGTGTTAAGATGGATACTTGGCATTGAGTTTGTAAGGATTTTCTTGAAACTTACAGATGAGCATATGGATATCCATGCCTAGAACATAAAGAAAGGAGATATTCTACAGCTAATGAGGAACATAAAAGGGAAGTAAGTGTCTTTCCTGATGTTGAGAACCCCAAACCTGAAGTCAGTTCTCAGGTACAGGTGTCATCCTTTTGGTCAGGCCAGAGGACTTTGCTGTGACCCGGGGAGGCTAAGCAGCACAGAACACGGTCCTTTTTCCCACCTCAACATTTTGACATTGAGAAGACTTTATAAATGTCAAAAGTAGAAGTTGAGGGGAGGCTAGAAACTAGTTAAAATATTATTCAGAAACCTCCTTCAAATCATGGCCCCAGTCTCTTAAAAACTTCAATTGTAACAAATCTATAGAAGGGAACTTAGGGAGTTTAAGCTCTTGTTTGAAGGTGCATGTGTTTGTTTTATTTTGGTGCTGGTTTTCTCTCTCTCTTTGTTTTTTAAAATGTAAGTTCAGTTGATGCCGTAGACTAAAGTTAAAAATTCCCTTTGCTGATGGAATAAACTTGTTTTAGGGCTGCCATTTTATTCCCCTCACCCACCTGTCCCTCCTACCTTTTTAACAGAGGGGGAGCCTGGGAGCCTTTGAAGAAACTAAAGACTGTGCAAGAGGGGTGTCCTTATGGCCCAAGCTCCTGTGACTGGCTGCAGGGAGAGCTTATAGGGGTTTTCATGTCCAACATAAGTTCCAGAACGTTATTAAGCCCAGAAGTAATTTGACTTTAAGATAAGCTAAAAAATTAGAAGGGTATACCTAACGATTATCTGGGAGAGATATTAAAGCCATGATTAGTCATAGTTAGTAAATTATGAATGAAGTTACCAAAAAATCCTTATGAATTTTTTAACAATGCATTCTGTAAATATTATTATTAAACTAAGACTATTTGGCAGATGTCTTATAGTCTAGATTGTGTAACCGTGACCAAAATGCCCCATCACCATCTGGTGGCAGAATCCCTAAATTGCAGGATGGTGTTGTGAGGGATGAACGTCATTAAATGAGAGGAGACATCACACTGGTTGAAGGTTACCTGCTGGACACATTGGCTGCCAACTCAAAATGTCCAAAAGGTTACACTTACTTCTTGGATAGCTTCAAGGTAAACAGGTCTCCATTCCCTTTGTAATTCAGAGGATGCTTGAGTTCCTAACTGGCCACAATTTGAACTCAAACTGCACTAAGAAATGCCTGTATCTACAGTAATAAAGAGAGAATAAAAACAGGTTGGCTTTTGAGCAGTGGTTTGGCTTCCTCAATGAGTCAATCAGTAGGTATTTGTTAAGCATTAACGAGGGTTCTGGACACCAGGGAGTATACTAAGAAATATAAAACATATCCTCTGCATAACGAGGAGTTTAGAATCTAGTTAGAGAGAAGAAATGTAGGTTAAGCAATAGTGACCAATCCAGGGGATTACTAATTAAGAGTTTGTGTGACACTTATTTTAAGCACTGTGTTGTTGCAAATGTACTAGACTCTTAATTAGGAAAGAATAGGAGGAGGGATACCGATAACAGGCGTATGGAAGGCAAGTAAGCACGGTGCATTCAAGGGACTGTGAAGAGAAGCTGAGCTGGCCCAGTGGTTCTGTGCCCACGAGCAGTGGGAGCACCATTGCCCATAAGGCCAGATTATCAAAACTGGGCAGAGAGATTCAGGCTGATCTGCTAGACCTTTGCTGCCTAACACAGTAGCCAGTAGCCATATGGGGCTGCAGAGTACATGAAATGTGGCTCGTCCAAATTGATGTGCCATACATGTAAAATACACGTTGGATTCCAAGGACTTAGTACAAAAACAGAATGTAAAATTCCTCATTAATAATCTTATATTGATTCCATGTTGAAGTGAAATTGTTTTGGATATGTTGGGTTAAGCAAAACACTATTAAAATTAATTTCACTTATTTGTTTTTACTTATTTTAATGTGACTGCTAGAGAATTTTCAATGACCTACATGACTCACATTATACTTCTGTTGGACAGTACTGTTTTAGATAGGAAGAAATTCTCAGATGGTTGAACAAGAGAAGCAAGCTGATGAAAAGTAATGCTTGAATCAAAATTTAAAAACTAAAAAAATAATAACAGTAAAAGAACTGAATTTAAAAAATAGTAATACTTGAATCTAGAAACGCAGCTGGGGAGAGATTGTTTCCTGAACACATTCTTTAGAGTAGTGCCTTGTCAATAATTTATTTTAAGGTGACAGATTGACATGGCAGTAGTTTATGATTATGTGTGTTTTTTTTTTTTTTAATTTCAAAAGAGGAAGCATTGTGAAAACAAGGCTGTGAGACTTAGGGAGAAGGTAACCAGTGGGTAGTGCCTTTCCTTTTACACAACCATCCAACAACAGTACAGGCTCACCACCAAGCTTTGCCCCTACCCCTGTACTGGGCAACCACCCCCCACTCTCCCTAAACAGAGCCATGCTTCTTCCCTCTAATGTTGGGTCCTGGCTGTAGCTGTCCAAATCTTCCCTCTAACATTATTGCCAGGTGGTTATTTAACATCTGTGTGAATGCCTCCATGACAGAGAGCTCAGTACCTTCTAAGGAAGGAATACATTTACTCAGGATTGTTACCAGATGTAATACTTTATTCCCAGCTCATTCTTTTGCTCCAAAACAATGCTTAAAGAGTGTTAGAGTTCCCGGGTCCTTGCTCCCATGTTCCTGGAGGGACATACCACTTTTTATTAAGCACAAAGAGAGAACAGTACAGCTCACTGTGCATGTGGCCTGGACAGAACCTGTCCAAGCAACACTCCTGAGAGGCTTCAGGCTTGGGCACCACAGCTAATGTACCAACTGAGCCCACGAATCCATCTCACAGTCAAACGAGAACACACCCCCTTCCTTCTCCCTTCCTCCCATCTTCCCTTCACTTACCATCTCTTCCTTTCCTTCTTCTTTTTCTCATTGTCCCTACTTGGAATCTCCTTCCTTCCACTACTTTGTCTTTTGCTTTATTTTCTTAGTTAAGTATTTACTTCCCTAAGACCTCTTCCTTCCTTGACAGCACCTTCACCCACTCCTACTCCGGGGGCAGAGGGACCATTGCTCCTGCCCCCTCCCCACCTCACGATGTGCCATGCAGAGTTTAGATGAAATGAGATGATAGGTTTGACCCCTGTCTTTGACGTGTGTGCCCATTATAGAGTTAACTTGTGAGAGATGGATGTGGACATGTTTTAAATAGTCATTGCTAACAGTTGGATGGCAGGTTCAGTGGCGTTATCTCATTATTGCTGGGCTTCTGTTACAGGCCCAGAGAGGTTGATGATTTGGCCAAGGTTTCCCAGCTTGAAAGTGGCAACACTGGGACTAAACTAGAAGCCAAATCTAAACTAACTAGTTAACCCAAAAAGAGTAATATCAAGTACTCTGGTGAGCTTATCAAGAGTCGTTTAGGAAATGTTTCTGTCCTTTAAGCCAGAAGAACCTGTAAGACTCCAAAGAAAGCTTCACCTTTGGGAAGCCCATGGACACATTAGAGAATTGGGTTTGATGATGACACTGGTTCCAGCTGTGTGCCAGCTGCTTTTCGGTCATCAGATGCCTATAGACCCCAAGCTACAAAGCAGTTATTGGGGCACCTCCCCTAAAGGATTGTGAAAGGCAGCCTAGAGCAGCCAGGCACATCCATTCAGTGTACAGAGCCCAGGCTGAGATCGTTGTCCCTAAAGAGCAAGAGTATAGGCCTTTGAACTACAATATCCAGGTTGCGGGGGCACCATTGTTAGACTCTGGAGTTTCTCCCTCAGAAAACTTGGCACTCCACAGTCTCCCTTCCCTCGCCATCTCCCTGGCTCCAAAGAGTGAATACCACTTTCCCCGGCAAAACACATACAGTGGAGACAGTGCCCTGGCTAGGACTCTGAAAGCTTGCTAACTGTCACACTTTAAGCAATCCTTCAACATTTCTGGACCTCATTTTCTTATTTGTAAAATGGGGATCACAAGAGCCTTCATGCCTACCCAACACAGTCTCTATGAAGAGCAAAGGAGATAACACATACCCAAGTGCTTTGTAAGCCATAATATACCCTATGGATGGAAGGTTCCACCGTCATATCCCAACCTCTCCCTGCAAGAGCAAGCTCTTAGGGGTCAGTCACACTAGCACGAGAGCTCCCACCCACGTCTGAAAACCTAGTATTAGTTCCATCTCTTTAGGAAATTTATACCACTTCTGGTAATATATATGATTTCCAAAAATTAATAACCCAGTAATGTTTTAAATAAGAAATTAAAAAGAAATTTCAAGCCAATTTAGTGAAAAACCAATAAGGCATGAGTTTGCTACTGTAAGTAAATAATAAATTTATCTGTGAGCTTCCTGGTCATAAAAGCAAAGAGGGCAAACATAGTGGGCATTTGTGTTCTCATCCAGTGTATCATTTATCTAGAGAAAGGAGCTTTTTCCTGGCAGTAATTTCTTGAAGGATTTATCAAATGGATTACTATAGGACTACGGAAGACATCAGGAAAAAAATAGTACATATTGGCTTCATCTGTAAGTTTTGCCAGAATTTATGTTCTTCATATGGAGCTTTTTTAGTTCAGCCCTATACGCAAGCTGGGGGTCCACTATGAAAGTTGAACATCAGTGAAGGCAATTATTAAGAGAAGCAAAGATAATTATTGGTTACAGTGGCATTTCCAAGAGTCCAGAGCATTGAACTCACCCGCGGTGAGCATTGGGATCACCTGGTGAGCTTTAAATAATCCAGATGTCTGTGCCCCACTCTCAGAGATTTGGATATAATTGCTTAAGGGTGTTGCCTGGGTATCAGGATATCTTAAAGCTTCCCAAGTGATTTGAATGTGCTGCCAAGGTTGAGAACCACTGTCCCGGGAGGCGTGAATAATTAGCATGTCACTTTGATCCTTTCTCTGAAACACTGCAAGTCCCTGAACCTTTGGAATGGGCAGCATCACAGTCAATTGATGGTGAAACCTCTAATACATGCCTGATGTTCTGTGATTGACTCAAGATAAGGTTTTAGTCTGAGGGTAGGCTCCAGAGTTGACATCTCTTGGGGAAATTTTGGAACCTGATTTCTCTTCTCACTTCCCAACAGAGGGGGCTGCAAAAGTCTACAGTAACATTGAATCTATTGAAGACTTTAGGCAAATGCTAAGTTGAGACCACCCCCCATCGTTGCATGCCGTAAAGCATAGAACATATCATTTTGGCCTAAAAAATATCAAAGCCAGTTAACACTTTGCCACTTTATCCATTTGAATCCTTTAAAGGATTCAAAACCTCAGTGGGAGGACTGTGTCTGATTTTAACTTGGTCTTAGGTCAGTGGTGCTCGGAGTGCAGTCTCCAAACCAGCCGCATCAGCATCACCTGAGAACTCGTTAGAACTGCAAACTGTCAGGCCCTACCCCAGACTGAGCAAATTAGGAACCTTGAGAATGGGGCCCAGCAATCTTGTTTTTAATGAGTCCTCCAGATGATTCTGAAGTTTGAGAATCACAGTTTTAAACTATCAAGAGAACTATATTTGTCCCCTCTAATGGGCAACAGTATAGCTAGAAGCTTGGGATCTCTGCATGTGGGTGTCCCATACGAAATGCAAAAAAAGACATACATTCTTAATGGGTGTGTTGTGATTAGATTAGTTGTGCTTTGAATTTGCTTGATCCTCATGCAAGACATCCTGAAGTTTTTTAGAGAAGAAAAGATTGATAATGTCCAACAAAGTAATAAGTTCCCAACTTGAGGGAAAATAGAAGATTTCTCTTTATGAAGAGGAAACACTACCTGAATAGTTGTTGAGGCTAGATATTTTGGTGAAGATTATAACCTAACATTCAGGATAAGTGCTAAATAATTTTTAAACATTTTGGGGTAATTGGAGGACCATAGGATCTAGAAAATGTAGGAGGAATGTCAGAGGATAATGAAGCAGAATAAAATACTCAATAAAAATGACCAGAGCCACCGCCTGTACAGAAAGGAAAGGAGAAACGTGGGTGTATGAGGAAGGCAGAAGTGGGACGAGCCAGAGGTGATGGAGAGTCACCCTCTCCCCCAAACATGTGAGTACTGAGCAGTCTAGGATTGACTCCAGGCCTTTGGTTTGAGTGTCACCCACAGCCCCCAGGGAGGCCAGGCATTCAAGCCACCGGGGAAAGGAGGGCCTGGAGAAGAGGTGCCGGAGAGTCAGCAGTTGACAAGGGACCACTGTTGAAAGAGCCTTGCCAGATAGCAAGCCAGCTTCAAGCCACCTCTGTTCCAACGTGGAACTCTTAACCATTCCCTCTCCTATTGCCAGCCACACAGCCTAACTGTTCCAACATGTATACCAATCCTGCCCCAAAAGGAAAGAGAAGGAACATGAACAGTTTGTGGTTTTGCCAGTTCTCTAGCTAAATGCAATGAAGAAGGGAGGAAAACATTTGAGGTGACCGTAGTGCTTGGGAAGACATGGTGTGGCACTATATGCCATTGTCACTTTTCACCCCATGCCATTCATTGACTCATGGTAGCACATTTCTATCATGGATGGTGCAAAAACCAGCTCGTTTTTACTGAAAGCAAGGATATGAGGCACGAGTCTGCAACATATACCCAGAAAACAGAGATGACAGATAAACCTCTCTGTATTCCAGAGAAGACATTTGATGCATGATTTTTTCATTCCTGGAATTATGGAAATTCCCTTCTGGTCTGGCTAAGCCTGATTCTCCAGATGCTTTTACTTGCGGGTGAGGCTTGACACATCAGGAAAGTCACTAGGAGGACTCCGATGATCTGATGAAGCTACTCGGAGACCTCTGCTGTGGGCCTTTACCACATAAAAGCATGATCCCACATCCGGTGGCAGGCCAAGTCCAAGTGAGAAATGACTGTGTGCTCCCAGGCCTCACTTCCTGCTTCCTGACAGCGGGATGTGGGGCAGCAAAGGTTCCCTCCCTACGCTCGCTGCTGACCCTTAGAAAGAGGGCCCTTGGCAATAGTGTAAGCACATATTTAAAACTTCTCTGTGGGCAAGTACCCTGCTACCTGAAGGTACCCTCCAACCTCCCCCGAGTCTCAGGAGAAGAAGCCTTGGCTCCTCCAGGCGTACTGTAGGAATTCAGAGCCAATAAAAATGACAGTGGGGACTCATTGTCCCTCAAATGCTAGGCCAGTACAGCTTGGAAAAGGACCCAGTTCATGGATCCTCGTCTTAGTAGGGCTGCTTCTGAGCTTGGAGAGGCTGACCACATCCAAGGAGGGCTCTGCTCAGCTCCTCTTGAGCTTCCTCCCCTCTCTGCCTCTTCTTTCTAGATCACTCGGCAGCAGTACCAGAATGCACTCACTGCCTGCCACATGGACAGCTCACCCCAATCCCCCGACATGGAGGCCTTTGCTGACGGAGACTCCACCAAAGCCCCTACGACCAGGGGTACACCCCAGACCCCCAAGGACGACCCTGCCATCACCCTCCTGAGCAACAGGAACAGCCTGCCATGTAAGTCAGTTGGTTGGATGGGCTGGGCTGCCGTGGGGTGAGGGTAGCCCCACCTTTCTCCCTCAACCCTGCCCAGAGCTGCCATCCTGTACCAGGTGAAGACACAGGTCTTCTCGAGAGCAGATTGGTCACACTCTTGCTGTCCTCCCCAGGCAGCCGCTCAGATGGGCTGAGAAGCCCCGGCGAGGTCGTGTACCTGAGGATGGAGGAGATGGCCTTCACCCAGGAAGAAATGACGGACCTCGAGGAACAGAGCACACAGCAGCTCTCACTGTCTTCTGCAGCTGTTCCTACGACAGCAGGTCAGGGAGGGAAATTGGGGTCATCACCATCGGGCACTGGGATGGCCCGGGGAGAATCAATGAGGGACCCCAGCCCCCCGTGTAATCTT
The DNA here is from genome assembly GCA_028646485.1 of Cryptoprocta ferox. NCBI lineage: Eukaryota > Metazoa > Chordata > Mammalia > Carnivora > Eupleridae > Cryptoprocta > Cryptoprocta ferox. The sequence continues at coordinate 54,189,342 of CM053561.1, forward strand.
ACCACCTCCTCACACAGTGAGCGAGGGAAGGGAAACTCACACTTACTAAGTGCCACCCCCTCATCAGGCCTGTCTATCCATTCTCCCAGGAAGACAACGTGGAGGGTGGTGTTAGAAGCTAGGTTTCTACCTGGATTCAGATCTTGGCTCCTTCATTTAGGAGCTATGCAATTTTCAGCAAGTTACGTTAACCTAAGATTCTGTTTCCTTATCTTAACAGATAAGTTTCTTCCTTATGTTAATAAATGTAAATCATGGTGTAGCTTGGGACATAAATGAGATAGCTTATATAGAAGGCATATCACAGTGCATGGTACCATGCTCTGAATATTAGGTAGTTCTTATTAGACCTGCCTTACAGATGAGGAACCTGAAGTCAGCCAGCACTCTTACTGTTGGGGCTCTTCCCTTCCTTTGGGGCAGAGGTGATCTGTAGAACTTGTCCTGAGCTCTGAGAGCATATCACCTCTGAGTCTCCCAACGCTTCTGCCTTGGCAGTGGTGTTGCTCTGAGCTCCCAATGTCCCACCTGTCCTGAGATCCTCCTGTGCTTGCCCCACTGATATCTACTTCCCCAGGTCGTCAGCAGTGCCCCACACCTGACCTCCCAGACCTGCCCCAGTCCATAGTGTGAGACCCCTCTAGTACTCATCAATTTTTGCAGTCAGTAAGACAACATATTTGAACTTGTGGCCAACTCAGAATATCTGGGACATACATAATCACCATGCAAGGACCAGAATTTAGAACTGGTGTTCTTTTTCTCCCTCATACACTGAATTTAGTAGCTAAAGCATGTAGCAAGAAATTGTATCAAAGGAATAAGAATGGAGAAGATAGTTTTTGGAGTTCATCTAGTCCATCCTCCTTATGTGACACGGGGACCTTGCATGAGGATGCTGAGGCCCCGAGAAAGGACTTGTCTGGTCTATATACCACACTAAAAGCAGGATCAGCCTCATCATTTGCATACAGTGCTGTTTCCACCACCCCACTCGGCCTCCCAGGTCAGGTTCTTACCTCACTGGCATTAAGGGCCTGGGCCTCTTCCTGGCTTTGAGATTCTGTGCCTGTCTAAATCCCCACTGGGTTCGGGCATAGAAGATACAGATGTGTGCTTGTTACTGAGTCCTGTGATTTCCCAGGGCCTGAGTAAGTATCCACACTTCAGGGTCCTCAAATGCGCTTTTTGTCTGGCAAAGATAATGAAGAGAGAACATCTTGTCCTCTTCATCTCTCTCCTGCCAAATAATGTTTGCATTGTTAGATTCTCACTCCTGGTCTCTTTGTTCCTTTTGTGGCACTAAACTGCTCCTTGCTAACTAATGAGTGCCAACAGCTTCCTGGACATCCCTCCCTGTTATGTGTCCACTGCCTTGGTTCTGGTTTTGAACTTTCACCTGCTGAGGAACATCAATCAGAAACACCCTTCCTAGATTCCTGGGTATGTAGGTTGGGAAGACTTGAGTTCTTCTTTCCTTTCTCTCAGCATCAGATAGTGAATGTTGTAATATCAACCTGGATACAGAGACCAGCCCCTGCAGTAGCGACTTTGAGGAAACCGTGGGCAAGAAGCTGCTGAGAACCTTGAGTGAGTAGCTCTTCACCTAGATGAAAACCTCCCACCAGCTAGTTAGTAGAAAAATTATGTTAGGATATTAACCCTGGAGGAAGAACCATTGACTCCTTGTGGGAACTTAATGAGGTGTAATCATGGAAATCTGTAATGGGAATTGGGCCAGTACTGTGCCCTTGATAATTCAGGAATGCGTCCCATTCAGTTGGCCTTCGTCTAGGACAGGAGTCTGCAAGCCATGGCCATGGCCAAATCCTGGCCTCCTTCTCTTGCCTGTTCTTGTAAATAAAGACTTACCGGGTCGTAGACCCATTTGTTATCTATGGCCACAATAGCAGAGTTGAGCAGTTGCAACAGGGACCAAATGGCCTGCAAAACCTATAAGATTTACTATCTGGTCCTTTAAAGAAAGAAAGAATTTGTTTCCAGGAGACTCAGTAGAAAGAAAAGCAGTATCTTTCATGGAAGAAAGCCAATAGCAGAAAAATACTCCCTCCTAAAAACAACAGAGCTGGGAACCCATTGCCCTTCCATCCCTGAGGACAATTATATGATTACCCCACCTGCCCCAATGCAGAAGGAAGGTTGTTTCCAAGCTACAGAATGTAGGTGTGTGGGAATGGCTCCCAGGAACACCCACCAAAACCCTGGCTCAACCCAAAGGCTGTGAGACCAGACCTCTCTCAGAAAGTGATTGCCAGGCAGTTGGGCCTTCAGGGGATGGAAAGACATGGTTCTGAGGCATTACCTGGGCTTTACTCAATCCTCTCAGGAAATTTCCATTCTGCTGGCACTAGCCTGGCTTTTTGGAGATATCATCCCAGGTAGATGTAAATATGCTGATATCAACACCAGCATGCAACGCAGATTACTTTCTGCAAAACTACCAAGGACTTTGTCACCATTTTCTGCATCTGTTTTGGAGAGAGTACGTATCAAGAAATGTCCTCCCAGCCGGAGATTGATCCTTACAAATTGTTTTTCAGGTGGTCGAAAAAGGAAGAGGTCACCCGATGGAGAGAGAGCCTCTGAGGAGAACTCCAATTTAATGCCTCTGATCACATGACGGGGCAGACAGCGTTTGCTGGGTATGTGAGCTTCCAGAGCTTTGAGGGAGAACCCACCCTCCCATTTTCTGTGTCTCCCGAGGCCTCCCATAGGTGACAGAGCATTCTGCTTTCCTTACCACCTCTTTACCCCTAGCTGTCAGTTTGGCAGATTTCCCCTTGTTGCCTCCAGTTTGACTCAGAGCCTTGCTATGCCCATCATGGATGGAGGGGCCTCCAGTGGAACATGCTGGAAATGATCTTCTCCACAGCACAGTCTGGGACTGGAGAAGAAATGACCCCACGCTGACAATGCCACTCTGGGACCCCTGACTCCCTTTTTGTTCTTTGGGATCCCCTCATGCCATATTTCATGCTTAGCTTAGCTCAGAAGGCGCCACTGGAAGACAGGCATATAGGCGGCTGGAGCAGCAGGTATGAAGGTCAGTTCAGGAGATACACCAAGAGTTTCTCCAGGACTTTAGAGCCGTGGGACTCAGCTATGGCGGCATGTGATGTTACAGAACAGAAAACTGTCGGTGACCAGTTTCCTGTTAGATAAGGATTCTAGCAGCCTGGGACGTGTGTCTCGGCTGGAATGGAAAGACAATGAGATGGAACACCAAGTCACCGTTTTTCCCAGGGACATATCTTTTTGGCTCCCGATCAGCAGTCATCAATCCATAAATAAATCTGCTCTGGAAGAGGAGGAGCAGAGAGCAGAGACCCAGTTGGGAGCCAGAGATGGAATTTCAGGTTTTAAGTTCAAATCAAAGCAAGCAAACAAACAAAAACTTATGTAGAAAAATTCTAAGCTGTTAAAGCAAGTTTAGCCATGACAAACCAAAGAGTGCCCAGGTCAGCCAAGAAGGATGCAAGCTCTCATGGGACTTCAATGTGCATTAAACAGGAACATTGAAGAATCGCTGTCTTTTTTCATCCATTTCCCCCACTCCACCCCTTACCCCTCCCCAGCAGGTCAGCTAAGTGTACTTCATTCCAAGAGCTTACTAGTTTTTTCACCTGGATGTTGGGGCATATGCAATTCCAAGTATGGCCACCAGATGGCGGGATAACTCCACATACCTACTTCAAGAATAAAATCCCTAATCCCATAGATCACTAATCATACAGCCTACCAACCTTTGGGAAAATGTGGAAGTAAGTAAAGTTTGTCTTTAGGACATCTGTCTCCCTTTCTATCTCCCATTCCTTGAGTTCCCTCAATCAGGGATCCAGGGATTCCCCTGCTGCCTGCTCAGTCTCCAAACCATGACCAAACATTTCCCTGGGGTATACTATCCAGGCTTACCCTCCCAAACCCTTACTCCCACACCCCCACACCCATTTAATCAGTAATCACACAGAGAGGGAGGGAGACTGATAATTCATTCCTCTGGGTTATTTGCATCTCAAAAGAAAATGCTTACCCATAGGAACCTTTAACTCAGGGGTTCTTAATTTAGGGGTCAGTCACCCCAGGGGGTCCATTATTGGACTTCAGAGGGTCTATGAAACCCCTAATACTGTCAGAATTTAGTGTATGTGTTCTTATGTGTGTTTTCCAGAGGGCTAAAGCTTTCATGAGATGCTCAAAGGTCTCAGACCCACAAAGAGTTAAAAACCACTATTTTAACTTAGTGGAACTTTCAGCCCAAAGTTTCTGCAATGCAGAGCAAAGTGAATAGTGGGCAGTTCAAGACAGATACAAGCGGTCTTCTCTAGTGTCTAGCAAATCGATGGGGGAACCTAGGACCCGCCAAAAAGCGGAAGTCTTCAGAGATCCTTGGCACACCCTAGGGTACTGTACCACACCCCCACACCCTTGTCCCCGCTTTCCCAACAAACCAGAGCAAATGCTGCAGAAAGGAGGGCCACAGCATTTGGAAGTAAAGCCTTTCCTGCTGGAGATGCCCTTTCCAGCAATGTATGCCTGACTTCTCGCCCCTTGCCCAGCTCTGCCTGAGGCTCAGCAGTGCATGACTTCTAGATAACTCCACAGCCGCCACCCACTCCCAACACCTACTCTTGCCTAATAAGAATTGGCAAAGTGTCAGCCCTCGGTGCTGGGCACCTCAAACCCAATCCAGCGAACACTGAGTTTCAAGCAAGAACTGTCATCATGCAGTCTTCCTGCCCAGCTGGCCACTGGCCCAAGGGGGCCTGCCTGGCTAGTCTTCCTGTCATTACTGCTTAGGCCACCGGGCTCAGGCCACTGCTGTTGCATACATCCATCCCTTTGCAGAATCCCAAGGAGCCTGTCACCACTCCCTTCCCTATTCCCTGCTCTGTTCCCCAAGATTTTCTTCAGGTTAAAGAAGTTTAAAAAAAAAAGATTTTAAAATAAAGCATTTATGAAGGCTTAATAAATTGTAAATAATTTTTAAATAAAATGGAAATGGTTTTTCTGGAATATTTTTCTTGCCCCTGAAATATCTCAGTTCTAAAGTGGTTTCACATTTGAGATGCAGGTCGGTTTGGAGCACACCGAGGCACACCGAGGTGGAATGGTCTCACCTGAGGCCCACCTGTCTCAAGAGGCCAGGCTCTCAAGGCCAGGTCCAAAGCTGTACTTACGGTTACAGGAAAGCACTGGTGTTCTGCTTTGGGGGCCAGATGGATAAGGTTTTGCTGGAGCAAATGCCAGCAATGGAAAGTAAAACCCAAATGAGAAGCCCAAGTGTGAACCAAGGACAAGAAGTATTAAGCTGATAATGAGAAGGGGCTGGTATTTGTTGAACCCACATGATAGGTGAGGCACTGGGCTGGGCGCCTTCCAAGTTCAAGGTCTTGGGGGACCAGACCTGGGAAAGGCCCTGAAACAATGTGTTGGTCACACTGGCTCACTTCTGCAGACCCTCTGGAGAGGAACCAAAGTGACACAAATTCAGTGGTCTCCAACCAAAGGCTGGGAAAAGAAACAGGGGAGAGAGCCAGGCATATTGATCAATTTTCAACCAACCAATGCAGGAAGGAGGGAACAGCCAGACAGGTAAGAGGGTGTGTTTGGGCATTTAACATCTTTGTGGAAGGAAGGTTGGGATTTGACACTTACTACAAATTTCTCCAACCAGCACCAAGGTCAGTTAGTGGTCTATGGACAATTTAAGATTCTCCAGTCTGTTAACCTTACTAACAATAATAATAAATGACAGTACCAGCTGTTTTGATGAAGTCTTTATGTGCCAATCATTGTGCTAGGTATACATTTACTCATTTCTGTCTCAAATCCCCCCCTGAAGGTTTCAGTCTGTGAAACAGGTGCTGAGCCGTTAAGTGGCTTGCTCAAGGTTACACAGCCAGGAAGTGGCAGGGCCTGGAGGTGAGTGCCCTCCTTCTGAGCAGAGGAAACATCCTACCTCTGAACTTCAAGGTGCATACCTGCATGAGAGGCCCTGAGAAGCCGTACAGCAATCTAGGGAACTCACTAAGCCCAGCTTTTCCCAAACTTAACACAAAACGCTTTTTCAGGTGAACATGGGGAAAATGGAACACATGAGAGAAATGCTAGCCTATATGCCGGGGTAGAATGAGGGCCAAATTCCCATTGATTGGGGCTTTCTTTTAAGCAAAAAAATATTTTAGCATTTTGGTAGGGACATTCTGGTTTAAAGAAGTGTTTTTAACCTTTTTTTTTTTTTTTGCACTAGTGTCTTCCCCCAAGAGAAAAATTAAATTTAAATTCTCCGTAACAAGAGAAATGAAATACTAAGAACTGAGACTTTGTGGGGTAGGACTGTGCTCGGGAGAGCCATACACCATTTTACTTTCAGACTTCTTTTGCTTCCTTGGTGGTACTGTCACCCTGTTGAGAATTCCCGGCTTAAAGCTGTGCTTAAGAGAAGATGACAGAAGAGTGACAGCAGGTAGGATTACTGAGCCCGGTTTTGTGTCTTCCCTTACGAATGACCAGCATCTTTAAATAGGAAGAACAAATACTGATGGAACGGAAAATAGGACAGGAGGTAATGTAGAGATGAATGTGAGGTCATCTCTTCCAATCCGTTCACACCCACCAGACCCAATCACCCAGTGTTCTCTGAATGACTGCCTGGGATCCAGCTGGATCCTGAAGGATCTGGGAACCATATCCTGTGCAGAAACACTGAAGAATGGGGGGAGGGAGGAGTTTCATGGAAAAGCAAAAACAAGGAATAACTGCCACTTTCGACTATTTGAAAGGTCAATCCTAAATGCCAATAGACTTAGTGTCCATTGTCTAGAAGAGGGGAGGAGTAGAGAAGGGGATGGGGGAGCAGGACAGACAGAGATCAAATTCTGGATCAAGGCAAAGGTCTTTTTAATTAGGGTGCTCCAAAAAATAATAATAATAAATAATTAAGGTGCTCCACCAGTAGAATGGGATGCTTCATCAACTACTGGAAGAATCCATCTCCCACCCAGTCCAGTTGCAAAGGAGCAGTGAGGGATGATACAGAACAGACTACCACACTGGGGGAGACAGGCTGGAGCTCATAAGACCTCAATCATCGCCCAGGACTGTAGAATTTTAGAACAACTCAAAGGCATCCCAGAAAGGAGTAGATCCTGTTTTAATAATAAGAGTTATCTTTCAATATTTAAAAACTCCAAGTAGTAGCCCTCTTATTTTAAGACTCAAAGTCTTCAAAACTGTCATTTGGAGAGTCACTCGGACTCTCTGGAAAATGTGACTTATGTGGCTCTCATTGTTTTGACAGACCTGTAGGTCCCCCACCTGCAATGGGAGGGGCTGTGTTCTAGAATCACCAGGAGTGATGCCAACCCTTCCATGAATCCATGAAGTCCAGTTTCTTAAGTACAAAAGACAACGGCTGGCCTTTAAAGGACAAGCCCATCAAACTACCAGAGCGGTGGGAGGTGAGGTCACTAAGGGGAGGCATACTTCAAGAATGCAGTTTAGTTTTTTTCTTTAGCAACTAGCAAATCCCTCTAGAGTATTCATTTTAAAATGTGGGTTACAACCCATTAGTGGATCACAAAATCAATTCCATAGGTCTCAATCAACTTTTATTTCTTCAGTGAAACAGAATACAATACAATGGAAAACATCGGAACGCACTGCTCCCAGCAAGGGTAAATACGGTTTTCTTAAACTTCTGTTTCAGTTAAGTGTGTGTGTGTGTGTGTGTGTGTGACAGAGAGAGAGAGAGAGAGAGAGAGAGAGAGAAAGAGAAAGAGAGGTAAATCTTACCTTGGTCACCCTAGAGAACTAGAACTTAGGGCTAGGGACAAAACCATGCAGAAAGAACAAGAGACAGACACTCTGGGTAGAGATGACAAGTTTTAATGACACAGCCAACACTCAAAATCACGGCTGGCTCTTCCGACAACTTGATCTTTGGGACAAGACTTTGTGCAGAGTCAAGCAATACACAGAAGCACATGAGCAACAGAGGCAATATTCTGGCTTCTAGTGAGGGGGCAAGATATCTACGTGTCATGATCAAAGTACCTTTGTATTCTTCTTAAATTAAAACCTTAATTTGCTCTGGCCTCCTAAGGGGCTCTAATCCCTGGCCCCCATTTCTTTACAAGGGAAGTTCTCTTCACGTGCGGCAGGCTCACCAGAGCAGCCTTCCAGCCCTCCGGAGTCTCCTTCCGTGACACGCACAGCTAGGTTTGCACAGGCAGGGGACACACGTGACAGGGCCGCTTTGGTGGTGCTGGTCGGGGAGGTGTCTCCTCACTGGATTTTGGTGACTGCTTCATGAATGGAGGTGGCCACATAATCTAGATTTTTAGTAGTTAAACCACACATGTTGATCCGACCACTTGGCAGCAGATAGATGTGCTTTTCGTTAACCAGATATTCAACCTGCTTGGCTGTTGAAAACCAAAAGAGATACAATGAGAGTAGTAGGAACCGTCTCAGCCACTGAGGGTCAGAGATTCCACAACAGTTTCAGGTTTCCTTCTTTCCCCCAACACAGAGAAGCAAAATAAAAGGAGATATTTTGCCCAATTAAAACATAGGGAAGTATGCTCAATTGATTCTGGAAACCACTTATTAACTAACTTTCTAATCCCCAGGAAGTTTAATATGGCTCCTCCTGATGGGAGTTTTAATCTGGACGACCTCCGACCTAAGACGCAGGTTACATTCACCAGAACAACCTATTAACACAACCCTCAGACTTAAGAACATCCCATTGATATGAAAAGCTGGTTTGAAGTGCTTCCTTTCTCTCTTCCTTAACCTGTATTCGCTTAACCCCAGCACCCAGCAGCAAACTGCCTTTGATGTTTCCTTTTCACAGCACATTGTACAAGGACCGGTGCTAGAGGTACTGGGTAAATGCTGTCTGCATGAACCAATAGGCTGAAAACCTGTCAAGTTGCTTGTGATCTGGCACTTCTCAGGTCCCTCGTCCAAACACACAGGAAGACTTTCCCGCGTGTTTGCAGAAAAGCTCATGTTAGAAATAGGAAGGGACTGCCTATTCTTCCCTCATGCCACAATCTCTAGAGATTTCTGGTGTAGTGCAAAGCCATGAGACAATTTTATTTGAGTTTTCCCTAAATAATTAGCATCCTTAATTAGCACCATCGATTTGAGGGAATGGGATAATTGTTATGGACTGAATGTTCATGTCCCTCCAAAATTCATATACTGAAACCTTAACTCCTAATGTGATGGAATTAGGAGTTGGGGCCTCTGTTATGTAAAGCAGTTTGGATGACACCATGAGGGTAGCGCCCCTGTGTTGGCAGGAATGCCCTTAGAAGAGACTAGCTGGTGTGGCACGCATGCGCACTCTCTCTCTTCCCCTCACCCCCACACAGCAAGAAGGCAGCCATCTGCAACCTAGGAAGAGAGCCCCCACCAGTACTGACCATGATAGTGTCCTGATCTCAGGCTGCCCAAGCCTCCAGCACTGTGAGAAATAAATAAGTAGCCTATGCTATTTTGTTATAGCAGCCCCAACGAAGATGGTAATAAACTCATAAAAATCACAGAAGCAAACACTATGTGCCAGGCAGTGTTCTAAGCACCTTATGTTAACTCAGTCAAGCTTGATAACCTTATCACTCCCATTGTATAGATGGTGCAGAGAGAAGTTAAAAGACTTTCCCAAGGTCATACAGCTAGTCAGTGGTAGATCTGGGATTTCATTCTTTTATTTCTTTTTTAAATTTTTTTATTGTTTGTTTATTTTTGAGAGAGATAGAGACAGAGTGTGAACAGCAGAGGGGCAGAGAGAGAGAGGGAGACACAGAATCCAAAGCAGGCTCCAGGCTCTGAGGTGTCAGCACAGAGCGTGATACGGGGCTTTTGAACTCACAAGCCGTGAGCTCATGACCTGAGCCGGAGTCGGATGCTTAACTGACCGAGCCACCCGGGCGCCCTAGATCTGGGATTTTAAAGCAGACCATGTAACTCCCGAGTCTGAGCTCTTAGCCAGGAAGCTGAGCTGCCTCTGTATGGAAATGGAAAATCTGGACCCTGTAGTCAGTGCTACCATGGACCCCTCTAAACAAAGTAACCAGAAGTAGCCTTGACCAGGGGCACCTGGGTAGCTCAGTTGGTTAGGCGCCCGACTTCAGCTCAGGTCATGATCTCACGGTTTGTGGGTCGAACCCCATGTCAGGCTCTGTGCTGACAGCTCAGAGCCTGGAGCCTGCTTTGGATTCAGTGTCTCCCTCTCTCTGCCCCTGCCCCACTTGCGCTCTCTCTCAAGAATAAATAAACATTAAAAAAAAAAAAGAAGAAGAAGAAGTAGACTTGACCAGCTTTAATCAGTCACTTGGATGAATTACAGTCCCCCAAGGAGATAAAGCCTAACCTCACATACCCTCGGAGCCACGGGCACACCACCACCTGGAAAGCCTATGCCCCCCTGGCAGATGTGGTTACAGGGCTCCAACCCTGGATTTTCTGTTTGTCTATTTATAAGATTTTATTTTTAAGTAATCTCTACACTCAATGTGGGGCTTAAACTCACAACCTCAAGATCAAGAGTTGCACGCTCTACCAACTGAGCCAGCCAGGCATCCCAAGCCTGTTTTCTTTTTTTTAAATAAAGATGAAACCTCTCTACTTTGTCAGGGAGGGAAGCATCATAGCTGAGAAACTAAAGTTATGAACTCTTTCCCTAGAAAAAGGCCAATACACACATACACAATGTTTAAAATATCATTTCAGGGGCTTCAGAGATCTCCTAGAGGACACCACACATGACAGGCTGCAATCCCCTGCTCTGATGGACAAAATGACATAAAGGAAGCACTGTGGCATGAGCCCTGTAGAACCCAGGTGGTGGTATATATGGTTCACTGTACAATTCCTCCAACTGTTCTGTTTTAAAAGTTTTCCTAACAAAATTTTGGGAGGAAACAAAACCTGTTTTTCAAAAGGGTAAACTGTGCCAGGTGCTAAAAATATAACTTAGGTGTTATGAGCACAGGTCTACTCTCACCGTTTTCCAATTCATAATAAAACGAATTTCCTACTCTGGAGAGGGGGGTAATATAAATATCTCATGGGAAGACATCCCCATTTCGGAGCCTTTAGAATATTGCTACTAAATACCACTTCCATTACACCTAACATTTTAAAAATTGCAAAGGATGATTTTGCTTATTCAGGTGAACTAATGCCCCATTCCAGAATCGGGAGGATACCTATCGCTAACTGAGCCATCCCTTTACTTTCTGGGTAGCTTCATTTTACCCCAAAGTATTTCCAGGGGTCTACAATATACAGCACCACCTTACTTGTTTATATTGCCTTTGGCTTTTTCTGGGCCAATTTCACACAGGCGCTCAGATGGCCCTGGTTTACAGTGCTTCCCAGCACCTCTCATGTTCCTCTTGCTACCCAAGCCAGGTGTACCACTGTCCCCAGAGCCACTCGAACACAAGCTCCACGCGCAGTGGGCGGCCACATCTGCACCATATGATCCATGGCTTGGCTGGCAGGGGTTCGGAATCACCTATTTAAATGAATGAATCCTCTATCATCAGAAAGGGCAGCCAATGGCTGATGTGCCCTACTGACAGCTGACCAAGATCACGCATGGCTACCCACCAGACTTCCAACTGGCTCTCAAGTCCAGCTACCAACCTAAGTTCTTATTTATTTATGAAATGGAGAGGTAACTTTGTAACCTCTTTTTGGGGAGCAATGCTTGGAGACTAGCAAAGACTTCTTAAGAAATCAGGTCCCTGAATAATCATGTATAATATTTATACTTAGGATTAAGGAAAGCCAAAAGGTACCCAAGCATTTATGAGAGACCTTTCATAAAACAAGAGTCCAAGCTATAAATCCTGTTACTTCCCGGCCCACAAAAATGAAAATAATCTGAGTTATGGCTCCACAGATGGGTGGGACACACTGAGAAAACCTAACTTGTTCTGCCCAAAGTTATGGCTGACCAGACAGGTAACAACCAAAGGGGCAGAACCCAAGAACACTGAGAGGAGGCAGCATTCCAGATGGCTGGGGGGACACTTACGGTTCAACCCAGTGAAGCTGAACATTCCAATTTGCTCAGTGATGTGGTTCCAGGTTCCAGGAGTCTTGAGGGCTTCTAAGCGTGCCCTGAGTTCAGATCTCATGGTCAGAATCCGGTCAGCCATTGTCTTCACATTACCTGTCCTGAGTGGACAGCAGTATAACTATCAGTCCAGACAGGACACATGGCACACAGAAACATGTAGGTTTAAAAAACATAATTTAATCTATAAACTGCAGATGAGATCACGACCTGGCTATGCTAGTATGTGGAGGCCTAGATGGGTAGATAAGCAGACCACAGACTTACCAGGCAGAAATAACTGAGCTTCTGATGGAGTTTATCACTAGTCGTGGGCATACTGGCTGTGATACTACTCATATTTTAACCCAGAATTCATCTAGGGACTGACCCAGACGGGATAATGTATTTTATCAGGCCTAACTAAGTAGACTACATATGTAGTCGTCAGCAGTAGTAGTAGTAGTAGTAGTAGTAGACTACTACTTTTATGTAGATAGCTACTACATAAAAATTATTTCAAAATAAGGCAAAATATATGCAAACGGGATATGAATGACGAGTCCCCAAGTTGTCCCACTAACTTGCAGTTGGATATTCTAGTCTATCAGGAATTCCTTCCTGTGTTTCCCAACTTTTAGGAGGGAAGCCTGGGTGGTGGGAGAATGGGGGAAACACCCCTTCACCGAGTGCTTCCTCCTAAGTTCTTGGTGCTGTGATGTGTTATTCACATGCGTTGTGTTACGTTCATGTGAGCAGGTGCCAGCCAGCCTTATTTTACGGAAATGTCTGCGACTCAAAGGGTTCAAAGTAATTTTGTCCTGTCTCTACCAAAATAAAAGGAAGAGACGGTTAAATGTGATGGGACAATTACTGTCCTACATTCCCACACCTCACCCATCAGGCTTTGCGCCCCTTACCATTCCTTAAAGAGCTCAGGGTTAGAGAGGGTAGAGGCCACAATTCGCGCTCCCTGAGCAGGGGGGTTGGACCAAGTAATTCGCACAATCTTCTCCATCTGGGAAAGGACCCGCAGGACGCTGTCAGGTTCTTTTGCAACCACGGTCAGATTGCCCACTCGCTCATCTAGAGGGAGGGATGAGAGTCAGCTGGGAGCTGTGATGGGGGTGGGGTGGGGTGGGGCTGTAACTCAGGAGAGCACTCACTGTAGAGCCCGAAGTTCTTGGAAAAGGACTGAGCACAGAAGAGCTCAAATCCTTCAGACACAAAATAGCGAACGGCCCAGGCGTCTTTCTCAAGGTCTCCAGATGCAAAGCCCTGATAGGCTGAGTCAAAGAAGGGGAACAGAAACCGGCGCTGTGAGGAAGGAAAGCGAGTCAGGCCAGGAGATCCTTCCGGAACCAACCTCAGACACCAGCCTTCCTTTCCCAGCTGGTGCCTACACAAAATTTCTAACACTACCCATTTCTCCTATCACTCCCCTTTCTGCATTCAACCACCACTTACATCTGTTTCTCTGTTCAGCTAAATAACAACCAATAAATCTAACAATTTCAGTAAACCTTATTTTTTAAAAGTACGTTCTCCTAGAGTGTCATGATGCTGCTTTGCCAAACAGGGCTTATTCGTGAGGCACAGACATAGTGTCCTATATTGGTGGAGGATTCTTTCCTCAGAATTGCCAGTGCAATAAGCTTAGCTTGGTCTCCCCAGGGCTCCCCAACAACCCCAGGCCTAGTCTCCTGGGCACTGAAGACAAAGCAGACCGTGTAGTCCCTACTGTCACCCCTCCAACCTCCTCGAAGAACTCCCCACAACTGAACTTGCCCCTCCTACTACGCTTGTTCTCTGAGGACCACCACTTCTATGCCTCCGACTGTCCCAGCCAGAGCCCAGGGTGCATCCTCCACTCCTACCCCAGCAGCTCAGCCCTCACATCCAACCATATCCCAATTCTTATCACCCCATCTCCTGGGAGCTTGAGAATCCTTTCAAGTCTGCTCCTGCCACTGACTTCATTCAGGTCCCCAACAGCTCCCACAAAGATCATGACAACAGCCTCCTAACTGCTCTCTCTGCTTCTCTAACCTTGCCTCCCTTGGATCCATTCCCTGCTATGTAGCCTGAAGACAACGCACATCTGCTCGTAACACAGCATGACAATGTTTTCCAGTGGCTCCCCACTGACCTCCAAATAAAGTCCAATAGCTCAGCACAGGATCTTGCCCCCATTTACCTGTAACTTACTCGTAACCCCTTAGAACTCTCGGCTGTACTGAGAATTATTCTCAGTTCCTTACATGGGCCATGACTTCTGCCTTGGGCTTTGACCACGCTCCTCCCTCTGTAGGGAACGTTCCTTCCCTGCCAGCCCCCACCTGTCCTCATCCTTCAAGTCTCAACATGGCTTCTTCTGCCACTACTGCCCTCCCAACACACACACACACACACACACACACTCCCCAAAGTCTGGGCTATGTGCCTCCACATAACCCCATCAACACCGTTGTCCCACAGTACTTGGCTGTCTGCCCAAACAGGCTGTACGCTCTTTGAGAGCAGAGACGGTCCCTGCTGTGCTATTATATCCTCCGGGTGCCTGACACGTAACAGTTTCTCAATGAGTATTCTTTAAACACGTTAATGAAGAATATATACACGTTGAGCTAGAAATTCCAATCTAGAAAGTCATCCCAAAGAAATAATAAAAAGGAATCTTATATATAACTGTTCAGAAAAACAAGAAACCTGCGATCTAAATGTCCATGGATTGATTTAATTAATCCCTAATGGCACGTAGCCATGCATGGAAAATGGTGCTATAAAACATCCCATGGCATGTAAAGGAATCCAAATGAAAAACAAAGTATGTTACAAAACAGCGTAAAGAAAATGATCCCATCTTTGTGAAATAAATATATTTACATGTGTAACATACTAACAATGGCTTTCTTTGGGTAATAGGATTTACAGTTAATATTTATCTTCTTCTTTGGGCTTTTCTCCAAACTCTTCCATGAACAGATATTGCTTTTGAATACATAAAATAATACATACGATGTCTCAAGAGATGCTCTGAAAAGGCAGTTACCTTCATGACGGCAGCGATTTGCTTCCACTGCTCCGGAGTTGGGTCAGTCCCAGTTGGGTTGTGTGCACAGGCGTGGAGGACAAAGATGGAGAACTCGGGGGCATTCTGAGGGGAAGGAAGCTATGTCAGCTGCAAGACGAGCAGGAATATGGGCAGGGGTGGGGGGCTGTCAGAGTCAGTGGCACACTGGGCAAGGGGCAGCGTATTTCTTCCTTATGTACTAACTTGGAAACCACCATCTGGTTTGGGTAGTTATGTTTCGGACTCTCTCCCTTATCAACTGATCCAAAGACCTTTCCCTGCTTCTCCTGACACCATGGGATCTGTTTACTTTTTATCTAATTGCCCACCTCCAGATCATTCAGGAAACCCTGGAGATCGAGTCCTCTCTTCGCTGAATCCCAATAGTGATAGGACCGAATGTCTTTAAATCCAGCGGCAGAAAATACACCATTATGATTCTCTGTAAGCAAAGGGAAAAAAGTTAAATGCTTTTACAAACACAGAAGCTTAACTGGAAAGGACACAAGTCAGCTTCCAAGGGCCCTCACAGTCTCAACATTCCCTGGACAACACTGAGGTGAGAGGTTAAGACTTAGAAAAATGAGGGGCGCCTGGGTGGCTCAGTCGGGTAGGCCTCTGACTTTAACTCAGGTCATGATCTCACGGTTCGTGGGTTCGAGCCCCACATTAGGCTCCGTGCTGACAGCTCAGAGCCTGGAGCCTGCTTTGGATTCTGTCTCTCCCTTTCTCTCTGCCCCTCCCCTGCTCATGCTTTTTCTCTCTCTCTCTCTCAAAGATAAAAAAAACATTAAAAAAAAAAAAGACTTAGAAAAATGATTGTAACTAAGAACAAGTTCAACCGGTGAATCATGCAAAACTTACATCCTACACCACAATGAGACTTCCTGTGTCTGCATTTTATACCTCCTCTGGAAAGTTTCAACATATGTTAAAATATAAGTCTACCAAGCGTCTTGAGAACAAGTATTCCTATTCTGAACTGGAGCATCAGGTTACTCATGTACTGCCACAACCCACTGCTTGAGCCATTCCCAAATGTCAGTTGACCCAGGGCTGGGTTACATCGTCTGCATAAGCGGTGAGCTTCATGAGGGTAATACCCCTGGCTTCTCTGTTTTTCCTCTACAGCTAAAGGACTCACCCCAGGTTGGTGAGGACACATAGACAGGCGTGTCCTTGTTGTTCGTTCCATTGTACCATCGCGCTAAGAACTCAGCTCCGATTCGAAGTGCACCTGTTCCCCCCAAAGACTGCACACCTCCCACCTGAAAGAGGAGAAGCAGGGTCACTGGTTGATAATGGTGAAGTCAGATGATTATTAGGAAAACTACAGTAACAACGAGCACTTACTTTGTGCCTGCTCTGTGCTAAGCCCTTTAAATGTATTATCTTATCAAAACCTCACAACTACATGAAGGAGATGCTATTATTTGCCCAGGTTTACAAATGAGGAAACTGAGGCTACGGGGAAATGAAGGACTTGGCTCAGTTACCAGCCTCTCAAGACAAGTTTCCTTACTTTCTTGCATCTTAAAATGACCTCACATGAGCAATAATAAAGTCCTACGTCTTCCCATTTACAAAATACTTTCACACACATTCTTATTCATCCTTGCATAATTCTATAAAGTAAGCTGTAGATCCCCAACTCATACATGAGGAAATCGATGCAGAGAAGGGGTCTCCCAAAGGGCTGTGCGGCTGTGAGAGGCAGAGCTAGAAGTGATTCCAGGCCTTCTTGCTTCAGATCAGGTCACCTATCCTGCTTCTGCTGTTCTGCCTACATGCCTTCCATTCCGCCCTCTCGCAATTCTTAGTAGGCTTTGGCATGACTCAGTAGAGAAATGTCATAAATTGCTCAATATGTCTAAAGGTTAAGGAGAAAGAAAAAGATCACCTGAAAAAATCTGTCTAAATAAAAGAAAGGACACAGCAATCTAACAACAGTGGCAACCTCTGGGGAGGGGCCTGGGATGGAGGGATAGTGATCAAGGGGACTTAGGCCTAATGTGTGATTTTTCAAAATAAGGAGAATGTATTATTTGCAATATTTTAAAATAATTTTTAAATTTATTTAGATGTCTGGGATTTGTGGTACAATAACTCACCTTTGGCACAGGGGTGGGAGGGTATACAAAAGCGACCAAATACAGATCAGTGTTGAAACTCGGTGATGGATACATGGGGGTTTGTTCATCACACTGAATTACCTACTTATGTAAATATTTGGAATTTTCCACAATAGAAAGGTTAAAAAAATATTCCTAGACAAAGAAGAAAAGCTCCTAAAATCTTTTTTAAAAAAGTAACAACTGATGCTAAAAGATAACAAAGGAAAAAAAAAATAGAAAAAAGGGAGACCAAGCTCATTCATGAATATTGATACTCACTTTCCAGATAAACATTAATGAACAGTATGAATCCAACAGTACACTAAAAAATACCCCCTTTCTCAAGTGACAGTCATCCCGTGAATCCAAGATTGTTAAGAGATATAAAATGTGTCATGCCGTTAATGTACAGAAAACCCAAATGATCATGACAGATAAGAAAAGTGTAGCCATCCTGATTTTGATGCTCAGTAAAACAGGAAAAAATGGATTCTTCTTGAAAATAACAGGAAAAATTCATTCAGCCATGATGAATAAGTCAGCTTTTTGATGAACAATGAGTCATTACCAGAAATTCTCTTTGAGCCAGGAACGAGGCAGTGATACCAATTATCCCCATTTGTTATTATTCCCCAGTGTTCTATTTGTATGCAGAGGTCTGAGCATCTGTGAAAGAAAACTGTCTGCAATGTGAAACAGAACCCAAGTGGACGTTCCGGCAAACGACAAAGTGAGTGTGGTTGTGCACTGCAGAAAAGCAAGGGCAGTGGACTGGGTGAAAATGGTCAGTGCACGTCAGATGGGGCACACCAACTTCTGTGTTCTCCACAGTGATCCCCGCTGAACACCAGGGCCCTCCCATTACTTTAAAGGTTTTGTGGGCCGCCTGGGTGGCTGAGTCGGTTAGACGGTTAGTCAGTGATGTTTAAGCCATATGTGCATTTATTTTTCACAGGCTTGTTATCAGCTAAGTTGAACATCAACTTTATTCATCATCTCACATTTCAAACACCTAGGCAATTCTGGAATGTTGACACTTTCTATATAGATGAGCAAGGCTTCCCTTGAACCTGGTGTTAAGTTATCAAGGGTATGTGACAGGTGTGTGTGGACATCAGTGAAAATGTTCTCAGGTGTAATTTTGTATTTCCTTTCTCTCCCACTCCAAGATGCAAATTCATTAAAGAAGTCAGAAAGCCAGTACTTTAGATTGAAAACATGTTTGGAAGAGATAAACTCACCTCACTAATGTGAACCAATCCTTTTATGTAACACCTGACATCAAATTCTCAAGAAATTATCATTCCTTAAAAACATATTGAATACTGGATGGCTTCAGTGAAACACAAATTGAATCAGCAATTAAAAGAAAGACACTGGGGGTGAATCCATAATGTATCAGTTTGTCATTCTGTGACCTGAATTTTGGCAAACTGCTCTAACGTCCAGGGAAGCTCTGCATTTGGAAGGAAGGAAACAAGTGTGAAGTTCAAAAGGAACCAGGCAACCAGCCCTGGCAGCTAAACTGGGGTGTCCGGAAGAAGAAAAATTCAGTAACACATGGTGTGAATGATGCCAGTAGGCAATCTGTACTCTTGATTTAGCTACACGGCCTGAAGAAATCCCTGCCAGACTCGAGAACACTTGTCTGAAATCACGGGTTGCTGATGTGATGACATCACTTAGGAGGAGCAGCAAAGCTGACCAGAAGCTGCTTGCAGCCACGGCCAAGATGCATGAACCTGGGCACCACTAGCAGTTCACAGGGGTCTCTGGCACAGGGTGCTAAGCATGGGCAAAATGGATGAAGAGGACAATGTTGACAAGATGAGCCACAGTGAAAGCCTAAGTCTCCCAGAAGTGACAGTCAAAGCGAGAAACTGGGATGGCATCACGTGGCCTACGAGCCCTCCTACCGACGGTGGCTTGGGAATTCCCAAAGCTGAAACATTACAGTGCTGGAGATGAAAACTGGACATATGGCATAAGGTCTGAAAATAGAAAGCAGTAAGACGCAGTGACCAGTGTGGAAAATAGGTCTCCTCAAAATGGTTGATGGACCTGGTAATGTTAAGTCTTGAGAAGAAAAATCTAAGGGAAGACATGATTACTGTTTGTTTTCTGGTTCATTCATTCATTCGGTTCATTCATTCATTCATGCCTCATCTCCTTCAAGTTCTGGCTGAAATGCCATTTCTATTTCTGTCATGACCACCCCAGTGAAAACCAAGTCCACACCTACTCCCACCCTCAGCTCTCCTAACGTGCCTCTCCTACTTTGTTTTATAGCATTTATTTTCTTTTAATATACTCTATCATGTTATTATTTATTATGTTTACAGTTCCTTCTCCCCACAAAACAGTAAGCCAGGGCAGAAAATTTTGGGTCTTTTGGTCACCGCTGTGCTCCAGCTTCTAGAACAGTGCCTACCCTTAATGGTGAGCACTTATCTGTTGACTGAATGATGAGGGAATTCAAACATCTAAGAAGCTCTGAAGTGTCAGACTAGGAGCTAAAAGCTGAAGATTTACGAGATAAATGAGTAAGTCATCAACGCTGCCCTGAGGGAAGTCATGGTCTTGTGGGAGAGACTTATAAAATTATACATTATAAGAAGCATAGTAAGTACAGTTATTCCTGAGCTGTGAACAAAGTCCTGTGATAACTCAGCTCCGCCTGAGAGAGCTAAGGACTCAGCATGGAAGTGACCTTTGGCCAGGCTTTGCAGGACTTACAGGCCCTTGGAATGGCAGGACCCCAAGGGGAATGGGGGGGGGGGGCTGTGAGTCACTGGAGAACAGGATGAAGGCTGGCTACAAAATATGCCACATGCCAAGTTCAAAGTCTAGATTTGCCCTGTAGATAATGGAGGGGCAAGTGGGGGGGGGGGGCAGGGAGCAGGTGACATGATTATCAGCTTTTTTTGCTAAGGAAGATCATCCTAGCTGTACTGTGCAGAATGTAATAGGATGGGGAAGGGACTAGAGGCAAGAGACTATTACAAGAATCCAAATGAGAGGATAGTGGGCTGAACTTGGGGATGGTTAAGACGTCCAGGGACAAAGGACAGACTCAGAGCTCTGAACCAGCCTGTAACCATGGTGATGCAGATGCCAAGAGAGCATCCCAAACCATCCTCCCACCCCTCAATAAAAAAAAGCCTTCAAATATTTATGGACTGCCATCTAAATTTGTTCCCTGATGGAAAACACAACACAGGACCAACCAGACTAAGAGTGAGGGCCATGTTCCACACATCTTACAGAATGAAATGATCAAAACGGGAGCACCAGGGCAGAGAAACAAGCACCCACCCGACACAGTTATTAAATGTAGAAGAAATGTGCAGTCTCAGAGGAAGTAGGTCCCCAACACAGAAAAAACTCAGTTTTCTTCTCTGTCAACAACAGAATTCCATCTAATCTATCAACAGCGTCTCACAAGATAACCCCCAGCTGCCAAAGTCCTCCACTGTCACACTTCATCAGGACTCTCCTCAACGTCCCAGCGTCAGCCACCGAAATCCACTCCTGACTTGCCTGATCACTGACCCGAGTTCCAGGACGTTCACTCTGAGCCTCCCTGCCTCCTGATACATGGAAGACTGTGCCTGTGTCCAACCCTGTTTCTACCCTGCCGTTCTGCTTAGGGAGGCAAGAGGGCAACGACACGTGGGGAATACATCAGTTGATTATGTGGTCCCTTCCATGCACGAAGGCTGCACTACAACACCGGCCCAGGGGAGCAGTAAGGGCAGCTGGTTTAAATTGCCAATACCTTACTGGACTATTGCAAAACCCTGAGCCCTTCCCCATCCTCCTCATGCAGCCAGGCTTATTTCTTCAAACACGTTGATTGGGTAACTCCTCTGCTCAAACCTTCAGGTGATTTCCCCTGCCCAGGGTGCCAAAATCAGCCTGCCCAACCTATCTGACATGTTCCCAGCTCCAATCAGGTGGGTCTCTCTACAACCTATACCCACTTACCTCCAACCTCTGTCCCTGCATTCCTTCTATCCCAAAAAAAAAGACCCCTCCTTTTTCCTTCCTCTCTACTTTGAGGTTCCCAACCTTGGTTGTACTTTGGAATCACCTGGGGAGCTTTTAAAACTATGCCTATGCAGGGAAAGGAGTTGGGGGGGGGGGAAGTGTGGTACCCTCTAAGATTCTGACTTAACTGGTCTGGGCTGGGATCCACCCACCTGTATGTATATAAAATTCCCTAGGTGATGCTAATGTACAGCCAGTATCCTAGCCTCATTCCTCAAAGTTCACCTCATGTCCCAATTCCAGCCCTACCACCATCTCTGTCCTCTGAGTCCCTACAACACTGAGAATCTCTACCAAATCACTTCTGGCCACATACAGCCTATCTTGCTATGTCTGCTTCCAAATGTGTTCTTCCATACGTCTCTGGCTACACACAGAATATCTACTAAGAAGCACTTAAATGGGAGAAGCTGAAGTCAAGGCTAGAAGAATTAAAGAATATTAGAACTGGCAGGAACTTCAGAAAGCATCTAGACTAGTGGCTCTTGAAATTTTGGGGCCACAGACTCCTTTTGAAAGTCCAATAAAAGCAGGCTCAGCTGGTGGAGCATGCCACTCTTGATCTTGGGATTGTGAGTTCAAGCCCCATGTTGGGCACAGAGATTCCTTAAAAATCTTTTTAAAAAAATCCAGGGGTGCCTGGGTGGCTCAGTCGGTTAAGCGTCCGACCTCGGCTCAGGTCATGATCTCATGGTTCGTGGGTTCAGGCCCCTTGTCGGGCTCTGTGCTGACACAGCCTGGAGCCTGTCTCTGGATTCTGTGTCTCCCTCTCTCTCTGACCCTCCCCTGTTCATGCTGTCTCTCTCTCTCTCAAAAATAAATAAAACATTTAAAAAAAATTTTTTTAATAAAATAGAAAATAATCCAATAAAAACTAAAACCTTCTCCTCAGAAATACGCATACACACAGAATTCTGCATAAAATTTCTGGGGGTTCAGAGGCCCTTAAATAATCCACTATGCAAGTGCTCCTAATGGGACCATTAACTACAAACTAGTCCTTTCCTAACACGTAGTTGAGATGCCAGGGTCAGAGGGGTAAATGACTTGCCCATGGCCAAAGAAGGGGCAGATCTGGGTCCAGACCCTGATCTCTTAATCATTCCATTAAATTCCCTGAAACATTGACTGCTTCAAACCCAGCAGCTAAAATCTAATAATCTATTGCATGAAATGAAACAATCAAAGAAGCCATGCTTGGAATACACACCATTTGCACTACCAGTCAGGAGACACAACATCTGACACTTTAAACCAAACTGAGTTTTCAATCTCTTCTCCCCTGCGCAGCATCTAAAGAAAATACAATCGACCCCTAATGACACAAGTTTGAAATGCATGGGTCCACATATACCTGGATTTTTTTTTAGTAAGTATAGTACCGTGCTGTAAATGCATTTTCTCTTCCTTATGATTTTTTTAAGTTTATTTTTTTAAGTTTACTTATTTATTTTGACAGAGAGAGAGAAAGAGAGAGCACGTGCAAGTGGGGCAGGGGCAGAGAGAGAGATAATCCCAAGCAGGCTCTGCACCATCAGCAGAGCCCGACTCCTGGCTCAAACTCACGAACTGTGAGATCGTGGCCTGAGTCGAAGTCAGAGGCTTACTGACTGAGCCACCCAGGTGCCCCTTATGATTTTCTTAATAACATTTTCTCTGGCTTACTTTGTTGTAAGAATATACTATAGAATACACACAACGTACGTGAACTGCCTGTTTATGTTATCCATAAGGCTTCCAGCAGACTATTAGTAAAGTTTTGGGGGAGCCAAAAGTTATAGAAGGATTTTTGACTCAGTGTGCCATGGAGTCAGCACCCTTAATCTCCACACTGTTCAAGGGTCAACTATACACCCTCACCTAAAACTCACCCGATTCTCCTGGAGAGCTGGACTGTTATCCCCAAGGGCAAGGCGGGACGCACAGGTCCGGAACTCCGCCAGGCCCAGGATGGGCAGGTACTCGTGGTTTAGGCTACTGTCGTTAGCAATCTTCTGCTCCACCTTCCTCACGACGGGCAAAACCCATGGCTGGCAGTCATCTGTGCGATAAGCTGGAAGACGGGGAAGAGTTAGTAACAGAGGAGGAGTGAGGCTTCATCCAAGAAAGAGCTAGCATTGCAAACGGAGAGCACGCCACCACCTTCCAACCAAACAGAACAGTGAGGGAAATTAAAGTTCATTCGCTGACTGCCTGCCTGCTCTGGGCCAGCCACTGGGCTACATACTGGACCAGCAGGACAGACATGGTTCCTACCCTTATGGAAGTTAGAGCCCTTGAATGCATGACCTCTAAAAGACAGAATGCTGAAACAGAACTAGGGTGTCAGAGAGCCTGACTGAGGGAAAGAGTGCACGTGAAAGCACTCTGCACACTAAGCTACCCCTTACAGATGCCGTGCCGATATTACTGGCGCGCTGAGGTCTATATAGCCAGGGGCCCCGAATCTCCCCCCTTCTGCATCTCCCCAAGAGATTTCCAGAAAGTGCAAGGTGCTACTTCACACGAATGCTGCACCTTCAAACATAAAATGTGGAGAGGGGCATGGCAGAAGGCCTACCTCCTCCTCTTGTCCTATAAGAACAGAAACGGGACAAGTGGCAAGCAAATGCCCCAGGGCTGAAGATTCCAGCAAATGGTTACACAATCCCTCAACAACCTATCTGATATCTGCACACATCTTTGTCCTCTCTCCACCAGAGTTGACCATTTTCACTGTTCCTCCTACTTGATGTTTCACACTTTTATTGATCTAAATGTATCTATTTCATAATATTTATAGTCTTGCCTATAGCAAATTTCTAAGCACCTCTACACTAAAAGTATTTTTAGTCCAGTTATCCTATGACTGACTTTTTCCCCACGACTAACGTATGATTATCTCCGGATTAGAGCTTTAGAGGGCAGCTGCTGTGGCTTGCACCCAAGCCAACGATCTGCACCGATTCCTGGCAGGGGTCTCACTGGTCTCTGCTGGAATGTTTACCTCTCCAACAGGCCCACACTTTTGCAAGTGATTTTGGAACTGAAATTTTTATTTTATTTTTTAAGTGTTTATTTTATTTATTTTGAGGGGGGAGGAGGGGCAGAAAGAGAGAGAAAGAGGGAGAGAGAATCCCAAGCAGGCTCCACGCTCCGCACAGAGCCCTACCTGGGGCTCAATCACACGATCGTGAGATCATGACCTGCGCCAAAATCCAGAACTGGATGCTAACCCAACTGAGCCATCCAGGCGCCCTGAAACGGACAATTTCAGAGTAATTCTGATTATTTTATCTTTCTGATTTCTGCCCAACATTGATCCCTTTTTTTAATCACTTTTTAGAAAGGTTATTGTTATTGCTTACTGAACAATACGTGTTGACTACAGAAAATTTTAAAAAGCCCAGAAACCAAATGATAAACATTATGATTAATATATAACCCCAGTACTCAGAGATAGAGTATGAACATTTTGGTGTACAACCTACTAAGCTTTATTTTACATGAGTATATTCTTTTATAAAATATGCATCACATTATATATAAAATTTTCAACATGCTTTTTCCTGCTTAATAAAGGAGTGTTTTTCACTGTCATTAACTATTCTTATAATAGTTCTTATAACTATTCTTATAATATATTCACGTCTCCAACCCATCCTTATCCTCCATCTACCTAGTTCCAAATCCTCACCCTCCAAAAAATAATAGCTGTTATTAATTTCTTTTGTATCCTTCCAGAATTTCCCTATGAATCTACAAGCAAATACAGCTTCTTATGTCCCCCCTTTTTACATAAAAGGTAACATACAACATACTATCCACTGCTTTGTTCCTTGCTTTTTCTACTTAAAGATCTTTTCTTTTTCTGTTTGTGCACAGAATGTCTTTGTTCTTTTTTACAGCTATGTAACTGATGAATGTACCATAATTTGTTTTGCCGGTGTCCTGTTGATGGACACTTGAGTTGTTTCCAATCTTCAGCTATTACAAAACAATACTTCAGTGAACAATCTCATACATATGTCATCGTACATGTATGCAAATATATCCGTAGGATGCAGGTTGAAAATGGAAGAGGTGGATAAGAAGTATGTGTATGTGTAGTTTTGACAGATATATCCAAATTGGCCTCCACAGGGATTTTTATGAGTTAACACTCCTACCATCAACGTAGGATGGTCTGCCTCCCACAGCCTCATCCAGGGTAAATTTTTGCCAGTGTGAGGATGCAAATGGTACCACAGAGTAGTTTCAATTTGCATTTCTCTTATTATAAATGCAATTGGGCGTTTTTCATATTTATGACCCATCTGCAACACAATTTAAGTGGCAAGACATTCTTTTCCATGATTAATTTATTAAATATTTGTGTTGCTTTTGATTATTTGATATTATAAGTACTGTGATAAATGTTCTTATATCTTCATACATATTCAAGAGTGTTCCCTTAGAAAAATGATTATAGATGTAAAATTACAGGTCAAGAGTTATACAACAAATAAGTCAAGACTTTATAAGATCTTTTTGATTTGGGGTCTGTCTTCTATCAACTAACTCTACCCTCTAGGGATGTGTCTGTCATCTGCAAATCATCTGCAGGAGCCATCACGCTGGTAATAAGAACGTAGACAGAGCTCAGACTGACACAGCCACTAACCAATCAATAGTCTGTGGATAGGAGTCTGTAACTCATAACACTTTCACAATGCTCACATGCTACCCCTGGCCCACTGAATTCCCTCCAAACAAGTTAAAAAGCCTACTTTATCAGGTGGGACTTGGATCTGTTTTTTTTTTTTTAATTCCTTTTTTCAAATGTTTATTTATTTTGAGAAGGAGATAGAGAGTTCAAGTGAGCGCAAGTGGGGAAGGGGCAGAGAGAGAGAGGGATAGAGAATCCCGAGCAAGATCTGTGCTGTCAGCACAAAGCCCAACGATGGGCTCAATTTAGGAACTGCGAGATCATGACCTGAGCCGAAATCAAGAGCCTAATGCCTAACTGAGCCACCCAGGAAGTCTGGCTTTTTAATTTTTTTTAATGTTTATTTATTTTTGAAAGAGAGAGACAGAGAGAGACAGAGCATGAATGGGGGAGGGGCAGAGAGAGAGGGAGACACAGAATCTGAAGCAGGCTCCAGGCTCTGAGCTGTCAGCACAGAGCCCAATGTGGGGCTCGAACTCACGAACAGTGAGATCATGCTCTGAGCTGAAGTCAGATGCTTAACCAACTGAGCCACCCAGGCGCCCCTGTTTTTTTAAAGAAATACCAAAATAATCACTTTTAAGTTAAGAGTTGTCCCTGCAGGGAATTGGGGTATCTATGATCACAATGCTACTACTGTCTACCTTATTCCTGGAAGTCTTCTTTTGGAATTATTAGTCTCATTATTTTGAATATCCTCAGTTGGTGCCAATCTTTGTCCTTTGAAAGCAAATCTGATTTCTGGAAATGGTACTTGCAGCAAGAGCAAACACATCGTTGACTACACAAACAAAGGCGATGCTATTTAGATGTGCAAGAGTGTGGGTGTTCATAGAAAAACCAGTTTTATTATGCTTCACATCTGTGTTTGGATTATATATATCTATTACATAATTATGCCATATATATTACATTTATGATAATAATGTTATTTGTAAACCACGTATTATAAGTAAAATAGGGGGGCGCCTGGCTGGCTCAGTCAGTGAAGCATGTGACTCTTGATCTCAGGGTTGTGAGTTCAAGCCCCATGTAGGGTATCGAGATTACTTAATAATAAAATCTTTTAAAAAATAAAAATTAAATAAATAAATAAATAAAATAAAATAAAATAGGGAAGATAAAAAGTGGCAGTACCGCTGTTTTCACCCGTACTGTATATTCTGTACTACTCTAAAAAATCCTGTATATGACTTGAGGCACGGAGGCATTGTGTCTATATTGTGACAAAAGAGAAATTGGCCTCCCTTCTTCACCACCCAGTTTCTCCCAGGTTCAGTTCCAGATTTATTCCCAATGCCTTGCCTACCTGCCCTGATGAAGCAGAACAGTAGACTGCTCTCGTGATTAGAGCGGTGAAGGCAAACATGTTTGACAACTACGGTTCCTGCTTTCCCAGGGATTTTTATCCCTATTTTTTGGAGCCAGGAGTTTCTCATTCATTCCTTCATTCACTCATTCATCACTCATTACTGAATCATTCACTCATTCATCACTCATTACTGAATCATTCAGTCATTCATTACTCATTACTGAATCTACCAAGAACCAGGCACTGGCTACAAGGAGCTACACAGAAATAGGTAGGATACTGTCTGCCCTTGAGGAAACACAGAACATAGAGCCCTTAATTCTCCTGTAAGGAGTCAGGAAAGATTTCACAGAGAATGAAGTATGAAAGATGAATAAGAGTTTAAAAGGTAGACAAGGAAAGGGCATTCCAGTGTAGAGGCAAAGAAGTTTTCCTTTCTACCCCTTTAGGTTCTTTGGCTGGTCTAATAATTCAATTGACATAAGACAGATTAACAGGAGAAAAACAAAAGTTTAATAACCTGTACTTCCTGTCTACATGGGAGTTACTCAGTTTTCCCTCTATATCCAGGAAAAGTGAGTAACTCTCTCAAATGGCCAAAGCCATCACATTAAATATCACCTTCAGCTAGAGACAAAAGATGTTGGGGGTGGGGAGTCAGTTATGGGAGGTGACCAGTAAAAACACAGTGAACAAGAGTAAGATTGTTAGCAGATTTAAGCCCAGCCCTCTCCACTCATAAGTTTCTAGATATTTAGAGTCATCTGAGAGACACTCTTACAAATGGATACTTCCCCTATAAATATAAATGTCTCTTATTAAATGGTAACTGCTACATGGTTTTCAGAGCTTCTCCTCTATCTGCAGTTTCTTAAAAATAACCAGCTTAAGGTATACTTCGGGGTGGTAAATTTTGCTCCCCTTCACCAGACTGCGGGAACACCTGTGCAAGGTCCAAGATGCCTGGAGACCTGAGGTTTCTGAGGACCTGCATTTCCATGGCTCGAACATAGGATCCAAGGAGGAATAGCAAGGAGGGGCTCAAAAAGTCTTTGGAGTATCTTCTGAGTCTCTTCTAAGGAACGTCCTTTCAATGGGGAAACCACTGGAAGCATTTAAACAAGAGGGTGATGTAGACAGCTGTACATCAGGATCATTTGAGTGACACTGTAGAAAATAAACTGGAAAGGAAAACACAGGCGGATAGTTAAGTCAAGAGGCTACTGCAATAATCCAGAAAGGGAATAATGAAGTCTTGAATTAAGGCAGTGATGGCAAGGATAAAAAAAGAGGAGATAGTCATAGATTTATGAGGTAGATAATACAGAACCCAATAACCAAATAAATTGACATGGGTTCAAGGGAAGGATGGCAAATGACTCAAAAGTCTCTCTAGTCTGGATAAAGACTGGTGGTGAGGGGGGGCAGGGAGGGTCAACCAAGATATAAAACATAAGCAGGAAAAAAAGAAAAGATTGAAGGGAAGGTGAAAATGACCAGTTGTGTTCTAAACATGCTGAATTTGGGGTGTCTAGCAAACTGTACCAAGTATGGGTCTGGCATTCAGGGAAGAGGTCCTGGATAGAAAGAAAGATTTCATAATTATAGATATCAACAGTACCTGAGCCATAGTAATAACAACAAGGACT
The DNA here is from genome assembly GCA_028646485.1 of Cryptoprocta ferox. Taxonomy (NCBI): domain Eukaryota; kingdom Metazoa; phylum Chordata; class Mammalia; order Carnivora; family Eupleridae; genus Cryptoprocta; species Cryptoprocta ferox. The sequence goes on from CM053561.1 coordinate 54,218,330, forward strand.
TACTGAATACTTAGTACACACAAGGCACTGTCCTAAATTATTTACCTTTTTTTTTCCAACCCCAGTTTAATTCCTATAAACAATTCACAAAATAGATATCATAATCTGGAAACTGATGCCAGACAAGTTGAATAATTTGTCCAAGATCAAAGAACTGTAAGAGCTAGGCTGTCATACTATATTAGCTCATGGATCCATGTACCTTTTTTAAGGGCAAGAGATGTCTAGGAAAAGCCCGCAGCAAGCAGGCCCCAGAGGACTGCGTAAGGGGCCTCTCTGCCAGCAGGCTTCCCAGCTCCAGGCACCCCTCTTTTAGAGGAGGCGCACAAATTTGGGGGCAGTGAGCAGTGCTGCTTCCCAGAAGAAAGGAAGAACATGGAGAATTCAATGATCAGACCAACCCCCTCCTTTCCTCCGAACATCCCCACTTCCTTCACCCACTGCTACCCAAGAGCCCTGGCATGTATGCACGCCTCTTAAGGCCCTTCAACTAGGCTCCTGGGAAGAGGGCCAGGGAGTACTCTGAAACACCTAATACAGCACAGCTATCCAACAGTTTTATGTGAAGACGCAAGAAATCCACATTAAAGACAACAACAGACATTAAAATAAGAGTAGTTTATCTGGACCAAAAGAAATCTCAGTTTATGGAATAAACAGACTGACGCCTATGAAGAAACGTCTTGCTTTGGCTATATCAGGCTGGACCTGTGTCTCCTCTGCCCTTAAAGCCACTTGTCTGAAACTTTGACAAGCACTAAAATGGTCAACTCAGAGCATATCATACTTAGATGTGATGTTCTGCTTTAACTAAAAGGAAATTATGGAAACAGCAAGAAGAATATCTCTGGAGAAACTATTAGCAAGTAAGAACTAGGTAGTAAAATTATAGTTGTAGTTTATTTCAAACACATCCAACATTACTAGAACTTGAGCTGGATAATCCCGACTGGGCTTTATCTTAACTTGGGGGGGATAAAAAGTAGCTTACCCAAAGTCAGTGATTAATTACATTTCCTTCACAAAGAATATACTTGGTGATGTGTATAACTACAACCAGGACATACAAAAGCTGAAGGAGACCCTTACCTGAGCACCTGCCATCCACAAAAAAAAAAAAAAAAAAAAAAAAACAAAACAGCCTGGTCAAGGTGATCATAAAAAGAAAAATAGTATTTATATTATTATTTTTACATACCCATGAAACCCATGGTTCACATACCCATTACCTAGCTTCAACAAACTATACTTTTTAATGGCTTTTTTCCTAGCTTCACTTACATATCATATTGCACACGTAATTATTCATTTAATCCTCAGTCAACTGATGAGGCCAGTAACATCATTATCTTACATGTAATGTGAGTGAATCTTAGAGTAGAATTTTAGAGAGAGGTAATTCCATCCCTGCTCCTCCCAAGGTCATGTCACTAGATTGCAGGGCTGGCCTGTATGCAGAGCGCCTGCCACTACAGTGCACCGGTAGCCTCTGGACCACCTGAAGGACCCAAAATGAGGACAGTTCCCCTACCAATGACCACATGACTTGGGGCAAACTGTTTCATCCACCTGGACTTCAGCTTTCTTATGTCTAAAACAACCCTCAAAGTCGTCATAAGCTTTAAATAAGATTAAATGCAGGGACGCCTGGGTGGCTCAGTGGGTTGTTTCCGACTCTTGATCTGGGCTCAAGTGAATGTGCAATCTCGCAGTTCAAGAGTTTGAGCCCCGCATCAGGCTCTGCTCTGACAGTGCAGAGCCTGCTTGGGATTCTCTCTCTCTCCCTGTGTCTCTGCCCCTCCCCTACTTGCGCACGCTCTCTCTCTCTCAAAAATAAATAAATAAACTTAAAAAAAAAGATTAAATGCATAAATCATTTGTTCATGGTAAGGAGGAAAAGTTCCTGGGCTCCTGGAAACCATGACAAAGGCACTGTCACAGGTGAAGTGACCACCTGAACTACAAACCATACTTCTGAGCCAGTCATTTCTAGCCTGGGCTGGCAGGGTGTTTTTTGTCTGCATGAGCAGTTTATTTCTGAAGGGATGTCAAAAATGCTTTCATTTTGCAGTTCTTAAGCTAAAAATTTTATCCAACATCTTCTACGCAACCTACCCAAAGAAATTCCAAAACAACTAATACTTACATAACCCCTATTTATTTGCCAGCCACTGTCCTAAGTACTTTAAATGTATTTAGCTATCACTAAAATTCTGTCAGATAGTTTTAAGGTAACTGAGTCAAAAAATTTTTAAAGATGTATTTAAATCAACATATCTATCTATCTATCTATAGATAGATAGATATCTGGCCCTAAATAAGTACTTGGAGGTTTTAAATTGGATTTAAATTAAGAGCTTGAATAGTGCCCAATTCCAATTCAATTCAAAGCATCCTTTCAATATTTCTCCCACTCAACTTCCTGCTGAAAACATCACTTTCTCTCCATGGGTTAAACTATGTAGTATTTACTTTAAAAAAAATGCTTTATTATGGAAAATTTCCAACATATACAGAAGTTGCAAGAATAATATAATGGATGTTTCATGTACCCATTACCTAGCTTCAACAAACCATACTTTTTAATGGCTGTTTTCTCACCCCTCTCCCATATTCCTTGGTAAAGATTTTTTTTAACAGGTCCTATGTACACTCACTGTGGGAAACCTGATTCTGAACCTCCTTCTCGCCACCCTCGATTTTCTCTTTCCAAAATTTCTAGTCCTCTAGGTCTGTTCCTTGGCACAGAACATCATCGTACTCATTTTCTTCAACCTGGCTGGTCTTTGTATGTGGTCGAGTGTCTGTGGGGCTTCAAACGTTCAAGTGACAGAAACAACAAATTCACCAAAGGTTGGAGTTATTCTAAGAAACTCCAGTCTAAACTCTTTTCTTACAGAAGGGGAAAATGAGACCCATGTACTGAGCTGTCCCATGTCCAAGAAATACAAGCAAGAAATGAGGACAAGAATGTGTGAAAAGGGAGCTCCTACCTCCACATTCTTTCCACTCCTTCCCACCATCTCTACCCATCCTACCACATCTGTGAGGGCCAGAATATTCTTCCCAGATCCTCCCAGGCAGCATTAACCTGTCTCCGAAGTATTTTAAATTTCTATTATATCACACCTTGACTTTAACATCCTTGAAGCCAAAACCAACCCTCAGTCTCCCCCCCCCCCCCCGTCACAAGGCTTGGTAAAGTACTGATTAATTAATACCTGGTAGTCACTCAAACATTTATTGACTCAGACCAGAGCTCCCTAAGGCTGAGAGTTCTCCTTCATCCATTCCCCAGAAGCCAGGACTTCAAGCCTATCAGGCTTCCTAGCTTCCTCCCTCTCCTTCCAATCTCTGGGCGCCCCATTTATTAACAGGCGAAAGGATGAGGTATAAAGAACACAGAATGGGAAATCGGAAAAACCGAGTTTGTGTCCTGGCTGTTAGACCTGTACTGTGGACCTTGGGCACATCTCCTTTTCCCCATCTGTAAAATGGGCAGATTGAAAAACCTTCGTGGATCTTGCCTCCTCTCCGGGGCTCCCCTCCGCGGCCAGCGCCAAGCTGGGCCTCGGCCTCTCCCACTCCCCGCGGCGCAGGTTAGGTCCGCTCCACTCCCCAGGCTGCTCCTACTCCTACGCACAGCATCTTTACCTCCCACTCCCAGGTTGACCTTGCGGGGGTCCGGATCCTCCCGGAAGTCGGCAGTGAGCTTAAAGACAAGGACGGGCTGGGCCTGCGGAACCTCGGCGAACACAGAAGGAGGCGCCATTGCAGTAGAGATGGAGACAACCGAGAACTTCCACTCTGCGTCCGGAGCCACTCGGTCCCGTCTAGACCCGGTGACTGGAGGAGACTCTCACCTTCACCTAGCCGGCAGGGGCGGGTCCGCGGCCTCCAATGGCCTAGCTGCGTCTGGAACTTGGCAACGCTGTGAACCAATCGTGAGTTTCTGACGCATAAGGGACTGGAGGGAGGGGATGCTATTAGCCAATCCAAGAAGAGAATCTTATCGGAGGCCAGTAATGATGCAACCAATGTACTGTACGCCGGCTGAGATGGGGGCGGGGGCTAGGATTGATTGGCAGAACGGACTCCTATGGTTGAGGACAATATTCCTTGGGTCTTCTGTGTTGAGGGAGGAGCCGAGCGGCCCGGGTGCGCCGAAGGTGGCCTACTTGACCTTCGAGGGCCAAGAGACTATCTAGGTGGCCACTGGGAATCCCGGAAGTCCGGCCTTCCGGTACCCGTGAAGCAGGCGTTCTAGCTGCCGGGCGCGACAGCGTTCACGTACCTGACCCGGGCTGGCAGCCCAATCCCCGGCGTCTTCGCTCAGGGACGAGAGTCTTTGGCCAGGAAGTTCAGCTCCGGAGCCCTCGCGGGCGACCTTGACCATCCCAATCGGCTTTTCCCCCTGCGGGAAATGTGGGTGAGCAGCCTGCCTAACTGTCAGGCAAGGGAAATCCTACTAAAAGTGGAGGAGTGACCAGGAATTCCTTTCTGCAGCTTTTTTTGCTTTTTTTTTTTTTTTTTTTTTTTTTGAGGTTTTTGCTCCCCTTTCCTTACAGAGAGGGCCTGCCCTTCAAGGACCTTCAGGATCTGGGCACGGCGTCCCTCTCCAGCTTTTCTCCCACGCACGCACTCACAGATCCCGCTGTCAGCAGCTGGCTGGTACCCAAACTGCCTCTTCTTGCAGTCAGGCTGTTCCTCCCCAGCTCCTGTCTCCACCTGGTGACCTTCAAGACCCAAAGTCAATGCCTTCTTCATAAAGACTTCCTTAATCCTCACTCTGGTCAAAATCCGCCTCTCTTTTCCTGTGCTTCTGTACCTTGTTGACAATATTACCATTTCAGAAAATCCCCTAGTTAAGAACCTTAGCTCTGGAGCCAGGCCACCTAGGTTTAGAGGCTGGCTCTGTCGTTTACTGACTTGGGCAGGTTTAGGCAAGTTACTTAACCTCTCTGTTCCTGCTCTGTAAAGTGGAGATAATAGTATTGTCCTCAGGGTTGTTGTGGGGATTATATGAGTTAATACATATAAAGTGTTTAGCTGCATGTAGTAAGTACTCCCTAAATATTAGCCATTGTTGTCAATGCACATCTGCCACACCCCATACATAGATGGTAGGCTTCTTTTGTCTAGAGTAAGGCTAGATCTTACTCTATATAAGTATCCCCCAGTTTTTTGCACTTAGTAAGTTTTCAATGAATGGTGGAAGGAGGAATCCTTTCGGTTGCTGTTACAGAAGAAAACAATACCTCAGCCTCTGTTCACTGGATAATACGACAAATCTCAAAATGAATTTTCCATTCAAAGTAATGAACACAAGCCAAAACATCTTCGTGCAACACCTGCCAACCTTTGTATCACCTGCTTTTTGTTTTCCAGAAGCTTTGCCTCTGCTTTTAAAGGTAAACTGCCCATAGTGCTTCATGAACAATGTTTTCCTCTAAGATTGTAAGTTCAACACTGACAGTGAAATGCCAGTGAACTTTTTAGTGGTACCAAAAGCAAAGGCAAAGGGCAACTGCCGAGACCAGTGTTCTATAGCCCAACCTTCCCAGAGTTTGAAAAGCATGAGTTTCACAGCATTGGCCAACGATATCATGGTCATTTCTTACGTCATTCCCTGGGGAAAAAACCCATGGTCACTTAAACATCAACTTAGCTAAGTCCAAATAAATATTTACTGACAATCTAAGCAGCTCCATAACCAAGGCAATGCTGACAGGGGCAAAGAAAGTGGCATATGCAGTTTTTCTTCATGTCTTCATAATATCTCTTCCAAATTTTAGAAAGGAGCAAATGGTTACCTGGGTGTAGCAGGGAGGGGAACTACATATTATGTGGGATCCAAGTCTCAAACTTTGTCCTTGGTAATATTAGGTTCTTGGAGATTATGTTCAGTATCCTTCCGTCTTGAGTTCTGCAGGCTACCCCTCTACACAAAATGCCAATCTTAAAATAAACAAAATGCTTTCCAGGCCATTGCTAATTTTAACACTTTGACTTGGAATTGAGCAACACTGCCTCCCTGCTGAATGGATAGACCAAGCAAAAGACTCTAGAGGTAAACATTGCCCAGGTAAAGTGAGTGTCCAGGGAGAGGGCAATAGGGTCAAAAGAAAGAAGGACTAGTGTTCTCCCTGCCTCATGAGTTTGCTATGACTGTCTGTTCAAGCATCTTCCCTACCATCTCCCTTCTGGATGCTTTTTTTTTCTTCAAAATAATTGGGAGGGAGGAATTCAGAACCCACACAGCAGCAGCTTCATCTGGAATGAATTTCTAGAATATACTCTCTGAGAAATCTGAAGGCTTCAGGGTTGAGCAGCATGCCCCATAGCATAATAGGCAGGCCAGGCTGGGTCAGCCGTGGACACTGCATGGACCTCTAAGCAAGTCCACACCTACTTATTGTACTCAGTCTAGCCCCTGATACCCAGGGGTTCTAAACTTAGGAACAAATCAGAGGAGGGAGGAGTTTTTCACACTTTGGACTCAAGAGCAAAGTGCTTTGGAATAGTTACATTTAGGTGTATGCTGTCACTAAGGGTAGGATATTATCTAGAAGCTGACTTGTGTGCGGAACAAGCATTTCTTTAAAACCCCAAGCTGCAAGAGATCTGTTCAAGTATCACTGTGTGGCAGGGGCTCCTGGGTGGCTGTCCGTTAAGCGTCCAACTTTGGCTCAGGTCATGATCTCACGGTTTGTGAGTTCAATCTCAGCATCAGGCTTTCCACTGGTGGTGTGGAGTCTGCTTGGGATTCTTTTTCCCTTTCTCTCTTTGCCCCTCCCCCTCTTGTGCTCGCTCGCTCCGCTCTCTCTTTCTCTCTCTTAAAATAAATAAGCTTAAAAAAAATGAATCACTGTGTGGCTGAATAGTGGGCAATAAGATAAACATAGAGGCCCTAAGGCTGTGCTGTTCTCTCACTGTATTGAGTTTATTCTAATAAACTAGGAAAGTGATTAAGGAAAGTAATTTGCTTATCAACTTCTTCCTTCAAATTAGCTGACTTGTTTCCTGGGCATGCCTTCATGGAACTATCATCTCCTTTTGCTTCTCATCCCTCATTTCTCTCCTCCCTCCCATATGTATGACTCCTCTCCCCACCAACACAGAAGGATTGGACCAAGTGAAGGTCTATTGTCGCTTCCTAATTCGTAGGAGGGTATGTCCAATGAGGGCTGAGGGTCTAATGTTAGCATCTGAACCAGGCATCTACATGAGCAGAACTTTTTTTAAAGCTACTGAGACTTTTGTATAACAGAGATACAAATAGGATGACAACTAGTGATGGTTTTATCCACTTGCTGAACATAATTAAGTTCCAGGCCACCATGTAGAAACTGTTGTGCTGTGTAGTTTTTGTACTTAAGAAGCAGTATAGCATATGGTTAAAAGCATGGCCTCTGGAACTAAATTTCCTCTGTATACCTCAGTTTCCTCATTTGTAACATGGGGATAATAATAGTTCTACCTCACAAGGTGAAGATTAGATGATTTAATATAATTTAATGAATGTAAAACACTTGACTTGTGTGGGACACTCAGTAAGTACTCAGTTTGTTTGCTGTCACCATAATCATTGTCACCACTTGCCTTTGAGATTTGAATGAGGAGCTGTGTAGAACAATGCATAGGCTTTGCATCCACAATCAAAATCTAATTTTGCCTCTTACTAGTTTTGAAACTTGGAGTAAATCTCTTAATGTAGCTGAGTGTAAATTGGGACAAAAAGATTTTTGCTTAGGGTTGACACACACACACCTTTAACACGGTTGTAGAAATTGTTGTTGTGGTTGTTGTTGTTATTCAGTTATACCTTGGTCCCTGTGTAGCTGTAGGGTAATGGTTAGGCTAACTCTGAAATCTCTCTGCCCTGGCCTCTTGCAGGCATATACTATGAAATTTTGTAAAGATGGAAAAGAAAGCAGAGAACACAGGTTTTTAAATATTTAGAGTCCTCCAAAAAGGCTCCGTAGATATCTGTAAAATCTCAAAACAATTTAAAGGTAACAAGGCAGCATACTTAATATTTAATTAAAATATAACAGTGTTAATAACTCTTTGTGTTTCCATAGTATCTCTTTCTGAAGAGTAGAAAGCGTTTTAGAAACACTATTCCACTACTCTCTCTACATTTCAAGGTGACTGCTGTCTCCTGTCAAAAACACAATGGGCATGGATAGCCTGAGCAAAAAGCAAATGAAGACATTTCAAATAACAGAAGAATGGGAAGACTGTAGACCTGAAGTCATAAGAAATTTTCCTCTTCTTATCCTGTTTCTCCCTAAATGCATGACAAATACAGCCTCTTACTTCTAGAGAAGGTCTTAAGCTTCCCTCCCCAAACCCTTCACCCAGGCTAGGATATCCTTTTTTTTATTGGGTCATGTTCTAACGTCCTATGCATTGATACAAGATGAAGGTAAATGAAGAGATTATGAAGGAAACATATTCAATGGGTTTTCCAAGAACACATTTCTTTTAAACAGTTCCTAAAGGAATAGTCTTAAAGCAATGTAATGTACCGTCCTAATCTATTCCACACAGCTAGTGAAGTATATTGAAGTGTATTGCTAACATTCCAACATCCAGCAGTAGAGGGCAGCACTGCCCTTCTTTTGCAAAAGGCTGCGAGCTCCTAAGAAGGAAAATAAAAGACGTTCTTGACCAGTGTCTGTGTTTACTTTTACCTAATACTTTAGAAAAAAAAAATTAAGAGTCTTTTTCTTATTGTTTAGGTGATTAGGTAGAAAGAACGTCAGAGCCTGTATTGCCTTGAAGTAACTGGTGAAAAACCTAGAGTGTGCACAGGATATGGGTTCTGCCTAGCAAAGATAAACAGTGGCTTGACCCTGGACAATCAGATAGAGTTATTGTATGAACAGACCTAATTCTCCTGCACTTTCTGGGTAGAATTCATTCTACTGAACTAGCAGGATGTGGTTTTAAAAATGTGTGTAACTCATATGGGCTTAGCCCTGATAACTGCTTTTGAATCCTAATTCACCGACTATTCTGCTGTCTGTGTTAGCTTTCCTCTCTGTCACACCTGGATCAGATCAGACCTACCTCAATTATATCACTTGTATTATGACCTTAAAGAATGATGTCGGACATGATAGTAAGGAATGTCTCTCATGAGACAGTAGTTGTCTAAGGGACTATGTATATAGGGGGTGGAGGGGAACTGAAGGTTTGTATGCTGGTCCTCATTCTATTGCACTATGATTTGAGTTTATCCTGTAAGTAGCAAGAAAAAAAATCTGTTATTTTGTACTAAAAGTTACTTCATGCTCCTTGAGAGGATGACAGAGGAGAGAATAATCTTAATTTCAGCAAATACATAACCACAGTGTCCCTAGCACATTTGGATTCTGCTCTAACTCTCAAGATGTTTTTGGCAGCAAATCTTCAGTGGCAATTTAAATAAATTCTGCCAGGAGTAAGAGGTGGAAGATAGGGTCTAGTTCCCAGCTCTCTGTGTGAACTTGGAAAAATTATAACCTCTTAGCCTTTGTTCCTCATCTGTTAAACAGAGATAATGTCTTCTAGATCTAGTAGTAAAAGGGTCAATTTAGAAACTACATATCAAAGCCCTTTGAAAGGCATTTAAGTACCTAACGAGTATTTCTATAACTGTAGCCCAAAGAGATTCCTGCCTTTTCTAAAAATAAGACTGTGTGTCTTTTCTCCTCATGTGGTATCATTATATTACCTCAGATGGTTCATTTTCATGGGTACTTAACTTCTTCCAACAACTCAATTGCTTGTTAGTTCCTTGAGAACTGAAACTATCAACTATATTTCCTGTTATCCTCTATAAGAATATATTTAATACATAATAAGTACTCAAATATGTTTTGGTTGATGAAAAACAAAAACTACAAGGCAGAATTTACTTTTTATTTAATTGTGGTAAAAAAACACATAACATATACCATCTCAACCATTTTAAAGTGTATGTATAGTACAGTGGTGTTAACTGTATGCACATTGTCGAGCAACAGATTCCTAGAACTTTTTCATCCAGAATTCTTCATAACTATCTTCCATATCTCATGGTGTCCAAAGTGCTTCTTTACTGATTGGGCAAAGACAGGACTATGGCCCTGTGGCGAGGAATGTGTGGAACAAGGTAATCAAAAGACAACCACGGTTTTAAATCCTTTCTGTCCTCATAGAGATTCTGTCCTAGTGTCTCTCTAGCCCATAGATGAGTCATTTTCTATAAACTTGGGAACATATGCCAGAAAGGGCAGTGCCTCTATAAAGTGTGTTCATTAGTCATTTATATCTAACCTATGATTCAACATTTATATGAAGGAAACTATTACATTAAAATGTAAATACTTGCCAATTGATATTCAGAATCTCTGACTTCCGTTAATTACTGAAAATAAAGTACTGTTTTAAATCATTAATGGTATCACAGTAGCATTTTTGTTTAGCTAGTACAGGTGAGGACTGGTGTATTGAGGGAAACTGCCCTCCCCAAAGACCCTGCTTTGGCTATAGATATATGTGATTCCAGGACTCTCTCAGGATAGCATGACAGTATTGAACTCTCAATATGTGCTTTTAGAAATTGTATCTTTTCAAGCACAGAGCATCATCTAAAGTGACTTAATTATCTTGTCACATTCATTTGAGATTTTAAAAAATTTGGGTTTCTCTTTTGCACCAAGTGAAAACAAAAATAAACCCTAGATGAATTTAAGATTTAAATATTTTAGGGATGCTTGGGTGGATCAGTCAGTTAAGCATCCAACTTTGGCTCAGGTCATGATCTCATGGTTCATGAGTTCTAGCCCCACATCATGCTCTGTGCTGACATCTCAGAGCCTGGAGCCTGTTTCAGAAGATTCAGAGGTCACTAGCGCTCTCTCTCTCTCTCTCTCTCTCTCTCTCAAAATTAAACATTAAAAATTTTTTTAAAGGTTTAAATATTTAAACTACAAGCAAAATATGGAAAATAAAGGAGATTTTTATTTTTTAAAGTTTATTTTTGAGAGAGAGAGACAGAGAGAGCAAGTGGGGGAGGGGCAGAGAGAGAAGAAAAGAGAGAGAATCCCAAGCAGGCTCTTTGCTGACAGCGAGGAGCCCTACACAGGTCTCAAACCCACAACTGTGAGAGACCCTGACCTGAGATGAAACCAAGAGTTGGACGCTGAACTGACTGAGCCAGCCAGGTGCTCCAAAAATGAAGGAGATTTTTAAAAACAGAATTAGAGTAGAATTCTACTCTCAGTAGCCATAAAGAAATCATGACACAATCTCAGAAGCCATAAAGAAAAAAACTTTGTATGGCGATAGACACCATAAATAGAAATATGATGACTTGGAAGAATATTTGGAGCATGCTTATCAGTCATATCTATCATATGCTCAGAGCTTCATTGTATTGATAGAAAAATGAATTAAGGATATAAAAAATGAATCAAGAAAGAATAAATACAAATGACGAATAAACATATCCCAAATCGTCATTATGAAATTGAAACCATACCAATTTATCCATTTTGTCCATCAGACTGACAAAAATTTTAAAATATTGATAAATGACATTGAGAGTACAGGAGAAAGGGCACTTTACTTTCATGCACTATTGATAAGAATGTCAATTCATGAAAGTTTTTCTCAGAGTGCATTTTGGCAATACCTGTGAAAATTAAAATGAACATACCATTTTACCAAGTAATTTCTCCCCTAAGTATCTATCCTAAAGACGCTTACACAAGTTTGACAAGATAGGTAGGTACAGGGATGTATAGAGCTGTGCGCTGCAGCATTGCTTTAATAGAAAAATAATAAACAATGACACTTTCCAACAAATGTATCATTTTATAATACAAAACATTATGTTTTTATTGAGAAAATAACAGATTTGAAAGAGATTTCACAAGAATAATGTATGATGCTAAGCGAAATAAGTCAATCACAGAAGACAAATATATGATTTCACTCATATGTGGAATTTGAGAAACAAAACCTGAACATATGGGACGGGGAAGGAAAAAGAGAAGAAAGAGAAACAAATCACAAGAGACACTGAATGAAAGAGAACAAACTCCTGGTTGACAGAGGGAGGTGGGTGGGAGATGGGCTAAATGGGTGATGGATATTAAGGAGGGCACTTGTGATGAGCACTGGGTGTTGTATGTAAATCACGAGTCACTGAATTCTACTTCTGAAATCAACCTTGTACTGTATGTTAACTAGCTAAAATATAAAAATAAATTATTTTTTAAAAAAGATAATCTCTAACAATAATTAAGTAGAACAGGAAAAAAATAGGTCTCCAAAGCACAACAGATGTAGTCAGCTAAAACTTCAGAAGTTATGAGAAACTACTTTTAATAAAGAATAATGTGGTGTGCTGCAGTTTAGAGCTAACCTGGAAATCGAACGAGCTATTAAAAATCACTTGTTAATAAAACAGTGATTTTTAAAAATGTAAATGCCAGACTCTGTATCCCAGGACATAAATAAAACTGTTCCTGACATCTCGTGGATGATAAATATTGGCTGAATGAATGAATGAGAATAATACTTCCATGAGGGCTGTCATAAGACCTGATGCAAAACTGCCTAAAGATTAGTGCTTGATACATAAGAAGTGTTTAGTAGGTACTAGTTCACTACTTTCCTGGAAGCCAGTTTGAGCTTCATACCTGCCTGGCACACTACAGGGGTTTGTTTGTTTATTTACAACCATGCATACAGTGCTTACTATATGCCAGGTACTGTTCTAAGTGCTTTACAAACACTAACTCAAACATATTGCAGTAACAGCTGATGTAGCTAGTCTTATCCCATTTAACAGATGAGGCAATTGAAGCAATTTGCCCAAGATAGCACAGCTAGACAATGGTGGGAATATGAACACAGACAGTCTAGCGTCAGGGCCCCTGTTCCAGTGTGCCATGTTGCCAGTCATGTGATAAAAATTTATCCAATGAAAGAATGAATGAGACGTTATGCTTATTAGAAATTACATTGTGCTTTTATTCTAGAGAGCTCAGAACATTTTATGTTAAATCATACCTGAAAATTAATCCAGCAATATCCATTTGAGGTAGAGCATATTTTTTAAATGTTTAAAATGTATTACTGGGGCGCCTGGGTGGCTCAGTTGGTTAGGCATCCAATTCTTATTTCAGCTCAGGTCATGATCTCATGGTCGGAGAGACTGAGCCCTGCATTGGGCTCTGCGCTGACGGCATGGAGCCTGCCTGGGATTCTCTCTCTCTGCCCCTCCCCCACTAGCTCTCATGCTCGCTCGCTCTCTCTTAAAATAAATAAATAAAACTATAAAATAAAATAAAATGTGTTACTAGTTCTTGAATTGTGTTTTAAAAGATCACAAGCGGTCCTTGTTCCTACGATGACGTCACTATATTTGCTTTCTGACATCATAGACTTTCCATACAACTTTTTAACTTTATCTCATAACATAATACCACCTTTTCTTTTTCATGATTCATTCATTCATGGATTCAATTCATTCAATTAACAATTACTGACCATCTACTATCTTCCAGGCATTGCACTAGGTGTTAAGGATAACATGGTGAACAAAAAGACTAAGTCCTTGTCATATGGCTTCTCTAATTATTATGTGAGAAGACACATAATAAGAATACTGCATAAATGAAATTATGAACATTACCATGGTAAGTGCTATGTAACTTTGTATAGAAGGGACATGAAAGTATATAATAGGGGGGATGAATCTAGTTGAGGCTGATTCTTTGCCTCTCAGAACATTCCCTCCAGCACAGATATAATCCGTCTTCTAATTCCTGCCCCAGCGGCACCTCTTAGATCTTACAACTTGCACATATTAATCTTAAATTTCTGGAATCCATTTAGGCAGGCAATGTATTCTAGAGAAAATGGCTCATTAAAAATAATACCTTTAATTTATTATTTTATTATTGCCTCTAGCTCCTTTGTTCCAAAAGACAAAAACACCAAAACATCAACTGAAAAATCTAATTTCCATTAGTGAAATATAAATCTTTTTAATGTAAAGATCAAATTGGTTTTATTAAATAATTCATGAATGTGCTCCTGTTTATGGCAATGGGATTCTAGGATGTGGAAGGGATTCTTTGCCCTCCATTCTTGCCCACCCTGCATTCCTTCTCCTTTCACTCTTTTCTTTGTTGTGCCACGTGTTCACCATTTTTTATGACACTCTATGTCTGCTATTGGATTGGGTTCTCCATTGTATTGAACCCATTACCCCTTATCTACGTGTTTACTAATCAGAGTGTGGTCCTCAGACCAATGGCATCAGCATCACCTAGCTAGATGCTTGTTAGAAATTCAAAATCTCATCCCCCTTCCCAGGTCTACTAAGTCAGAATTTGCACATTGAGAAGATTCCCCAGATATTTTTCTAAGCACATTAAAATTTAGAATCATTATTTAACCCCCATCAGCTTCCAGGAATGTAAAATGGACAAGGTCATTCCTGCCCAACCCACCTTGCTCACAGCTTTGAATTGAAGATGCTCTAATATTTAAAACAACAATAACAAAAGGCATTTTCAGAAGATAATAATGCATATTATAACTATTAAACATCAAATTTAACATTATTTGTTTTCACCTAGATAACTTGATGTACTAAAGCTGTTTTTAGAAGTAAACGGAGATTACTCCTACTTGACTATTTCTGTAGTAATTGGTTGTACCAACTTAAAATACCCTAGAGTTCTGTTTTATTTTGTTTGATGTATAGGTCAATGATTCTTTCATCCTTCCTGCACATGAGTATTTTCAGATTTTTTTCTGAAAATCTAAAGCCTGAGTCCTACTCCCAAAGATTCTGATTCAGTGGGTCTAGGGTACAGCTTGGGCTTATGTAATTTGTTTTAAATGTTTATTTATTTTTGAGAGGGGAGAGGGGCAGAGAGAGAGGGAGAGGGAGGATCCAAAGCAGGCTCTGTGCTGTCAGCACAGAGCCTGATGCGGGGCTCGAACTCATGAACTGTGAGATCATGGCCTGAGCCAAAGTCAGACGCTTAACCAAATGAGCTACCCAGGTGCCCTAACTTTTTAAAGTTCCCTAGGTAAATCTAATGTATTACTAGGGTTAAGAATCATTGATGGAAATAAATAAGAGATGAGGAGACTTAGACCTAGGGTGTAATAAACATATGTAAAAATAACAGCTGCAGTTCTGTTTTCAGGAATCCATTCTACAAGAATATGTGTACAAAGATGTATGTGCACAAAGACTCATTACAGCATTATTTGTAAGAGCAAACATATTGGAAACAATTTCAATGCCCACCAATTAGTGAATGATCACATAAGCAGGGCACATCCATATAATGCAATACTGTGCTAACGAATAAGACGAATGAGGAAGACATATCTACTGCCATGAGAATATCTCCAAGGTATGTATTGTTAAATTTTTAAAAATTATCTCACAATATGTGATATATGATCTCATTTCTCTGAAAAGATAAGTGTGCATATATACACCCATGGGTATGTAAATGTTTAGAAAGATCAGTGAGCTGTTGACAGTGGTTACCTCTGGGAAGAAGAATGGGTGGGTAAGGGGCTTTTTGCTGTGTAAACTTCTAAATATTTTACAAGAATGTATCCATGCGCTACTTGTGTAAGTATTCAAAAATACATTCCAGGGCTGCTGGCTGTCATACCATTTGTAATCTTGGATAATAGACTATTTAAACTAATTATTATTTTAATATTATAATCTTGAATGCATAATTTTATAATAAAGAGTATAGTGGCTGACAAAAATAAAACATATCTAAAATACCTACACAAAACAAAAACTGCTAGGGCACCTGGCATTTTTTTTTTTTTTTTATTCAACCTGTCACTTCTCGACTCTGGGATTACTGGAATTATGTTGTTCTGACTTCTCTAGATACCATCCCATCCAATGTTATATTTGGCATTGACTCTAACAACCTCTCTAGTTCCTTGGATAACTCACCCATGTAAGCAGATCCCACTTCTAGAAGGATCTCTATATTAGCACTTTGTAAATTTTCCCTTGTCCAGCCCTAGAAGTCACTAAGGACAGAAGGCCCCTACAACTCAGCCTTGCTGAGAGCCAGGTCTCCTCCATTTTAGGTAATTGCAAAAAGCATGCTGATTAAGGCTTCGTAGGAGGGATGTGCATCCTGTCTAGGGAAAAATTCTCAGAGTCGCCTGGGATAGCTCTTCCTCTTTGAAATGGTGAGTAAGCACTGGAAGTGTATAATGAGAGAAATTACTTATGAATCTGTCCCTCTCAGCCCCAGGCCACTTTCTCTGAGAGAGACTCAAGGATCTTACCCTAATAGCATTGGAATAAAGTCAGTGCAGAGGCAGATGGACACAGAGCAAGGCTTCCAGCCCCCTGTGGGGCCCTGCTGACAGCTCGTTAGAAACTGTCTCTCTCCCGAGCCCCCTTTCATTTCTTCAAGTCACAATGCTTGACAGAGTTTGATGGAGAAAGCAAGGCGGTAACATCCCCTGTGGCAACCAAGTCCCTGCTCATCTACCTGTGTTTGACAGATAAGGAGAGTAGATGTCATCTACAAAACGTTTTGCTCACCTGAGCCAAGTGAGCCAAGGGCCATGTCGCCCCTTGCAGGGCCCTCCCTACAGGAGGAATCCAGACAAGACCCACTGACCACAACTGAGATTTCTCTTGGAAGAAAATCATTATAACCAGACAGTTCCTGGAAACCGAATGTCCACTCTAGCTAGTCCTCAGAAAAGTGCATAACACCTAATAACTCCGAGGAAGGTATACTTTGATTTGCAAAAGCCTCTTCTGAGTTACACCCTCCACTTGGTCTTTGAGGGCTGGTGAGCAGTTAAGATCTGAAAAGTCTGTCTGAGATTTTGAGCTGAGTGTCTGGGGCTCCAACTTTGCCAAATTACTGGGAAAAGGAGTGTGATAAAACAAAATGAAACGCTACTCTGCTCCAGACTTCAGAGACTGAACATGCTGGTTTCCCAAGGTCTCTTCAACCTTCTGTCAGTGGCTCTCCCACTTTAACATGCCTTGGAAAAATCTGTGATGTTCATTTAAAATGCAGATCCTGGGGTGCCTGGGTGGCTCAGTCAGTTGAGCATCCAACTTCCAGCTCAGGTCATGATCTCGAGGTTCGTGGGTCGGGCCCCCCATCTGAATTGTGCTGACAGTTCAGAGCCTGGAACCTGTTTCAGATTCTGTGTCTCCCTCTCTCTCTGCCCCTCCCCTGCTCACGCTCTGTCTCTCTCTGTCTCAAAAATAAACATTACAAAATTTTTTTTAATGCAGATCCTGATTCAGTAGGTCTGGAGTGAGTGGGTCCAAGGAATCTGCATTTTAACAAACTCTCTAGGTGATTCTGGATGCAGGGGATCCAGGGGCCCCACTTTGGGAACCACTGCTGCTCCCTGCTGCTGCCTGCAGGAGCACCTCCAGCAAGGGCTTCTAAGGGTGTTCCTAGCACCTTTTGGGGAGAGTTCCTCCCACCTTGGCCAACAAGCCCAGAGCCAGTTCTCAGCAGCGGTTTCCATGGGAAGTGGAGCCAGCTGTCTCTAGGATTCGTCTTCAGGTAACTGTAGTCCTCAGAGGCCACTCTCAGCAGAGAGACATCTCCCAGAGACAGGCATTCAGAGCCCCTAGAAGGCAACTCCCAACAAAGACTTGCAACAAAGAGCCACCTGATGCCACAGGTGATAACGGTTGATTTTTATTAGATCACAGGTTCTTAAACTTCAGTGTGCATCAGAATTACCAGAGCAGGTTGGTTCAAATCCATGGACCCAGGCCCCATCTCAGAACCACCCGTGGGATAAAGTTGTTTGATCAGTAGTTTAACAAGCTACCAGTAGATGCAGATAGACACCAATCATTTAGAACAAAAGCCTCATAAAACTCCAACCACTGTACTGCAGAAATTGAAATCCAAAACATTATTAACACTGAGCACAATTGGTTTTCCTTCCACACTCTGTCAATGTCCTTAATAATTTTCTACCCAAGAAGTCCAATACTTTCCTAGAGGGAAATAGCTGCTAGACTCTATGACTTGCTAAGTGCCAATATGCTGCAGTTTGAGAAAATCTATACCCAAAAAATCTAAACTTTTAAAACTCATTAATTTTTATCATTATAAAAATATAGTGATAATAATAACTTTTATTAAGTTATTATGTGCCACATACTCCTCTAAGCATTTCTAAGTGTTAAAATAACTAGTATTTATTGAGCCCTTGCTTTGTAATGAAAAAGATTACTTCATTTAGTCTATCATGTCACCTAAGCATTTTATTAAAAAAATTTTTTTTAATGTTTATTTATTTTTGAGAGAGAGAGGGATAGAGACAGAGCATGAGCAGAGGAGGGACAGAGAGGGAGACACAGAATCCAAAGCAGGCTCCAGGCTCTGAGCTGTCAGCACAGAGCCTGACATGGGGCTTGAAATCACGAACTGTGAGATAGTAACCTGAGCTGAAGGTAGACGCTCAACTGACTGAGCCACCCAGGTGCCCCACACCTAAGCATTTTAGATGGAATGACAGATGAGGAAACTGAGGCACACAGAAATTAATTTACTTGCCAAACATTGCACAACTGTTAAGCAGTAGGACTATGTTTGAATCCGGAGACCAATTCTCAACCATTATATCACCTTGCTGATATCATCATAGCAAACATAACAGTGCTTTATTCAACAAGTATCTATCATAAGGCTATTGAGTGCCAGTATTGGGGGTTATGTCCTAAGTATACGGTGACAAACAAGACAAACACAGCCCTTGCTTTCATGGTGTGCATGATCTGTTGGATGATCTGAATGTGTCAAGTTATTCAGTGCAGCATGAGGGGCATGGTACCAGGAAATCACTGGGTTGGGTGATAAGACACAGCCTACACCAGGAGGATTAAGGAGGGTTTCTCGCAAAAAGTGAGGCATGAGTGAAGATCTAAAGAATGAATATGAATTAGCCAAGAGAAGAGAAGGAGAGAGGAAAGCCAGGGCTGAGGAGACAGTAGTTGTAAAGGCCCAGGGTTAAGAGAACACACACTATGGTGAGTTAAGGAAATGAAAACTGAATGGTACAATTGGAGCAGGGAGGGAAAAGGGCAATGTGTGAACAGTGAGATTGGTGAGAGAAACCGGAACTAGATTTCGAAGTGCCATGTAAAGCATGTTAAAGGATTTAGTGTGTGGGAGATGGAGATCCGTTAAAAGGTGTCAGTCAGAGCACATAGCTGAAGGGTGAGGTGTGGCCTGATCTGTTGACGTGCATGTCCCGGGGAGATAATATCACCCAGGGAAAGGGGAAGACAACAGCCTTGGGACCACCAACATTCCAGGGCTGGAAAGAGGAGGAGTCCCCAGAAAAGACTAGGAGATGCAAGAGGAAAACAATGAGAGGTGACTCAAATTACCCAAGATCACAAAGCTAATAAGTGGCAAACTCAGAATTCAAAATGTCTCTAACTTTCTAAAGCCATGTTCTTGACCCCTACATCTCTTAAATATTATTTTCCCTTACTACCTAAAATTATGGTTGATATAAAAATTTTATTCAGGGCACCTGGGTGGCTCTGTCAGTTGAGGGTATGACTCGATTTCAGCCAAGGTCATGATCTCACAGTAGTGGAATGGAGCCCTTCTGCCTGGAGCCTGCTTGCGATTCTTTCTCCCTCTCTCTCTCTGCCTCTCCCCCACTCGCACTCTCGTGCTCGCTCTCTCTCAAAAAAAAAAATAATAATAATCTTAAAAAATTTTTATTTATACATATTTTTCCAGTAGCACATTCATTTAAAAACAAAACAAAACAAAACAAAAAAACTTGTCAAGGAATTGGGCAGTGGATCCTTGAATTGCATTCAGGAAGCAAACTCATGAAACAGGTTTCTAGCTGCCCCCTCCTCTCTCTGCCGTGTGCCCCGCCATATCTTTGGCTTGGATATGCTTTTGTTCTGCCTAAGAATGTCTTCTAAGGCATAGCCACATACAGCCCATGGGCAAATGCTTAGGATTTCTCTTCAGAGGTCTTCCCATGTGGCATCAGGGCACCAGTACAAATCCAGGAACCACTCTGAGTATCTGTAATTATCCAGGGGGCAAACCAAACATAGTAATAATCTAGTTCTCTACAACATGTGTGTCTTCTCCAAGAGACAGATTAACAAAAATTCTGGCTGCTTTTGTTAACTGTTTATTATTTTACTAAAGCGTATATGCTCATTCTAAAAAAAAAAATATATATATATATATAATAAATACAGAATATACAACAGTTCAGAACTTATAAAAATTATTTTTTTAATCTTCTCTTTCTTTCTTTTTTTTTTTTTTGGAAAGAGAGAGAGAGACAGAGTGCAAGTGGGGTAGGAACAGAGAGAGAGAGAGAGAGAGACAGAATCCGAAGCAGGCTCCAGGCTCCAAGCTGTCATCACAGAGCCTGATGTGGGATTCGAACTCATGAACCACAAGATCATGACCTGAGCCAGAGTCGGACATTCAACTGACTGAGCCATCCAGGCACCCCTAAAAATTCTTTTCTGTAAGGAAAGAACTTAAAAGATATTTTAATGGTGTCACTCTTCTGTGTCTGTTACATGCAAAACACTATACTAAACACTGGACTAGGCCAGGGGCACAAGGAAAGCTAAATAACACAATTCAATATGGCAGTGGAAGGAAGAGCTTCATCTGTGGGTCATGTGTAATGATATCTTTTTTTTATCTTAACAAAAATTTATTGGCTCATGTAACTGGACAATTAATTGGAATGCTGGCTTTAGACATGCTTCAGCTCAAGGAGTGTGGTCTCAGGGCTTTCTCTTCATCTCAACACTGCTTTTCTTTCTGTTGGCTTTGCTCTGGGGCAGGCTTTTCTCACATGGCATCTCTAGGTTTGTTTCATCTTCATAATTAGCAATCCTAGAGAAGAGAGCTGGTACCTTCCCCCACCCACACACACTTCCATCTAGATCAGTCCTAGGGGTCACACTCAAGTCTTTGGTTCAGTCCTGTTGTTGCATTTGCAGGGGTTCTTATGAATTTTGGATATTAAACCCTTTACCAAAATATTATTTGCAAGTAGATTTTCTTTTTTTCCCCCTTTCTCTTTATTTATTTTTTTAATTTACATAAAAGTTAGTTAGCCTATAGTGCAACAATGATTTCAGGAGTAGATTCATTAATGCCGCCTTCTCATTTAGCCCATCCTCACTCCCACAACCCTCTGTTTGTTCTCCATATTTAAGAGTCCCTTATGTTCTGTCTCCCTCCCTGTTTTTATATTATTTTTGCTTCCCTTTCCTTATGTTCATCTGTTTTGTATCTTAAAGTCCTCATATGAGTGAAGTCATATGATATTTGTCTTTCTCTGACTGACTAATTTCGCTTAGCATAATACCCTCTAGTTCCATCCACGTAGTTGCAAATGGCAAGATTTCATTCTTTTTGATTGTCAAATTTTTGATTTGATATACAATATATATATTGTGTGTATATATATATAGTATATATATATATATATATATATATATACTCGACAATCAAATATATATATACCACATCTTCTTTATCCATTCATCTGTTGATGGACATTTGGGCTCTTTGCATACTTTGGCTATTGTTGATAGTGCTGCTATAAACATTGGGGGTGCATATGCCCTTCAAAACAGCATACCTGTATCCCTTGGATCAATACCTAGTAGCACAATTGCTAGGTCGTAGAGTAGTTCTATTTTTAATTTTTTGAGGAACCTCCATACTGTTTTCCAGAGTGGCTGCACCAGTTTGCATTCCCACCAGCAGTGTAAAAGAGATCCTCTTTCTCCTCATCCTCGCCAACATCTGTCGTTGCCCAAGTTGTTAATGTTAGCCATTCTGACGGGTATGAGGTGTTATCTCATTGTGGTTTTGATTTGTATTTCCCTAATGATGAGTGATGTTGAGCATATTTTCATGTGCCAGTTGGCCATCTGGATGTCTTCTTTGGAGAAGTGTCTATTCGTGTCTTTTGCCCATTTCTTCACTGGATTATTTGTTTTTTGGATGTTGAGTTTGCTAAGTTCTTTATAGACTTTGGATACTAACCTTTTATCTGATATGTCATTTGCAAATATCTTCTCCCATTCCGTCAGTTGCCTTTTAGTTTGGCAGATTGTTTCCTTCACCGAGCAGAAGCTTTTTATTTTGATGAGGTCCCAATAGTTCATTTTTGCTTTTGTTTCCCTTGCCTCCAGAGACATGTTGAGTAAGAAGTTGCTGGGGCCAAGGTCAAAGAGGTTTTTGCCTGCTTTCTCCTCTAGGATTTTGATGGCTTCCTGTCTTACATTTAGGTCTTTCATCCATTTTGAGTTTATTTTGTGTATGGTGTAAGAAAATGGTCCAGGTTCATTTTTCTGCATGTCGCTGTCCAGTTTTCCCAGCACCACTTGCTGAAGAGACTGTCTTTATTCCATTGGATATTCTTTCCTGCTTTGCCAAAAGATTAGTTGGCCATACGTTTCTGGGTCCATTTCTGGGTTCTCTATTCTGTTCAATTGATCTGAGTGTCTGTTTTTGTGTCAGTACTATACTGTCTTGATGATTACAGCTTTGTTAATACAGCTTGAAGTCCGGGATTGTGATGTCTCCAGCTTTGGTTTTCTTTTTCAATATTGCTTTGGCTATTTGGGGTCTTTTCTGGTTCCATACAAATTTTAGGATTGTTTGTTCTAGCTCTGTGAAGAATGCTGGTGTTATTTTGATAGGGATTGCATTGAATATGTAGATTGTTTTGAGTAATATTGACATTTTAACAATATTTGCTCTTCCTATACAGGAGCATGGAATATTTTTCCTTTTTTGTGTGTGTCTTCTTCAATTTCTTTCATAAGCTTTCTATAGTTTTCAGTGTATAGATTTTTCACCTCTTGGTTAGATTTATTCCTAGGTACTTTATGGGTTCTGGTGCAATTGTAAATGGGATCGGTTCCTTGATTTCCCTTTCTGTTGCTTCATTATTTGTGTATAGGAATGCAACCAATTTCTGTGCATTGATTTTATATCCTGTGACTTTGCTGAATTCATGGATCAGTTCTAGCAGTTTTTTGGTGGATTCTCTTGGATTTTCCATTGAGAGTATCATGTCATCTGCAAAGAGTGAAAGTTTAACCTCCTCCTGGCCAATTTGGATGCCTTTTATTTCTTTGTGTTGTCTGATTGCTGAGGTTAAGACTTCCAATACTATGTTTAATAACAGTGGTGAGAGGGGACACCCCTGTCTTGTTCTTGACCTTAGGGGGAAAGCTCTCAGTTTTTCCCCATTGAGGATGATATTAGCGTTGGGTGTTTCATATATGGCTTTTATGATCTTAAGGTATGATCCTTCTATCCCTACTTTCTTGAGGGTTTTTATCAAGAGAGGATGCTGTATTTTGTCAAAAGCTTTCTCTGCATCTATTGAGAGGATCATGTGGTTCTTATCCTTTCTTGATGTGATGAATCACACTGATTATTTTGTGGATGTTGAACCAACCCTGCATCTCAGGTATAAATCCCACTTGGTCCGTCGTGAATAATTTTTTTAATGTATTACTGGATCCGGTTAGCTAATATCTTGTTGAGGATTTTTGTGTCCATGTTCATCAGGGAAATTGGTCTATAGTTCTCCTTTTTAGTAAGGTCTTTGTCTGGTTTTGGAATCAAGGTAATGCTGGCTTCATAGAAAGAGTTTGGAAGTTTTCCTTCCATTTCAATTTTTTGGAATAGCTTCAAGAGAATAGGTGTTAACTCTTCCTTAAATGTTTGGTAGAATTCCCCTGGAAAGCCATCTGGTCCTGGACTCTTGTCTTTTTGGGAGATTTTGATTACCAATTCCATTTCTTTACTGGTTAGAGGTCTGTTCAAATTTTCTATTTTTTCCTGTTTCAGTTTTGGTAGTTTATATGTTTCTAGGAATTTGTCCATTTCTTCCAGATTGCCCATTTTGTTGGTGTAGAATTGCTCATAATATTCTCTTATTATTGTTTGTATTTCTGCTGTGTTGGTTGTGATCTCTCCTCTTTCATTCTTGATTTTATTTACTTGGGTCCTTTCCTTTTCTTTTTGATCAAACTGGCTAGGGGTTTATCAATTTTTTGTTAATTCTTTCAAAGAACCAGCTTCTGGTTTCAATGATCTGTTCTACTGTTTTTTTGTTTGTTTGTGTTTTTGTTTTTTGGGGTTTGTTTTTTTTTTTTTTTGTTTCAATAGCATTTCTATTGATTTCTATTGATTTCTTCTCTAATCTTTATTATTTCCTGTGTTCTGCTGTTTTGGGGCTTTATTTGCCATCCTTTTTCCAGGTCTTTAAGGTGTAAGGTTAAGATGTGTATCTGAGAACTTTTTTCCTTCTTTAGGAAGGCCTGGATTACTAGATACTTCCCTCTTATGACTGCCTTTGCTGCGTCCCAGAGGTTTTGGGCTGTGGTGTTATCATTTTTATTGGCTTCCATGTACTTTTTAATTCCCTCTTTAACTTCTTGGTTAGACCATTCATTCTTTAGTAGGATGTTTTTTAGTCTCCAATTATTTGTTATCTTTCCAAATTTTTTCTTGTGATTGATTTCAAGTTTCAAAGAGTTGTGGTCTGAAAATATGCATAGTGTGATCTCGATCTTTTTGTACTTGTTGCAGCTGATTTGTGTTCCAGTACGTGATCTATTCTGGAGAATGTTCCATGTGCACTGGAGAAGAATGTGTATTTTGCTACTTTAGGATGAAATGTTCTGAATATATCTGTTAAGTCCATCTGGTCCAGCATGCCATTCAAAGCCATTGTTTCCTTGTTGATTTTCTGTTTAGATGATCTGTCCATTGCTGTAAGTGGAGTATTGAAATCCCCTACTCTTATGGCATTATTATCAATGAGTTTCTTTATGTTTGTGATTAATTGATTTATATATTTGGGTGCTCTCACAAATTGGAGCATAAAGTTTTACAATTGTTAGGTCTTCTTGGTGGATAGATCTCTTAATTATGATATACTGCCCTTCTTCATCTCATGTTAAAATCTTTATTTTAAGGTCTAGATTGTCTGATATAAGTATGGCTACTCCAGCTTTCTTTTGTTGACCATTAACATGATAGATGGTTCTCCCTCCCCTTAATTTCAGTCTGAAGGTGTCTTTAGGGCTCAAGTGGGTCTCTTGTAATCAGCATATAGACAGATCTTGTTTTCTTATCTATTCTGTTACCCTATGTCTTTTGATTGGAGCATTTAGTCCATTGATGCTTAGAGTGAGTACTGAAAAATGTGAATTTATTGCCATTATGTTGCCTGTAGAGTTGGAGTTTCTGGTGGTTTCTCTGGTCCTCTCTTGTGTTTGTTGCTTTTGGGTTGTTCTTTTTTTGTTTGTTTGTTGTTTGTTTTTGTCTTTTCTCCCCTCAGAGAGTCCCCCTTAAAATTTCTTGCAGGGCTGGTTTAGTGGTCATGAACTCCTTTAATTTTTGTTTGTCTGGGAAACATTTTATCTCTCCTTCTATTTTGAATATCAGCCTTGCTGTATAAAGAATTCTTGGCTTCATATTTTTCTGATTCAGCACATTGAATATATCCTGCCACTCCTCTCTGGCCTGCCAAGTTTCTGTGGATAGGTCTGCTGCAAACCTGATCTGTCTTCCCTTGTAGGTTAAGGACTTTTTTCCCTTGCTGCTTTCATGATTCTTTCCTTGTCTGAGTATTTTGTGAATTTGACTATGATATGCCTTGTTGATGGCCAATTTTTGTAGAATCTAATGGGAGTCCTCTGTGCTTCCTGGATTTTGATGTCTCTGTCTTTCCCCACGTTATGAAAGTTTTCTGCTATGATTTGTTCACATAACCCTTCTACCTCTTTTTCTCTCTCTTCATCTTCTGGGACCTCTATGGTTCTGATGTTGTTCCTTTTTAGTGAGTCACTGATTTCTCTAATTCTTAAATCATGCTCTTTTGCTTTAGTCTCCCTCTTTTTTTTCTACTTCATTATTCTCCATAAGTGCACTGCTCTGCCTCATCCATCCTTGCTACCATCACATCCATTCGAGATTGAAGCTCAGTTATAGCATTTTTTATTTCATCCTGACTAGCTTTTACTTCTTTTATCTCCACAGAAAGGGATTCTAATCTATTTTCAACCTCAGCTAGTGTTCTTATTATTATGATTCTAAATTCTGGTTCAGACATCTTGCTTGTATCTGTGTTAAGTCCCTGGCTGTCATTTCTTCTTGTTTTTTATTTTGAGGTGAGTTCCTTCGTTTTGTCATTTTGAAGGAAGAAAAGGAATTAATAAGGTAAAAGAAAAATTAAAATTAAAAAATTAACGCACAAAAAATCATATAAACGATGCTAGATCCTAGGTGTATTTTGGTCTGGTTGTTGAAAGAAGCTTGATAGAGAAAAAAGGGAAAGAAAAGAAAATAAAATGAAAGAAAAGGAAAATGTTTGAAAATTTCAAAAAATGAACACAATGAAATAGAATAAAATTAAATGATGGAAGTAAAATAGAATTTGAGAAATTACCAAAAAACGTAAAAAATATAGTAGAAAAAATTAAGGAAAAATATTTTTAATAAAAATTGAAAATAAAAATAAATTTTTTCTATTTCTATATTCAAGAAAAAGAAAAAAATTGAATAGATGGACCAGCGAGCAGACTAACATACGATTGAAATTACATTGTTTTCCACCAGAAATCAAACTATGAAGCACTTTATAGTCCTTAAACTAAGCAGGTGGAGACTTATGGTGTTCCTGAAAGAGTGAGGTTGGCCCAGTTGGGCGGGACATAGTGCAACGGCTCCGTTCTCCACTAGATGGCGTTGCTTAGCTTACTGGGGTGGATCGTTGTGGCGCTTGTAGGTGTATATGCGCGTGCGCAAGAAGAGTGAAAATGGCGTCACCCAGCTCTCAGTCTCTAGTACCAGAACTCTGTTCTCCTGGATCAGCAATTGCGCACCCGTTCTTTGTCTCCGGCTTTCATCCACTCCCCGCTTTTACACCATCTGTGACCAAGCCGTCAGGTTGCCAGGTGGCACCTCCCTCCTGAGTTTTATCTCAGATGCAGTTGTGTTTCCCGAGCCCTCACTTCTGAGGAACTGTGGCTTTGACCATTCTGACCCTCTGCAGGAGGGTCTCACTGAGCAATGGCTGGGTGCCCGCCACACCCAGGAACGTTTGTGGGACCGTGTTGCTGACAATTCCCAGAGAGTGCTGCTGGGTGCCAGCCTGCCCCAGAAAAGGTTCATGCGATCGTATAGCAGCACCGTTTCAGGGATTATGGAAAATCACAACACATATCCGGCACCAGACTTCACCCTTAACGACCTTGTTCCAGCACCAGCGAATGTGGTTGTTCTCTGGGGTGCGCTGGAAGCTTTGGCTGTGGGGCAGCCGCACAACCTCACCAAATATCCTCCCAGGAGGACATGTAGCCTGAGGACCTCCAGACTTCACTCTGCTCCTGGGGATTTGCCTTTCCCACCAGAGCACTACCAGGTATTGCTGCAGAGTTTCAGACTCTGTGATTCCCCTCTTTATAAAGTCTTAATGGAATTTAAAC
Organism: Cryptoprocta ferox; assembly: GCA_028646485.1. Lineage (NCBI taxonomy): Eukaryota > Metazoa > Chordata > Mammalia > Carnivora > Eupleridae > Cryptoprocta > Cryptoprocta ferox. The sequence goes on from CM053561.1 coordinate 54,245,904, forward strand.
CCTCTCCTTTCTTTCTCCCTTTTTTGTTCAGTCCCTGTGGCTGTTTCTACTTTTCCACTTTCTCTCCAGCTGCTTTTGGGGGGGGGTTGCTTTTCCCATACTCTCCCCCTGTCTCCATCCTCTCTCCAGAAGGCAAAAACAGCTTCCTGCCCCCCGCAGCTCCTCTCTCCCCCAGTTTACCTCTCTGCACCGTACCTGCTGAGTTCCGTGGTTTAGGTTGTGCAGATTGTTGTGTTAATCCTCAAATCAGTTTTCTAGGTGTGCAGGATGGTTTAGTGTTGATCCGGCTGTATTTCATGGATGCAAGACACAAAAAAGTCTTCCATGCTTTTCTGCCATCTCTACTCCTCCCCAGACGTTATAAAAATTCTTAAATTCCCCTGCCTGTCTCTCTTCTCCACTCCATTGCCTATAACCCCATCCCCAGAAATATCATTAACAGTTTGATATATATTTCTACATGCATTTTCTACACATATATAAACATAGTTCTTAAATGAAAAGAATCGTATTATCTGCGTTGTTCTGAGACCTGTTTCTTAAAGCAAGTAGTAGTGGCCATCTCTTCATGTCAGTGTATGTAGCGTCACCTACTTTTACTCCTCCCACATGCCGGCCCACCGTATGAAGGTGCCATTATTTCTTTGCAGTCCTCCATTGATGGCCATTTGTATTGTTTCGGTGGGGGGAGGCGGTTTGGCCCTTTTATTCTACAGAACATGAGGGCCCCTAAGAATGTTGTTTGGCCTCAATTTTGGATTGAGCACTTTTCTGAATTTGCCATTGTTTGCCCTTATGTTTCCTCCCTTTTTGAGCTTGGTGGATGCTTCTCTCCTGCTGTTCCCTCTAATCCGACTACTCCATGTAAAGTATGTTTGTTGCTTTAAAGATCCCCTTACAGAGTCTAGGACTCTTTGGAGGAGGTAGGTTCAGCAAATAAACAAACTATTGTCCTAACTTTACATCCTTATTCTAGAGGATTTTAGAGACACTGGAAGAAGTTCTCTTAGTATCTGGGAATCAGCTTTAAAACCTCCTTGTGTTTGAACTGTGTTTTTCATTTGCTTTTAAAGAGAACCCTAGACAGAGTTGAACTGAATATATTTAAATTGAAGGCTTATCCTATAACTTCAAAGAGCTTATGTCTCCTACAAACTGTTGGGAGGCAAAATTAGCTGGGGAAACAATTAGAGACTAGTTGAGTGTTAATTATGTGTTACAAGCCCCTGGGCACCAGAAGTTCAGGGAAGACAGAGCTGGGGCAGTTTTCTGCCTTCAAGGTAAAAGCACTTGAGCTGGGTTAGGAGGCAGGAGGTGACATTCAGAGAAGTCTAGGCAAGTGGAAGTTTTTCCAAGTACCCGATAACTTTTCACATTTTTTTAAATCTGACTTTTTTTTTTTTTTTTAGTTTTTCTTCAGGATTTGCCTCCCCACATGAGAACATTAGCTTAATGAGGGCAAGGACTGTGCCTTGTTCACTACTGAACCCCCAGTTCCTGCAAGAGTGCCTGGCACATAGTGGCTGGCCAAGGGGTACAGGAACAAGCGAATGAAGGAGAAAATGGCCATGGGGTATGTGCAGAACCATGAGAATACTGGCCTATTTGGAAAGAAGGGTGTCTCTTTGAGGACCGGGGGTCTCCCCAACAGATAAGCAGAGGAGTACCCACAAGGGCCTACAGGAGATTCAAACCATGGGCCGAGTGAACCTAGCTGAACAGGGTATGGGCGCCACTGACCACTGCCAAGATAGACCCTGTAGAGATTGCAGTAGGGGACTTGAAAAATTGTTCCCCACTGTGCTTGGTCAGCCAACAGTTATACTTAAAAAAAAAAAAAAAAAAAAAGGAGGGTCGCCTGGGTGGCTCAATGGGTCAAGCATCCAACTCTTGATTTCAGCTCTGGCCATGATCTCATGTTTCTTGGGATAAAGCACCATGTTGCAATCTGTGCTGATAGCACAGAGCCTACTTGAGATTCTCTCTCCTCTCTCTCTGCCTCTCCTCGCACTCACACATGCGCTTGCACTCTCTCTGTCTCTCTCAAAATAAATAAACATTTTTAAAAAAAGAAAAAAGATTTGTTCAGTCCGTGTTAAGAACACAGTAAAATGTTAATGTGATCACAATACTTTTATTAATCTTTAAGCAAATATGCTCATCTCATATTGAACCAGTTATTGGCCAAAAAATGTTTTGCTTTCTTGTTGTTGTTTTTACATAAACTATTGTTTTGTAGGTCTTTCCATCTCATACTTGTACAATTGATTATTGGACCTAAATGCAGTGCGTCACATTCCTGGCACATCCTATCTTATTGATTTTAGACCATCTTTCACCTTATGGAATTCTTATTAAACCTTGATCCTATCATCAATCACAGTTATTCCTCTTAGCTGGGTGTAATCCATATAGTGATCGGCAATCCTCCAAGGATTTGGATGCCTCACGATAATTTGGAGAGCTCTAAGGGGCCAGGAAGTGTTTACCGGCTGACACACCATCAGCCAAGTATAAGAAAGAAATGATGAGGGCAGAGCTGGGAAGGAGTAACTGCTGGAATTCCAGATTGAAGCAAGCCATGTCAACCTCTCCAGTTTAAGCAACCCACAAAGGTTTCTTCTAGGAACCAGCATTTTAGAAGTAAAAGGGGGGAAAATAGTTTGACATGTTTTGAGGCAGCAGGGAGGGGAAGGGGAATGTTGTTTTGTTTGGAAGCCAAATTTGGGAGGTGAGAAAAGGATGAGTCCCTCACTCCCTGGGGCAGATGTCAACTTGACTTAGAAGTGGGCTACTTTGAATATCCTTCACCTCTAACTCTCAGGAATAGAACCCACTTTGGGGCACCTGGGTGGCTCAGTCAGTTAAGGTTCAACTTTGGCTGAGGTCATGATCTCCCAGTTCATGGGTTTGAGCCCCAAGTCCGGCTCTGTGCTGACAGCTCAGAGCCTGGAGCCTGCTTTGGATTCTGTGTCTCTCCCTCTCTCTCTCCCACTCGCTCGCTCTCTCCCTCAAAAATAAATAAACATTTAAAACATTTTTTAATTAAAAAAAAATAGATCCCACTTTGGTGTCTTAGGACATTTCTCCCCACTTAGCCACTCTCCAGGTTTTTCGATGGAATTCTGATCACCGAGTCTCCTATGTACCCCTCTCCCTGCACTCTGCCTCTGCTGTAAAATCAATTACAATTGGCTTACATCTCCAGTTATGGGTACATGTTCCATCTGCTCCCTGCCTGCACACCCTTCCGCTGCACCGCTGCCCACTCCTCCACCTCCCCCACCGCACACCCTCCCCATTAACGCTATCTTCTCAAGCAGCCCAGGAACACAGATGTTTTCACCCCTCGCTCCAGCACACGGGTATTTTCCCAGTGTCTCTGTGTGTATGCTCCAGGCACTGTCTCTCTGGGGAGGGAGAGAGTAAATGTTTTCATTCCAAACCCTCAGGGTCAGGTCTTGTTTGTCTAAACTGTGTTTGTTGCTGTAATTATCAGATTAGCTGATCTCTGGCAGCAAGTTGGGGGCCAGGGGAGGGGGGGCATTAACTCTTTGTAGGATGGTTGCTGTGCTCCATCCTGGGAATCCCTTTGGGGGCAGCTGTCATTTCTTTTCTAACCCGGAAGATTTGGCTAGAATTCTTTTTGCTAGCCTAATCAGCCTCAGTGATAGTCTCTGAGTTAGTCCAGTCATCCAACGGGCTCCACTGCTGGGATCCAAAAGGCATTTAGCCCAGACACAGGGTTGAAAGGACATCTCTCCCGGGATCTGCTGGGAAAAGAAAGAAAGGGAGCTGAAGAAGGATCCGAATAAGTAACTCAACAAAGGGTATGGGTATCTCTCAGGCCCAATAAGGAAGCCAGGAGTATGCACTGTATGGCTTCAGCTTGTCCACCCACTGTAACCCCCTTAGCATAAATGCAGTGAGACTAGTCAGCCCCAATTATGCTGGTTTTGGGATTTTCTGTTGTTCAAAAAAATATCAAGATCATTTTTCACCACTGCTATTTAAAAAAACAACTCAACAGTCTCTCCTTGTCTGCCTTGTTCAGCTATTCCCAAGCTTTTGCCATCAGACTCAAAAGGCTGATTGTGTCAAGCTTTTCTCATCTGCCCTTGCCTCCCACTCTCAGCACCACTGAACTTCTCTCCTCTCCAAAAATACCATAAACACAGAGACTGCTCTTTCCTCTCAACTCCAGGAGGAACAGCTCCTTTGAATTTTTGTTATCTATTTTACAAATGAATAAATCTTGTCTCTTCAAACTTAATGTATCCTTGAGTCCCACACATTGGTCACCTGGTAAAGGACCTAAACATACAAATAGCAGGTGCCTAGTAAATACCTGTTGGTAGCATTTTTCTAAATGTTTTTTGCCATTTCTCACCTTTCTGTTCCTTTCTGTTTTGTGTTTGATTTTTTTGTTAATTTGATTGTTTACAGATCATTTATTTCTGGAATGGTCCTCCAATTTATACTCATCAACTTAGTTTCCCCTCTTCACTCCAAACACACACACACACACACACACACACACACACAGAGAGAGAGAGAGAGAGAGAGAGAGAGAGAAACTAACATTTACTGAGTGTCTATATACCCAGCACTATGCAAACTTATTCCATGTGCTTTTCAAATATCTTGTTTGACACTCAGGTTGGCTTGTGAGAGAAGTGTTATTACATGGAAAGAAGTGGAAACTCAAAGGGCTAAATCTCACACACACACACACACACACACACTTCCACAGTTTTAAGTGCTAGAATGAAGATTCAGCCCCAGGTGTGTGTGACCCTAAAATGCATACAAACCCCATCTTTCTAGCTAGGAAGTAGAGAAAAGTTCAGACAATTCAGGAAAACACACGTTTGCCCAAAACCTAACTAAAAAATCAACGACCTCTCTTCAGTATTTTTTCCCAACAAATACAACTATAATATATCTATATTAAAAATAAAAGAAGGGACACCTGGATGGCTCAGTCAGTTGAGTGTCTGACTCTTGACTTTAGCTCAGGTCATGATCCCAGAGTTGTGGGATCAAGCCCCAGGTTGGGCTCCACGCTGAACATGGAGGCTGCTTAAGATTTCTCTTTCCCTCTGCCCCTCTCCCCCAATTGCACTCTCTCTCTAAAAATAATGATAATAAAATAAAATAATAATAAATAATAAAAAAAGAAGCTTAAACCCAACAAACATTCTGAATAATATTCTGTACAATAAAATAGTTTGAGAATTACCTTAGCATTAGTTATAAATTGAATATGATTTATCTGTCCATGTCCATACTGTTTGTAAAGTTGTCAATATTTGAAGGCAAGTAAAATTTTAAAATATTCTATGTAGCCCACACACCAATGCACCAAACTCATAATGAGAAAAAGGCAGCTCCTGACATAGAATATTCCTGTGTTCTGAGAGGGCAAAATCTTTCCTCTCTATGAATATTGTCAGACCTAGTTCCAAATGTGGATTGGACACAGACAGAGGTTCTTGGAAAGAAATGTTCATAGCCAGAATTGGGCAGGAGTTTGCATACTGTGCCCCTGGGCTGTACCAGAAGCAAAATTTAGATGGATTTCCATCAAAGCAAACAGCCAGGGAGCCATCTTGCTTTTTTCCCTCCAGAGAGGTGTTCTGTTCAACGTGAAACCAGCAAAGACACTATCCATCTCCTTTTCTACCCAAAGGTCTCCTCTTCATGACACCTGCTCCCCCACTGTTTCTTATAGCCTTTACTACAGACCACCAAAGGAAAAAGATCCAACAGATCTTGAATTAGTCAACTGACCTGTGTTTGGCAATTGTTCTGATAAGAGTCAATGGCAGTGAAGTTGAAATGATTGTTTTGTTCCCAACCAGAAATCTCACTTTAACCTGGAGAGAAACTCACTTGGCTACATTAGAAAAGTTTTGAAGTAGACTGGGAAATGAAAGATGATACAAGTGCTGGAGGAGATTCAAAGAAGGGCTTATTTTAAAAGATAAGAAGGTAGAAAAATAGAAAAGTGATTTTGGCAGCTTTATGGCCGAGTGCTAGACAGGTAGAGTAGAATGAGGCAGAGTCTTCCAGAAAAAGAATCTCAGGTTCCCAAAATACTGTCCTTGCTCCTGGCTCTGAATGGTGAGCTTGTTATTAAAACACTTGAGATCCCACTCTACCACTATAGCTGGGTGACCTAAGGTAAGGCACATACCCTCTCTGGGATTTATCAGCAAAGCTGGGGGTTGGGCCAGATGACATTTAGGTTCCTTCTCTTGTTGATGTGCCATTATATTCAAACCCCTTTAGGGAAGCAAATAGGAAAGTTATGTATAGAAATCATATTTTCTTGATTTAATATATAAAACTGCTTAGAATAATGATGCCTGGCACATAGTATGTCTATAGAAGTGTTAGCCATTATTATTATGCCTGATGATGAGGCTGATGAGGATGGATCTCTGCATGACAAATTTTTTATCTCTACATCTGTAAATTTCAGGAAGACAAATAATCCAGTGTTCTGATAACTTAACAGCCCTTTCTCTTGCAAAGAACTCAATTGGAGGGGAATGACCTCTAGCTACTGAGGATTAAGAATAACTGTCATTCATGGACAGATAGTTTGCTAAGCAAACCACCACCATGATCAAACATGAGAATGTTTTCTTTGAAAATTCAACTTTCTTACTTGGCCGTGAAATGGCCTGGGCTGCCTTGGGAAGTAGTGAGTGTCCCCTTCCCTGGATTCAGGGATGCAGACATCAGGGGACAGGGTAGACTACATTGACTTTGAAGGAACTTTCTGCCAAAGTCTCCATAATTCCAGAGCAAGGTCTACCAAGTATTACAAAATGTCCTAATGCCTATAGGCTGCAGAGTAGTTGAGGCTGGCTTTCCACCAGAATACCTCGTCCCATAAGAGCATAACATCAGTGGCATAACATCAGCCTGGAACATCTTGCATCTTAAACAGTGAAGCTGGGTCTTCTAAACGTTTAGTCGAAATGTAATTCATGGAGCTCAGTACTGAGCAGTATCCTAGCTCATCCTCTCTTTTTAATGCTGAGACTGAGAACTGAAAGCACTAAAGGAATAATAGAACCACACAATAAGAGAAGGGCCGGAACCTAGAGCTATGGATTTTTCCTAGATATTCCTCTCCATGAAGGGATGGCGTTATCTTGGGCTGAAGATGCGTAGAAACTCTTAAGTGGCGTTAGAGCAAGATGAATGGCAAGTAAGACAGAAAAGGAAATAAACAACCAGAACAGAAGGGCAAAAGGGCAGGAGATAGAGAGTTAGAGAGGCAGAGGGAGAGAAAATAAGGAAGTGAAGGAACTTTTCTAAAAAAAAGTTTATGCTCAGAATAAAAGGGATGTAGAGAGACATTTCAAAAGGAAAAGGATTGCAAAGAAAGATGGAAAGATGCATCAAGTACTAAGAAAGCTAAGTGGGAAGGATCTGGAGAAGAGACCTCCTGTCTACTCCCCAGGGATCTAAGCCTATTCAGCATGACTCTGATCGGTTGTTAACATTGTAATTAGGAGCAAAGCTTCTGTCCAACCATCTTATTTCCTTTACCCCCACCTCTCCCTGGAGGGCTCCCTCCCTCCTTCCACTTCTTTCCATTTCCTTCTTGACATCACTGTTACCACTCTTTGTTGACTGTGAGGCCTGGAGAAACTTCAGTGCCTTCCAACCCTCTGAGTCAAAAATTATTTTTGCTTTCATATCTCTTCTTTCTATGCTATCTCCTTTATTGGGATCTGGGGTTCAGGAATAAAGTGAAGACAAGCAATGAGGGTGAAGAAAACTCACATGACAGCTTAACTGTATTGCTATTCCTCAACTATCTATTTTTTGTGGTTGAAAAAACCTGGAAGAGTTGGTTCCAGAGAGCTTGCTTGTTATCAGGTATTAGTCACCACTAGAGGCAGAAGCCATGTTTCAGAAAAGCTAAATGTTATTTTATTAGCAATGATAACAATGATCAACTAAGTACTGAGTACTTAAAGATAAAACCATGGAACCTGCCCTTGAGGGGCTCTCAAACCAAAAGTGATAGCCCTACATCTCTCCAGTCCAATAATAATCATCATGGCCTGATTGAGCACCAAGGTGCTGGGGACAATGCTGAGCATGTGACATTCATCAAGTTCTTTAATCCTCATAACATCCCACTGAGGCAGTACTGTTGCCATCGCCACTTTATGGATGAGAAAGTGGAAGCCTAAAGATTAAGTGATTCACCAAGATTCTTCAACATGTGACAGACTGGGATTCAAATATGCTTGGAGGCACTTTACTAGACTGCCTTCAAGAGTCCCCTTTCTGCATCAGCCAGAATCCATTTAGTGACTCAAGATTGGCTGCAAGAGGAGTGAGGTCTCCAGATTCATCTCACTCCTATTTCAACACTTATTTCGAGGATTCATGCTTGAGAGCCACTCCCAAGCACCCTTTCTTCCTGTGTCACCTGTGATCCAACCTGCTTCAACCTGTCTGTTTTCTCACCTGTCTGAACATGCAGATGCCCACACTGAGGGAATCCTTGGCCCAGGTTCCTGTCTCTCTTCCCCCGCTCCATGAATCCATCCACAACTCTAACTACATCAAGCCTTCCCAGCTATGGTGGTATTACCCCCAACTAACAGCACATGCCTCCGACCTTTGAGGTTCCTACTTGCTGTCTGTCCTCTTCATAAATCAAGTAAGTGATTGAATCAAGGAACATAAATCTCCTTCAAGACATGAAGTTCTGGGGCACCTGGGTGGTTCAGTTGGTTAAGTGTCTGACTTTAGCTCAGGTCATGATCTCATGATTTGTGAGTTCAAGCCCCACATTGGCATCTGTGCTGACAGCTCAGAGCCTGCAGTCTGCTTCAGATTCTGTGTCTCCCTCTCTCTCTCTGCCCCTCCTCCACTCACACTCTGTCTCTTTCTTTCTCAAAAATAATAAACACTTTAAAATTTTAAAAATAAATTAATGAAAAAAAAATTAAAGACATGAAGTCTTGCTCTCTAGAATCTTGTCCTTCAATCCAAGGCATGGTGTCTTTTTTATAAATACTTTCCGCTCAGTAAAAACCTTCACCTGGGCTCTATGCTAATTTGTAATTTAAAATCACTAGCTTTGAGAGATTATACAAAGCATTCATGTAACCAGGATTTGGGGATAGAAGAGGACAGAAATGTTTTTATATAACAACTATCAATACAGTTATTACAAGTCACATTATCAGTTTTTGCTGTCTCTAACACTTTTTTAGCCCAGTTTGAGGATTACAATTGCCTGAAGACAATAAAGTAATATAAATATTATAATTCAGACTTCTATATTTTTATACCAACTTCCCCCATGCCTCTAATCTTGCCCCCCCCACCCCTTCCCCACTTCCTCCAGGCATCCAACATGGTATAACCTATATGAATAGGGCCAGGTATCCTATGAATACTCTGTAAATATTAACCAACTGACTGCCTATGAATTAATCTATTAGCTTCTGGTATAAATGCTTTTTCTGTCTCTCAAATTCAAATCATTTCCTCTCCTTTCATTAACACGGGCATTCATGCATTCAGTTCAAACACTGTTTACTTAGGGCTGTTAAGGCCTCCACAAATGTGGGCTTGGTAATGGTGCAAGACAGTATGAGAACAAGTACTCACATGAGGGCCACCACAATAGGGAATTGGAAAGAACGTGAGCCCTGACCACAGCAGACCTGCATTCAAAGGCTGCCTTATCGGTGCAGTTGGCGTACTGACACCTAATGCACAGGGTCATTGATAATAGTGAACACTTCGGGATGTCGTTGAGTGCTGTGTGCATTTACCTCTTCAATCCTCTCAGATACCCAGCATAAGAGGGAAATGGGACACGGAGTGGTGGAATGGTTTGCCCAGCCTGAGACCTCACCACTAGCAGTGGAGGCTGCTGGAATCTGAACACACTCTTAACTCTTTCTTGCAACGCCTCATTTGTGGACATGCCTTCACACCACGTGCTGCTCTCACACCAGTGCTCAATATGTTAGTTTCCTTTACCACCTCCCCCTCAAGAGAGGACAGTAGGTTCCAGGTATCATGTCACTTCGGTGTTGGAGAGACGTTAGGGTTCTGGTTCTAGGAGCAATGGTCCATTTGGCTCCCAAGACCCAGTGTTGGCCCAGGAAAGATGAAGGAGTCGAAATTTGCCTTCTTTCCCCTTAAGAAGATCTGGAGGGCAGATAAGACTAGAGCTGCAGCCAGATCAGTCCTCAGCCACTCCGGAAGGACTGCAGTTCCATTAAGACAAAGATCCCTCTTTTGTCTTTCCTGGTTACAATTTGGTTTGGTTTCATCTTACATTCACAGTAAATGTGCCTTTACTTTTGATATGTGCTCTCCTTGTTTCTGCTGAAAACAGGGAAAGAAGGGGATTTGTCTCCACCCAAGCTGGCTTAAGGAGAGGATCTAAATGTCCTCTGGGTTAGGTGTGGTGATGGCTGCTGGAGAATTGGGGTGGGAGCAGGAACTGGGCAGCTGGAGAGGGGAGACTGGAGGGTGGAGTGAGAAAGCTGTGATGACCTATCTCTACAGCAGAGGACCCTACTGCCAGCTGTCACCAGCAGGTTTTTCAGTCCCCACAAAGGCAGTCAGTGCTCCAGGGGTTCGGAAATAGAGATATCCTAATGACTTGGAGTAGAAGGAAAAGACAGGGTGCAGGCAATGTAGTATAGAGAAGAAGACATTACAAAGCTTTGGAGCCAAAGACACTACCTGGGAGATTTGAATATGTTACCTAACCCCCTGAGTGCCCCCGCATATAATGGTGATTATATACAGACCTCTTAGGGAAGCTGGGCAACCCAGTGAAATTATGTTCATAAAGGGCCTGGCTTGAGAAAGCACCCTGGGGGTGGGGGGGGGCGCGGATGCAAGATTCAGGCTACAGCCCCAACAAGTGGTAGAATTTGGCTTTTGCTGAATCCTACCCAAAATGTGGTTAGGCTAAAATTAACTAAAGTTTATTTGGGAAAGAAAAAAAAAAGCTGCAAAAGAACTCCACTGTCAGGAGGGTAAAAATGGAAAGACACATTTTAGAAAAAAAAATACATTGTAAATCTAGAAAGAAATATAGAGTACCTCAATAGAAGGTCTAAATTTAACCATTAAAAAAAAAGTCCAGATGCCTGAGGTGGGAACATTTTTTGCTGGCCATTCAAGTAAGATGTTTATAATGGGAATAGAAAAGAGGTTTTTAAAGAATGATGGTGGTCGCCTGGGTGGCTCAGTCGGTTAAGCGCCTGACTTCACCTCAGGTCATGATCTCACGGTTCGTGGGTTCAAGCCCCATGTTGGGCTCTGTGTTGACAGCTCAGAACCTGGAGCCTACTTTGGATTCTGTGTCTACCTCTCTCTCTGCCCCTCCCCTACTTGTTCTCTCTCTCTCTCTCTCTCCCTCAAAAATAAACATTAAAAATTTTTTTGTAAGGTTAAAGAAAGGGAAGCCCACATATGACTCCTGATTTTTTTTAAATTGTGGTAAAATATATGTAACATAAAACTTACTACCTTAACCATTTTTAAGATAACAGTTCAGCGGTAGTTGTTGTTGTGAAACTGTTACTACCACCCATCTCCAATCCTCTTCATCTTGCAAAACTGAAACTCTGTCCCCACTAAACAGTAGCTCCCCATCTGTCTTCCTCGAGCCCCTGACAACCACCGTTCTGCTTTCTGTGTCTATGAATGTGACCACTCCAGATAGCTCATAGGTGGAATCGCCCAGTATTTTTCCTTTTGTGACTGGCTTATTCCACTTAGTGTAATGAACTCCCAACTTATATATATATAATATATTATATATACATATATATTCTGAAATCATTTGCCAAGTGATTTAAATAAACTAAAAACTCAGATCCTAGAAGGCTGGCATGATATGCCAATTTCCATGAAGGAGAAATATAAAGATGGCTCTTCCCAGACCTGGAGAAAGGAGTGGATGCAGATAAAGTCTAAACCCAGTGAAACCCCAAATGCAGTCTTTGCGACCAGAGACTCTGGTCTTGTCCCTTTCTTGAATTCCTTTGTGTTACCACAACATAAGAGTCCAGAGGGGTGTTGACCTTAATATTTATAGTCTTTCCCGTCATGTTTTCTGTAGGGTCCATCCCATTATTACCCTTCCCAGGATCTTCACTCTAGCTCATAATAAACAGGCAGATGGTCAGTTAGACAGACCATATTTACTTAAAACTTGCCATGTACCAGCCACAGTCAACAGTTTAAGTGGATAGTTTTAAAGAGGAAATTGTAGTGGGCACCATAGTCACCTCCCATCTCGTCTCCCTTCTTTCCCAGATTATGAAGCAGCTATAGAATTCAGAATCTTTCTTCAGCTCTTGGAATGAACTTTGGTTTAAGTGAATAAGTAAAGTCCATCACACTGGCCACAGTGACTGGTTTGGGAATCAATCCATGCCATAATTCTGGCTAATGAGACATGTGCACAGAGGTGAACCAGGAAGCCCAAAGCTTCAGACATCCCACATCGAGAGAATAAGCAGTGTTAGTATGAAGGCAACGCTACAGACTTCAAAGTCCTTGATGATATGGTTCACCTAATCCTGGATCTGGATCACCTAATCCTGGGGCTCACCCTAATTTCCCTCCAGTTATCAAGGCCAACAAATGCCTTTTATTGTTTAAGCCTCTTGAGTTGGGTCTTCTATTATTTACAACTGAAATCATCCTAACTGATCACTATAGACTGAATTGTGTTCCCTCCAAATTCATTTATTGAATCCCTAATGCCTATGTGATGGTATTTGAAGATGAGGTCTTTGGGCAGAAATTAGGTTCAGACAAGGCCATGAGGGTGGAGCCTCCGTGATAAGATTAGTGTGCTTATAAGAAGATACAGCAGAGAGCCTTTCTCTCTGCCCTGTGAGGACAAGCGGGGAAGGTAGCTGTCTGTAATCCAGGAATAGAGCCTCACCAGAGCCTGACCATGGCAGCCCCATACCTCTGAGATGAATACAAACAAGCTGCCTTTGGGGATCTCTGAGAATGGCAACATCACTTATGTAAATACAAATGACAAAGAAGAACAAGGAGGAGACGGAGGAGGGGAAAAAGAGGTAAGAGATACTATGGTGAAGCATAGTCCATCTCCCTTGTTCCCACAAGAAGAGAACAGTGAAAGCATCATCAGAAGTCTGGGCAGGGCCACAATAGGTTTACATGAGAGCCAATAGCTTCAAAATCTTGTATTTTTATTATAAAAAGTTATACAAATTCTGAATTCTACTTCATAATGGGCCATTACACATTTTATATCAATATGTGAGAAAATCTTGAGAAGTTTCATTTTATCCCAAATCTTTGAAACAATCGCTTGGCCCTACCCTGCCTACCCTGGCCCATTATACTCCAATGTGAGTAACACAAGTGCATGGGACAGAACGCTGGCCTCAAATTTTTCAAATCTGAGTTCTTTTTCCAGTTCCATCCCTTCCTAGCCATATGACCTTGCAAGACCTCTCACCTTCTTTAAGCTTCTCTTGCCTCCTGAATAAAAGAGAACATAACGTCTTTTCTGCATTTCTCACAGGGCTGGCAAGCTCCGAGGAATTAATGTGAGAGAAAGGATTTGGGAAACCAGGAAACTCTGATGCCATATATTATTGTTATTATTATTATTATTATTATTATTATTATTCCAAGACCAGTATTATTCCAAGACCATTTTGGAACTTTTCCCTGTCCAGACTAATCCATTCTTGAACTAACCTTTCCTGTTTATTCCAATACCTGTTTATCCAATCCTTGCACCTGTGTTAGGAAGAGGAGTAGAGAAAGCAAAAAGAATGACAAAGTGCGATTTATAATCAGCTGCCAATGGGGATAAAAGTCATCTTATTCTCTGTGACATGGCATGCCTTAGTTCCCCCCCCCCCCATTTCTACATCTTCCACCCTTATCACGGAATCTCAAGTATCCCTGTTCAGAGGAATTCTGAGCCTGTATCCCCTGCACTGCCTTATGAACAAATCACTTACAATATGGGATAGAGCAGGGAAGACAAGTGGGTTTCATCTTCAGCACCAGCTCTGATTCACTGGTTGCTTGAAACACTGTATTAAGTAAAAAAAAAAAAAAAAAAAAAAAAAAAAAAAAAAAATCATTCAATGGAAAAGATTGTAGAGATGGATTAGAGATGCCTGCCACAGGCACGGAAAGTGAGAACAGGAGCACATGTGCGGTCACTGGCTACCCCTGGTTTAGACGCTTAAGATGAGTCAACTTTTAAATATGCACCAAACAACGAAAGCTGGAAGGTTTCCAGAAAAATCTCAAATGCAAGAGTTTTCACCCTTGGGGTCTTAGATCACTGGGATATTTATAAAATCAGTAATAATGGCTTATGTCTTATTTTTAATAGTATGAAGGGCCAACTCCTTACCTCTGGTGGAGTTGACTTAACTAAATGTCAAGCTTCTTTTCTTTTGGATAGAATAGTATCAACTGTGTTCACTGACCCAAGGTGTATCACACTAGTCACTGTAACTTACATTTGTGGAAATTATAGAAAGTTTTGGAGTATCATTGGCCAACCTGACAGTCCAGCATGGAACTCATGAGTAATTGTGGACTTGAATAGAGCAAAGCCTAAGATAAATGACTGGCTTCAAGGAACAATGCAGGAACAATGCTAAAAAAAAAAAAAAAAAAAAAAAAGTCGTAGTGATTAAGAGATTAAGAGTTTGGGAATCACTGTTCTAATGAAATCTGATGTCGAATTTACTGAGAATTCTAGGGGCTTTAGATTTGATGACTCCATGAGTTTATTTCAAAATACCTACTTCTATCTTAGCATGTGTTACTTGAGATTTTTTTTTAAATAGCAAAGAGCTTTCATTAAATAATTAAATATCTTTTTGTTGGGGAATTCTAAAGGGTTCAGCACTGTGTTCATGCACTGCTCTTAAGCTTTGAGGAATTTATTTTACCACTTTGGTACTTTCAGTTTGCTTGAAAGCAGGCCCTCTTGGGTGAAGGGCTCAGCTGGCATTTAGAAGCTGTCAATTTCTTTAAGCAACTAGACTTCCTGGCTGAGTAGAGAATGTTTGTTTAGTTTTGGTCACATCCTATTGTGCTACAAGAAGCTACACAACATCAATAATTTTTGGAATTTCTTATTCTATGTTTTATTTTTTCCTAGGTTTCTTTAGGGCCCACCATTTGTTTCTGTATTCTGAGTTTCCCTTGCTAATGAATTCTTGCATTTTAAGTACTAGCCATTGAGCAAGGGGCTGCAAGATGGGTAACAATGCCAGAGAAAAACCACCATAGAGAGTGACACGCTCGGGGCTAGGGTGGCCTGAACAGGAGTTGAGCATGGAGGAGATTACAGGCCCCCGGGTCTCCCCTAAAAGCAGTGGGGAGGTGGTTCTACTAATAAGGGGCCTTGCTACTGGTGGTTCCCTGTTCTGCTCTTTCTTTTCCTCATTCTCTTAAATTTTTCCCTTCTCACTTTGCATCCTGTTCTCCTTTCCTTTCCTCTCTTTGTTTCTGTTCTGTCCCTTTTTTCCCATTTTCTTTCCATTCTCCTGCTTTCTTGTTTTCTTCATTCTCTCTTCCCCCATCCCCTTTCCTGTCCTATCTCCCATTCTCTGCCCTTTCTGTGAAAACCATTTTCCACTTACAGCATCAGTCTGTGGTTCCTAAAGGATGTTCCACCAAGTGCTAGATCCATGAAATGCACTGTGGAAAATAAAAAAAGATGTGAGGTAGGTCTGGATCTGTGCTTAAATAAGCTCAGGAACCAGGAACCATTGTATATAGCCACCCCTCCCCGCTTGGAGCTTCAGTATCCCTCATTAGTATTTTACAGGAGAAATCCTGCTATGAAGAAACTGGTCTAACCTGATTTATACCAGTATTTCCCAAACCTCCTTCATCTTGGTGTCTTTTCCCTCCAAATAAATGAATTTCATTGAGAATACATTTTGGGAATCCTCCCGTGGTAGAGCCTCTTGTCTTGACTCACTGTGGAGCTTCAGAGAACTGACTTCATCCAGTCTTGCTTGATGTCAGTCTTCTCACCTGTCTGAGCCTTCCTCAAGGCCATCACAGCCAGTCCTTTTCTGTCTGTCCCCTTCACTGCCCAACATTGCAGCCATCCACCACCACCCACCATGTAGACTTGAAAAGTTCCATACAGTTCACCTCTCGTGTTAAATGTTTATGGTTGATTAGTTTTTGTTTCTTGTTTTTTTGCCTAACAAAGTGTCAAAGATTGTTTTTAAAGAATAGTATGCAGGGGTACCTGGGTGGCCCAGTCGGTTAAGCTTCTGACTTCAGATCAGGTCATGATCTCTTGGTTTGTGAGTTTGAGCCCCATGTCAGGCTCTGTGCTGACAGCTCAGAGCCTGGAGCCTGCTTTGGATTCTGTGTCTCCCTTTATTTCTGCCTCTCCCCTGCTTGCTCTCTCTCTCTCTCAAAAATAAATAAACTGTAAAAAAAAGAAGAAGAATATGCAGCATGGCAACAAGCAGGGGAAGGTTTTGAGCTCCTGCTAGTGGCACTATAAGTTGGTATAATCATTCCAGAGGGACAATTTGACAATATGTAGCCAAAGTCTCAAAATGCTACTTTGGGACTTTATCCTAAAAAAATAATTAAGGATGTAAGCAAAGATTTAGGCAAGGATTTGTTTACTGGAGTTTGTTTGTAATTGCAAAAACTTGGAAACAAGCTTAATATACAACAGTAGGAGCCTGGTTGAGCATCCTGTGGCATATTCAAATGGTGGAGTGTTATGAAGCCCTTACAAGTAGTTTTAGGGGACTATACAATAGAGGCCCCAAATTAATTCTGTGTAAAAATCACACACACACACACACACACACACACACACAATGAGCCCATTTTTTGTGAAATCAACATTCATGAGTGGGATATATACATACATAGATGCAAAAGCTGGAAAGAGTATTCATGAAAATTTAGCAGTAATTATCTCTTAATGGATAGTGGGATTTCAGCAGCCTCTTATTGATCTGTGCTTTCTGATTTTTATATAAAGAACATGTGCTTTCCGTTTATTGGAAGGAAATAGTAAGTGAGAAAAATGAACGAAAATAGTTGGTGATCTTCTACTAGCTTTTCTACAATTTGAAGTCCCAGCTGACTCCAAATAGGGTCCTGTCAACACCAACTGGGCCTTTTCTGTCTCCTGGGGGTAAAATGCTCCATGAGGAAGGTCAAAGACAATGTCAACCTTCCTTCTGCTCTCTGAGGAAATCTGGATACAAAAGCCGGGTTCTATGTTGTGTGATGCTGCAACTTACAGGGAAAAAAAAAAGATCAACACATCCCACCATCTATTTATTTAATATTAAAAATAATATTTCACTGAGTTTGGCTGGCGTCAGCTTGAGCAGTTACTCATACAGGAATTCAAACAAAAGCAGCATTGGCCCTGAGCCAGTGGGCTGGTGCTGGGTGGTCCATGTCTGTTCTTAGCTCGGAGAAGCTCCTAGTAGCTTTCAGACCTGCTTTGGATTGGGAAGATGATGTATTCATTTATTTATTAGAAATGTTTTAACAGGAAATGCTAATAGTTTGTGTTTAGGGAGAATCGCCCAGGACAGCTGGAGGCACCCAGCAGACATGGTGGGGAGGAGACTGCTGCTTTTAGCCTTGGAGTCAGATCTGGGCCTATTGTAAGAGTCTACACTGCAGCCCAGCACACCACATTAGCCCAAAAGATCCTGGTTGCTTTGCTTCAGGACAGAAGAGGAAGGAGCAGAGCCATTCCTTCAGATGCCCTGTTTCCCTTCTCTATTGCCATTTGTTTCTTAGAAACCCAAAGACGTGGTTTTGATGAGGCTGTGAACACAGATGTTGGCTCTGCTGGGAATGAACAGGCCCTGTGTACACAGACCTCCAGGTGGGAGTGTGTGAGCTGAGGTGTAAGCAAGCACATGTGTAACTCGAACCCACTTTTACTGTGGCTGTGGGCTGGTGGAATCATGTGTAAGTTCAGGGGTTATATGTGCACATCCTTTCTGTGTATGAGGATGGGTGAAAGACAAGTGTTTGCAGGGGATTTCAGGCGTGTCCTCAAGCTCCAGAGTGCATTCCAACGTTGGATCACATTCATGGGGACTTCTGAGGTGCCCAGAGAGCAAAAGAAAGGGGAGTATAAATTGAGCACAAACATCTGTGTAGGAGAGGAACATGAGCAGGTTTGAGTATTTTGAAAAATCTCTTCCCGCTGTTTTGGAAGGGTGTAGAACTTTACTCATGGGGGAAGGGCGTGATTACAGAGCCGTGAGGAATGGGATCCAATGTGTAACCCAGTCTAGCCCGACAAAAAGGCTGTTCCTGTGTTTTCAGATAACAATGGAGGTAAAGCCTGAACCTGGAAACCAGTCAAGATTCCCAGAGATAAACCCTTGGGCAGTGAGTACACTGTCAATGAAAAGAAACTGACCTTTTGCCTTCTGGAGTCACAGAATTCCCACAAATGCTATGTCCTCATCAGCTCTGGCAGGCTCACCACCACAGCCCCAGACTTTGACGCCAATTCATAAACAGCACAGAGGGTGCTGCTGGGAGCTCTGAGGAGGGGGCTGTACTAGAAGTCAGGTATCTCCACCTCTGGCACCTCAGAAAACAGGATGCCCTCCACCTCGATTTTCTTCTGGAGGTTTACCTTCCCTCCAGGCTTACAAAACTATGAGAGAGCCCCTTAAAGGGTTTTCCTCTGCCCTGTGTGGTCTGGTCTGCAGAAGGTACTTCAGGTGAGCCTTTTACCTGACAGAACTATGGTGTTCTCAGTCTGAACTGAGAGCCTTCAGAAGGAATGCACAGTTGTGAAACAAGGGACAGAAAGTCTCAGGACAGGGGCAGTAGAGAACTGGAGCTGGGAGTGACGAGGAGACGAGAAAGAAGATGAGGGAGACGAGTTTGTGTCTATGACAGTAAGAGGTAAGCACAAGGTTGGAAATTAAGTTTCTTGTTTAAGTTTACAAAATTAATCTCTTTTAGCCTTAGGTTCCTCAGAAAAATGGGAACATTAGAGTTTCTGGTTTTTAAATCTAATAAGCCAGGATTTTATTCCTGTGTAACGGCTTTTCCACCCAACCCTAAAACGCACCAAGCATCACATAAGCTGCTAGAACAATGGTTTCCAATGTTGGCTTCCCAGGAATTATTTGGGAAGCTGCCGACAATGCTAGTGCACGAATCTAAGAGTCTGATGGAATTGGTCTGCGTGAACCCCAGACACCGGATTTCTCTCTCCTTTTCTGACTCCTCTTGCCATCTCCTACCCTGACTGACAGGTAGGTGTTTTCTAAAGTTCTGTTTTTTATTCTCATCTTTCTATTTTCTCCATTTTTCTCTTCTCATCCACTTCTACTTCTTTAACTGTCATGTCTTGGGGGATGAAGCCCAAATCTAAGTCTCTGATCTTTCTTTTCTTTCTTTTTCTATCTACACCTGGAGTGATGCTGTAGCTCCAGGACATGCCCAGTTCTAAACTCAAATGTCACCCCCAGTGCTCCTCCATTCCTTGGCTTCCCCATTTCTGTGATGATATGCCCTTCACTGTCCTACCACCAAGGCTCGAGACTTTAGTGTTCTCTTTGTGTGATGATTTTTTAAATGTACTAACACAGAATGTTAATACATAACCTCTCTGCCCTAATATAAACCTCTCTACCATCTACCCATGAAGAGAATATTGTCTTTGATGGCTTTGCTAGGCCTGCCCTGTAAGGAAAGTTCTACCTTTCTCGGGATGGCCCTGAGGCCTCATGACTCAAAATTATACAGTGGACAAAAAGAGACAAGACAGAAGGAAAGGACGAGGAAAATAGAAGACAGAGGCTCATGAGCTGACACTGTTGAGAGTTTCAGGACAGGAGAAATGGAAAGTGAAGGGTTAAGAGAATGAGACGCTCCAGAGCTAATGAAATGTAAGAATTACTGGAAGACAAAAGTGATGTTTAAGAATTGTTCTTAAACCTTATGAATGGTATGCTTTTTAATGTTCTCAGAGAATGGCAAGCAAAATGCTTGATTAGTTTTCAAACAGTTTTGTTTGCTAGGCTTTTTTCAGTTGATTGTTGCTTTGAGACTGGGTCATGTGGATGTCCAGCTTGTACCTGGGGTATACATAACACCTCCTTCCTCCCCATTTGTCATATCTAAATTGTTGCCAAACTTTGTAAATTTTTTCCCCTTCCAGGGTTACCACTCTTGACTACCCAGCAACACCATACATGCCAGCTCGACTCCCTCATATCTAAGACATTTTTTCCTTTGGTCGTCAGCTCATTCTGTTTCCTGCACTCAACCCAGAATCATTGTCAATTTCCATTGTTTTAGGTTCTTTCTATGCTTCAAAGCCCAGCTCAGACTCTACCTTCTCAAGGAGACCTTCCCTCTTAATGCTCTGTAGCCTATATTCCTTCCTGGTGATACCAATAGCTAACATTATACTGAAGTCATTATGTGCACACACCGTTGTGTTTTGGACATGTGATTTTGTTTAATTCTTACAACAACCCTATGAGTTAGTATTGTGGGAACTGAGACAGGAAGGGTAAGTGACTTTTCCCACTTTATACAGCTATCATTGTTCCAGAGAGGATTTGAATCCAGGCCCCACAGTCTGCATTATTGCTATAGAGCACTGACACTTTAACACTTCAGTACATGCCTGAAATGTCCTTGTCATTCCTCTACATCTACAGGCATAGACGTTTTCATTCGTTATTACCTCGCATTTTGCACCTCCCCCCATTCAACACTGTCAGATAAGTGCTTGTGCTTCACTATCGTCAGATTTACATAGTTACTTAGCAATTCCCACTGGTATCCAAATAGAAGACATCAGCATGTGCATGATCAGGACTTTGACTTACAGAGATCCACTTTAGGTTGAAGTCTTCAGGGACACTTAATCTAAGAGCAGGGAGCCTATGTTTATAAATCTTACCTTTGAGTTTCATCTTCTTCCTCATAATGTCTTTGACGTGTCAGCTGTAAAGCAAACCACAGAATGGCCATACTTGAGTGAGGCAAAGATTTAATGCTGCTGCTCTAGTTCAAGTGGCTATACCTAGAACTACAGTTGTGTTTTGCCAGTCATTGTGAAGTACACACACAGTGATTTAATGCAGCTTGGTTTATATTCAGAGGCAGCTCCATTCTAACATCTTGGAGTGAGCAATGGATTGCTATGAGAGCAGAGGGCAATTCATTTGGTCAGGAATCATTTTCAGGTGAAGAAAACAAAAGTTTTAGTTGAGAAATACAAAAATCAACTCTTTTTAATTCTTTTAAACATATAAAGAACTTTTAGGATAAAAGCATGCTTTGAAACTTAAATGCAGACTTCCCATTCCGGCCAAGATAGAGGACTGGTTTCTCCCATCGAAAACAACCACAAAAGTCGACAAAATAGCTGAAACACAGTTTGAAAGGTGCCGTATATTGAGGGGACAGTAATCCCTGAGAGTCATGAAACGAAGTCAGCACTACAGTTGCCCCAGCTTACTGCCTTGAGAGACTTTCCAGGTCCCAGAGCAGAGAGGGGGACCCAGGCAGAGCCAGGCAAACTCAGTGACTTGAGATTACAAAGCTAAGAGTCTGGGAGGCTGCTAGCAGAGTGTAAGAAGCGGGAGAATGGCAGACAGAGAGGAAGTTCTGGAGGTTTGCAGAGGGCTCCCACTTGAGTACTGACCAGCACATACATGTAAGGAAAATATCTGAGGCCAGAGAAAGAACCATCCAAAAAGATTAGAGGTAATTGATTGGCCCTCACACAGGAGTGGGAACAGGATCTGTACTCACCAGCTGGACTTGAAAACCTCAAGCTTCATTGGTAACTGGGGGGCATGAGTGGATGGGGAGTGGAGGTGGAGGGATAGGAGAGGCATAGAGTATCTAGAAGGGTATTGCCTGAGTAGTAAGGATGAATTAGTCCTAGACTGAACACTGTTCCAGTCCTGACTAACAAATCATTAAAACAAGACCCAAAGGATCAACATATTTCCAAGTGATTTGACCAAATCTTAGAAAGCTCCAGAATATTTATAGGAATATTTATAGGAATACAGAAATTTCAAGCACTCAACAAAATAAAATTCAAATGCTAAGAATCTAATAAAAAATTACTAGCCATGGAAAAAAGCAGGAAAATACAATCCACAGTGAGAAGATGAAACAATCAATTAAAACTGATACAGGACAGATATAGATGTTAGATTTAGCAGAGAAGGATATTGAAACAGTTATAACTGTGTTATCCATGTTTCAAAAATTAAGTAAAGACATGAAAGATATATTTATTTAAAAAAACCAAGTACCATTTGTTTTATTTCTAATTATATGCTTAGAAAGAACACGTTTAAAAAAATTTTTTTCAATGTTTATGTATTTTTGAGAGACAAACAGAGCATGAGTCGGGGAGGGGCAGGGAGAGAGGGAAACACAAAATCCAAAGCAGGCTCCAGGCTCACAGCTGTTAGCACAGAGCCTGACATGGGGTTTGAACCCACAAACTGTGAGATCACGACCTGAGTCGAAGTCAGACGCTTAACCGACTGAGGCACCCAAGTGCCCCAGAGCATGTTTTTAAAATAGAATACAGGGATGAACAATATTTTACTTTTTCCAAAAATATCTTGGCATTATGTTAATACATTCCTTGTTTATTATCCTTTCGCTTTATAATCTATTTTGTGTTTTTGCTCTGGATTTTTTATTGTGGTAAAAAATGCAAAACATAAAATTTACCATGTTAACCATTTCTAAGTATGCAGTTCAGCACTGTTAAATATATTCACATTGTTTTAGAACGAATATCCAGAACTTTTTCATCTTGCAAAACTAAAACTCTAAACTGATTAAACAACAATTTCCCATTTCTCCTCCTTCCTGTTCCTGGAAACCACTATTCTACTTTATGTTTCTTTAAATCTGACTACTCAATATAGTTCATATAAGTGGAATCAAATAGTATTTGTCTTTTTGTGATTTATTTTACTTAGCATAAGGTCTACAAGTTTCATCCATGGTGTAGCATGTGTCAGAATTTCCTTCCTTTTTAAGGTTGAATAATATTCCACTTATGTATTTACTACATTTTGTTTATCCATTCATCCATTGATAGACACTTGAATTTCTTCCACCTCTTGGCTATTATGAATAGTGCTGCCATGAACATGGGTGTGCAAATATCTCTTTGAGGTCCTGCTCTCAATTCTTTTGGATATATACCCAGAAGTGCAATTGCTATATCATATGCTAATTCTATTTTTAATTTTTTGAGGAACTGTCTTATTATTTTCCATAGTGGCTGCACCATTTTACATCCCCACCAAGAGCACATAGGGTTTCAATTTCTCCAGATCTTTACCAATGCTTATTCTCCACTGTTGCTTTTCTATAATATGTATCCCAATGGGTATGAGGTGATATTTCATTGTGGTTTTTATACACAATAGATTAATGGTGTTGGGCATTTTTCATATGCTTATTGGCTATTTGTATATCATCTCCGGAGAAATGTTTATTTAAATCTTTTGACCACTCTTTGATTAGGTTATTTGGTTTTTTGTTGTTGGGTTGTAGGAGGAATATACATTTTGAAAAGAAAAAGACCCAAATCACATTTGTCGACATGTAAACAGCAATGTGTGAGATGAAAAAATACACTACATGAGATTAATGGCTTGTTAGACACGGGGGAAAAAAGATTAGGGACCTTGAAGATATAGCAATAGAACTATCCAAAATAAAACAGAAAGAAAATATGGTAACTTAAAATAGTAGAGGTGCCTGGGTAGGACAGTCGATTAAGCATCTGACTTTGGCTCAGGTCATGATCTCGCTTTGTGAGTTTGAGACCCGAGTTGGGCTCTCTGCTGACAGCTCAGAACCCGGAGCCTGCTTCAGATTATGTTTCCCTCTCTCTCTGCCCCTCCCCAGCTCATGCTCTCTGTCTCTCTGTCTCTCTCAAAAATAAGCATTAAAATTTTTTTTAATTAAAAAAAAAAGAGTAGCAGTGATATCTGGAACAACTTCAAGGAGTCTAAAATACGTGTCATTAGGAAAGGAGGGTGGGGAGGGATGAAAATACGTTTAATAAACAATGGCAAAAAAAAATCCAAACGTTAGGAAAACTTATAGGTCCAAGAAGCTCAGAGAACTCTTAGCACAAGACACATGAAAAACTATACCAAGGCACATCATAAACAAATTGCTCAAAATCAATGATAAAGAGAATATATTATAAGCAGCCAGAAAAAGAGAAAAAAGACACTGCTGTGCAGAGGAACAAAGACAGGTCAACAATAGATTTCTTTTTGGAAATAATATAAACAAAGAGACAATAGAGCAACATCATTGAAGTATTATAAAATACTGTCAACAAGAATTTCAGCTCTAGTGAAAATATCCTTCTAAAATGAAAACTGAGAGAATTCATCACCAGCAGATCCATAAGAGAATTATTAAAGAAAGTCCTTCAGGTAGAGGAAAGATGATAACAAATGGAAGTACAGATCTATACAATGTAATAAAGAAAGCTGAAAATGGTTGACTACGTGGCTAATTATATAAATTTTCTTTTTATTATTGAAGTCTTTATGAAGGCTAATTAATTGAATTTCTAAAAAAAAATAACAATATAGTAAGGGTTTATAACATACATAAAAGTAAAATGTATGGCAACAATAGCACAAAGGTTAGGTGCAGAGAAATGAAAGCATACTATTGTAAGGATTTATACTGTTCATGAAGAGGTATAGTATCATTTTAAGGTGCATTTTGATATATTAGAGATGTATATTGTAAACCCTAAAGCAAATGCTAAAATAAAACATAGTTATAGGTAATGAGTCAACAAAGACAAAATAGAGTCATTTAAAATTTTACTTAATCCCAAAGAAGGTGGAAAAAAAGGAAAGGGGTACAAAGAGCAGATTGGACAAATAGAAAATACATAGCAAGATGGTAGACTTAAACTCAACCATATAAATAACAACATTAAATATACATGGTCTAAATACCTCAATTAAGAGTCAGAGATTGTTAGATTGGATTTTTTTAAAGCAAGACTCAATTATATGCTCTACAAAAAATACGATTCAAATCTAAAACTACAAGTAGATTAAAAGTAAAAAGATAGGAAAAGATACATCACACTAATACTTAGCAAAAGAAATCGGAGTGGTTATGTTAATTTGAGACAGGAAAGATGTCAGAGCAAAGAACATTGCTGGATAAAAGTGTCGAGTCATCAAAAGAGTATAACAATCTTAAACATTGATATACTTACTAACAGAGCTTCAAAACATATGAAGCAAAAACTGAAAGAACTGTAAGAAGAAATGGACAAACCTACAATTATAGTTTGACATTTAAGTACTCCTTTCTTACCATTGATTTTATCAATTCAGTCGAATGTAGAAAGAAAATCAGGATAGAGAAGAGTTAAACAACGTTATCAATCAACTTGACCAAATTGACATTTTTAGAACATTCCACCCAACAGCAGCAGAATCCACATTCTTGTCATGTGTAAATAGAGCATTCACCAAAATAAATCATACACTTAGCCACAAACCAGTCTAAATAAATTTAAAAGAACTCAAATTATACAAATTATATTCTCTGACCACAATGAATTATGATATAAATAAAAACCAAAAGATCTCTGGAAAATCCCCAAGTATTTGGAAATTAAATGACAACTTCTAAATAACTCATGAATCAAAGGAGAAATCAAAACGGGTATTAGAAAATATATTTGACTAGAAGAAAATGAAAACTCAGTTTGAAAAGTTGCTTCTAAAATTCATATGGAAATGCAAAGAAATGAAGAACAAAAGAACAAAAGAAGTAGGAGGACTGACATTATTTTATTATAAAGCTACAGTAGTTAAGACAATGTCTGAGAGTAAAACAATTAGATCAATGAATCAGAATAGAGTCAAGGCATAGACCCACACATTTATAGACAACTGATTTTCAACAAAGGGAAGGCATTTCAGTAGATTATCTTTTCAACATATGATCATGAAAAAATCAGATATCCATATATATATAATTAATTATAGATTTAAAAGTAAGACCTAAAACTATAACATTTCTAGAAGAAAACACAGGAGAAAATATTTGTAACTTTGGGTTAGGTAAAGATTTTTTAGACACAACCCCAAAAGCACATTCCATTAAAAAATACATTGATAAGTTGGACTTCATCAAAATTTAAAACTTCTACTGCTTGAAAAATACTGCAGACAGAATGAAAAGATGATTCATAGATGATTGGAAGGAAATACTTATAAATTACATAAAGAACTTATATCCAGAATAAAGAACTCTCAAAACTTAATAAGAAAAGTACTTATTGATAAGCAATTAACCCACTCAATAAGAAAAGAGCAAAAGATTTAAACACACACTTCACCAAAGAGTACATATGGATGGCAATAAGTACATGGAAAGATGCTGGACTTTATTAATCATTAAGGAAATGCAAATTAAAATCACAACAAAATACCACCATGCCCCTATTGGAATGGCTAAAATTAAAATACAGACCACACCAAGGGCTGGTGAAGATGTGAAGGAACTAGAACTCTCATCCGCTGTTGGCGGAAATGTAAAATGGTCCAACAACTATTGCAAATAGTTTGGCAGTTTCTTAAAAATTGCACATATAATTCACATGATCTAGCAAATCCACTCCAAAGTATTTACCCAAAAGAAAAGAAAAAATTGGGGCTCCTGTGTGGCTCAGTCGGGTAAGTGTCTGACTTCAGTTCAGGTCATGATCTCACGGTCTGTGAGTTCAAGCCCCCCATCGGGCTCTGTGCTGACAGCTCAGAGCCTGGAGCCTGTTTTGGATTCTGTGTCCTCCTCTCTCTCTGTCCCTCCCCTGCTCACACCTGTCTCTCTCTGTCTCTCAAAAATGAATAAATGTTAAAAAAATTTTTTTAAAAGAAGAGAAAAACTATATATCTGTACAGAGATTTATACATGAATGGTCATAACAAACTTATTTGTAAATAGCCAAAAAGTTGTCTCTGAACCAGCAGCATCAACATCACCGGGTACTTGTTAGAAATGAAAATTCTCCTACAGTACCCTAGACCTACCAAATGAGGTGGTTTATGGGTTTACCAGTTTCCCTTTGGACTGAATTGTCCCAACAATCTGAGATTAGAAACTAGTTGGGTAATTCTGATGCAGACTAAAGTGTGACAACCACAAGTCCCACCACAACCCCTTATCCCAGATAATGCTGGTATACCACACTTTGAGAACAACTACTTCCAAACAATGGTTCTCAAACTTCAGTGAGTGTATGATCACTAGGGGAACTTGTGTAACTACAGATTATCATTCAGTAGGTTTGGGAGGGTTGGGGCTTGAGATTGTGCATGTCTAATAAGCTTCCAGGTGGTACTGATTCTGGGAATTATGGTGAGGACAATTTTTGGAAACATCTTACCTTATATTTTTTTATTCATTTTTGAAAGAGAGAGTGTGAGTGGGGGAGGGGCAGAGAGACAGGGACAGAGGATCCAAAGCAGGCTCTGCCCTGACAACAGTGAGCCCAATGTAGGGGCTCAAACTGACAAACTGTGAGATCAGGACCTGAGCCAAAGTCAGATGCTCAACCAACTGAGCTACCCGGGTGCCCCAGAAACATCCTAACTTCTTAAAAGCAGAGCACATCAGCTATCTCAGTTCTTCTCCCAGAGAAAATCCATTGAGTGTTAGATGGAATCTTCTGCTCTAGTACTTAAACAGTTTTGCAAGGAAACTAACGCCCTTCCCCTCTCAGCAGAAAGGGCCTCTGTGCTGGAATGTTCCCTTGTTCTCTTGTAGCCTAGATTCCTACACTCCTTTAGAGCCTAGCCCAGAGGTTTCCAACATCAGATTCATCTATGGAGCTTTAAAAAAAATACTGATGCCTGGGCCCCACCCGAGAGACTCTGTTTTAATTGGTCCGGTGTGGGGTATAGGTATTAGTGTTTTTAAAGCTCTCCCTGTGATCTTTCTGTGAACCAGAGCTTAGAATCTCGGACTAGCCTCATGTGTACTCCCAGATGGCCCCTGCCTCCTCTAATATCTATTCACAAATCTTGATAAGCCACCTTCTATTTCCCATACTCTTTGCTAATGTGCTGGGGATACAGAGATGAGTAAGCCAGGTCCCTGTCCTCATGAAGCTCACATTCTAGCAGAAGAGTCAGACAAGCCTATATACATTTTCATTACATATGATAACTGCTACAACAGAGATATTCCATTAAGAAAATAGGTATTTATTGACAACTTAGAAGTTTTAGGCACCAGGAATGTTACAATAAGCAAGACAGACACAATCCCAACTTCATGGTACTCATGTTCAATGAAAACCCTAAATCACAAGGGACACAGAAAAGGGATACCTAATCCAAATTGAGAATAATCAGAAGAGGTCCCCCTAAGGTCCCAAAGCTTCCATTGAATTTTAAAACCTCGTAAGGCCCTAGAAGAAGGGAGACTACTCGAGGCAGAAAGAGCGGCAGGGTAAAGGCATGGAGGTATGAAGGAGCATGGCATATTCAGAGAGCTGGCAACCCCAGGCCGAGGGGCTTCCCGTAACCCAACCCATGGCACTTGTCTAACAGCTTCTCCCCCACCTCCATCCCCACGCTTAAGGCAGCCTTTCCCCCTTGCACTTAATAACACTCTTCATTGTTCAGTCAGACATGCACAATTTTCTTCCAGTCCATTCTGTCAACTCAAAACTCCACAATTCTGCCACTCCTTATCAGAGAGTTGGAAGAGTTCTTCAGGCGAAGAACCCTCCTCCTATCTTCTTTAAGACCCAAGACCACTGTCCAGACACACCAGGGTTTCACTTTTCTGCTACCACCAGGTGGAGCCCTCTCATTCAGTTCTTCTGCGATTGTCAAGACACACCTATTTTAGATTCCCAACTAATTTCCTCTTCGCTGAATTTCCTCCCCACAACCCCAGGACTGGAACTGTAATCATCTTTAATCTGAGGAAGAGGATCACAGGAAGTGTGCTCAATACACAAACCAAGTTGAGCAGTTCGGTTTGCGCCTTTCCCTTAATTCAAGCGACAGGGGGATTCATTCTTAGCACTCCCCTCGCTTCACCAGCTTCCGTTAAAGCCCATTGTGCTCCTACCTAAAAGACTTCCCCCTATGTGAGTTGGGTGTTCCCCATCCCCTGGTGAAGATTTCTTTCCACCCAGACAGTGCGTGCACAAAGAATTGTCCTCTGGATAATTTGAGGGATATGAAAGAAGGTACATTTTTTTAGGAAAAAAATCAAGATCCAACTTGTCAGTCCCCATTCCTCTTCTCTAAGAAGAGAGGCTGATGCCGAGATGCAACCTGCTGACTCCCTCATGGAATAACCATGATAACCTGTTTAACCATCACAATTGTGGCAATTTTACCCCCTAACCATTTCCCCTCACCGCCTAGGTCCTCTCCATTTTTCCAGTCATGCTTAACACGTAGGCTGGGAAGTAAGACCCCAACAGAAATGTAGGGGGGACCCGTTGTCAATATTCCTGAGATCAGGAGCCATGACTCAGCCATGTTGGTGTCCCATATAGCACCTAGCACAGTGCCTTAACTAGTCCAGGCAGATTACTTTATAACAGACACATATAGCAAAAAATGTCTGATGAATTCCAGCCTACTTGGAGAATAGAAGCTATACCAGGACAAAGCCAGGACAGGATTTACCCAAAAGTCCACAGAGATATTCACTACTTCTCTATTTATTTCTACTTACTATATATGGGTTTAGAAGATGGTTCCGTTGCTCTGTCGGACAACATTTATTGAGCATATACTGCCTACTGGTGCTATGATACTATGACTGGATGAAAATTCTCAGACATAAGGACTTGTTCTTCCAATGACATAAATTACCTTTCTAATGAGCTCTTCCTTAGCATGATTGTCCACTTGGAGATCACCACGACTGCCCTGCAGTTAAAGTTAAAGAGAGCTGTCCATTTTTTTTTTTTTTGGCTACTTCTGTTGTGATGAAAAGTCTGATTCCTATTTCCTTAAATCTGGCTGGCCTGAGTGACTTGCTTGACCAATAGAATGATATGGAAGTGATGTTCTGGGACTTTAAAGATTAAATCTTAAGAAGCCTTGCAACTTCCACGGGCATCTAGGTGGTTCAGTTAAGCGTCTGAGTCTTGATTTCAGCTCAGGTCATGATCCCAGGGTGGTGAGATTGAGCCCCGCCTCAGACTCCACACAGAGTATGGAGCCTGCTTGAGATTCTCTCTTTCTCTGCCCCTCTCCCTTACTCATGATCGATCAATCTCTCTCTCTCTCTCTCTCTCTCTCTCTCCTCTCTCTCTCAATCTCTCAAATAAAAAAAAATTTTTTTTAAAGAAGGCTTGCAACTTCCACCCAGACCTCTTGGAACAATTGCTCTGGAGCTGGCCAGACATCATATAAAAATCAGATTACCCTGAGACTGCGCTGTGTTAAAGAGCTGGAGCTACCCACTTGGAGTGGCCATGTGTAGAAAGAGATGCCTCACAAGCCCAGCTTCACTTAAGTGAAGAAACCTTCAGATGGCTCTAGCCTCAGCTGCCATTTGATAGCAACTGAAAGAACTCATGTAACAACTACCACCTGAGCTCATTGGTAATAATAAATCATTTGTTCTTAGATGCTGCATCAAAAACAACTATGGTTAAGTGAGATATTATCATTGGGGGAAGCTGCATGAAGGGTACACAGGAATTCTTTGTACCATTTTGCAATTTTGAGTCCTAAAGGATTGTTTTTTAAGTTGTTAAAAACTAAAACACTAGCCCACATGATCCGGAAAAGGTCAGTTTCGAAAGAACTAAAGACAGCTGAAGGTTTTCTTTGAGCCATGTCCCAGATGCTGATAATACTAGCACTGGGTACAGCCAACAGGTGTGTGTAACTACATCCCTAAGTACATTAGCTGGCTTTAAAAGCTCAGGAAAAGGCTCTGACCACCACCCCCACCCTCCCAATGCCAGTGACTCAGCCTCAATCCTGTGCTTCATTCATCACATTTGGCTCTCCTACCGGGGAAACACCCAGCTCTTCCTTTTGTCTAGTGAGGAAAGAGACTACTTTAGCTCTTCATTTTTCAAAGACTGGCATAACGATATGAACAGGCATGAAATGTCACTCAGCCAAAGGAGAGAGATTTTCTCTGCAAGTGTTTCTTAAAGACCTCTTTTCTTCGGTTCAAAAAAAAATCTCATACAAACAAGTGAAATCATGTCCTCATTCTGCCATGCTTTAGAGATGTCCCCCCCATCTCTAGCTCTTCAGAGATCACACCCCTCACAGATGGCCTCTCTGAAGAAGAAACCCCAGCCCCACTCCCCAGATACAGCTTCCATCACAGATGAAACGTGGGACGAGAACTTCCACTTCTGGTGCTTTGTAGACTCATAGCTCATGAAAAGTGGAAGCAGTCATTTTGGGTTGGGAGCAGTTGGGCTATAGGAGGAAAGATGTAGATTTGACAAGATCAATAGAACAACCTACAAATAGTTATTAGAGTGCCTAATTTTTCTCAACTCTGAACCAGTTATCGTCGGGGTATAAAAGTGGGAGAGAGAGACAAATGATTGTAGTGGAAAAGCTTTGTACTTCCAATATCTGAGCTGACATCCCAGTTTTGCCACTTGTAGTATGGTCTTGGGATGGATTTTCATTCTCTCTGAGGGGTCAAGAAAGTTCTCCTTACCAACCTCAGGGGTTTCTGAAAATCACAAGTGAGTGCAGTGCTTTGTCAACCACTGGGCCAGTGAGGGCTATTATTATCACATGCCATTGTGTATTAGGAGGTCAGAGAAGGAAGAGGGAACTGGGCAGGAGCTGTCAGGGAGGATTTTGATGGAGGACATTGGTCTAAAGTGGACCTTGGAGGAAGGAAAGGATTGGGAAGCAGAAAAGGCATTCCTCCCTTGGGGAACTGAGGGAGGGATTTGTATCCTGTGGGGGAGGGATGAAAGTAAGGAAACTTGACTTAACCTGTGAGAGGGGTTTTAATTGAGGAACCATATGGAAAATAAGTTAAGGGAGATAAGGCAGCCCCTGATTATTAAGAATCTATAAAAACAAAAAGATAAGAAAAGGTAAAGAATGAGGTGACGGATGCTCACCAGCTTCTTACCTGCACTCACCGCAGAATATATCCAATATTCCAGTATTCTGAAATATTTACTGCTCTGATCTATACTGAAAAACCTCCATAGTGAACTATGTTGGACAGTGATAATTATGACAATAAAGATAATATAATCAAACAGTGACATTGATGGATGCTATATGTAGGGAAGAGGTACTTTGAAATTTACTTTTTAAGCTCTCAGAAACAAAATGACATTTATCTAGTTGGATGTCTTCTAAAAGATGCAACAATGCATCTTCCTCATTAGAAAGTTCTAGGAGAGGAAAACCTGTACTTGTCTTTTCTTTTATACACTGACCTACTCCAGTATTAAATCGGCACACTGAGAAGAAAAGGCAGCACGTGTCACTACACATCCTTCACCAAGATTCTATAGGGCTAGAATCCCACAATTCCAGTCTGTCATATTCCGTGACCATGGGCATCGTACAACTATGTGTAGATGGGGGTATCCCAAGGCAGTAAATAAATCTCCTTACAGAGTAAAGATCATGAATCATGAGAAGATTTCTTTCTTTCTCTCTCTCTCTCCCTCTCTCTCTCTCGGTACAGTTGTTCCTAATGTTTCTTTGGCATCTTACTACTTAGTACTTTTGGGGATCCCCTTTTATCCTAAGCTTTAACCTAAACTTTTTCCTCATGTAGAGGAAATAACTAGATAAAGCAGCCTGGTTGAATGCCAGAGAAATGCAGGGCATGCCACCTGAAAGAGTAAATTCAGCCATATTGTTTATTAGTTGATGCCTTGGGACTTGAAGTCTGAGACCGACTTGCTGTTGTTGTTTTTTTTAATTCCTGTTACCTAGCAAGTAAGTGTTTGTTGAATGAATAAATGAGGACATTTAGTAAAGTCTAATGGTAATAGTAATAATGTTTAATGAAAATAAAAAGAGTGATGAACTTTTGGAACCAATGCAAAAAGCAAAAGAAAATGATCAGTGAGGAAATCTTGTGCACCCAGTGTAAGTATAATCACATCATTACCAGGAGCAAGCATACATTAACTTCCCCCAATGCAAAAATAACTGTGCTATCTTCTTAGTCTGGAGAGCAAAGAATAGCCATAATTCCTATCCCGAGGGAGCTTACAAATTAATGGAGAAAACAATACACCAGCTTACTCAATAGAAATATTTAAAAATAGTTATCTACAGACTGGCGTGAGAAAGATGGCATGTCAGAAATTGTCCTGGCAGGTTGGAGACAAGGTGGGGCTACTCAGCAAAATGAAATTCCTTATCATCAACTACTATTTGTTGAGACTGATTCTCCCTGATCATGGGGAGAAAAAGAAGTTAAGACTGAAAATTAGTTTGTGATTAAGAAGAAATGAAGTTGAAGATGAAGTAAAAATGAAGATCAGTAATGAGGGTGTAGGCTAAGAAGGAATTAGAAGCTGAGGCTGAGGAATGACTGGGGCTTAGTCACCTCTGCCTTCTGGGATATTTTTATAAAAGGGATGGTGAATGGATTTCCTTCCAGTACTTGAGTGCATTGAGCATATCACTCATTCTGGGATAATAAAACTTCATTCCCCCCCACACAATCTACAACCTCCCATTTTCTATGACCTTGAATGTGGTAATATACATAAAATATCTCTTGCAATGCCTGACACATAGTAGGTACTCAGCAAATTGTGGCTGCC
Organism: Cryptoprocta ferox; assembly: GCA_028646485.1. Taxonomy (NCBI): domain Eukaryota; kingdom Metazoa; phylum Chordata; class Mammalia; order Carnivora; family Eupleridae; genus Cryptoprocta; species Cryptoprocta ferox. Next base: position 54,279,802 of record CM053561.1, read on the forward strand.
TTCCTCATGTGTTTGTCTGATAAATGCTTTTATGATAGCTCTACAGGTTTTCTTTGCTGTCTTTGTCTTGTTAATTGTCCATGACTGTTGGTCCTTGTTCCAACTCTGCTGCTGATTCACCATATGACCTTAGGCAAATCTCATGTTCTCTCTGAGCAATAAAATGGGGATAATGTCAGCCCAATATATCCCCAGACTGGTTAGGAGGATAGTGCATGTGAAAGTACCATGAATTGCAACAAGTGCCCAGCAAATCTAAGGTATTAAGACTAAGCCCTATTTGTATCACTCCCTAAAATAGTATGTCCATCACCCAGAGGCTGGGTAAGGATGGAGAAGACTGAGTAACTTAGGTGAATAATTATTGCACACACCCCCTGGGATGGTTTCATCAGCTCTATGGTGCTTCCATGAGGGAGATTTGCACACAAAGGATGTTTAACAGATCCCTTTAAATAAAATTTAAATATAATTAACCTGCAGTTACAATTTGAAGTTAGAAAAGCAGAGGGAATCAAATGGTTCACAAGTACTTATGAAGTAATCACAGACACCATTGTAAATACCCGTACTATTGTAAAAATGAACATAACCACTTCCAGGAGTTTGGAGGTGATTCTAAGATGGTATAAAAGACAAGTCCACCAGTTATTAGCACACATACACCCATAGTCAGAGACACAGAAAGGGTCATGCTTATTTTCAGGTTGAAAACTGATTTAAGACCTCAGGAAAATATTCTGTCAAATACCCCAAGGGGCTGGGGGACTAGACTGCGATGGACATAGAATTCAGTTTCTGTCCTCTACCCCCAAGAATGCTGAGAAAACATAAATGGAGTTGATTTTTCCATGAGATAGTTAAGGCTTGTTCATTTAGTTTAGTTTAGTTTAGTTTAGTTTTGTTTTGTTTTGTTTAACACCTTTATGCCATGAATTCATAGGGAATGGATCCCAGCAACTCAGGTCCTTTCTGTTGGTTCTTATAAAAGTGAGTATCTCTCAGTGGAACAGGTTGGTACTTCATTGAATCCAGGTACCTTTCTCTTTGGCTTCCTTCTTTTTCTGATCATTTTCCTGAGCATGCTTCAGGAAGCTATCTCAGCACGTGGAGTGCTTAATATGCTCCATACATACATTAATTGTCTTGGCAAGAATCATGCCCTCAACACGTTTGTTTATGACGATGCCAACAGCAAGCTGGGTGACATGGCTCTTTCATTTTGCCATGGTAACATTTGTGGGATGAGTGTCCGTTCCCTGGATGTTGACAATATCACCTTCCTTGTAAATTCCCACATATATGACCCAAGAAACAACTCCATGCTTCCTTAAAAGCCTTAAGAACATATAATTGGTGCCTACCCTCTTTCCCTTTGTGCTGGTCATTGTGGCAAATTACTGGAAAATGGTGGCTCTGGCCAAAAAAAAAAAAAAAAAGGCAGAAAGGTCTCTACTTAGCTCATATGGTGAAAAAAAATCACATAATAAAAACTTTGCTTGAAAAGTCCTTAAATCAGCCATCAGGTAGAACAGCTATGCCAGTACTTACAAGCTTCTCTAAAGATATACCCATAAATCGGCCTCACCAGTTGAAGTATCTTTAACCACCAGGATCACACTCACTGCAGCACAGTGCTCACCTTATAACAGGCACCTGGCAAAGGAGACCACAGGCTCCAAGAGCAGACTCACTGCTCCAGCCTCACTTCCTGCAGGGCAGAATCATCACCCACACCAGCTAGCTGTTGTATTTTCAGTCCCAGCCCTCTACTCTGGCAGATCCTATCTGCCTTTTTGCAGAGAGGCAAGCCTATTTCCAAAAAATCCCTTTGTAAAAAATTGACGTTATGGAAACAGAGTGTACAAACAAAATACATCCATCTTAAGTACACAGTTTGATGAGTTTGACAAATGTATACACTTATGTGACCACTGCCACATTAAAAGAATCAAACATCGCCATCACTCCAGAAAGTTCTATTGTGCCCTTTGTAGTAAATCCCCACCCCTGACAGTCGGCAACTATTGATACACTTCTCCTTTCTACAATTTTCTAGAATTTCATATAAATGGAATAATACAGTATGTACTCTTCTTGAAAATGACCCATTTAAACAAGTGTTTAACTCTTTCATAGAAATATAATAATTGGGGTGCCTGGTTAAGCATCCAACTTTGGCTCAGGTCATGATCTCACACATCAAGTGAGCTCGAGCCCACATCGGGTGAGCTCAGGCCCTGCTCCAGGCTCTGCATTCTCTCTTCCTCTCTCTCACCCTCTCCCTCTCTCTCTGCACTTTGTGAGATTCTCTCTCTCCCTCTCTCTCTCTACCCCTTGCTCACTCACACTCTCTCGCTCTCAAAAATAATTTAATTTAAAAATAAAAGAAATACAATAATTGCTATAGGTGGTGAAGCCTTTGAATGTAACTTAAAAGGAAAAGGAACAAAGTCTGGCAATAAAGGAGGGAAGCTGCTCTATAAATATGGGGCAAATTGCTGAATCCTTTAAGATAGGGGAATCAACTAATAATTAAGCTCAGGGGACCTCAATAAGACCAACTTCAGAGGAAGGATGGTTTGGGATGGACCTCTGCGGAAGACGAAAGCAGATGAAAACCATTTAGAAGGATGTGGAGGAAGGAAAGAGGTAAAGTAGAAAATGCATGGAAATCAGTGTCAGACCTTATTTTCAGTCCTGATTTTGTCACTAAGAAGCCACATGACTTTAGGCAATTTAAGTGCCCACTCTAATCCTGGTGTCCTTGTCTGCATAATAAAGGCATCAGACTACAGACATGATTTCTGAGTAGCTACCTTATTAGATGTAAGTTTCATGAAGGCAGGGACTTTGTCTTTTACTGCGGTGACCCTAGCACCTAGAAAAATACTAGAACTTGATAAATATTTATTGAATGAATGAATAATTTCAGGTCTCTTCTAGCTCTTACATCCTACCACTTTGGGCAGGATCACCTGATCCGGTGTTGGTTCCTCAGGCCCCGCCAGCCCCTCATAGCAATTAGGCCCCAGTCTTGGCCCAAACTACCTCTTTGCCACACAACCCATTAATCCTGCCCACCCATTAAAAGCCATTGTGACAAACACTTCCCATTTACTCAAAGGGAAAATGGCCTCCAGCCTCCCAGGAGAGCCAACGGTAGAGGACAAAATGAGGAAAGATCTGACCCTATAATTTGTAGCAGTAAAATTCATTACATGCGCGTCTTCTTTTTTTTAATTTTTTTTTTACATTTATTTATTTTTGAGAGACAGAGACAGAGCACAAGTGGGGAAGGGGCATAGAGAGAGGGAGACACAGAATCCAAGCAGGCTCCAGTCTCTGAGCTGTCAGCACAGAGCCTGACACGGGGCTTGAACCCACAAACCACGAGATCATGACCTGATCCAAAGTTGGGCGCTTAACCAACTAAGCCACCCAGGCGCCCCTACATGTGGGTCTTCTAATGGAGTACACTTACACTTAGTGGACACATGAGGCTGAAAGGTCAGGTGTGAGAACTTCCAGAGTTAAAATGACTGTAAACATAGTTTTCTTTGGCTTAACAGTTTTCATTCTAAAAGTTCTGTGGCCTCTGTCACATAGCAAATTGCCTTATCCCAAAGGTTGTAAACTCAAGTGCCTTCAGGGACTGGATGAGTAATGGCTGAAGGGTGCTGGGACTGTGCAAACAAAGAATGTGAGAAGTAAGTGTGGTAACCTGGACAGGGTGTCTCAAACTTAAAAAAAAAATTCCAATTCAATTTTTTATCTGTTGTGCTATCAAAAATATTGCTTCCAGGGGGCACTTGTGTGGTTCAGTTGGTTAAGGATTGGATTCTTGACATTGCTTAGGTCATGATCTCACAGTTTGTGGGTTCATTCCCCATGTTGAGCTCCACGCTAACAGTGCAGAGCCTGCTCGGGATTCTGTCTCTCCTTTCTCTCTGCCCCTCCCTGGCTCTCTCTCTATCTCTCTCTCTAATTTTTTTAAGTTTATTTATTTATTTTGAGAGAGACAGAGACAGCACCAGCGGGAGAGACAGAGAGAGTGGGAGAGAGAAGATCCCAAACAGGCTCTGTGCTGGCATCATAGAGCCAGACGTGGGGCTCAAACCCACAAAACTGTGAGAGCATGAGCCAAAACCAAGAGTTGGATGCTCAACCAACTGAGCCACCCCATCAAAATAAATAAATAAACATTTTTTAAAAAAGACTTAAGAAATATCGTTTCCACAATTAGGCCTCTGAGTTACCGATTTGCAATCCAGGTGTTACTTCATGATTATACTCATGATGGAGTCAAATGAACACTTCTTGAAGTACTAAACTGTAGTGATAGACTGGGATATTATTGGGCTGAAAAATACGATGGACTGAGTCCCTTTTATCACCTCTTCTCTCCATCTTGCTTCCCAGTAAAGTGCCTGTTCCGATGCAGACTGTTTATTCATTTCCACACTTTCAGCCTTGCTGTCTTGAAGCAAACCTGGCTTCAGTGGTTTCAAACCCCTCCAGCTCTCATCAGCCATGTCTCTCTCACACCCTCCCTCCCTCCTCAGCAGGGCAGAAGATGGGCCATTTTCTTCCCCATTCCTTCATCCCCTCCATGATTCTTGACCCCAGCATCCCATCTCTCTCTTTTGTAACATTCCAAGTTCATGCTTCTCTTTCTACTAGAAAAACTACCCAGTAGACATTCACATAGATATTAATGACTCAATATATTACTCCTCTAAGAATGTTTAGTTTGAAATGGGGCAGGGGGCATACCAAATGCAAATATGCCCAGACAATTAAAAAAAAAAACTAATATTTAGCCAATTGACCTTCCAGGTGACCCTCAGATCACACTACCACTTTCACCTCATCAGTGGAATAAAGACCATGAAGGGTCAAGTAAATCTTCTGTGAGGAAGTATGAAGAACAAGCTGAATTGGCAGAAGGTTTAGCAGCTATTTGCTTAGGTTTCCGTTCCCGTTTTGGTTCTTACTAGAAGATCTGGGGCAAATTACTTAACCTATCTATGCCTCAGTTTCCCCACCTCTAAGATGGAGATAATAACAGTACCTACCTCATAGGTTGCTGTGAGAGTTAAAAATGTTAATACATCCAAAGTTCAACAAAGCTTGGTACATATTAAGAATTCAATGGGGTGCCTGGGTGGCTCAGTCGATTAAGCATCTGACTTCAGCTCAGGTCATGATCTTGTGGTTTGTGAGTTTGAGCCCCGCATCAGGATCTGTGCTGACAGTTCAGAGCCTAGAGCCTGCTTCAGATTCTGTGTCTCCTTCTCTCTCTGCTCCTCCTCTGCTCACACTCTCTCAAGAATAAATAAATAAATAAATAAATAAATAAATAAATAATTCAATGACCATTCGCTATTATTGTCTGCAAATTGGGAGCAGTGCATACTTTATAGATTTGGAGAATTAGAGGGGTACCTGCATTAAGGCAGCTAACACTGTACTTAGCACACAGTTAATGCTCCATAAATTCCTGTGGCCGTTACAAGTTGTGATAGGCTGAATTATGGCCATCAAAAACATCCAGGGCCTCATCTCTGAAACCTGTGAATGTTACTTTAAATGACAAAAGAAACTTTGTAGGATCTTGAAATGGGGAGATTATTCTGGATTATCCAGGTGGGTCTTCAGTGTAATCACAAGTGTCCTGTAAGAACCCAATTCAAAAATGAGGAAAGGACTTGAATAGATATTTTCCCAAAGAAGATATTTAAATGGACCATAAGCACCTTGCTCAATAACATTGATCATTAGGGAAATGTAAATCAAAACTCCTGCAGTGAGATACCACCTCACTCACATCCATCAAAACAACAGAAAGAAACAAGTGTTGGTGAGGATGTGGTAAAATTGAATATCTTGTACACTGTTGGTGAGAATGGAAAATGGTATAGCTGTTATGGAAAACAGTATGATTGTTCTTTGTAAAAATAAGAATAGAGGGGCGCCTGGGTGGCTCAGGTGGTTAAGCATCCAACCCTTGCTTTCAGCTCAGGTGATGACCTCAGGATCATGGGATTGAGCACAGAGTTGATGCGGGGCGCCCCATGTCAAGCTCTGTGCTCACCATGGAGCCTGCTTACGATTCTCTCCCTCTCCCTCTGCCCATCTCCCGCTTGCATGTGCACTCTCTCTCTCAAAAATGACTTTAATTAATTAAATAATAATAGAATCACCATATGATCCACCAATGCCACTTCTAGGTATATACTCAAAAGAACTGAAAGCAGAGTCTCAAAGAGATACCTGCCCACCCATGTTCATAGCAGCGTCATTCACAGTAACTAAAACATGGAAGCAGCCCAAGGGTCCATTGATAGATGAATGGATAAGCCAAATGGGGTTTACCTATACAATGGAATATTATTCAGCCCTTAAAGGAAGGAAATTTTGACACATACTACAACACGGATGAACCTCAAGGACATTGGTGCTGAGTGAAATAAGCCAGTCACAGAACGATAAATACCACACGATTCTACTTCCACGAGATACTTGGAGTAGTCAAATTCATACAGACAGAAAGTAGAATGGTGGTTGCCAGGGGCTGGGAAAAGCAGGAAATGGAGAGTTAATGTTTAATGGGTATGGAGTTCCAGTTTTACAAGATGAAAAGAGATTAGAGATGGATGGTGGTGAGGGTTGCACAGCATTATAAATGTATTTAATACCACTGAACTGTACACTTAAAAATGGTTAAGGTGGCAAATTATATTATGTGTATTTTACCACAATAAAAAAAAAAAAAAGAGGGGAAAGGAGGCAGAGGGAGATTTGACCACAGGAGCAAAAGCAAAGGCAGGCAGATGGAGAGAGAGAGAGAGAAGATGCTGTGCTGCTGGCTTTGAGGATGGAGGAAGGGGCTGCAAGCCAAGAGATGCCTACCAGCACCACAGCTGCAAGCGACAAGGACTGGGCTACCCCCTGGGCCTCCAGAAGGCACCAGACCTCCTGGAATTTTGGTCTCAGCCCCATATGACTCAGTTCAGACTTCCGGTTCCAGAAATCTAAAATAATACATTTCTGCTGTTTAAAGCCACTAAATTTGTAGTTGGTTAAGTAGCTATAGGAAATTAATACAGAGTGCTTATTTTATCCAGAGTCTTTTTAATAGCCTAGCGGGATCTTCAGGGAAGTCAGAGGGATATGAATCCATAGAGATAAGCAGAAATATTAGCACTCTTTGAGGGAAACTCATTCTCATCCCTCTCTTGACCACTGGGGGTATCCCGTTAAACTTTCTTTTGCCCTGGGTTTGGAAGAAGGGAAAGGAGCTGATAATCTATTTGTAGCAGTATGAGAGCCAAGAGCCCAAATTGTCATTTTTACAGTTAAAAAAAAAAAAACAATAGAGTTTGTTACTTCTTTTTTAAATGCATCAGCAGGGCCAGTGGAGAAGGTCTGGAAAATGACAGCTAAGATTAGCTTCCAACCTCCCCACTGAGACCTTGAGTGGCTGTCAGCTCTGCAGGGAACAGCAGCAAACCCTCACGCAAATGGCCTATAAAAAAGGCCTTGTCAGAGGCACCTTGACCTGCCAGGGTTTCTCTGGTACTCGGATTCCCAGTGGCCCTCCCAGGGTTACGCTCCCTCGCATGATGTATTTCCCCTGCCTTTTTTAGAGCTGCATTATGCTTGCTCCAGGAAACAGCCTCTTCCTTCTCATAAACACAGCCTTGGGTTCCTGACCAAGCACCCTGCCACTCCACAGCTCCTTGTCCATCCATCACACTTTGCTGTCACCCTGGCTGCGATTGTGGAGAACTGGTCTAATTCCAGAGGTGAACCCAGGGTGGGGAGAAGGAAGGGGAAAGCCCTGGGAGCAGCTAAGGGTCACACACACCCCAGTTCCAGCCCGCTGATGACTTCCCTGGAAGCTGACTAGCCGGCACAGTGAGCAAGCCTTTCCGATGACCCAGTGGGTATGATGGAAAATTCTTGATAAGGTCACCACCAGAGCTAGGCTTGGCGTCTCTACTCCCCCAGCTGTGTGTGCAGTGCCCAAGCATAGGACAGAATAGAAACCTTGTGGAGAGACTGGGGAGACGTAGTGAAAACCCCTGGCTCCTTATAAGCATGCTGGAAATGGCTATGGGTGGGGTTTGAAAGGTCAACATGCACCCCCCCCCCAAGTATATGCTCCATTGGCTCTGGCGGTGCATGTGGAATTCCCACCAAGGGCTTAAAAAGAGCTTACATTTATTGAGTGCTTACTATCTGCCAGACTGTATTCTTAGTGCCTTATTTAATTTCACCACCATCCTGTCAAGTGGGTACCATTATTGCCTCATTTTACAGAGGAAATTAGGGATCATAAGTGTTAAGTAAGTTGCCAAAGGTGAGAGACCTGGTAAGTCATGGAACTGAGATTCAAAGCTGGTATAGCTCAGTATCCACACTTTCCAACATTATGCCATCTTGCTTTTCAGAGGCAGTTAAACATTGAAGTCAGGACTTCTCCCTACCATGGTTTCACCCCTGGAGTTGGACTAGTTCTCTGCAATCATAGCCAAGGGCATTGAGGGCACCTTCTAGAGTGCTGAAAATATTCTATATCAGGATGTAGTGGCTACCCAGGCACATCCTTCATAAAAATTCATTAAGCTGTACCCTTAAGATTTATGCACTGTCCTATGTGAATGTTATACCTTATTTAAACACACACACATTCTCTTTCTCTCCTCTCTCTCTTATCTCTACTCTTCTCTCCCTCTCCTCTCCCTCTCCCTATCTCCCTCTCTCATTCGCTCCCTCTCATTATTACCAAGGCTATGGTAGTATAAATATTTTGAAGCATACAGGCTATGTAGGACATAGTGGAGTGGGGGGCAAAGAACTTTGTTTTATAACCTCTTGCCAGTACTTTTATTTAGGAGGAAGGTAGTTTAAATGAACAACAATAGCAGGTTTGAATGTAATATGCACTTGCAAGAGAACAGAAGCTGGGACTTGGAGCTGGAGGGAGACAGAAAGGAGTGTCCTATTCCTTTGTCCTGGTTTGAGCCAGTGACCCCTTATGTGCCCAGAGGAGAATAAGGTGATGGAGTGATACATGTTTATTTTATGCATACTTCATTCCATTCACAACCGTTTAACCTGATGCTTCCTTTCCCTAAACTACTTAATTCAGTAACACGCACTCAACTCTCAACATATCCTATGATCTTTTCTCGGTTCTCATCCTCCTACACCATCCTATAACCTTTGATCTGTTCAGAAGTCCTGCCTTCTTTGATGGGATTCTTCATCAGACTTCGGTGACGTTACACCATCCCTCTATCATTCTCTTCTCTGATGCTTTTACTCTGTCTCCTTCATTTGTTGTTGGTTTTCTCTTTTCTTTTCCTGATGACCCTAGATCTGACCTCATCTTTGGCACTCTCCACTTCTCACTCTCCACTGTCTCCATCCATATCCTGCCATGGCCTCTACCTACCGTTGCGTCTACTTCAGTGAGTCCTAACTCTACAGCCTAATAGTTTCCTTTTCTGACCTGCATCCCTGAATTTCCAAATGACCACTCGACACCTTTATCTACATGTTTTCCAAAGGTAATAAATATGTCAAAGTCAACGGTACTGTCATCCTTTCTCCAAAATCAGCTCCAAGCACAAATTCTTCCTTTCATCCAAGCTTAAGCCTTGGCATCTTCTCTAATGCCCCTTCCTCTTTCCCAGCATCCAGTACATGCCCAAATCCATTTAGCTATCCCTTTGCAAAATCTCCCCAAACTGCTTCCTCCCCCAAGAACCTCATGCATTTGTCTCCCACTCCAGATGGAGCAGGGAAAGACTGGTCTTTGGAAAGGTGGTTCTTTCCCAGAATATCTTCCTCCAGAGCCCAGAATCCCACACCACCAACTCATCACTCTGTGTAAAGCCATCACTCCTTCTTGGGGTCTTTTTTTAAGATACAAAACTCCTGGGGGGGAAGAACATTTGGTTTTGAGGTAAGAAGATGAGTGAGAATTCCTGTGCATTAGTGTGTAGCCTCTAGAAGGTTCTTAACTTCATGGAACCTTGCTTTTGTGGTCTGAGAAATAAAGATATTAAGGGCTTCCTTAGGTACCTTGCAATGAATGTTGTCTTAAGAAAAAACTTTAGGGCACCTGGGTGGCTCAGTCGGTTAAGCCTCTGACTTTGGCTCAGGTCATGATCTCACGTTCGTGGGTTCAAGCCCCACATTGGGCCCGGTGCTGACGGCTCAGAGCCTGGAGCTTACTTTGGATTCTGTGTCTCCCTCTCTCTCTGCCTCTCCCCCTCTCATGTTCTGTCTCTCTCTGTCTCAAAAATAAATAAAACATTTAAAAGGAAAAAAAAACCAGTGTTGCTTTAAAAAAAAGAAAAAACTTTAAAAACTTACATGCTCTTCAATATTTATTATTATTTTTAAGTTCCCAGTCACTTTGTGTGAATGGCTTTGTTGTGTGAATGGTTTGTTTTCTTGTCCTAGAAAAAAGACAAAGGTGCTGGGTATCTCAGGACAATGAGCTTGCTTGGGTCTACCATTTTGCTTCAGGAAGCCCTATAATTCTGTCATGTAGATAGATAGATAATGTAACATCACATATTTACACATATAACATCACATAATTATTTCTATATATGTGTGTGTATATGTATGTATATATGTATATGTGTGTATATATATACACATAAATATATAAAACCACCTGGAATAATAACAGATTAATAGAGAACTGCGGAAGAGTGGTTTTACTAAAATCTATTAAATGAAGGTCGCCTGGGTGGCTCAGTCAGTTGAGCAGTCAACTCTTGATTTAGGCTCAGGTCTTGATCTCACAGTTTGTGGGATCAAGCCCCATTTGGGGCTCTGCACTGACAGCACATATGCTGCTTGAGTTTCTCTCTCCTCGTCTCTCTCAAAAGTGCTCTTCCCCCAATCGTATGTGTGTGCTTTCTCTCTCTCAAAAATAAATAAACAGTTTTAAAAAATAATTGGGGCACCTAGCTGGCTCAGACAGTAGAGCATGTGACTCTGGATCTCAGGATCACTAGTTCGAGCCCCATGCTGGGCATAGCATTTACTTAAAAAAAATAATGAAAGAAGGAAAGCAAGCAAGCAAGCAAGCAAGCAAGAAAGCCTATTAGAGGAACAAATATTTCAGAGATTGAGACCAACTTGTATTGGGGAAGCTGTGAAAAAAGGGCACTTTCTCTTTTTTTAAGAGCTTTATTGAAGTATTATTGATATACAAAAAACTGCACAAATTTAATGCATACAACTTGATAAGTTTGGACATATGCATACACCCATTAAATCATCACCACAAAGAACTAGACATATCCATTACTTCTAAAAGTTTGCTTGTGTCTGCACGTGCACGTGTATGTGTGTTTGTATTGTCTGTCAATAATACTTAATATGAGATCTACACTCTTAACAAATTTTTAAGTGCACAATACAATATTGTTAACTATTAGTGCTATGCTGTACAGAAGATCTCTAGAACTTTTTCATCTTGCTTAAATTAAGCTTTATACAAGTTGAACAAAAACTCCCCATTTCCCCTTCCCCAGCCCTGGTAACCACTATTCTATTCTCTGCTTCTATGAGTTTGACTGTTTCAGACACTTCATAGAAGTAGAATCATGCAGTATTTGTCCTTCTATGACTGGCTTATTTCACTTAACATAATGTTCTCCAGGTTTAACTATATGGTCGCAAATAGCAGGATTTTCATTTTTTAAAGGTTGAATAACATTCCATTGTATGTAATTACCATATTATCTTTATCCATTTGTAACTGCTGATAGACATTTGGGATGTTTTCATATTTGGGTTATTGTGAATAATGCTAAACAGGCATTTTCATATATTTAGTTAGAGTTAAATTATTATAACCTTTTTAGTGTATAATTTGGCAATTAAAATTCTAAATGTTTATATCTTATTAAAAAAATAAAAAATAGAAATTTAAAAGAAGAGTGAGGAAAAGACCAGGAAATAAAACCTTCAAAAGAAAAAGTGGAGATGATATACTCCTCCTCAATGATGAGTTGGCAGAATGCACTATGGTTTATTCACACAATGGAATACTATGTTAAACAGTAGCAACAAAAAGTGCTATTTGGTAAGGATACAGGTGCAGAAAACTGTGTACATAATGCTACCATCTGTGCAACAGGAAAAAAGGAAGAAAAAAGAATGTGTATGTGCACAAAATGTTTCTGAAAGATACATTTTATTTTACTTAAAAAAAATTTTAATGTTTATTTTTGAAGGAGAGAGACAGAGAGACAGAGAGTGAGCAGGGGAGGATCAGAGAGAGAGGGAGACACAGAATCCAAAGCAGGCTCCAGGCTCTGAGCTGTCAGCACAGAGCCTGATGTGGGACGAACTCAGAAGCTGTGAGATCATGACCTGAGCCAAAGTCAGATGGTCAACTGACTGAGCCACCCAGGCGCCCCTGAGAGATACATTTTAAAAACATGTAACATTGGTTGTCTCTAGACAAGGACACTAGGAGCTGGGGCACCTGCAAAATAGGAAACTCACACATCTTGAAATTTGAAAAACATGAATTTAATACCCATTCATAATATAATGAAACAGAGAGAGAGAGAGAGAGAGAGAGAGAGAGAATGTGGTGCCAAGTCAGTACATTAGCAGGTGAGGGAAATTATTAAAGAAAGAACAACCAGAATAACATCAAAAATAATTTTAGAAGCCTCTGATTCCTATTTTTACTATGATTCTACCAGTTGAGGCTACTGGGAATAACAATACCCTGTACTGTATTACTGCATGGCATGGGTTTTAATGATGGGTTTGGAAATTGGGATTCTAGGTTTGAATCGCCCCTGGTGAGGCAACAGGGAGTGAGGTGTTCCTCCACCATTTTTTCTTGTAATCACACTATCATCTGTTCCTCCAGGACCAAGCCCTTCCCAAATGTTCAGAACTTTACCACAGGGGCAAAAACCTAATGAGGCAACTTGTGTACAGCTTGCTTTGATGCTCTGATCACCTCTGAAATCCCTCAAGATCCAGACTTCTGGGAGTTCTCTCTTCCCCTGGGAGATGTGTGCTCAAGGATCCTAACTAGCCATGCATTAATTAGGTCAAGCAAACATGACTCAGAGAATGCTTTCTGGAGCAAATACTGGGTGACTTGCTGGGCACATGTCAGGCTTGAGTTAGTTCTAAAGTGACTTCCAATTTTGACATTCTGCTGTTATGGGAATCCAGAAGTCTCTTCATTACACCCAACTGATTAAAGAGTTAGCTGAACATCTAGGATGTAGACAACTTTAATCTTAATTGACTTTTTTTTGCATCCTCCTTTCATGCTTGATTCCTTTCTGAAATGAAAATTATATGCTAAGATCCAGAATTTAACCTCACACCATAGTACTACGTTTGTTTGTGCTTTAGTTTTTTGTTTTTTACCTCCTAGTTGGAAGAGTAGAGATAGATAACAGAATCAAGAAAACTGAATCCCAACCTAGCAGTTTATACACAGAATCCCTTAAGATCTCAGAATGGGCGGCATCAGGCAGGAGACTGGAAGATTCTTCCCTGAGAATTTGACCAGCCCAAGAGGAAATACCTCAAGATTTTGGCACAGAGCCTCTGTAACAGATAGCTCACCCAGATCACCACGATGGTGAAGCTGCACTCCTGCTGTCAAAGCTCCGATCAGCGTTTTAGGTGCCTAATCTTAATCACCACCATTTAAGCATGACCAAGCATCTGAAGACAGCCATTGTTGTGAAATGCAAAGACCAAAACACAAACCAAAGAGCCAAACAAACAAACCCTAAGCAGAAAAAAGAATGTAACTTGGTAGAAGCAGCATTTATGCAGACAGAAGAAAACACAACAAAACAAGATTATCAACATTACCTTCAGAGAAATAAGAAAATATATTGCAATCATGAAACAAGAACAGATGTATGTTTCAACAAAGAATATTCAGAACACAAAATTAAAAGGAACTCTTGAGAATTAAAAACACAAATAAAAGCTACGATGAAAAGCCAAGCTATTTCAAGAAAATTCACAGAAATGTAAACTGATGCAGCCACTCTGGAAAACAGTGTGGAGTTCCTCAAAAAAATAAAAATAGAATTACCCTACGACTCAGCAATAGCACTACTAAGAATTTATCCAAAGGATAGAAGAGTGCTGATTCATAGGGGCACATGCACCCCAATGTTTACACCAGCGCTATCAACAATAGCTAAATCATGGAAAGAGTCCAAATGTCCATCAACTAATGAATGGATAAAGAAGATGTGATATATATATAATGGAATACTACTCGGCGATGAAAAAGAATTTTCATCATTTATGGATGAATTTCATCATATATTTTCATTCATATATGGGATTTGAGAAACTTAACAGAGGACCATGGGGGAAGGGAAGGGGAAAAAAATAGTTACAAACAGAGAGGGAGGCAAACCATAAGAGACTCTTAAGTACAGAGAACAAACTGAGGATTGATGGGGGTGGGGGCAGGGAAAATGGGTGATGGGGATTGAGGAGGGCATTTGTTGGGATGAGCACTGGGTATTGTATGTAAGTGATGAATCACGGGAATCTACTCCCAAAGCCAAGACCACACTGTATGTTAGCTAACTTGACAATAAATTATATATATATATATACATATATATAAAGAAAAGTCCCAGAAAGTTGAGCAAAAAGTCAAAGAGATTAAAAAGAGGAGTGAAAAGAAAAATAAAATAGAGGATCAATCCAAAAAACCCAATATTCAAATAATATAAGAGAGGGCAAAAAATGGAAGATAATAATCATAATATAATCCAAGAAAATTTCCAAAACCAAAGGACATGAATCAATATACTTAAAGGGTCTACCAACTGCTTAGCACAATGGATGAAGACAGACCCACATTATGGACATTATTGTGGAATTTCACAACATTGGGTGAAAAGAAAAGTTTCTACAAGGTTCCAGAGGGAAAATACAGGTGATTAAGAGGAAAACTTCTCAACACTAACAAGGAAATTAGAAGACAATGAAGCATTGTTTTCCAAATTCTGCATAAAAATTATTTTCCATAAAGAATTCTAGTTTCAGATAAGCAATGAATCAAATACAAAAGTAAAATTCATTTTAAGATGTTCAAGGTCTTGGGCACTTGGGTGGCTCAATCGGTTAAGCCTCTGACTTCAGCTCAGGTCATGATCTCACATTCGAGCCCCGCATTGGGTTCTGTGCTCAGAGCCTGGAGCCTGCTTCCGATTCTGTGTCTCCCTCTCTCTCTGCCCCTCCCTGCTGATGCTCTGTCTCTCTCTGTCTCGAAAATAAATAAAACATTAAAAAAAAAAGATATTCAAGGTCTTAAATTGTTGACTCCTTCCTTGTACCCTTCTTCCTAAAAGCTCTTGGAAATAGGGCTTCTACAAAAAGTAGTAACCATGAAGAGAACATGGGATAAAGGAAACCAGTAAGTCAACCTAGAACAGGGGTGAATGGAATCCCTAAGAGGTTCCCAATTGTTGGAGATCCCAAGAGAACAATTTTCCCCCATTGAAGAGGGAAGCCTAGTTCAGGCTGAGCAATGAGATCCAAGGACCAGACATTCTTAGCACAGGCATCACCAGGATTTCCTCTCCCATTAAAACATCTTTTTAACCTGAGGACAGAGTACCCAGGTAAGCCTGGTCCAGATTCTGCACTGGCCATGTGTGGATCGAATCCTAGTTCTCTCTTCCATGCTAGCCAAATGGGCCAACTGAAGACATTCGTTTCACCCCATGGAAGTCTTCTGGGATCCAGAACATTAGAAAGAAACCATTGGTGCTTAGAAACAAAACATACAGAACATGTTTATCTACTTGACATCCTCTCTATCCCATACTACAGCCCCTAGATTCCCTGGTTCCAGAGCCTTTAGACTTCAGGACTCCTTTGTGGTCTTCTTCCAGGTGGTTCAGGTAAACCCTTAAGAGAGCTATAGGAAGGGGCGCATGGGTGGGTGGTTCAACCGATTAAGCATCCGACTTCAGCTCAGGAGATGACCTCATGGTTCATGAGTTCGAGCCCTGAATTGAGTCCTGCACTGTGTGTGCATGCTCGATCTCTCTCTCTCTCTCTCTCTCTCTCTCTCTCTCTCTCTCTCCCCTCTCTCTCTCCCCTCTCTCTCTCAAAAATAAGAAAGCCATAGGAGGACTATGACCCAGAGACTGTTCACCTTCCCTCCTGGAAACCTTCATAATAGTGGCAACATTGTCCTTTTCTCACACAGCTAGATTTGTTTGATTTGACACTCAGGTTTTTTTTCCCCAAATTAAGCAATATTGTGTTTAGGGATACACACATAGGCTGAATAACTCTAAGGAAATAGTTAATACTATCCAGAGGGAAAGGAAGGCATATATTTGGGGAAGAGCACACAGGAGACTTTGTAACACCATCTCTTTTTTTTAACGTAGGTGGTGAGCTCATAAATTTTTTATATTATTGTTATTAAAAAACATGTGTTTTCCACACTCCTTTCTGGGTACTTAGTACACATACACACACTAATAACTATATAGAACTGGGAACCCATAATTCCAACACCTAGATTCAACAAATTTTAACATTTTAAGTATTTCCCGTTATCTTTTTTTTCTGTGCATTTTACATCATTGAGATCATACTGTGCATATATTTTTGATACATGCCTTTTTTAAGAGGCTGCATAACCCAAGCATCTTATGTTATTCAGTTCTTTGTGTATTTATCACTTTAGGAGCTATTTTAATAGTATATTGAAACTCTTCCCTGTTTCAAAAACCATAGCTCTTGGGAATGACATGCTCTGAATCTTCGTGCTGGTGAAAGCTTGTACCCTGAAAACTCGGGGAGGATAATCCAGACTGTCTTCCCACCACCAAATCACCTCATCGAAGCCCACCTTCTTCAAGGCCCCGCTCAAATCTCTCCACCCTCCAGGGAAAGCTCCTTCTTTAACCCTCCAGGCTACTTGTTATCTGTTCTACCTCTTTCTGTAGCTATCTGTGTTCATTACTTCTAGCTCTTCAAACACTATAAATTCTTGGGACAAAGGCTTGCCTCCAGAGGGCCTGGAAAATACTAAGGACTCAATAAATAATAAGTGAATAAATTTGAAAGACTGCTTTTTATTCTTTGCTTGAAAGACTACTTTTTTATTCTTTGCTTTAATATCCTGCATTACCAAAAGTGTTCGTCTATATAATTAAGTCACTTATGGGCTTTTCACCCAAATTGAAGGTTCTCAAATGGAAACACATTCTGTTTACCCATAATTGCCACATTCAGAAATTGTGAACATGACCACCCCCGCTGCCTCTAATATTAAATTTGATATTTGCTTTGAGGGCTGGATTAAGGAATGTTCAAGCTCTAAAGGCAACAATTCATGTTTACTGCCAGCCTGGTATGTGCCAGGCACACCAGCCTAAGCGGTTTGTATACAATTTTGTGATTTAATTCTCACTGAAACGCCATGAGATAAAAGCTCTTTAGTTTCCTCATTTTACACCTGAAGAAACTGAGTCACTTGTACAGGGTCCATTAGGTTGTACATGGAGAAATTAGGACTCCAACCCAGACCTACTTGACCTCTAACGCAGACCTCACACTCCTCACTTCTAGGCAAAGCTGTCTCCTCAGAAATAAAAGTATAAGATCTATATCTTGCTCTCCAACTCTCAATTCCATATTGCAAAGTGAGTTCTTCATCAAATGGCTGACACTTGTGAATATACATTTATATTGATTGATAAAAAGAAAGGTAGATAATGTTTAAAAGAGAAATAAGAAGGAAATCCATAATCATACAACCTAATAAATACTATCATTTTGGAGTACTCTTCTCCAGGCTTTTTTCCATATATGTACCTCTAAAAAGGGGAGGGGGAATCCTCAGTTGCATATGGGCTTTTAAGCAGAGGAGTCTGTTTAGTGGTAAAGACAAGAGTGGCACTAACGACAAACATCAACTCTCCGGCAGCTTTGCCTGGGGTTCATCTTGCATCAGATGGAAACCTGGAAATATGACACAAATAAAGCGTAATTAACAAGGAGTTGATTTCCTGCACACTCAAAGGTAGCTGGCATGTAGCACTGTACTCCTGAAGGAGAAGAGGGGGCCAAAGCACTGGCTTGTGCTTTGAGTATCATATGTTGTATCTACAGCTCCTGAATGCGTAGCAAAAAGTAAAATATGATTTACTGGAAAATGTTGAACTTTAGCTGCATTCTTAATTCTTTAAGAAATTTGTTTTATTTGAGTAGAGTTGACACAAAATTTCTTATTAGTTTTAGGTGATTAGAATCACAACACAGTGATTCAACTTCTCTATATGTTATGCTAAGCTCACGACACGTTTCACCATACAATACTATTACAATATCATTGACTTTATTCCCTTTGCTGTGCCTTTTATTTCCATGATTTATTCATTCCATAATAAGAGGCCTGTATCTCCCACTCCCCTCACTCATTTTGCCCATCCCTCACTCCCCTTCTCTCTAGCAATCATTAGTTTGTTCTCTGTGTTTATAGATCTGATTCTGCTTTTTGTTTATTTGGGTTTTTTTTTATATTCCACATATGAGTGAAATCATATGGCATTTGTCTTTCTTAGTGTGCCTTATTTCACTTAGCATAATACCCTCTAGGTCCATCCATGTTCTCGCAAATGGAATGATCTTATCCTTTTTATATGGCTGCATAATATTCCTCTGTGTGTGTATGTGTGTGTGTGTGTGTGTGTGTGTGTGTGACATCTTTTTAAAAGCATTTGTCTACTGATGGATGCTTAGATTGCTTCTATATCTTGGCTATTGTAAATAAAGCTGTAGTAAACATAGGGGTGCATGTACCTGTGTGAATTAGTGCTTTTGTTTTCTTGGGGCAAATACCCAGTAATGGAATTTTTGGATTCTACAATATTTATATTTTTAATTTTTTGAGGAACCTCCATACTATTTTTCCACAGCAGCTGTATCAATTTACATTCTTGACCAAAAGTGCACAAGGGTTCTTTTTTCTTCACATCCTCACCAACACTTGTTATGTCTTATCTTTTTGATGCATTCGTAATTCTTAATTTTTCAGTTATTGAAAGTCCATTTTTCTGTAAAAGATGCCAGGCAAATGTTTCTTGCCCCCCCCTTTCTTCCCTTACCCCCTATCCCCCTCCACCTGCTCTCTCTCTCTCTCTCTCTGGTAGGCAGACTAACGGTCTCTAAAAATGCCCACACCCTAATCCTTGGAACCTGCGAATATGTTACCTTACGTGGCAAATTTGCACTGCGATTAAGGGTACATACATTGATATGGGAAGATTATCTTGGATTATCCAGGTGAACCCAACCTAATCACATGAATCCTTAATAGAAGTAAAATCTTCCCAAGTGTGGTCAGAGTGAGACTTGACTAAGGAAGAAGGGTCAGAGAGAGAACCAGTGAGGTGGCAGCTGAGGAGGATGTAATCTGTCATTGCTGGCTTTGAAGATGGAGGAATGGGGCTATTAGCCAATAAATGGGGGCAGCTTCTAGAATATGGAAAAGGTAAGGAAATAGATTCTCCCCTAGAGCCTCTAGAAGGGTTAACACTGATGTTAGCCTGGGGGAGACCCATGTCAAATTTCTAATCTACAGAATTGTAAAGTAATACATTTGTGTTGTTTTAAACCATTAAGTTTGTGGTAATTTGTTACAGAAACAATAGAAAACAAAATCAATTTTCCCTCCTCCCTCTCTCCCTCTTCTTTCTCCCTCTGTTAATTGTGTCCTAATTGACTAGTGTGTGTGACCATATTATGCTTGATTCTCCAGTCCTTTGTATATCCTTGAATTCCTCAAAGATCACCCTCCCCAGCACAGGCACTACAGCAACTTTCCTGCACTTCAACCTCCAGATTCTCGAGTCCACTCATCTCAAAAAGAAAATCAGTAAAGAGACAGCAACTCTAAGTGTCACTCTTTGCACTGGCTAAAGGGATTGATGACAGAAAACTTGTCTGTTTTATTTATTGCTGAATGCCCAACACCTAGAACAGCATTTGGTATACAGGAGTAACTCATACACATTCCTTGCTTGACTGCGTGATTGATGAATTTAATTTAGAAACTTGTATCTTTTTCCCAAGCCATGTGCTGGAACCATTTGCTACTTCTGAGTCCCTGAGTATCATCATGACCCCATCTTATTCCAGGGAGAGGGGTGAATGCAATAGGCAATAGGCGACTGGGGTGAAACTGAGGTTGAAATTGACCCAGAAATAGCTCTGGTTGGTCAATGAGGATGTTGGGAAAGTATAGGTGATGCTGTGCTTGGTGACAGATATACAAAGTTTCCTTAACCATTCATTCAACCAAAGTTAAGAGTCTACTATTTGCAGTACTCTGCTACATTCTGAGGACACAAAGATAAATAGGACAAGGTCACTGCCATCTCAATGCTGACAATCTAGGAATGGCTATTGACTGCTTCACAATATGATGGAGATACTCTTTTTTTAAAGATTTTATTTTTAAGTAATCTCTACACTCAACATGGAGTTCAAAATCAAGGGTCACACTCTCCACCAACTGAGCCAGCCAGATGTCCCTGATGGATACTCTTTCACACACACTGATCTCATTTAAATCTTAGAAGAATGATCCAGAGAAATAGGTATTATGAGCCTCATTTTATGGATGAGGAAACTCAGCCTGCAAAGTTAAATAACTTCTACAAATGGCAAGTAAGTGGTCCATGCCAGGCTTGGAATTCAGGTCCGTCTGGCTCCAAAAGCAGGTAATAAACTATTCACATTGTAGAGTGGCTTACAGTTTACAAAGCACCTTTATCATACATTATCTGACTCCTTCCAACAAGTTTATGAAATAGGCGTTGCTATACTCACTTTAGCAGAGAAAACTCATATTCCACTTACTTGCCCAACTCAGAAAGTTCCTAAGTGACAGAAACAGAACTGAACCCAAATCTTCTGACTCTAGACCCTGTTCCTTTTCCACTCTTCCCTGTTTTTATTAAACTCTAAATTCTGCACACAGATCCACCTGCTATCTATGAGAGTGTGATGTGAGACCCTGATGAAGACATGTGTGAGGATACAGAGTGAGGCAAACAGTACTGCTACAGTTGAAGCTCATGCCAAATGAAAATTGGTTAGGTAGAGTTGTGTTCACTCTTGCACTGTCTGTTATAAATGAACTTGCTTGTCTGGGGCCAGCAATGTCATAACTATCCTCAAGTGTCATGCTGGGTGTATCTTGCACATTTCTTACATTGAGAGCAAGCCCCACTTTCTTCAACACTTAAACATTACAATGGTGCTCATCAAACCTCATGGTCTAATGAGTCACCTTTTACAATAGAAAAGACAGGACCCTAACTAATCACTATACTGCAAGCTTTTCCTCCCTTCCAGTAAGACCTCTTTGGTCTCTGATGATTGCACAAACATCAAATCAGACCTGGGTCAAAAGAGGTTTGATGCTTATCAGGATTACTTAAGATTGGTGGTGATAAAAGCAGATGTCTGTAAAAATGTCTTAAGGATAGTGATCATCTCTTTACTCATTTATGTATCTTTTATAGTTACCTAGGACCAAGTCTGGTCTGTAGCATCTGTTGAGTGAGTGAATGAATGAAACCTCCAAATATGCCAATATGGTAAGACACTGTAAAGGAGCTCAGAACTCGGGAGCACTGAAAGCAAAAAGGAAGCCAGCGCAGAGAGCTGATGGAGAAGCTTATATAGGGTCACAGGGATGTGGCTTGCCGCTGGCCATGTGTTGTGCCCCGAACTCAACACCAGCAGGTGTGAGGACTAAGCTTGACTTTTCAGCATAGTGGACTAATAGACCTACTTCTGCCACTAGAAATGTGGCCTTTGGCAAGTTTCTATTTTGATGTGGAATGCAGGGGACCAGTTAATATCTGCATTTTTTCTGGAGCCTCTTCCAGCATGTTGGAACCCTTCACCAAAATGTCCCATTCCAGCTTCTTTCCCTGGTGTCCTCCCATGCCCCAGCTTACTGTGCCCACCAAGATGATGGGTACCACCTCAGTGTTGTCTCCATGGAAGAGCTTCCACCCAGAATCCCCACTTTGCCGCCCCACCCCTCAGTTCTCCAAAGGGATCTTCCTCTCACCATCCGAGCAGCCAACCAAAGTGGGGTTCCGATGCACCTCTTCTCATACTTTGCATGAAAACAGTCCTCTGACTATTAAGTTTAAAATGCACTTTTATGGGTCTACTCAGATCTCAGCCGGGGCCCCAGAATCTTCTAACACCCCTAGAAGATTCTGTTGCAGGTGATCCAAGACCGATTCTTGAGATGAAGTGGAATCTAAACTTTGACCCTAGACTGGTGGTTCTTACCCTGGCACCTTCTGCTCCCTGCTTTTTCTCATTGCTCTTTCTTCCCAAAAGCCAACTCACTAGCCAGGTGGAGGATCTCACAAGAATTACTGAATTCTCTGGGCTAAAAAAGGGAGCTGCCTCCTGGCATGGACTGTGTCCTGAAACTGACCTTGTGGCAAATGTTAAGAGAGTCTGGGTTCTACTGAAGCTTCCCTTGGCCTGGAGAATTTGTCTCTTTGTTTTCTCAATCAACCAGAGCCACCTCTCCTAGTTCAAAACCCTCTGTTTTGTCAGTATAAATATTGACTTGAGTGGGTAAGAAAATCACACTCTGGATGAGCAGAAACTTCCTAGAACAGGTTACAAGACAGTCATCAGAAAGAGAAACCCAGGCAGGAAGCAAGGACTGTCTACTCTCCTGTGTGCCAGCATCATCATCCTTACTTGATTTCCTATACAGACTGGCCCAAGAGTGAGTAAGGAGGGCATTCGTTTTTGGAAGGAGAAGCAAAAAGCAAGACCATACAAGCTGGCAAAATGACTGCCCTAGGTCACAGGGTGTTTGGGCAGTGCCCACCAGTTATAACTCTCCCGTGCTTTATAGACTCCTAAGTAGCTGGTGAAAGCACTATCCGGTTTACAAATGAGAAAGGAGCCTGAAACACAAGCATCCTGGCCCCTGGCACCATCCACACTGGCTGCTCTCTAGGAGCTCCTGGGGGGCTGAGGAGTTTACCCGTGTATCCACAGCCAGAAAGGAATCAGTATTCCTGGGCTTGTAACTTAAAGAAAATTAATGACTGTGTTAGACACATCCTGGGGACTCCCTAT
Source organism: Cryptoprocta ferox (assembly GCA_028646485.1). NCBI lineage: Eukaryota > Metazoa > Chordata > Mammalia > Carnivora > Eupleridae > Cryptoprocta > Cryptoprocta ferox. The sequence continues at coordinate 54,303,013 of CM053561.1, forward strand.
CCTTGAAGTTCTAAAGCCCAGGGAGGGATTTCTAGGTTGGGGGAATGCCCGACCTTCTGGCCTTAGCCACGACTGGGATTTCTTAGGAGGTTGGGGGGCCAATCAGTGGCCATAAATCTTGGAGAACCTTCACCGTTTTACAAGGGAGTTCGCGGGGGCTGCTCTTCTCCCTCTCACAGTCTATTTACAACGCCAAAACCTCCGTGTTAATGGACCTGGGATAATGGTGTTTACTTTTCCGCGATAAAGCGCTCAGCTCCTTGAGTGAGCGGCTGTAAAATGTCCTGGAGGTAGAGGTGAAGGGGGGCGCCGTGAAAGCGGGCACTGGAAGGGGCGAGGCACCGGCTTCTCTTCCAGGAGGGCCCTCACCCTCCACCCTCTAGGCCCGACTGAACAGCCCAGGCCTCGCGGGTGAGGACGGTTCCCACATAAATCACCAGCGCCAGAGTCTCGGGAAAAGGCGCATTTTTCATTGCTGGCTGCAGGGCAACTCCCGACAGCGAACGAGAAACAGAAGTTCTCTTTAGATAAACCGTTTACTGGAGCGCGCGTCCTGGCAGCGCGGCCCACAGAGCACAGGGCAACGGGGTCCTGGCGCTGCGCCCCCACCAGCGGAATACCTTGCAGAGGCCCCCAAGAAAACCCAGATCCTCCGGGCGGAGGAGAGAAAGTGAGAGCCAAGCGAGAAGGAAAAGGAGCACTTCAGGGTCTGGGGAGACTGGAGAAACGGTGCACCCGAAGACTCTATAGAGTCTGAAGACCCGGGAGGTCAACTCCACATTTACCAGCTGTGTGACCTGAGCTCCAGGAAACTTCAGTTATAAAACGTATATAAAGTCTATGTTCACTATTAAGAAATTATATCAAAAGCAATTTGTAAAACCCGTAAAGCCAAAATTATCAAATGTCCGTGGGCGGGCCTAAGGGGTTCCGAGAAGCCCCTGGAATGGCTGCATGTGCCCATGAGCATTCCCCCTAGGAGAGGGTCCATGGCTTAAGTCAGGTCCCAAACAGGTGCTCCAACCCCAAAATGTAAAGAACTAGCACACTAGAGCACGAGTTCTGTAGCTGGATTGCATGTTAGGGTTCTAGCTCCCAAACTAGCTGCGAGGCCTTGCCCAAATTACCTAAACCTCCTGTTTCCTCTTCTGTAAAATGAGATCATAATTCCTAGGATTGTTGCAGACGACGGTACAAATCCTTGGCATGGTGTCTAACGCGTAGTAAATGCTAAGTAAATGCTAGATGTTTTTACGCATCAACCCTAGCAGTGTAGCAAAGACATTTGGCTCCAAAGCCAGGAACTCCAGGTTTAGTCTTTTCAAACTGAAGGCTGCCAGATCCCTCCAAACATTCACTGGTCCTGGGCGCCCCGAACATGCCACTTGTCGGCTTTCTGATGGCGACCTTGCCACTCTCCTTGGTGGGTGCGCAGGCCTCGGTTTGTCCCAGAGTGCTCACTGGGCGTGGGGGTGCGCACCTTAGACCCAGTTTGGGGAGCTGCGCGCTTGCTGGGCGGCCCACTTTGAAGGCAGTTCTAACCCTGTCGGCCGCCAGGCGCCCGGGGCTCAGCCATAATCCGGATTTGGAGGCCAGAGCACTAAGCTGGCTGCCACCGACAGGGGGAATCAAAGCGGCCGCCGTCCTGGTAGCTCCAAGTCTTGTTTACTTGTTGACGTGTGCGCACCCAAGCGGGACGACCTCGAGTTTTGAGTAGCCTTGAAAGAAGAGAGGTCCCCACCCCCCAACACCCCCCCCCACCAGGAGCAGGCACCTCCAGCCTCCACCTCACCGGAGGCCGAAGCTTCCTATCGCGAGCAGACACGTTTCCTTCCCTCCTAAGGTCAGAGGTCGAGCCCCGGAGAGGCCTGGTCCCTCTTCCCTCGAGGCCCACCCCGCGCGGCGCCCAGAGCCCCGTTTCCAGCCGCGCCTTCTTCTCCCCCACCCCCTTCCCGGCTCGCCATCCATTAGTGTAATCCGCTATCCAAACACTGCGGCCAGGATGGCCAGACGTTGGTGTAAACAGACCCGGGGGGACAATTCTAACGATATAAATAAAATAACCATTAATAGCGAAAATTGTTCGATGAGCAGGAGGCGGAACACCCGGGACTCCGGTCTCGCTCGGGTTTGTGTACACAGCGTGGACACCACGCATCTGTCAGGTAAACCGGAGGTCCTTGTCCCCACCGAAATCTAAATCCAGCGCAGGTGAGGTCCCCGCAGGCGCGTCAAGGGCCACCCGGCTCCTGACACGCACAGGCCTAGACACGCACACGGCTCAGGACAGACGCACACGCCCAGAATGCTGTGTCGCCGTCGGTGGGGAGGGGGGAGGGAGGGCTCGAGTTAACGTCACCGCCTGAGCCCGGCCCCAAACACAGCGCGAAGGGAGTTAACCGGGATCTTCTCCAAAATTTCGCGCCTAAGTGTCCAGCCACGGCCCCCGGGTGCCACCAGGCTCCAGCCACCTTGCCCCATCGCGGCCTCGGTGCGCTCAGGGGCGCAGAGCTCACACCTAGAAACTGAAAAAATCAACCTCCACTAGTCCCGGGTCAATAATAATAAACTAACATTTATTGAGCCGGGCACCGCGCTAAGTGCTTCGCAGAGGCGATCTCCTCTAATCCTCTATGAGGTAGGTACTTCTAGTATTCCCAGTTCTACAAACCAGGAAATCAGGGCTCAGCATTAATGAGTTCACCCAGGGACAGAGTGGAGACAGGATTTGAACCCACCACTCTCCGCCAGGAAGCGCACGGTGCACACCCGAAGCGCAAGCACTGGATCAGATTGGAAAGTGCCTGGCTCCAGCTCGGCCCCAGCCCCACCAGGCTGCGGTGATTTTCCACTGGGAAGTTCCTACTTCTGCGGAGGGCGTGGGCAGAGTAGCCTGAGATGTTGGGACAAAGAAGGAGGGGAGACGCCTGGAGAAGCCCGGTGGCCTGTTCTGGGAGCCCAGGAGCTGGTGGCTCAAAGCACTCCCAGAGGCCTCAGTGGCCCTGCTCTGGCTTTGGAGCTGCAGATGCTGGACGCCTGGGCCGGTCCAGGAGGAGCTGCTCCCAGACCAAGGCTAGGGGGTCAACTCAAGGGGAAGTTCTCCTTGAGGTCAGGTGGCCATGGAGTCCAGGTTCCTGGAGTTGGGCTGGAGTAGGGTGTTCTCTTCAGCCCACCCACGCCTTGGAGTCTTAGCACGGCATCTAGCTCACAGGCCTGGAAGTCTCGCATCCACCTCTTACCTGCTCTGTGACCTTGGACAAGTCATTTCATTTTTGTGGGCCTTAATTTCCATGACTCTAAAATGAGGGGGAGAAAGCAATAGTATCTGTACCATGGAGATCTCGTAACAATAGGCAAGAGATCATGCATGTGGAATGCTTTTCCACCAGCAGAAGGTTTATTATCATGATTAATACTAACTTCATGGCATGTGCCCCAGAAGGCAGAACAGAGGGCACAAAAAGAACAGAGATGGGGAGAAAGGAAGCAGCTATGAGGGGGTGCTAGAGGGCTGCTCGAAGCTCAGCCCCACCGCCAAGGCATGTTTATCTTCCAGGCAGCTTCAAGGCAATCCCAGAGCCTGCGGGCTGTGGACTACTGCCTGGGCCTTGGAAAATCTGTGGTGGGGGGTGGGCTATCCAGTACCCAGCCGGAATTCACAAAAGCAGAGAGAACAACAGTGCCTAGGCAAGAGGTCCCCGCCTGGTGCTCAGCCTGGTAACACTGGGGCTGGCCGGGGAAGGGAGAGGAGCAAAGAGAAGGAGCTCAGTGTGGAAAGCAAGCAACATAACCTTGGGCAAGTTAGTCGACTTACCTTCTCCAGAACCTCAGTTTCCTCCTCTATATAATCGTTATGTTAATAGGGGTATAAGTAAGACCTGTTGCAAGAAGCAGAAACAATAACAAGGGTGGACACTTAGGAGAGTTTACACTAGGCCTGGTGCCATTCTCCAATCTTCATACCCATGACTCTCCCAGCCCCATCAAGGCAGCTTGCCCACAGTCTGATAGTTTATGTGTGAGTTGGTAAATGGAGAGGCTCTTAATCACTGAGCCTTATTGGTGTGCTTGTAGGAAAGCCCTGAATGGTAGCCAGTGTTTTCCATTTGCCCACTGCTGATGGGAGGATTATTGTTGTTACTGTTATCAGCAGTGTTATTTCTACAATTACTGCTGCCCAATCCTGAGAGGTAGTAATCATTAACTCCTCTTTACAGAAAAGGAAACAGGCTCAGAGAGGATAAGGGACTTGCCTGAAGTCACACAGCAGATCTGCGACAGAGCGAAGAGATTAGAAACCATGTGATTTCGAAGGCCAGATGCTCTCCCACACCAGAAGAGAAAAGGAGAGGCGTGCAGGGCAGTGGGCTGAGGCCGGGTAGGAGAAGGACGACCACCCCCCACTGGGGTAGGTCCAGGCAGCTGATTTATTTACATTCCATCGAGGACACCAATTGGCCAGATCTTTATCTAAACATGATAACAATGACATGAGTCTTTGGGGATTTGTTTACCGCTGCTAAAAAAAATGATGCATTTGTGGGAGCGGGAAGCTCAGTCTGGGTGTGGGGTTTGTTTGCTGTGGCTCCAGAGCCAGGGGAGTGGGTAGGGGGAGGCCAAGAGGCTGTTGGTGCTTCCAAGAGTATATCCTAAAACTCCAATGATTAAGAGAACTAGTCTCCTTGTTTGGGGACAAAAAACCACACATACACACACACACACACTTTGATAGTTTAATAATGCTCTCCTCGACACACACCCCAAGTAAGGAAAAGGAGTGCCTGGGAATTCAACTCCCTGATCTCTGCTCCCTGGAGGAGAGGTTCAGAGCCTCCCTCCTTGAGTTTCACAACCACCCCCTCTGAGTCCACCTTCACAACATTTACTATGTGCCTCTCTAAGCTCAGAGGTCTGTAAGCGCTTTCCTTCCATCATTTCTTTAATCCTACCGCAGGCCTATAAAGTCCAAACCACTATTATCTCCTTTTGTGGGTGAGAAAGCTGCTGCCTATCGAGGCTGTGGGACTGGCTCAAGGTTACACAAGTGGCCGACCTGCTCCAAACCCCTGCTGGACTCTAGGGTCACTGCTTTGGCCCAAGACAGAGACAAGAGATGTGATCCTGAATCAGAGAAAGCCACGTCTTTCCCCGTTCCCCCCACCCCAAACCCAGCCTCCTTCACTCTGTGGGCTCTCCCTGCGGAAGGTGTCCTATGTGCCACCTCTTACACTTGCATGCTTGTGACATTTGTGTGCATTTATTCACATTCACACTTACTGGCTTACTGTTTGTGGGTGGTGTGAACATTCATCTGTGCCCACATTCATGCTCACTCAGTGTGGGGGGATACACACACACACCAGGCCACTCATTGACTATCCTAATGGGGGAGGAGCATATAAAGTTTTTTAAAGTCTAAATTATAGAATAATTTCAATGTGGTTTTATTACTTTCAAGAACACACACAGTGATTACAACCCTAGTAATAAAACCTATCGTCTCTTCTCTGACTGCAGCTTAACTAGGTCCCTGTGGGACCACTTTGTATGAGACTAATTGTAATGATCCCATAAATTGCCTGTATGGAAATAGTGCATCTCATAGTCATGGAAGCTGGTTTTATTCTTGGACCATATAAACATTTCTCTCCAAACGGCATGTCACTACCAGCAATCACATGATTGTGGGGTGAAAAAGGAGGGAGAGGGATTCAGAATGAGTGTTGGCCCAGCCCCCATTTTGACCACACTCTCTGAAAGAGCAGAGCCCTAATGCAGAGCCTACATTTATGGGCACAGTCCTGAGAGCCTTCTTCCCCATGCCTTTGCATGTGCACGCACTGATGTGTTCACACAGTGAATGCCTTCCTTTTCATTCAAGGAGAAAGAGAAGTCCATAGAAACATATATATCAGGTCTGTGTCCATCTGTTGGAAACCCATATTTATCAGAGTCATACAACTGTCATCAACCTCAGAAAGATGGTGGTTGCAGATGGGACAGAAAAGGGTAGAGGTGGCCGGCTGCCTTCCATGCAGCATGGGAGCCTGACTCACAGGGCAGAGGGCCCCAGACCCTGTCTCTCCGGAGGCCAGTGACTCAGTGGCTCCACTGGCCCCATACCCAGTAGCTGGGGGAAGGTAAGAGAGTATAGAGAACAGCTACAGAGTGCTCAGTACTTGCAACTGCTGGCTGGGATGAGCCAGGATCCCACTCTCTTCTCCCAGATTTGGCCCCTGTGTTTAAGGCAGTCCCTGAAACCCTTCCTAGCTGGGGTGATCCCAAGGCCCCTAATCTAAAGTGGGGCTGGCAGGAAAGAAACAGAAAGAAAGATCAGTTCGGCTGGATCTTGCTCATGTGGGGTGGGGGAGGGGGGCAGCCCTGATCTGGGAGCCCCCATCTGTGCTCTCAAGCAATGCATGGGGCCCAGGCCTTATGGTCGCCTTCAGCTCTGCTGTGATCCTCTCCAGACTGCCACAATAGTAGGAAACGGAGGCTCCGCAGGATCTGCCTGGAGCGGGGATTTCCACAGGGAGGGTGGCCAAGGCTGCCACCTGGAGCCCCATAGACCCACCAGGGCCCCCAGCAGAGGTTGCTGGGGGTTGGGAGACTGGGGGTGGGGGGGTGGGAGAGGTCCTACAGGCCTGAGCAGGGTGAAGAGGAGCGCCCCTATCACAAACTCTATAGTGCTTGGGCATCGTTAGGAGCAGCTCCTGAGATAAGAGTAGTATGGGATAGAATGGGGGAGAGGGGTCCTGGGCTCAGGAGTGAGGCTATGCTCCACTAGTCTGACCCCACCCTGTGCAGCCCTCTGGTGCACATATCAAACACCTGCAGGGGCCAGGACAAAAATGCAGGAGAGCTTCAGAGTGGAGAGGGGGGCCAGGGCCTGATGAGATAAGATAAGAGAGAAAGGAAGGGAGAGTGAAAAAATAAGGAGAAGTGAAACAGGTCGGGAGGAGTGTAGAACAAGTGAGAAAGGAGGCCCAGGACAGGAGGAGGTGAGGGAGAAAGGGGGAGCGAGGAAAGGAAGGGGTGGAGATGTAGGAGATGGGCCCAGTGCAAGAGGAAGGAGCTGAAAGGGGAAAGGGGCTGGCTGCAAGGGGTAAGAGGCCGACGGCCACGGAAGTTCTGGGGTCCCAAATTCGGAGGCTCTGCCAGGACTCTGGATGCCAGGAGCCACGAGAAGTAAGAAGGCAATTCTCTCCCGTAGGCGGGAGTGTTGAGAGCTTGAGAGGAGTTCCAGAACCTTTGGCACGTTCAAGGACGGAGGCCCAGCGTGCGTCCCGCGGGGGCTCCTCGCTCGGTCCGGGGCTCTCGGCCGCGGCTGGGGAGAAGCGCGCGAGGGAGAAAGCCCAGCGCTCCCGGCCCCATCCCGCACGGACAAAGCGCGCGGACTTGGCGCCCGGCTGGCAGGGCGGAGTCAGGCCTGGCAACCTTACATTCCCCGCAGCCTCGGTGCCGCCCAAATCTTGATCTCCGACCTGACACACCGGCCTCTCTATCCGGTGAGACTGCGAAACCCAGAGGCCCAGAGATGTGGACCCGGGCCTGGCTCCTCAAGCAGTCAAGCCTTCAGTCCCTGCGGCTGTACGCCCTCGTGCGCCTCGGTCCTTTCCAGGTCGGGTCCTTGATCGGCCAGCTGCCCACGCAACCCCCCCCCCAACATTCCTGCAGAGTCAGACAAGCTAAGACTGTCTCCAGGGCAGTGGGACTTGGTGGGTACCCCCAGAGCTTAGGAAACCAAGGGCAAGTGGGCGGCTAGGCCAGCAGACCCGGACGCCCACTGACAGAGCAAAGGTTCCCCTGGATCTTGGGAATTGCTCTCACGGTGTGGGCCAAAGACCAGGGCCGCCAGGCTGGATGCAGTGAGGGCAGGAGAAGACGTTACTCAAGCGACAAGACTGTGGCAAACTTTTCTTTCCAAAAGAGAAAAATCTTTTTCGTTCTCAAACGGTTTGAAATTATTCGCTCCAACAGGCCCCCCTAGTGAGACTTGGGAAAAGATTTCTGCGTCCTAGGAAGCCGGGGTCCCACCGCTTGTGGTTGAGAGCAGCCAAGGTTGGGAAGATCGCGCTAGAAAGAGTTAGGAGGAATCTCTGCTTCTTGGAACGCGATAACCACATTCCCCGCCCTTCCACCCTCCATGCTGAGATCCGCATCGAGCAGGCAGGCGCTCAGGTTTAAAAGAATTAATCTGCCTAAGACTGCAGCCGCTCTTCTGAAGTTAGATTATATTTTAAAAGGTCTATAGACTTTGAAATTTCGCTACAGGAAGTTAAACACACACACAGACACACACACAGACACACACACACACACACACACACACTGAAACTTAAGGAATGCCTCCAGAATTCCAATTTAATCCCCAAGTTAAAATTGCTCACTGCACTCCCAAACAGCACATGCAAATAGCATAAATAAATGTCTGTATAGGCATCCTTTATGTAGGTATTTTGTTTTTAAAAATATTGAATTTTCATTCAACAAAGGTGGCTTTTTTCCTTGTGTTTTATCAGTGAAACAGAACTGGTTTTGTTGACAAAAGCTGTATTTACATTATTTAAAAAATTTTTGGAGTGGGGCAGACACACATAAGATAGATGTAGGAGGTCCTCTCCCTGAGAAATCGAAACTCACATCCTCAGTAAGGGCCTGCAATTTACGAAGAACTACTTGGATTATTGAACTTGGACTGATTTTTTTCCCAGGGAAGGGAAGTGGTGGGTTACTTAGAAAACTCCATTCCAAACACAATCTCGGGAAATCTGGCATTTATACAAACACATGAGGGCAGCGGGGGTGGGTGGGTGGGGGCTAAAATGCTCAAAACTCCATTTTAAAATCTTTCTTACAAAATTAGAGAAACTTGAGAAAATTTCTTCTCAAGGGATTAGATCAGTTTAATGCTTTCTGGGACTGACCTACCTAGGGGGTATTTAAAAGTGGAAAAAGCATTTACTCTTCTCACAAAACACTAGTGCCTCTAGATTGCGCAAAGAAAAATGGATAGCTTTCCCAATATCTTTCAACTAAAAACCAAACCAAAACACATACTTATATGCCACCATAAACAACAGAAACAAAATAACAGGAATCTATTTAGTGCTACTGGCAAAAAAGAAATGCCTTTCTTTTTCCTTTCTTTTTCTCTTTCTTTTTTTCGTAAGAAGTCAAGGAAAATGAAATTTCTGGGAGAGCAGTAAAAAATGAAACATTCAATGAAAAAAAAACTGACCTGAAATGTTATATAGTTTTGACTAGCTGTGTTCGTCACGGGATCGTTTCTCATGCTTTGATAGAGCTCCTGACTGGTGCTACATTTAGGGTAGAAAGCCATGATAACTTTCAACTTTTTTGTGACCGTGGTTACATTAAATGGTTATTTGAATAGTTGAAAGGAAATAAAATAGCAGTGGCATATATAACTAAAATGAGTGGTTATCTGCCTGTATTTCTATGTATATTAATTAAGCATTTTTTTGTGTAGAGAATAGTAACTTATGGGAACACTTTACAGTTTCAAAGAATCAACACATTTTAATTTGACAATATATTTATCATGATGGTTAGCATGTGGCTTTTCTCCAGAAAAGGTGTAATATTATACATCGCTTCTGTGTCTATACAGCACTTCTCCTTCATAGAATTTGCCATCATTTTACTATGATCTTTAATCATATGGGAAGAGGGGGATTTGCAAAACTACGTAATGTGACAAAAGCCGAGGGTAAGTAGGCAGAAACACTCGATTAAAATAACATCAAATGCGTCCTTGGTTGCAGCTATATTTACTTTATCTGACAGTAATTAGCTAAACTGGAACGAAAACCTATTCTTACTGGAGCACAACTCCAGATTTCAAAGATCCTCTCTTCAGACAAGAGATCGCAAATGCCTCAGAATGCCATCGTAACTGGATATGCGAGTTGGACCCAGATTCCACATTCTGATAAGTGACTCCCAAGAGCCGACCGCTGCGGTAGTCTAACTACCGCCCCGGCATTCTCCTCCCGGACACCAGCTCGCAGCTGGCGGCGCACAAGCTCACGGTCGTCCAGGCTGCGGGCGCGGGAAAGGCAGGCTGCCTAGACGGGATTGGCCTGGTGGGGATCCCTGGTATGTAGCTCCGCTGCAGGGGAACCAGACTGACCAAAGGGAGCCTGAACAACCAGGACGGGGGAGCTGGAAACGACCAAAACCCCAGCTGGGGCTCAAGGCCAAAATCAGCTCTAGCTTTCGGATAGAAGCCTCCCTCCCGCCGGCTAGATCAGCCCTGCGCAGGGTTAGGGAGGAGAAGAGAAAAGGGGGACAAGGCACACAAACCACACGCTAGGCCCCTTCCCCTGGGCTCTTCACGTTCTGGATCCTCACCGGCCTCCAGGCCTGAACTATGTCCCTGGGCAGCCCGGGCAGGAACAAACTGGTCAGAAACTACAGGAGAGAACCACTCAGGCCTGACACAAGGATACCTGGTGGGGTAATGGTGGCAGTGGCTTTGGGGGAGAACTGACAAGTGGGGAGGAGACAGCCTACTTCGTGCTCAGTGAGGAGGCAAGGGGGGGGGGGCCCTCCGGGCAGCAGCAGAGGGTGTATGGATTATTTCCCAGCGCCCCTGGCCACGGGTTCTAGGGGGTTCTTAGGGATGGACTTAGGGAAGGCCTAAGAATGAAGTGTTGGGGAGAAGCAAGAGAATGTAGCAAGGAGAAAAGCAACAGAGTTTCGGTAGCTTTCCTCTCTTTCTTTTTCCTTCCTTCTTTTTTTTTTTTCCCCCTGACTCAAAATCACTCAAAACAAAACCAACACTCAAAGAGGAGGAAAAAATTGGAAACAAGAAACACTGTCAGAGATGGTCTAGCTCGGGGGGGTGGGGGGTGGGGACGGGGATGGGAGTGGAAGAGTGGGGCTTGAGCGCAGTTTCCTACTTTCAGGCTTGACTGCCAACGCGACGCACACCCTCAAGGACCCCCTCCCCACAGTGCCGCGCACTCACCCCCACCTCTCTCTTGATCTTTGCGCCAGAGCAATCGCGATCCGCAGCAAAACCAGGTGCGTTCTTCTCCCTGCAGCCCCTGGCCTGGTTTGGAGAAGCTGGCCCCGCCTGGGACGTCAATAGCCTCAATTCTGAGAAGAGAGGCACCGGCAAGGCCCTGCCCACAGAGGGTCTCCCCCCACGACCCGCGGGCTGCCGCCACCCTAAGTACTCCCGGGTGCACGTGGCTCGCGCCGCATCCCAGCTCCCCGGGCGGCCCCAGGGGCTGACTCCCCGCACCATTTCCGCTTGCTCCTGAACAGCCCCGCCTCTCTCCCCTCCCGCCTTTCTTTCCTTGGCCTTGGGCACCCACAACTCCCTACGCGACGGGACCCGCAGGGCAGCTCTCCACGCTCGCCCCAACTCCACCCGTGTGTGCCTCGCCTGGGGGCGTTGTCCACAGTCCCTGCACCTTCCACCCGCCCCTTCCAGCTGAGACCGGTCTCCCACCATCTTGGCGGAGAAAAAAATGCTTGGGGCGGCCAGGGCCGGATATGGGGCGCTTGGGTTAGGCTGGAACCGGTCTCTGTTTTTTCCAAGGCCAGTGCTGCACCAGGTCTTTCTGTGGACCTCACAGTAGCGCCCGCTGCTCCTCACTGGGCGTGGCGTGGTGGCTGGCGAGCGCCTATTGCGCAGAAGATGATCCCCACCAGCGCGGAGTTTCCAAACCGTCAGGGGACCCCACAGATTCGCCCAGAAAAAAAACCAGGGCCACACGAGGGCGCCAGAAGGCGTATGGGTTGGAGAAATTAGAAAGCCGTCTCCGAGGGTTAGGGCCTGGATCCAAGCGCCCGGGTTGAATATGCAGAAAAGAAGATCTCCTTGGCTGGGTCACAAGATACTGCTCTCAAGACCTTAAGAAGCCACCCAGTGTGTGCAGCACTCCAGCCACGCCACCACCAATGCAGTCAACAAACACTGCTTGATCTCTGATGCAGAATAGTGGTAGTTGAGGTGTACTGAGCACTTAACGTGTGTGGGGCCCTGCACTAAACTCCTGGCATATTTTTTTGTTTATTCCTGGTAACAACCCTTGAATAAGTAGTACTACCTCCTTTTTGTATGCAAAGACACTGAGGCTTAGAAACGCCCAAGGCTACTGACTAGGCCAGGATTTGAACCAAGAGCTGTCAGACAACCAAGTTCAGTAACAACTCCATCCTCCTGTCTCTCACATACCTGCTTCGCGCGGCAGCTGCAAGGGCCACAAGGGCAAATACAAAGGAGCCCTTGCCCTCGGGGGCTCAGAGTTTACCCAGGGTGGGTACTGGGTGGGAAGTGATAAGTGACACGAAAGTCCTTTACTAACACGCGATGCGAGTTCAGATGAGGAAGGGATGACTTCCGGCTAGGCTAGGCGATCAGGGAGCGCTTCCTCGGAGGAGATAGTATTTGAGCAGAGTCTTGGAGAACAGCTTTCCATTCATGGAGAAAGGGCAGGGAAGACGTTCCGAGTGGAGGGAACAGCTTAAGCAAAGTCAACAAGTCGGGAACAGACACGTTGCCCATCCATAGATATACAAAACAATCCGTCTTCCTGGGAATCCAGTGGCCGGTATTTACAGGCCAGGAAGTTTCCTTGCCCCATCGCAACTGGAAAAACCACGCTCCTGGGCAGCTTGGCTCATGGACAGGAAGCCTCCCAGAACTGGCCCTGGCGGGAAGGTACAGCCAGGCGGAGCGGGAATCGGCAGTTCGGGTACCCGGGGCATTGCAGCCTCACCCACAACCACTTGGACTTCGCGACTCTATACTAGTCCTTTATTTCTGGTAGAGCCACAGCACCCCGCACAGTGGATGCGGGGGGCGTGGTCCACATGAGCCGGAGCCAATGGGGAGGGAGGCCGAGGCGAGAGCCCCGCCCCCGACGTGACGCACGACCCCCGGACACAGGCTTCGCAGCCCCGGCTCCAGTCCCTGCAGTGGCTGTAACAAAACCCAGACCCCCAGGTCCGGGCCAATGGAGGCGATTTAGACTGGAGAGGGACCGCGTCTGTCAAAAACCCGACTCGGCAGCAGCGGCAGAGTCCAGAAGGAGAGCTGGAGCCGCTGCACTGCTTCCCCGCCCCCGCCGGGATTTATTGAGTATTTGGACTGGACAATTAAGTGGCCCTGATGATGTTACCAAGCCCGGTCACCTCCACCCCTTTCTCAGTCAAAGACATTTTGAATCTGGAGCAGCAGCAGCAACAGCACTTCCACGGCGCACACTTGCAGGCGGACTTGGAGCACCACTTCCACTCCGCACCGTGCATGCTGGCCGCCACCGAGGGGACTCAGTTTTCGGACGGAGGGGAAGAAGACGAGGAAGAAGAGGGCGACAAACTGTCCTATTTGAACTCACTAGCCACCGCCGACGGCCACGGAGGCTCGGGGCTCTGTCCCCAGAGCTACGTCCACACAGTCCTGCGAGACTCGTGTAGCGGTCCTAAGGAACATGAAGAGGAGACCGAGGTCGTGAGGGACCGGAGCCAAAGTGAGTAGAGGGGGAAAGAAAAGCACCCGCACATCTGGAGCAATGGCGGAGCGCCCGCAAACAGCCCACAGACCTTGCCAGTACTGCCTCCCGCCCCTTTAACCTTTGGCTGGGGTCATGCCTCGCCCTGGTCAACGACAGCTCCGCAAAGCGCAGGTGCCTGTGAGAGAGCGGGGTCAGAGGGAGAAGGACGAGGTAACCCCGACAACTACTCCTCCCGGAGAGGAGAGGCCATGCAAGCCCCCAAGAGAAGGGAAAGTAGTTATTCCTGCCCTGACGCCAATAAGCAACAGGGGCTCAGTGGTTGGGATCCAGCAGCTAGAGGGACAAGACCTTGAGCCTCTTCCTCTGTTCCCCCTTGCGTGGGACGAGTTCTTTGAGGCCGGGACACCGGTCCCCTCTTCTCCAAAAAGATGATCCAAGCAGGTTGCGTTGGCAGGGCTCAGGAACTTTGGTAGAGACCAGCTAGGTGATTTCCTCACTCCTCTGCTTGGAGTTCAGTGTCCTGGACCCCAGAGGGAGGTGACGGACGGTCCGGGAGAGTGCGTGAGAACCCAGTCCATTCCCGTGTGCCGTATGTTCACACCCCTGAGGCGCTGGCCTTTTTTTTGAAAATTCATAATGTTATGCATTTTGTCCCAGGCTGTGGGGCTGCAGGCCGAGTGAAAACCGCACAGAACTTAGTCCTAGATCCCAGCCGCTCACATCCTCACATCAGATGGGAGGTGAATTGGGAAGGGAGATAGGATAACTGAATAAAGCTCGCAAGGAAGTGTTTGTTTCTAAGGGGAGAGAGTCAAAGAACGTCTTTCCCAAGAGGAGGTCTGATATGGCAGCAGCCAAGGCCTATACTCCTGACAGTTCCCCTGGGCCTAAAATCCACATGATACGGCCTAATCAGTTAATCAAATTTATTTTTCTCTCAAAGGTAACACACTCATCGTCACGCAGACATTTAGCTGGGGGGGGGTGTTGTCTTTTAAAAGCAAAAAAAAAAAAAATTCCTAGGCAATGCAGGAGCGTTACACTCCTGCATTTTCTAACAGAAAGATTTTCCAGCAACTCACAGCACACCAGCCCCCAAATACCAACATGCTTCACATCTTCGGCTATCCGTTACAGAGTGGAAGGCAAACAAGCTTGCAAATACTCTATAGTTATGATAGAGTTGCAAGCTTTCATCCTGAAAACAGTCATTAGGACGCCGAGCCGCACATTTAATACATTTAATCTCTTTCTCACAGATGCTCAAGTTCCAAATAAACGCGAACTACCCCTCCCCATGGAACGTGCCTCCGCCAGCTAAAGGCGTTCTGAGGGTACTTGGGCTGTCGCAGGGTTCCATGCCGCCAGGAGCCACAAACTTTCCAGAAAGTCCAGGCATTTACTACCGCATGCTCCGCGCTGCCACCCAAAGGGCCACAGTGCTCTGGGATAGGAACCTCGGTTAGGCAGGGAACTGCTAAGGGACGCTACTGTTTTGCTTCTTTCGCAGAAAGCTGCCAGCTGAAGAAGCCTCTGGAGGCGGCCGGGGATTGTAAGGCGGCGGAGGACAGCGAGAGACCCAAGCCACGCAGCCGCCGGAAGCCCCGGGTGCTCTTCTCGCAAGCCCAGGTCTTCGAGCTGGAACGCAGGTTCAAGCAACAGAGGTACTTGTCGGCGCCCGAGCGCGAGCACCTCGCCAGCAGCTTGAAGCTCACGTCCACGCAGGTGAAGATCTGGTTCCAGAACCGCAGGTACAAGTGCAAGAGACAGCGGCAGGACAAGTCTCTGGAGCTGGGCGCGCACGCACCCCCGCCGCCGCCGCGCCGAGTGGCCGTGCCTGTGCTGGTGCGGGACGGCAAGCCGTGCGTCACGCCGGGCGCGCAAGCCTACGGCGCGCCTTACAGCGTGGGTGCGGGCGCCTACTCTTACAACAGCTTCCCCGCTTATGGTTATGGGAACTCGGCAGCCGCCGCCGCTGCCGCCGCCGCCGCCGCCGCCGCGGCGGCGGCCTACAGCGGCAGCTACGGCTGTGCGTACCCGGCAGGCGGCGGCGGCGGCGGCGGTGGGGGCGGCGGGGCCTCCGCGGCGGCCGCGGCCATGCAGCCCGCCTGCAGCGCGGCCGGAGGTGGCCCCTTTGTGAACGTGAGCAACCTGGGCAGCTTTGGCGGCGGTGGCGGCGCGCAGCCGTTGCACCAGGGTGCGGCGGCCGGGGCTGCGTGCGCGCAGGGCACCTTGCAGGGCATCCGGGCCTGGTAGGGACGTGGCTAGTCACGCGGCAGGCGCCCCACTGCAGCCTGGCAGCACGGGACGGAAGCACGAGAAAGGCTGGATCTAAGGGCCAGGTCCCCTCGTTAAAAAAAAAAAAAAAAAAGAAAATGAAAAAGAAATAAAGAAAACCCACAAAAAAACACGTCTCGATCCCCAGGGCCCTGGAGCACAGCTCGCGCGAAGCCTGGGGAAGGGGGTTGAAGGGCGAGGAGGATGTCCGAGACGGATCGCAGAGATTGTCTCTGAGGCAGAAGCTCCGGCCGGGTGCCGGGGAGGACAATGGCCCCGACTCCGGCCCCGAAGTGAGTGCGAGAGGCTGGGACTCTGGCTGCTGCTTGGTTCTCCCAAAGCAAGAAGGCCTTCTTTCCCCTTGACCTTCCCGCGGCTTCCGCGAAATGTCGGCAGAAAACCCAAGGACAAAAAGGAAAAAAAGAGAAAAAGCATGAAGGAGAGAAAAATGGGTGTCGTGGCTTGAGAAATCCCCGAGCCTTACCCACCCTCTGCCCCTTTTGCGGCCCGGAGCACCACACCACAGTCAATTTTCCTTTTCCCAGCCGCCTGCCCTCCGCAGCAGATACCTCGGCCTGGATCTCCGGATTGTCAGGGGGTGGAACTCTGCGAGATAAACCAGCGAGGCAAGATCAAACATTAGGGGGGCTGAACAAATCCGGGAGCTGGTGGCCCCACCGGAGGTGTTTCCAGGTTTCCTTTCTGTTTCATATTCTGTATTCAGCACATTTAATATATCTATAACTATATACACACGCCGTGTACACACCCGCTGCCATACACTACAGGAGTCAATAAACAAGGTGCAATATTTCCAAACCGTTGGCTGCAGACTTTTTTCGCTCCCAAAAGTGGAGAGGGATCTTTTAAAGTGGGGGGGGGGGGAGAAGAAGGAGGGGTAGGCAAGGAAAAGGTGCGTAAGGGGAAGCAGTCTTTTCCGGGCGATCGCAGGCCTGGTCTCTCCTGGGCCAGCCCTCGGACTGCAAGTCTGTATCCTCTTGGTTTTGTTCATTAATTTCTCTTTTCTCTTGTGGGAGGACAGGTCGGAGATTCAGGGCCTTTTAAGGTCCCCGGCTTTGTAATCCCCACGAGTTTTACCCAGATGCTTGGGCTAGTGTTTGGACCTGCGTTAGACCAAGACTTAGACCCTGCCCCACCTCGAAGGTCGCGGGGAAAAGGAAACCTCGCCCCCTGGCCCAGCTGTAGGCGGCGGGAAGGCGGCTCGTTCAGCGGCCGCTGCCGGGGCCTCCAGCGCGCCCAGGGGCGCTGCGCCCCGCCGCGGCCGAGTTCTCCCCCTCGGCCGCCCTCCCTTCTCCCCCGGCGGCCGCGGCTTTATGCGGCTCCTTGTCACTTGCGGAGAATGCCTGTGCGAGGTCTGTGCTGCCACACGGCCGATTGTGAGCGTGCCAAGGCGGGTGAATGGGGAGGCCTCAGAGCGCCGCGCCATTGTGGGGCCGGGCCTCGCTGAAAGACGGCTCCGGGCCGGGAAGGTGCGGAAAGAATGGCTTTTTATTGGAGTCCCGAACAAAAGGTGTGGTAGGAAGGCGAAGTCCCCTGCGCGAACAAAAACCCCAGCGCGTCGGGATTGACGTCCCCCCCGAGCTCCCCATTGCTTCTCAGAGCGGGGGCTTTGTGTAGCAGTCTGCTCAACAGAGGGACGGAGAAATGCGCGGGGGTTTTGTTCCCCACTTTTTGTGCGCTGGGGGAGGGAGCGGCAAGGGGGGACGGGGGCTGGGCG
Source organism: Cryptoprocta ferox (assembly GCA_028646485.1). Taxonomy (NCBI): domain Eukaryota; kingdom Metazoa; phylum Chordata; class Mammalia; order Carnivora; family Eupleridae; genus Cryptoprocta; species Cryptoprocta ferox. The sequence continues at coordinate 54,320,524 of CM053561.1, forward strand.
GGCAGCAGGCAGGGGCGCGCTGATTAGGCCGGCCGGCCGCGGCGCGGAGACGTTCAGCGGGAGTCGGCGGCCTGAATGCAGGGTCATTATTGCTACAAGTTTAGCAATTTCGCCCTTACAGGAGGGGGCGGGGGCTGCTTGGCTGCTGCGGGGGCCGCCGGGCTGGGGAATCTGCAGAGACCTGGTGGAGGAAGAAAAAGGAGGGGAGGAAAGGAGGGAAAGGAGGGAGGCAGGCAAGGGAATCCTCCAAAACCCGCTGACCGCCCAGGATGAGGCTTGGACAAGTCCAAAAAGGCCTAGCGGGAGGCTGGAGAGGCGGCGCCTAGGGGCGAAGACCCTCCCTCTCTTCGCCTCTTCTGAGGCAGGAAAACCCTGGAGTTGAGCGTGAGCACCAGATTGCCGGTCCCTCACCTCCTTGCCACCAATTCCCTCCTCTCCTACGCCTCCCAGGAACTAGGACAACTCCTCCCACCACCCCTATCACCGCCGTGACGCCCCAAGCCCCCTTCCTAGCGTGCCCTCTCTTCTGAAGCTATTATATTCCCATGAGTTGCATAGGGTAAAGGCTGGGGAGGGAATTCTCGCTTCCTAACACGTTTCTCGCTGCCTGCAGCCTCGAACCACTGATCCAGCCAGCCAGCCAGCCAGCCAGCCAACAGTATTTACTGAGCACCTGCTAATACATGTTCACTTGCACTGTTCTGAATGCTGGGGGACGGTGAAAAAAAACTAATGTCTGCAAACCTGTGGAGTTTATTTAATTTTATTGTATTTGTGGAGTTTATTTTAAAGAGTGTGCATGGGAGGAGGGAGTTAGACAACAAGCAAGTAAATGGAAAAATAGTAGATAAATTCTAAATAGAAATTCTACTTCTAAGGAAATAAAACCAAGAGCAGAAGGGAGGGTTTTTTTTTTTTTTTGAATAACGATCAGAGCAAGCAAATTGAGGAGATTACATTGAAGTTAATACCTGAATGACAAAAGGGCAGCCAGTCTTAACAGCGCTTTGCTGTTGCAACCTTCACTTCTCTGCCCTTATCCTCCTGGTGGTAAGGAATGGAATGACCTTCCACCCTGTCTTTCGGGTGAACTCTTGCTCCTCCTTCAAGGCCAGGCTTCTTTCCTGAACCACCCAAGTGGGGGTAATCACTCCCTTATATATGCCACCAGAGTCTTAGGTACTTTCCAATATCACAACATAGTGTCGAGCAAAGAGTTATTTGTTTCCCTCCCTCCTCACGAGGTCCTAGTGAGGTCATGGGGCATAGGGGACCAGGTTGACATCTTTTTCCTCTAGGACAGATAACACAGTAAGTAGTAGATCATGGGGCCAGGTCCTTAAGCACCACCTTTCCCAGCACATGCAGTGACTCCAGTGACATGGAGCCTCGGCCTTGAGTGCTGGCTGCAAGGGAGATGCTGAGCTGGACTCTTGGCCCACCTGGGCTGGGCCAAGACACCTGAAATTGCCTGCCGATGACACACAACCTATGCAGATCCCAGAGAAATGTCCTGCCTTTGTACCCTGCAATGATGCCCTGGGACCCAGATTCCTGCAAGAGATTGTTACCCCTCACCCTACAGTTCAAAACATCGGAAAGGAGGCTGAGAACTTGGTGATGACCTGACACCAGGGCAGAGTTTAGAGCATAGGAGGGACGCGGAGATAGAGAAGAGAGCAAGACTCAGGTGGGGAGGGGTGGAAAGCTGAGACGTGTGTGATAAATCTGGGACCTGCATCTGGGAGGGACCCAATCCACTTCTCCAACATTCGCTAGGTGATGGGTATGGTCAGTGATCAAGATGCTGCCCTGATCTCCAGGAGTGCTCACTTCCAAGGCTGGATCTCATTGCCTGCGTTCTAGGAACCCAAGGCTCCAGGAGCAGTCGCTCTCACTCTGCCGGGGTTTCCTAAGTAAGCAGCTCCTTTTTCTCCAACCTAGTCTGTATCCTGCAGGCCATGGCCTCTAGATGCTCCCAGCGCCAGATCCCCACCTTCCTTGCCCGGTTTCCTCCTGGCCCGAGTTAATCTTCCTCCACTCTGCATCCTCCCTGTTTGGAAAAGAGGCGTGTGACTGTGGTAGAGGAAACAGAGCTGGTTCTATGGATTGGCCTCCTCAAAGTTTGCGTGTCTTGAGATACTTAAAGCCAGACTGAATCACCTCTCTCCCTACTCCCTACTCTTCTCCGGAGCCTGGAGTCCCTGGGTATAAATAGCTCGCATCTCTTGGCTGAAAGATTTCCTTACTGCTAGTTGCTGGAGTTCCAGGGCCCTGTCCATCAAAGGGTGAAAACGCCTGACCAACACAGCTACCTCTCTTTGAGCTCCCTCTCTCTCTTCAGGGGAAAAGACATACCCCCTCACAGCCCAAATTGCTGCTTCTCTCAAATTGTTTTGTGAGCTAGGACGAAGAGTAAAAGGCCTTCTAATGATCCGTGAGACTTTGAGCAGGTGAAGTGGGTCATTCCTTGGGGTTCTGGTTTCTGAGCTCTAAGGCAGAGGAGGATAGATCATATGATTTCAGAAGTCACTTCTGGCTCAAACTCTCCTTACTTCCCTGAATGATTGGATAAGCCCTCCCTACCCATGACCAGTACCACACTGGGCTCAAGAAATGGGTAGGTACTACTGGTGAGAGAGGTGGAATAGGTTAAGGCCAGCAATCGTTTTCTGCAAAGCCTCATCTTGAAGGGGTGTAAGAGGCTAGACTCCAGAGTCAGGTTTCCTCCATTCTAATCTCAGTGCCACCACAACCAACCTAGAGACGTTGAGTAAGTTAGGAGCACTCTGAACCTCAGATTCCCCTCTATAAAATGGGTATATTTATAACACTTCTCTTCTAGGTTTTTCTTTTACCTAAGCACAACACACAAGTAAGTGTGCAATTAAATGAATGTTTATATATGTAAACCAAATCACCTTGGCTTTGGAAATTAAACGAGGTGATCCTGTAAAAGCAATATAGCACAGTGTGTGGTATGCATCAGATACTGCATCAGTAGTGTAGGCCAGGCCGGTGCTAGCTGCGGTGCATGCTGAGAAGCCCAGAACTCTGTTCTGCCTTTGCGGCACTCGCAGGTCCGCAGGGGGAGCGTGGCAAGCGGGAGGATTCGCCACCCCAACACCGCGGACAGGCGGGGGCAGGAGGAGCGCGGCGGGGTCTGCAAGGCTCAAAGGCTTGGACGTTGGCTGGGTCTGGAGAATTCGACTGAAGGGAAAGGTGAAGGGAGGTTGTGGCCGAGCGGTGACCTCCCCCTAGCTCTTCAGTGCGTGGAAGGAAGAGTCCGGAGGGGAAGCCCGGCTCCTCTAGGCCGGGCAGGGGTTCCCGGGGTCCCGCGCCCCGGTGTTCGCGGGCGCAGCCGGCAGGACCCGGGCCGCGCGACCCCGCAAGGGTGGGGCTGGGTGGGCGGGCGCTTCCCCGGAGAAAGGCGCGTGCGGGACGCGGGTTGGTTCGGCGCCTCTCTCGCAGCCTCCGCCTCCGGCGTTTAACAGTTCAGGGCCCCGCAGCGGACTTCCCGGGCGCCATCCCCGACTCGAGGGCCCGGGCACTGGGAGGCCGGCGGATTTTCCGCCACCGGAGTTCAGCGCTCGTCCGCGGCAGGTCCGGGCGCGAAGGGGGAGGATCCTTGGACCCGCCGGGGGGCAGCGCAGGTGCCGCGGGGCCGGGCGCCGCCTCCCGGACCGGCCTGGCGCGGCAGCGCACCCGCGAGCCCCGGGAGAGCCTGGCCGCCCCTCGCGGTGACTGCCCAAACCTGCGCAGCCGGCAGTCACCACCACGCGCCCTGGGCGCCCAGGTAGGACGCCCCGGGGAGGGTGCGGTGGATCCAGAAGGCCTCGGGAGGGAGTCCGGGGAGGCCTGTGCGCGAGGGGCACTGAGCCCAAAGCCACATTTGCTTTGCGGACAGGACGCGCTTTTTTTTTTTTTAAACCCAGACTGTCGGTAACATTAATAACAGCAAAGTTTTCTGACGGGGCTTTAGAAAACGTATGGAAGTATGAAACACATTCAGAAAAGACTCTTCACAAGGCGAACATTTTCAGGAGACCAACTCCCGGGATGAAGAAACGGAACATTACCGGTTACCCCCTTCCGCCCAGGTCCCCAAAGGCTCCCTGCTTGGTACTATCCCCACCGCCAAGGGCAGCCACTGTTGTGGCTTCTAAGAGTATACATTAGTTGTGCCCGATTTTGGGACATCACATAAACGAAATCTTGTAGTATGTATTCTTACGCGCCTGAGTTCTTTCTTTCGTGAGATGCATCTATCTTACTGAGTGTACTTGTAGATCTTAGAGTATCCCGCTGTATGAATATACCGCAAATAATTTATACTTTCTGCTGCAGAGAAGCCTTTGGGTGGTTTCTGGCGTTTGTTGTAAATAGCGCTGCCACAGACATTCTCGAACAGGATCCAAAAGGACTTTCTGTAGAACTTTCTGCACAGGCATTCTCGAACAACATCCAGTAGAACTTTCTGAACATCGAAATGTTCTCAATCTGTGCTGTCCGATAAGAGAGCCACAAGTCACATTTGGCTCTTGAACACTTGAAATGTGGTTGGCTGAGGAACTGGATTTTTAATTTTCTTACATTGTAATTAATTTAAATATAAAGAGCCACGTGTATTGGACAGCTCGATTCTGGTCTGTCTTTTGATGACTGAGGTAAATATTTCTATTCAGTATATACCTAGGAGTGCAATCTTTATGTCATAGGGAAAGTACCAGCTTTCAGAGTGTACCAGGCATCTTCTAAGGTTAGCGGCATCTCTTTTCTCTCCCAGCAGCAGTAGCACCGCATGCTGCTCAATTCTTAACATTTTCATTTTAGCCATTTTGCTGAGCATGTAGCTAAAAGGAGGCTTTTGTTCACTTTTAAGTAAGATTATGAAAATTGCCACATACCCATAGTAAAGATGATGATGATGATTGGAGAGGTTCTTGCGGACTGAGAGTTCTTATAAGGGTCTTAAGTTTACCCTTTACACCACCCCACCCTTGCCCTCAGACCTCCCACCCAATCAGCCTCCTCCCCTAGAAACTGGACCAGGGTCAGCAGGGCATTGCAAAGGGGCCATGTGTTTGGAGGTGATCCATTTCCCATAGCTCTTTGTTACATTACGCCTTCTTAAAATCAGTGCCCCTCTTCCTTTGCTGTTACTTATTGGAATATCCCACCAGAGGAGATGATGAGATTGCCTGGCAGGCTGCAGTCATGGCAGAGAAGCCAGGTTTTGTGCTGGCTCAGTATTAGTTTGCAACTTGGCTCCGCATTGTATAAAGTGGCATTAACAATCTTTGAGTGTGCTACCTCACTGGTTTGCTGAGAAGCAAAGTAAGTCCTGAGGAGTCAGTGGAGAAACTGCCCAGTATGTGTCAGTCTGTGTGTGTGTGTGTGTGTGTGTGACTTTCTAATCCTCAGAATAACCATGTGAGTTAGGTATTCCTTGTTTACACATGGAGAAACCGAAGCTGAGAGACATTGAACCACTCTTCTCTAGGTCATGCGGCTAGTAAACAGCAGTAACCCCAACAGGACTTTCTACCTGTGCCACTGAGAACATTTCTGACGTTTTTTATCTCCCTTCTCTGGGTAAACAGAGCCCTGGCTGGTGCTTATTTTGAAATTCTGGGTCAAATTAGATGTTCTCTGTGAAGACTCCCTTTGGACAGAACCAAACTGATCATTAACCACTTGTCTGTTGTTAGTTAAGCAGAGGAAGTGTTTGTTATGTTGTAATAACAGTGGAATTCACTTTGTGTGACACACAAATTCTTGGAAAGTTGTGTGCAAAGAGCCTTTTCCTTGTGGGGAGGGAGAAAAATTGAGTATATTTTAAGTTCATTCCTGGAATTTGTTGTCTAAAAGCATCCCAAAATGAATTATTTTGTAAAGTGAAGGATCCTTTTGAAATATGAATAATAACACAGGGTTTTCATGCAATAAACAAGAGCAACTCAAAATTATATATAAGATTCATCAACATTTTGCATGTATTTCCTCTTTTATTGAGACGGGCTCTCATGAAAGTTTCACCTGGACCATCTTGACATCTCGAGTTCTCCGGGAAGTCCACAAATTAGTTCTGTATCCAGGTGAGAAGTAACTAGAAACTCACTAACTTCCGTGGCTACTGGTGGATTCAGGCTTAGTTTGGATGGGTTTTACAGTCCCTGATCATTCGGTGAGCCTCTCAGAGAGGGGACTCAAAAGTCAAATGGGTTAATGGATTAGATGACTTTTAAACTCCCTTTTAGCCATGAGATTCTTTAAATTTGTTACGTACCTATAGATCCAGCATAGATTTCCGATGTGCTGGTAAGAAGGGCCTCAGATATTGCCAGAGTCCAGCTCTTTTCTGATGCTGAATCCTGTGTGCAGCACCCCGGCCACATAACTGTCCATGTCTCCTGGACAGCACCCTTGGGGGAACCGCCGCTCGCCTCTCTGCTTCCTACACTCCGCTCCCTACGGGTGAGGAAGCTCTGCCTTCTGTTCACGTGAAATCTACCTCCTGCAGCTTCCCTCAGCTGCTCCTCCTATTCCCACAGATGTCCACTCCTTCTGCATGTCAGTTCTTCAAATATTTGAAGCCAGCCATTGACTCCCATGTAGACCTTTGCTTCTCCAGGTGAAATAGCCTCAGTTTCTGACTATTCTCGCCTTCTGGCCATTCTTCCATGGATGTTCTCTAGCTCTACCGTTTCTTCTGTGCCTGGGCTATTCTGGTGTATTCCCCAAGGTGGTCCCCTCCTCCTAAGCCTTTGGACGCTTAAATCTTCATCTTCCTCTGCTTTTCTGAGAAGGCTGAGGCCCCCTGGGGGGGCTCTACTGCATGGGTGCCACTCTCCTCAATTTATTATTTTATTCCTCTTCAGAAGAATAAGCATCCATTCTCTCTAAGGTAACACTACCCCTTAAAGCCTTGATATATTTTCTTTCCTACTTCTAGAAACAATGCTTCTTCTGAGTTCTCAGGTCCTCCCTCCCCCCACCCTACAATTCAGAATTCTCTGCCTTCTTTCCTTTCACCCTGAGACATGTTGCAACCTTGCCATATTATCTTCTCTTAACATTGGTGCCCCTTCCTCAAATATCTTTCCTCCCCATTTTGGGTCAAATTTGTATTCACCATCTCCTTCCTTTTCCCTCAGCCTGCATGCTTACCTCCCAAGTGGGGGGTACTGATGCTCAGTTGGAAGTTACCTTTGTGGTCAACTGGTTCACCTCTTTCCCTGATAACCTGATTCCCTTTTCTAGCACTCTCAAGGAGTTAAGTCCTGTCATTTCCTCCTTAATTATCTAGGATTCATTTTTTGAGATCAAATGACTCTCCTCAGGTTTGTGCTTTATTACTTCTCTTTAGTGTTTTGCATAGTGACTTTTTTTCCCTGGAAAGTCTTATTGTGGTTTTGACACCCCGTACTATCCTGATCGCTTTTTTTCTCATTGAGTAGTTATTCCTCTTCCTTCTCTAGCCCCACTTAATGGAACTCTCCAAGTCTTTTCTACACTCTTGATGTTCTAAAGCTTGTCTGCATACACAGCGTCAATGATCACTTTTGTACTAAGGAGCCCCAAATCTATAGCTGTAGCTTGGCCTCCCTCTGATGTTCTGTTTTCATGTGCCTTGGGAATAATTCTACTTGTACCTGTACCATTGTCATCTCTAGTTTATCACCATGTCCCTAGACTACTCACATCTCAACTTCTGCCAATGGCATTACCTTTCCTTGTTTTCGTCTCTTTGGTTGGAATCAGTCAACGAATGATTTCCCTAAACATCTTCACATAGAGCAGAAGGAGTGGGAGAACTTAATACATTTCAGGCACTGGGCTCTGCATATCCTGACCCATTTAATACGGGAACCATCCTGCAAAGTAAGTGCCATGGTCTCCATTTTATGGGTTAAGAAATCAAAAGTTGAGAATATAAATGCCTTGCTCAAGGACTTTCCCAGTTCTTTTTTTTTTAATGTTTATTAATTTTTGAGAGGGGTAAGGGGGTAGAGAGAGAGGGACAGAAGATCCAAAGCAGGCTCTGTGCTGACAGTAGAGAGCCCGATATGGGGCTTAAACTCACAAACCATGAGATCATGACCTGAGCCAAAGTCAGACACTTAATGACTGAGCCACTCTGGTGCCCTAAAGGACTTGCCCAGTTCTTAAGTGACTGACTCCAGGGTTCAAATCAAAGTCTGATTCTAAAGCCTAAATACTATAACAGCCTCCTAATTTGTCAACGTGGTGTGGGTGGATTGCTGATAAAACTCATCCTCACACTAGCATCAGATTCTTTTTTTTCACATGCCTCTTAATTAAAGGTCCCTACATTTTTTCAACCGTATTGTGGCTCCTCTTTGCATGTAGGATCAAATGTACTCTCACGACCCTCATTAATGGTGAACCCTCATTACCATGCCTAATCAACCACTTTTCTCCTTATTTTAAAATTATCTATACAGTCTCCTTACTGTCCCTCTCCCCAACCCATTTATCTGCCATGCTCATTCTTGGGGAACCTCTGAGCTCTCACCCTTCTTAACCCCAAGTCCGTTATCTCCCGACTATGAAGTCTTTTCCAGCTCCCACGGCTCACGGCAATCACATATCACATTCCCTTAACATAGATTAAATGGTCTCTGCTGCAAAACTTAGTTTTGATGATCCAAGTAGTTTTGTTTATTGTCTCATTATCTCCATCCTCAGTGATAAGGTAAGCTTTCTGAGGACACCTGGGTGGCTCAATTGGTTAAGTGTCTGATGCTTGGTTTCAGCTCAGGTCATGATCTCACAGTTTGTGGGATGGAGCCCCCCATGGGGCTCTGTGCTGACAGCAGGGAGCCTGCTAGGGATTCTCTCTCTCCCTCTTTCTCTGCCCCTCCACCCCCTCTCAAAATAAATAAATAAGCTTAAAAAAATAAACTAAGCTCTCTGAAGATAAGGATCATGTCTTACATTTTTTTGTATTGCCTACAGAAGTAAATTAAAGGAAATAAATATAAATGAAATTTAGGAGAAAATGCTTAGAAAGCTATAAAGGGTAATATAAGTTAAGTATATTCTTCTTAAAAATACTAGTGTCATAGACATTGGCAAAATTTATTACCTGATTGATATTGGGTGCAGGTTCAGCAAACAGTAGAAGCTTGAGGGACTCAATAAATAAAAGTCAGACCCAGAGTACCTTCTCTTCCTCCTCTTACTTAATCTTTGACAACTCTTCCCTGCCCTCTCATCACGAACATATAAAAGGGGAGGCACCTATACAATGGAATACTACTCGGCCATCAGAAAGAATGAATTTGCCATTTGCAACAACATGGATGGAACTAGAGTGTGTCATGCTAAGTGAAATAAGTCAGTCAGAGAAAGACAAATATCCTGTGATTTCATTCATATTTGGAATTTAAGAAACAAAACAGATGAACATAGAGGCAGGAAAGCAAAAATAAAATAAAAACAGGGAGGGAGGCAAAGCATAAGAGACTCTCAAATACGGAGAACAAACGGAGGGTTGCTGGAGGGAGGTGGGTAGGGGGATGGGCTAAATGGGTGATGGGCATTAAGGAGGACACTTGTTGGGGTGAGCACTGGGTGTTATATGTAAGTGATGAATCGCTAAAGTCTACTCCTGAAACCAATACCACACTATATGTTAACTAATTTGGGTTTAAAGTTAAAAAAAAAAAAAGGAGAGGCACCTACGTTGTTCACTAGATGATTGGCTTCATGGACAAGGAACACTTGTCTGTTCATTTTTTTCAGCACCTTAGTACAACGCCCAGAACACGCTGGATGTTTGGTGCACATTTGACAAAACAATGAGCTGGAGATATGACTAGGAGCAGATGCTGGCATTGTCCCATGTTTCCACTTCCCTTGTCCCCATGTGAAATGAGAACATGTCAGAGCTAGAAGGATATCAGCCCAACCTTCCCAATTTAAGGATGAGAAAATGATCCCAGAGAGGAGAATGTCTGACAGTGTCCCAGATCACCCCTCCTCTTCTGACAGTTTGTCCAATCCAGCGTTTCCCCCACTGTATTTCACGAACTCCCTTTTTTCAATGTTCTGTCCCCACAGCCATCCCCAGCCCTTTCCTCTCTGGCAAGTTTCCTTTCCCACATCCCCCCTCCCAACTCTGCACTCTGCATACCCCAATTTGTGTTTAATGCTGTACAACAGTGTCTCTTGGGAATGTAAACAAAAAATACCTCCGAGGTTGTGAGCACACACACTTTAATAACGTGTGACTGCTTGGGAGGAACACAACCTCCACCAGGAAGTTACAGTTCAGAATCTCTTCAGGAACTCTCTCTAGGGCTCAAATACCTTTTCAGAATTTCTGTGAGTCTAGAAACATAGTGGGATTTTTATTATAGTAGACCATAGTCCAGCTGCCCAAAGTGCCAGCCAGTGTACTAAACAGGCTCATGGCAACTCTGCAACCCCAAGTCATAGTAGGTCCATTTTACAGTTGAGTAAACTGAGGCTCAGAGAGGCAAAACAACTTGCTTAAGATTACTCAGGTAGTATCAGAGCACAGGATTGAACTGATTTATTTGTCTTCTCCAGAAAACTCTTTGAGACACACTGGCTAACTCTTGTCTGCTTCACTTGGATACCCACTTGCTCCTCCACCTCTGCTCTTGGTGAGGTCTCTCAACTAAGAACTGCTTCCCTACCCTGGCTCTGTCTCTGATCCCATCTGTTTAGCAACTTGATCCCATCTGTTTAGCAACTTGATCCCATGATGCAGTGCCCTGCCTGCGCCCTCTAGTGGTCACAGGGAAACGCACAGCCCTTTCAGGCACTCTCCAAGGACCTGTCAGCAGGCTCTGGTGTTGGCTAGAGACCCAAGGCAACGTGGAATCAGGCTTCAGAGGTGCATAAGTCTCCCAGGCTTCCCTGGGCCGAGAAAGGAGTTAGATTCTCTGGGTCCTCCACCCCTGCTAGTCCTTTAAGAAGGACCCACCCATGCTTGACAGTGACCAAAATTAGATTAAGAGAGGGACTTGGCATCAGCCCCAAATTCCTCTTTAGAGAGTCAGCAAGAGCATCTGACTCAGAGTCTATATAACTGATGTCTATTCTTAGCATCTGCAGTTCTTTGTTCATTGACGCCCCTATGCCCAGTATTGTGCTAAGTTCCCAAATGTACTTATCTTGTGTGCTTGAAGAGGTCTCAGTCTCTGAGCAGCAGTGCCCCATCTGACAGTGGGCAACATCTGCCTCATCTACCCCACAGGAATGTGATGAGGATCAAGCCAGAGAGCAAACGGAAAATGGGGGTGAAATTTGAGGTGGTCCACCCTCCTCTCCCACTGCCATCTTGGGGGAACTGGAGCCCATGTGCAGATCCAGCCTCCAGAGCTGCTCACAGTCTCTCAGAATTTTTTCAGATAAATAACAGACTTGCTCTGAATGGATTCTGGGTCACACGGGACCACCGAAGCCTTTGGACAAATTAGAAAAAGCCATTGCTTCCTCCAAGTGTACATGGCTTTGCCAGGTGCTTGGCTTGGTTGGTAGATATGGGTGTCTCTTGGACTGGGCATCCTTGTTCAGTGAACAACTCACACAACCAAACCTGTAGGCACCGCAGGCATCTACAGATCCCCATACTCCCTGAATAACATGACACTGAATGGACATGCTGACTACCTTTACAGGACATCCAAACAATCACTGTTTCAGGAAAAATTAAGCAATAAGTAAGTGACTTGGCCTCTGTCAAGGGAAGGGAAAGTCTAGATCTCTCCAGGTGACTGGGTTTGTTGACATCCTCAGGCACTGGTACAGATGTTGTTCTTGTCACTGCCCGTACAGCCTAGAGGATTCCTCTCTTAACTGACTGCAATTCCCACAGAGGATTTCATTCTTATGTCACTAGAAGCTACAGATGAAGACTTGGGTTGCGGACAGTGATGAGTTGGAGACTTTCCCTTGTGAGCAAGCAAGGCCAAAGAACCCCATGGAGAGATGGTGGCCCCGGTGAGCAGCAGGCCTACCATGGGCATTTCAGACTGTATTCTTCTCCCTCTCTTTCCACCTTCCTCTCCCATCCTCTCCCCATGTCTCCTCCTCCTCTGCCCTTCTGCCTCTCTCCCTCTCTGCCTCTTCCTCTCTAAACCTCTGCGGGTCATTCAGTCTTCCCCTCTCCCTCTTTCCCTTCCTCTTTCTTCCCTTACTTCTTCTTTTATTCACTGACTTATAATATGGAATTAAAGAGTACTCCGTAGCCTTATGTATTCTATTATTTGTGTTAAAAAATGAGACAACTTGAACCAGTCATAATTCTCTCATAAAAATAGCAACTGTGTTAAGTTGTATATAAACCATAGTACTTTTTCTGTGCATCAGTGATCTCTGATCAAGAAAAGCTCCCCCCTAACACACACACACACACACACACACACACACACACACACACACACAGAGTTCCTACAGTACTAGGGAGGGAGGGTAGGAAGGAAGCCAGCAAGGAGGTGCTCATCTGATTAGCATCAAGGGGAAATCCTCAGACCAGCAGCAGTAGGGAAGGTTTCGGATTGTAGAATGTTGAAGGTGGACCCTCTACTCCACACTCCTTGCTTTGTTTCCAGGCTCTCCCTTCCCACCCCGAGTTTTCTGGAGAAGGCAAATAGATCATGTCAATGCCCCCCAGAGAGCAAATGGAGGGCCAGAGAAGTTACACGATTTCTTCAAAGTCACACTAGCCAGTTCATGGAAAAACCTCGAGCAGAACCTATTTGTTGAGCACAAGTATATAACACAGGGTATGTAATGTGAGGATGCTGTAGGAGCTCCAAGGATTCTAAGAGCTTAATAAGACCCAGTTACCACTTAAATGGAATTATGACCTCAAGGGAGAAGAGAGATCATTAAACCAACACTCATTTACCAGGTGGACAAAATCAGATTCAACCCCATAGTCTATAGATTACATGTCAAATTCACATTCGTGCACAATAGTTCACTCTAATGGAGGGGTCAGAGAGATGGGCTGTGGACACAGAAGATGATTTGTTTTCCTTTCAGCACTCAGCATGCACCCAGTGCTTGGCTCACTGACATGTTAGACAGCAGCTCCTGTTACTGTCCGCCCTTCTGCCTCCTCTAAGTACCTTCTGCAAAAAGCCATGTGCCTCCTCTTCCCTAGTAGGCTGTGACGTGCAATTAGCAGGCCATCTTACTGACTGGCTTTGAATTTATTAAGTTCTGAATTCCCAGAGCACTTTGTTCTCTTTTTTTTTTTCAACGGCACCAATCACTTTCTGTACAGTCAAAACAAATTTTATGGAGTATTTACAATAGCCAGGCGCTGGGCTGGGCACTAGGAATACAGGTACAATAAGTCAGGTGCCTTCTCTCCAGTTGGTTATAGTGTCACGGAGGGTGGTGGGAGTGCATTCATGCAGGACATGTCCCTCCCTCTGAGATGGGAAATGATAACTGTGGGCTGCACAGGATGCCGTTAGCCCAAGCAGGTGGGGTCAGGACAGACTTCTAGGAAGAGAGGAGCCAAGTTTTGAGGCATGAATAGGAGTTAGTCAGTGTAAGTGAAGTAAAACTATTTCTGTGAAAGGAGAAGTGGGAAGTTGGTAGGAGAGAGGGTTAAGAGAGAGCTGGGGACAAGTGATGCTCACTTGTATCACTATGAAGTTTTCCCTTTTTCTGTGTTCAGGAGAAACAAGCAGACATTCCTAGGTCTTGTTTTGACTCTAGGAACAGTTTCCTTTAGCTTTAAAGCTTACGTCAGAATAGTAAGGGAAACTTTGCAGAGGAGACGGGTTCAGGGGAACTCCGTACTATCTGTTCGGTTTTTCTGCAAATCTAAAACTGTTCTAAAAACCATAGCCTATTAAATTTTTTTGATAGAGATAAAGATTGGGGGGGGGGTGACTCAGTGGAGGGATAGAGAGACAGAGAGAAAGAGTGAGAGAGAAATCCTAAGCAGGTTCCACACCCCACCTGGAGTCCGACATGAGGCTCCAGCCCACAACTGTGAGATCATGACCTGAGCTGAAATCATGAGTCAGACACTTAACCGACTGAGCCACCCAGGTGCCCCTAAAGTCTATTAATTTTTTACAAACCCCATGTTGGATTAATTACTTTATTTGGGAGGGCACGGGCAGCCAGTGTTATCTTCATCATCACCAAAAACATGGAACTCCATGTTCCATGGAGGTCTGACAAGGAGCCTTGCTTCTTTCCCACCCCTATTTCTCCCTAGTCCTTCTCCATCTCTGTCAAGGGCATCACCCTCCCCTGCTCAGGCCGCCTGATTTGATCATCCTTTGTCCCTCCATCTCCCCACCCCACATCTAGACCATCACCGAGGTCTGTAGATTGTGCTGTAAGCTCTCTCTCCAATCCATCCATTTGCTCCATCTCCTCCTCTTGAATGAGCCACCATCCTCTTTCTCTCCATCTGGCTTCTTCAGTGGCCTCTTAAGGACACATCCCACCTGTATTAGTCTGCCTCAAGCTAACAAAGTACCACAGATCTGTGGCTTAAACAATAGAAACGTATTTTCTCACAATTCCAGAGGCTGGAAGTCTAAGATCATAATGTTCATGGGAGTGGTTTCTTCTAAGGCCTCTTTCCCTATATTGATGGCTGTCTTCTCCCTGTGTCTTCACATGGTCTTCCCTCCCATGCATGTGCACCTGTGACCTAATCGCCTCTTCTGATAAGGATACCAGTCCTAGTGAACTGGCCCACCCTGATGAACTGACTTTAACTTAATAACCTCTTTCGGACCTCTCTCTCCAAATAAAGTCACATTCTGAGGTATTAGGGATTAGTACTTCAACATATGAATTTGAGGGGGGATGCAAATCAGCACGTAACACTACTTCTATCCCTGTGTCCCTCTGGCCTTTCTTCCCGCAGCCTCCAGAGTCATTTTCTGAAAATGTAAATCAGACCGAGTTACGTACCACTTAAAAGCCTTCAGTGGCTTTCCACTGTTCTTGGGGTGAAATCTAAACCCTTCCTCATAGCCTATAGGCACAATCTGCCCCTGCAACCTCCCCAAACTCTCTGTGCGTCTACCCGCAGCTCATCACTGTGCAGCCACACAACCTTCCTTCAGTTTCTAAAACCCAGTACGCTCTTTTATACTCTGCCCATTCTTGCCTGCCTCCTACTCAGCCTTCAGTTTTCAGAGATGCCTTCCCTGCATGCCTGGTCTCCACAAGGTGCCCACTGTGATTCTGTCTTCTAGCCCTCAGTTCCTTCACTGGGCAGCTCTTTATCACAATTTGATGTTACATTATGTTCTCGTGTGTTTCTTTTGGTTGTCTCTTCTACGAGTTTGCAAGGACGAAGACCATTTCTGTTTTATTCACGCCTATATACTCATTCCTAGCATAGTGCCACAGACAGCATGCCCATCAAGCATTGGCTGAAAGAGTGACAGAATGCATGGGGAGCCTAGACTTTATTCTGCAGGCATGGGAAGCTGCCAAAGGATTTCTAGCAGGGAAACAACGTGGTCAGATGCGCATTTTATAGAGATCACTCTGGCTACAGTGGGGAGGGGGTGGGTTGTGGGGCCGACCCGGGAGTCAGGGAAACTAGTGGGGTGGGGCGACTACTGCAGTGGTCCAAGTGAGGAATGATGAACAAGGGTCATGGAAATGGGACAGAAAAGGAGATCCCACGTGTACCATATGACATTTTATCAGGTGTAAAAGGTGAAGGAGAAGGGAGACTCCGGGATGACTCCTGGTTCTTGGACTAGGAGAGAAGGTGAATGGGAGTATGTTTCATGAAGCCTGGAAGAGGAGAGAGAGAACAGGCTGATTGAGAGTGTGTGGGAGGAGAGGGGGGTAAATTAGGACGACACTTATCTCCCTATTACAGGGCTGCCCTTAAAGACTGGAAGTGTGTTGACGTTCCCATTTAAAAATGCCTTGCACATAGTAGGCTCTCAATAATCCCCGTTGGGCACAATGCATACAGGCCCTTAGTCACATGCACAGTGTCAGTTGTGGAGACGATCACATCTCCCCACAAGCCCTAACACCCTGGGGATGTTGGTTCTCTGAATTCCCATGTCACTCAGATCCTCCAGCCCTGCCCAGCCTGTTCCGTTCCTGATGGCCACTCACCCTTTGCTTGTTTTCAGCCCTGATAGAAACAAAGCAAGCCCAAAATACACCAGCCAACTGGCAAGTGATGAGTGATTAGCTGCCTGGCTCTAAAAGGCTGGAATGAGGCAGCCTTTCAGTGCTAAGTGCAGTAACCCTAGCCCTTGGCTTGCTGTAATTCTAGATGGAGGTGGTCTGGGATTGGGTGTGGACAGGGCAGCAAGAGCAGACCCTAGAGGTCCCAAGCCAGGCAGCAGGAAGAGAGTGCATCTCTCTGCAGTCAATTCAAAGTATGAAATTAACACTCAAATGGAGGTAAAAGAGATGTGCTAGATTATGTGACAGGTTGAGTGTTTCTTTTTACTACGGGAAGGCTCTCTGCCAGACTTGGTGGGCATACTTAATCTCTTTCTTGCTCCTCATCTAAGATAAGGACGATGTTTATAGGAAGCAAGATTCCTATTTTTTTTCTTCACTTCCATAACCTAGGTGATTAGCTCCTACTAAAACAAGTCTCTATTTTAGAAGTACCAGGGCACTGGAGAAATGCAGTCAGCTCCCGCATATCTGTGGTCTATAATGTGATTAGTATATATGTGCTCATTTAAACTGTGCTCCAGGGAAGGTTAATGCCTTAATCGAGAATATATAGGACAGGAGTGATTAGCTAGTATTTAATCAAATATTCACTGCTACTGTGAGGACATCAGCCATTAATATCTCCCATTAGAACCAGGGCGTTGTCATTAGTTCAATAAGTGTATTAGACAGGTATTCATGGGGAGAAAAATGTGACTTGTAAATAAAGCCAGATAGAAATGAGTTTTTATCATTAAAATCAGTGATATGGAAGATATGCACATTGACAAAGATAGTTTACAGTTGTTCCCCACCCTTCATGGTAGGAAAAAAGAATTTTCTGAGTCCTGTACATTTCACCTTTCTGGATGGTCCCTGAGGCTACATTCTAACATGGTCCTGTGTTCAGCTTTAATGTCAAAGAATTTGATTTACCTGAAGCCTTAATTCTGCTTCTAGATCGTGGAGTTCCCTAGAACAAACCATGTGAGGTCTGGTTAGAACCCCTGGAAGGAAAGAGCTGTGATTACCTCTCAGACAGATTTTGTGTTTACTTGCTGGTAAAAGTGTATCTAATAAATGTCCAAGATGTGGCAGAATTTTATCTGAAACTTGTGTGAAGTTGTGGGGGGAGCAGCCAGCTGTCAAGATCCCAGAATGGCTACCAAAAACCACCTAATAATTTGTGCATAATTAAATTTGTTTAGGTCAGTTTGCAGTAGTTACTGTTCATGTATATTAAGGCTTAGGATTTTATTTACCCTATTTAAACCTCAGAACAAAGCTGTGAGGTAAAAACTAAAAAAAATCCAGCCCAGGGATATTAATGTATTGCCCAAGATCACGTAACTAATGAGTAATGGACTAGGATTTGAATCTAGGACCCACTGAACCCAGACACCTGGCACTTAATCACTACACGGGACTTCCCAATAGTATTTGAGGGTTTGAGTTTGAACCACTTTCCTCCTCAAACAGGGTCAGTCTGTAGTCTGGTCCCACTAATAGCTATGCCTTCCTCATTCCAATGCCTACCTGCTAAGAAACAGCCACCTTCAACTGAGCAGGAGCTGCCTCACAGTGATGTCTTTGTCACAAATTCTGGCAACAGCTCCCTCCTGACCCTCTCTTTCACAGCTTCTTTTTTTCCAGTTTTCCTCCCTCATCCTTCATATAAACTCCAACATCAGCGTTGGCTCATCCGGGCCCCTGCTAGGAGAATACATGAGTACACCAGGTCCTGGCGCTCGCTCTCTAGCCTTGCTTGAATGCAGCCCACATGGGGCGCTTGAACCACATTCAGACGGCCCCAATCCCTTGGGAGTCTTTTTTCTTGTTGAACAGACTATGCCATCTTGTCACTCCATCCACTGATCCTGACTGCCCACTGGAGTCACTCAGAAGTCCAGTCCCTGTATCACATGACAGCCCTTAAGCTACATTAGGATGGATTCATGTGTCACTAAGTGTCCTCTCTTGTAAGGACCTAGGGATGTTAGATGCCTTGAAATATAATGTGGGATCTTTCCAGATTCTGCAGGTCTCCCCACGGGAAGCCTTGGAACCTGAGAGACTCTGGCTTCATAGGAATTTATCTTGTCCTCTGGGCAAAGAGGTGCTTCCTGACCAACCTTCCAGAGTCAAAAGGGGAAGCTGCTAAAACCTCCCCTTTACTATTATTTTTTTAAGTTTATTTATTTATTTATTTATTTATTTATTTTGAGAGTGGGGGAGAGGCAGTGAGAGAGGGAGAGAGAGAATCCCAAACAGGCTCTGTGCAGGGCTCAAACTCACAGACCATGAGATCATGACCTGAGCCAAAGTTGGATGCTTAACCTGCTGAGCCACCCAGACACCCCACTATTATTTTTAATTAAGCTATAACTTATACAGTTATTTACACAACTCTTTTTTTTAAATTTTCTTGAGTTGAAATTTATATACCATAAAATTCACTATTTTAAATGTGCAATTCAGTGGTTTTTAGTATATTCCCGGAGTTATGCAACCATTGCTACTGTCTAATTCCAGAATATTTTCATCACCCCCAGAAAGAAATCCCATACTCATTTGCAGTGACTGCCATTCCCTCTCCCCCCAGCTCCTGCAAACACTAATCTACTTGGAGGGATTTGCCTATTCTGGAATCATGCAATATGCGGTCTTATGCGACTGACTTCCTTTACTTTGCATACTGTTTTCAAGGTTCATTCATATTGTAGTATGTATCAGAATTTCATTCCTTTTTATGGGCAAATGATATCCCATTGTGTGGATACACCACATTTTGTTTATCCATTCATCAGTTGGTGGACATTTGGGTTGTTTCCACTTTGGGGCTGTTATGAATAATATTGCTGTGAACGTTTGTGAACAAACTTTTGTGTGAACGTGTTTTCACACAGAACTTTGTGAACAAACTTTTGTGTGAACATGTTTTCAAGTCTCTCCTGTCTGTATGTGGGGGTGGGATGGCCCTTGCACAGCTAGCTTTTTTTAAAAATTAATCTATTTAAATTCAAGTTGGTTAACATACAGTGTAGTGTTGGTTTCAGGAGTAGAACCCAGTGATTCATCACTTACATATAATATCCAGTGCTCATCCCAACAAGTGCCCTCCTTAATGCCCATCATCCATTTAGCCCATCCCCCCCCCAGCAACCCTCAGTTTGTTGTCTGTATTTAAGAGTTTCTTATTGGTTGACCCCATCTCCGTTTTCATCTTAGCTTTCCTTCCCTTCCCCTATGTTCATCTGTTTTGTATCTTAAATTCCACATATGAGTGCAATCATATTTGTCTTTCTCTGACTGACTTATTTCGCTTAGCATAATAGGCTCTCGTTCCATCCATGTTGTTGTGAATGGCAAGATTTCATTCTTTTTCATCACTGAGTAGTATTCCATTGTACATATACCACATTTTCTTTATCCATTCATCAGTCAATGGACATTTGGGCTCTTTCTGTAATTTGGCTATTGTCAATAGCACTGCTATAAACATTGGGGTGCATGTGCCCCTTCAAAACAGCACACATGTATCCCTTGGATAAATACCTAGCAGTGCAATTGCTGAGTGGTAGGGTAGTTCTATTTTTAATTTTTTGAGGAATCTCCATACTGTTTTCCAGAGTGGCCACACCAGTTTGCATTCACAGAAGCAATGTAAGAGGGTTCCCCTTTCTCCACATCCTCGCCAACATTCGTTGTTTTCCTGAGTTGTTAATTTTAGCCATTCTGACAAGTGTGAGGTGGTACCTCATTGTGGTTGCACAGCTAGCTCTTGGTGTATGTTCTGAGACATTTCATGGTAAGTCCTTTTCACATACAAAGGTTTTAGCCTGGCTTGGGACTTAGGTGAGCAGTCAGGAACCTATCTTACCAATGACGGGGTGGTGGGATCCAAGTTCTGGAAAGCCCAGCCAGAATCCCACCAACAGGGGAAGTGGTGGCAGGGAAATTTCTTTTGACATTGATTGTAAAATACCTCCTGATTTAAAATGTTAAACTGTTTTAGGGAGGGATTATTAGACTTGGGGAGATTAATTATAGCCTTAAATTTAAAGGTTACCCTCAGAGTCCAACCTAGCATTTTTATAGAGGAGGAAAAGAAGGAGTTGCGCCGTAGTTTAAACAACAGCCAGAGGCAAACCCTTACTGCTGAGGCTGCAGAAGAAAGTGTTGTAGATAGACACAGAAGTGGCCGTCAGGGCTGGGATGAGGGCCATCTGTTGAGCTTCTCTGACGTGGCCTCTAGGGACACCCAGTGGAGGAAGAGGTTACTCTGTACCATATCAGACACAAAAGGTTAGGGGTCTGCTCCTTAATTCTCCACACCATGGTGTCACAGGAGTTACAGGCGGCAGAGCCCAGAGAACTCTGGCCTCTGAGTCCAACTCTGTTCTTTCCACAATGCCACACATCACTTCACCTTCCTGGGTCTTGGTTTCCTGATCTGCGCAGTCAGGAGAGTTGATCCCTTCCCTACCTGACTCACTTGGCTGTTATCAGGACCAAACCAAATAAAATAATGAGGATGTACACACTCTTTAAAATGAAGAATACATGGTGGATGATGATTTATTATGGGCCTGGACTCATTTAAACTCATTCATCTATTTGTGCCATAGACATGAACGAGTACCTAGTTAAAGTTTAACCTCCACTGCCTCTTAAGGTAACTACCACTACATTTTTATTACCCATTGTATACTTTTGTTTGTCATAATTGCTCTACCTTGAAAAGATGTTCCTTCAGGCTTCCTCCTAATACTCATGCCTTCCTGGAACTTTGGTTTTTCCAGTAGTCACCTTCTCAGGACTGTTTCAACTCATTGGTGCTTCACTGAGGTCTCTAGGTCAGTACCTCATGCAACATGCACCATAGTCTGCTAAAGATCAACAGAACACTCTCCAGTTTACTTCTAATGCTTTTTCCAACAATGCCCAGCAGGCTCCTTCTAAGATAGGGGGGATTCTTTTAGCCTGCAGTAAAGATTTAAGAGGTAACTTCCTCAGAGCATTCCCTTTATGTTGTCTTTCTACCACCATATACACCAGATTTACAAATGAGGTACATATCACTCCTTGATGTTCTAATGGCTTTGTAATTATATAAGTGGCAAGAAAAGAAACTTGAAAAGCTAAAGGCACAACCCAAATGTCCCATCAGTGGGTGAATGGATACACAAAAGGGTAGTATATACATATGATGGAATATTATTCCACCTTAAAAAGGAATGAAATGCTGATATACACTATAACATAGGCAAACCTGGATGACATTATGCTAAGTGAAATAAGTTTGTCACAGAAAGACAAATACTGTATGATCTAACTTATACGTGGTACTAAGAATATTCACATTCATAGAGAAAAAAATAGAAATAATGGTTACCAAAAGCTGGGAGGAGGAGAGGATAGACATTTATTGTTTAATGGGTACAGAGTTACAGTTTAGGATGATGAAAAGTTGTAGAGATGGTGAGCGGTTGCACAACAGAGTGAATGTACTTCATGCCATTGAATTGTACACTCAAAATGGCTAGATTAGTAAACACGAAATTTTATCTTATATCACAAATTATTCTTTCAGCTGGTTGATGGACATTTTGGTATTTGGCTTCTTTTCAGTGTTTGACTATTATGAATAAACCCACTAAAAAAAAAGTTTAAGGCGGCCTTCAGAAAGAATGTTGTGATATGTTAAGGAGATAGTAGGGTAAAAAAAACTGTCACGTTCTTTCCACTATCTTTCCGTGATACCATAATGATGTATGTGAACGTCCTGGGCAATGCTCTGCTCTCAAAGGCATCAATGCTGCTGAGAAGAGAGGCAAACACCAGGCACTTACTAGACTGTATTCCAAAAGCATTGCTAACTGATGCTGAAGTGTGCTTACATGGGTCAGTGTGAAACCATTAATGATAACAGAGCTGGGAGGATTGTTGTGAATCCATAGTCAGGTTAAACCAGCGTGGAATGGTCAACCCCAGATTTGGTATGCAATTCAGTGATCTAGAAAAATGACAGAACAAAATAGCTCTCATCGCATCAGTTTGGTTTCTTCATGCTAATGAACTCAACTGACATCACAGACCAAGAGGAAGCAACAGTAAAACACACAGGACAGAAAATCCTCAGACTCCTTTATAGGGATGTAATACATCCACACAAATACAATGCCTTAATGAACAACAACAAAAAAGACGATTATTTCTTCACTGCTATATATATGCATGGTAAAAAGTCTTAGGTAATAATCACCAAAATGCAAATGGCAAGTAGCTCTGCATGGTGGGATTATGAATAATTTTCTTTTTCTTTTATTTTCTTATTTGTGTCTTTGAATTTTTCTAGAAATTATCTTATTTTTTGTGTGGCACAAAAATTACATAAAAGTGTTTTCTAGTCCGTGTTTCTGCTTCCCCTTTGCCATGGTAGAGAACTTAAATAAGGAGATATGGATTTTCCTTCTAATGATCTTCCTGTTTCTTCCCATTATGTACTTGTGTGCGTCCACGTTGAGAGGAGTTGTGGCTCAAGAGTGGAGCCCATGGCCTTGGAAAAGTCACTTAATCTCCCTGAGCCTCTGTTCCTTTATCCTTTACATGAGAAGAGTAGTAATAATAACAACAATCACAAAACCTACCTTTTGTTGCTGTACAGAGTAGCACAGTAGGATATGGAAGCACTCAAAATGCAGCTGATGTCAGTCATTCTCCACCACAGGAAGTACTGCCAGCATCCAGATGACCGCCGGAAGTAGGGTCCAGGGGAATGTTTTCAAAATCGTCCCCATTCCAGCCAACTATAATGAATTAGGTTAAAACTGTTACCTGCACCACCTTTCATTCCTCACCTTCGCCTGCAAACTTTGAATGACTCAAATGTCCTAGAGAACAACCACTAGGGGGCACAATTTAATCACTGGACAGCCTGGGTCCAGCTTGTTCACCTGTGCATTTTTCCATCCAAAAGTTATGTTGAGTATGAACCAAAGTATTAAGGAAGCTTTCAGGTGGAGTGAAAGACAAGGTCACAGGCTCACCATTCCACCCTTTTATGGATTTCTTCTCCCCTGCCTCCTTTCATCCCATCATAAACGGTCTCAGTTTCCCTCGTCTGTGGTGTCTCACTATACTTAATCAGCCACATATTGCCAGAAAGGAACTTTTCCCCATTCATGGACTCATGGCTAAATGTAATATGTTTCCAAGCACTGGTCAAGGCTTCTGTGGAGCACTCTTCAGTTTGAAGGACTTTTTTGCTTTGCTTTGAAAAGAGCCAGCTCAGGGTGGTTACCACAGAAACTACCTCCCTGTTTGTCTTCAACCTATGAAATTCTTAGCCAGGGGCTTAACACTGTTCCTTTAAAAGGTTGTTGTTGTTGTTGTTGTTTCATTTGGGGGATGGTCAAGCTTTCCCGATCAATCTACTATTAATGATGACACTAGCCAAATCCCTGCTTTGCTTCTCAGACTTGGAAGGCTCACTGCCCCTTCTTTTTCTGCTGCTAAGATTTCTAGACTGTTTAGCAATTCTCAGACTTTGGTAGGAATGAGGATCATGTGGAGGATCATGTTAAAAGTACAGATTCCACCACTTCACACCCCCGAGGATGGCTATTATAACATTAAAAAAAACCCAGAAAATAGCAAGTGTTGGAGAGTTTGTGGAGAAATTGGAATGCTTGTGACTTGCTGGTGGGAATGTACAATGGCTCAGCTGCTAAGGAAAACAGTTATGATGGTTCCTTAAAAAATTAAACATAGAATTACCATTTGATCCAGCAAGTCCACGTCTGGGTATATACCCCAAAGAATTGAAGGCAGGATCTTGAAGAGATATTTGCACACCCATGTTCGTAGCAACATCATTCACAGTAGCCGAAAGGTGGAGGCAGCCCAAATGTCTGTTGATGGATGGACGGATATGTAAACTCTGGTGTATCCATACAGGGGAATATTATTCCACCCTAAAAAGGAATAAAATTATGACACATGCTACAACATAGATGAACCTTGAAGACATTATGCCATATGAAAATAAGGCAGATGCAAAAAGACAAATGTTGTTTGATTCCAATAATGAGATATCTAGAATAGGTAAATTCAGAGAGACAGAAAGTAGAATGGTGGTTATAAGGTCTGGGGGAAGGGGTGGAAATGAGGAGCTGTTTAGTGGGTACAGAGTTTTAGTTTGGGGTGACTGGCGATGGGAGTTCTGGAGATGGATGGTGGTGATAGTTAAGTACATTCACAATAGTGTGAATTCACATTATTATTAATGTAGTTAATGCCACTGAATTCTACACTTGGAAATGATTAAAATGGTAAGTTTTTATGTTATGTATATGTTAGCACAATGAAGAAATGTCATTAAAAAAGTTTTAGGGGTGCCTGGGTGGCTCAGTCGGTTAAGTGTCTGACTTCGGCTCAGGTCATGATCTCGCAGTTTGTGAGTTCAAGCCCTGCATCAGGCTCTGTGCTGACAGCTCAGAGCCTGGAGCCTGCTTCGGATTCTGTGTCTCCCTCTCTCTGTCCTTTCCCTGCTTGCTCTGTCTCTCTCTCACTCTCTCAAAAATAAAATAAACACTTAAAAAATTTTTGTTTTAAAGTTTTAAAGTGCAGCATTTCACACTACTGATTCCATAGGTGTGGATGGAAGCCCAGGAATCTGCCTTTGTAAAGTCCCTGGGGGAGTTGATGCAGGTGGCCTTGGAGAAACATTGGCATTCCGTACTTGTGGCTGGGCTCATGTTTCCCCCAAAGCCCTGCCTGAGGACCATCCACCACTGGGGCTTTAAAGTACAGACTGCCACTTGCCAGTGTGTGAGAAGCCACTGGACCTCTCTGCTTCAGATTCTTCGTCTTAAAAATGGGACTAATAATCCTACCTACCTAATAGGCTCTTTGTAAAAAATGGAAGAGTTGATATATATGCAAAGTGAATTTTTAAATTGTTTCCAACACTTAATGGCAGGGTCTGCTTTTTACATGACTGTGAATATTCTCAAGGTCCAGGAAGCAGTTGCAACTTCATTAATGAGTTTAATTAATGAAGCAGGGTTAGGAGCTAGAGTCATCTGTGCTTCTGCGGAGGGTTTAGTGGTGAGGATCTTATCCCATGAGAAGCAGCTAACATTCTGTAAGGTGAGGGAGGGGGTTGTGACACATCTTACAGATATCTTGTGGGTTTATTTTAAATTATTCAGATACATCAAAAAAAATCTGCTGGGGGCACCGGAGCGTCCAACTTCAGCTCGGGTCATGATCTCACGGTTTGTGGGTTTAAGCCCTGCATCAGGCTATTGTGCTGATGGTGCAGAGTCTGCTTGCGATTTTCTCTCTCTCTCTCTCTCTCCCTCTCTCTCTTTCTGCCCTTGCCTCGCGTGTGCTCTCTCTCTGTATCAAAATAAATAATGAAATAAGCTTAAAATTTTTTTTAATTTTCTGAAAGCATTCATACTATGTTAACAGAGGAGTAAGATTTGTGGCAGAAGGATAAAGGGGAACTTTTACTTGTCACCCTATTTCCTTCTGGGTTATTGTGTTTATTTTACACTGTGGGGCCCTGTATTACTTTTGTACTTAGGGAGAAAAAGCGTTTTTTACGTGTTTATTTATTTATTTTGAGAGAGAAAGAGAGCAAGCAGAGGAGGGGCAGAGGGAGAGGGAGAGAGAGAAACTCGACGTGGGGCTTGATCTCATGGACCATGAGATCATGACCTGAGCTGAAATCAAGAGTGGGTTGCTCAGTTGACTGAGCCACCCAGGCGCCCAGAGAAAAAGGGTGTTTTCAGTTAGTGTGTGGGTGTGAAATGTGGCTGCCCTTTCCCATTCAAAACAGGATTGGCAGTAAAACCACAAATACTCAAGCAAAATAATATGCTTACATAATAACATGGACGATGATACCTTCTGATTAGCAATTTGCAAAGCATGTTTGCATCCATTCTGTCATTGGACCCGTGGCATGGTTTGGTGAAGTAGATAATATCTTACCCATTTTACAGCTGAGACACGAAATGCATGGTAGAGGCACTTCTCGGTTGTCCAAGCCCCCGTTTCCTCCCTCCTTATCCTTTGGGTTTTGCCCTTGCTTCACTTTGCTGTAGTGTTTCTGGCACTTATTCCAGTCCTACACCACAATATATTTACAGTCCACAACCGCCCAAATTGAAAAGGCTATTCCGACTCGAGATGGGCAGATGTGGCAACGCTAGCCAGGTAGGAGCTGGAGCTGTGGTGTTTGTTTGCCTCAGAGGTTGTCCTAACACAATTCCTAAAAGCAAAATATTTCACACATCTCTATTTTAACAGAGCCATCATCTTCTTTAGTCTGCTTGGCAGGCAGAAACCACATGAGGTTTTTATCATGGAGACCTTTCTTTCACAAAATGCAGAATCCAATCCATCAGGTAGTCTTTGAAGAGTTACAAATGATGTTTCCGGTTTGGGTGGAGTGAACCTCACCTTTTGAGAGTAGGTATTCCTGCTGACAAATGTGTGGTTCTTGGTGGTCAGGAAAATACTGACGATTCTGGTTGCTGGCACTGAAGTTACAAAGATTTATTTGGATAGATACTGATGGTTTAATGATGGGCATTTGTGGCCGCACAAAATCGAAAATGTTTTTGAGTTGCCTCAGATGGCACTTGTAAACCAAGGACCTCTCCAGGGGTGGCTAAATAATTTGCACAGTGCAGTTAAGATGAAAGTGAAGAGTTCCTTGCTCAAAAATTATTAAAAATTTCAAGATGGCAACATCAGAGCATTAAAGCAAGCGCAGGGCCCTTTGCAAGTACACAGGTTGTACCTCTAGGGCTCTCTTACCTTTAAAAAGTGTTTACTTATTTATAGATAAGACATTCGAATATTATAAAATTTAGGGGAGCCTGGACAGTTCAGTCTGTTAAGCCTCCAACTCTTGATCTTGGCTCAGGTCATGATCTCATGGTTCATGAGATCGAGCCCTGAGTTGGGCTCTGCACTGACAGTGCGCTATCAGTACAGAGCCTGCTTGGGATGCTCCCTCTCTCTTTGTGCCTCCCCCACTTGCATGCTCTCTCTCTCTTTCAAAATAAATAAGTTAATACTAAAAAAATTTTAAAGATTATAAAATTTAAAAGATAAAAAAGTAAGTCTTTAGGGAAGGGAAATCTCTTTAGGGAAGGGAAATCATTTCTTGTGTGTCTTTCCAGTGATTTCGTTCATTTGCAAACATACATATACACATTATATTATCTGTGCTCCTTCAAGGCACATTCATATAAATAGTAGCATTCTTTACACATTGTTGTGCATTTTTTGTTTTCTTAACAATACGTCTTATAGATGATTCCTTATCACTACCCAGTTCTTTTCCATGGCTGCATAATATTCCATTGTAACACAATTATTTAACCAGTTCCTTTTGCTGGATGTAGAAGTTTCTCTCAGTAACCAAAAATACTGCAACAAAAATCTTTGCAGATCATTTCTTTACATGTGTGAGTGTTTCTATGGAATTGTCAAGTCAACGGTTATGGTTTATTTTATTTATTTATTTTTTAAATATTTATTTATCCTTGAGCGACAGAGACAAAGTGTGAGCCAGGGAGGGGTAGGGAGAGAGAGAGAGAGAGGGAGACACATACTCTGAAGCAGGCTCCAGACTCCGAGCTGTCAGCACAGAGCCCAACACAGGGCTTGAACCCATGAATCATGAGATCATGACCTGAGCTGAAGTCAGACACTTAACCGACTAAGCCACCCAGGCACCCCAATTATGGTTTATTTTTAATTGTGATAGATCTTGCCAATTGCCCCTTGAAGAGATTGTACCAAGATACACCCTCATCAATACAGAGTTACCAGATTTTTGGATCTTTGCCAATCCCGTGGGTGGGACACAGTAAATTGTAGCCTTGACTTTCATTTCTCTTATTATTAGTGAAACTGAATATCTTTTCATATGGTTGGGAGTCCATCTATTCTGTGAACTGTTTGTCCTCATGATTTCTTTATTGTTCATTAATTTTTTTCTCTCTCTTTTTTAAAGTTATTCATTTACTTTGAGAGAGAGACAGAAAGTGGGGGAGGGACAGAGAGAGTTGGAGAGATAATCCCAAGCAGGCTCTGCACTGCCAGCACAGAGCCCAATGCGGGGCTCAGACCCATGAACTGTGAGATCATGGCCTGAGCTAAAATCAAGAGTCAGACACTTAACTGACTGACCCAGCAAGGTGCCCCCATTAATTTTTTTTTCTTATGATTTATTCAAATGGCCTTATCCATTGAAGAAATTCATTCTTGGTTTGTGATGTATTGAAAATATTTCCTTGGGTTGGTTTTATCTTTTTAACTTTGTTTTGCCATGCAGAGTATTTTTTAAATGTAGCTGAATTTGTCAATTTTTCTTTTATGGCTTCTGAATCTTGTATCATGCTCAGAAGACCTTTACTTCCATACTTCCCACAAGTATTCCTTTGATTTCGTTCTTCACATAAACGTTTACTCCATTTGAAATATATCTTAGTATGAAGTGTGAAATAGGGATCCAGTTTACAAGAATTGTTAAGCGTAGTGTGTTAAAAAAGTTTTTTTAATAAACCTTTTTCTAGTTTGAGGAATGGTCATAGAGAGATGTGGCTTGTCCAGAGCCTACTAATTCAACATAATAATCCCTAAAAGGCTAATATATGTTTACTTTCATAAGTATTTGAAGGAAAACAATCATTATGATGGTTAAGAACATGGGTTTGGGCGTCAGATAGACCAGGGTTTCAATCCCCATTCCATACTTACTTAGCTGTGTGACCTCAGATGAGTTACTTGCCTTAGCTGATCCTCAATTTCCTTATTGGTAAAACAGAAATAAATATAGTACCTGTCTCATTGAGCTGGTTGAGATGTAAATGAATGTAAAATGCCTAGACAGTGCCTGACACATAGAAAATTGTTGTTATTGTTTACCCATAGGGTGACCCAACTCACACCTGTTTGCTTGGGGTTTCTCTGGTTTTATCACTGAAAGCCCCAAGTCTTGGAAGATCCCTTAGTCCTGAAAAAACTGGGATGTTTGGTCACCCTTAACCTATTGCCATGTGCAGTATGTGTTTTTTTCCTCCATCAAAATCACACTACTCAGAACCTACATTGATAAGCTCAACTTTTACAGATATATCACAAAATGTAAATTTTTTTCACACACACAAAATCCATGCTCTTATCTTATTCCAGTTGAGTTCCCTGCTGCCAGGGCTTGTAGACATTCTTTGTCCATCAGAGCCTAATCTAGGATTTCCTCTGGTTTCCACCTGAGCCAAGATCAAAGAGCCCCCCCTCCCACTGCCAAGAAGGGGAAGGTGTAAGTAGAGAAGAAGTGGGGGTGGTGGTCAAAATAGGGCTAGACAGAAACACAAGGTAGGATGACTCCAGGACATTGGAGACTAGGAACACTTTGCTTCCAGAATAAACAAACACGGAACAGGCTCCCTAGGTATGACTTGCTTCTAAACACCACACTGGGAAAAATGGGATCCTGGCATGCACAGTTCATTCAGTAGGTACTGACTGAAACAACACTGTATTCTGGGTTTCTTTAACTCTCCCTAGTGAGTAAAGTGGTAGAAACTAACATAAATATCTTTTGTTTCAACTTTGCCTGCATCCATTCACCCTTCTTCTGGTGATTGTTCTTAATTTTGCATTGGGGAATTACTTATCCTAATTGGACAAAGTCTAGCCAGTGAAGGCACCCCTTCTCCCCTGGCCAATGAATGAGCAAGTGACCCAAGTTCTGCCAATCAGATGCTCTTTTCCTTGAATTTGAATCTCGAGCCAGGTATGTGAAGATTGAAAATAGTTAGAGAAGATCCATGTCATAGGTATACCTTAAAGAAGGAGTTGGCAAACTATGTCCATGGACCAAATCTGGCCCTCTGGAAATTTTCATAAGTAAAGTTTTATTGGGACACAGACAAAATCATTTGTTTATTTGTTGTCTATGACTTTCATGGTACAATGATAAGATTGAGTAGTTAAGATAGAGACTGTCCCACAAAGGCTAAAATATTCACTACCTAGACCTTTGCAGAAAACGTTTGCTAATCTCTGCCCTAAAGGCATTTCCCATTAATTCCTGCTACCTAAGTCCCAGGGACTATTCTGGTTCCTGCCCATTCCAAACCCTAATTCTTCAGGTTTTCTTGGATTCTGTGAGCTACTTCATATTTTTCTAATAATTTTTCTTCTTCTTCTTCTTCTTCTTCTTCTTCTTCTTCTTCTTCTTCTTCTTCTAACTTAAGTTAGAGTGAATTGGTTTCTGATGCTTACAACCAATGAAGACAAACATTCTGGCATTTAAATACATTTTTAATTTTAAAAATCACTTAGAGAAATGATTATTTGATTACCATTTTTCTATCTGGCTAAATGTGACCATTTAGTGTAGCACTGACGGGGGAGGAACCACATCTCTGTGGAGCAGCGTGGGGGTTGGCAATGAAAGCAAGTAGTATAAGAATACAACGAGTAGAAATAAGAGTGGTATTAAAACAAATAAAACAGAGCATTTATTTAAAAAATTCCCATTGCTTTGATTTGTTTTAGCCACAATATTTTAAGTATTTTAAATCTTCAAAAGATATTAA
Organism: Cryptoprocta ferox; assembly: GCA_028646485.1. Lineage (NCBI taxonomy): Eukaryota > Metazoa > Chordata > Mammalia > Carnivora > Eupleridae > Cryptoprocta > Cryptoprocta ferox. The sequence continues at coordinate 54,351,348 of CM053561.1, forward strand.
AGGAAAGCATACAATTTTCATGTTTAGCTAAGGATAACATAAGTTTATTGTTAAATAATAGAAATAATAATCACTGAATCGTAGCATCATGGAATGAACATTGGGTTAGGAATCCGGAATTCTGGGTACTCTGTACATGAACATCACCTCTGAGATCCATAAGGTGCCACACAATTATAACATGTTATAATTATTGGTGGAAGGAAAAGAAAGTACAATCGCAGATCATTTCTGAAACCCGGGCCAAGAACCAGAGCCTGGCTGGTGCCAGTGATTTCAAAAATGAATCCAGTGCCGATGCTTGTGTGAAGGAAGGAGACTGATCCTCTGGATTTGCAGAGTCCTGGAACACACCTTCAGTGATGAAAAACATCTCTTTGGATTAGGCAGCCTCCAATAAGTAGGCAGATTATCCAGCTTCCTTCGTTCAGAAGTGACTGGACTTGTTGGACGACTTCCTAACTGTCAGGAAGGAAGAGGGAGGGATGTACGTGTTAAATGTAGTGCGAATATGAAGCGTGTTGAGTTGGAAGACGAGCTTCTTTCTGTGTATGTGCAGAGGATGACCAGGGAGTGGAAGTGGCTGGAGCCTGGACTGATGGCTAGAGATGGAAGAAACCCAAACCAATTCTGAATGATTGCGTAGTCAGGGGGGCAGGAGCGGCTGGTGGTTTGGGTAGAAGGGATAGAAAAAAAATGAAAAAGGAGAGATTTGGAAATAATTTCTTCCCTTCACCTTTCCTAGGCTGCTAAACATAGAAATTCCATGGAGCAGATGCCTGTTGAGCTAGAACCCACTATTCCTTGTAGAATTCAGGACATCTTTATTTTTGCCAGTATAAAATGAAATGCAGCATTTCCTTCAATTACAGAATGTACGCAGCAGACCAGCTGTTATTGGTGAAGCTGAGACTTGTCACTGATAGAAATCACAGATGTTTTCAAATCACATTACTGTGTTGTAGATCTCATGAAATGTTTGTGTCCATAATTACTTTGAAATTATGATAGAAATTAGACTCACTGATAGTCTTGTTCCTTAATGCACAAAGAAGTATGTTATTGATATATTACATATTTTTATTTTGCTAATTGTATTTCAGTGTAATTGGTTTCTTTGACAATCCTATATATTTTATTTTGTATGTTGGAAAGTATTATTCTGAGAAGGGGTCCTGAGGCTTCCCCAGATTGTTAAGGGCTCTGTCCCTGGAGCTGTGCTCTAGATACTGCACTGTGGGATAGCCCAACACCTTCCACCACTCCCATGCCCTCCACCCCTTGATACAAGCATTTAAGGAAGCTCTGTAGAAACATGGAAGACTGTTTCAGACAGTGTGGTAAAGGAGTATTGCAGCATGGCTATCTCTAGGTAAAACTACTTGTTCTGGTTCTTGTAAGCAGATAAGAACTAGAAAATAATTACCAAAAATGAAAGTAGCTGTGTTCATTTGTAAAGTATGGTTGCATTATCTTTTCAATACTATTTGTGAACTGTGTGTGATTTCTTTTTTACATAAGTAATACATCTTCATTGTTGAAAAATTATAAAATGTAAATGAGGAAAAAGAAAAAATGTTCAGTCTTCCTAAACCAGTTTTTAAAAAGCATGTTGCATTCTATGTAGCATTAAAAAAAATGATATGGGGCGTCTGGGTGGCTCAGTTGGTTAAGTGTCGGACTCTTGATTTCAGCTCAGGTCATGATCTCATGGTTTGGTTTGTGGGTTCAAGCCCTGCATCAGGATCTGTGCTGAGAGCACGGAGCCTGCTTGGGATTCTCTCTCTCTCCCTCTCTCACTGCCCCTCCTTTCTCTCTCTCTCTTTCTCTCTCTCAAAAATAAATAAATAAATAAACTTTAAAAAATTAAAAGATTATATAGAGCTATGTATTCCGACATGGCAAGATTTCTATCATATATTAAGTGGAAAAAAAGTAGTCCCTAAAACAGAATCTCGCTTTTTTTTTTAACATCTTTATGAAAACGCCTAGGAGAGCACACATCCAACAAGCATTGGTATTAACAGTTTGCAATTATGTGTTAATATTAGTCAATACAAATTTTCTTAAAGAAAAGGAATCCTTCAAGGTAAAGCACAGTGTTGATGCTGGCGTTAGCAGCTTTAGGGCATTCCAGGTATATCCTGTGGCAGCCTATAGAAGTGGCTCTTCACATCAGATGGCTGGTGCCTTGGAGGGGCCTGGGGGTACCCCCTGCCGAGCCATCTGGGCCTGGGCCTCACTTTATAGACTGGAAGCCCCAGAAAATAGAAACAGTTTAAGCTGCCTTAATTATACCCACAATCAAGTTGGGTCTTCCCGAAGTTGCCCTCCCCACCCAGCCTCCAGGTTACTTTGGATTTTGGTGTTCACAGATTTTCTTAGGACATTTTTTAAAAGACTTTATGTTTTTAGAGCTGTTTTAGGTTCACAGCAAAATTAAGAGGAAAGTGCGAAGATTTCCCACGTACCTCCTACCCTCACACATGCATAGCCTGCCCTTTTAGCGACATCTCCTTCCAGAGTGACATTTGTTACTGTTGATGCATCCATATTGACACATCATACTCACCCAGGGTCCATAGTTTAGGGACAGACTATAATGACACGTATCTACCGTTATAATATCATTCAGATTATTTTCACTGTCCTAAAAATATACCCTGTGCTCCACCCATTCACACCTCCCCCCATCTTGGGACATTTTAAAGATGGAAACTCTCATTCCTAAAAAAGGGATCCAATCCTTTTTCATTGTCAGAGTGTGACGGTCAGTTCATTAAACTGAATTCGTATCCTTTCCCCATCCCAGGGTTCAGGATCCTCTGTACCCCAGGGAACCGAGTCCCACTGACAAAGGTGTGAATTGAGTTGTACCTGAGTTTTGCCTTGTAGATACAGGTGTGGCCTTATAGGCAGTAACAACTCTGAGCTTAGTCCACCCAGGCTCCAGTCAGGGGCTGGTGACACTGAGGAGATCCTGTCCCTGGGCAGCTGGGATCAGGCTCTCTGGCCTGTCCTAGGACCTGACCTCAGACCCTAGTCTTGAATGAGCGCAGCTCTCTTGGTGAGTTGGCACCAGCACTGAGGTGTTGGGCTGAGTGTGGTCTCTGGCAGGCTCACTGGGGCTTGAAAGGGCTGCAAAAGCTGCTAGTTTCTTCTCTCAGCTGGACCATGCTACAGGCCCATGAGGGCTTGAGGCTGTGCTGTTTTCATTCCTGGCCATGATTCCAAGACAATGGGCTTCTTGTCAGCAACAGTATTTCTTTATTATGGAAAGACATGCTGTTGACAAGAGTGTTGCAGGAAAGCCTTCCCTTCCACCTCTGACCTTCCACGCAAAGGATATTGTCTACCTGCTCCCACTGCACCCTTGGGGTATACCCAGGCCGTTGTCACCATGTTGTCCTGCTTGTCCTATTATTTCCTTAATATTTTGCTTTTAGTGTGCTCCCTTGCTCTTAAATAAATTAATTTTGTTGGGAACTATGTCGGAAATATCTGTGAAATTACAGATTTAATGAGCTGCATTTTTCTCAATATACAGAGCTGCATTTTTCTCAATATACATTAAATACACAAGGGGGCGCCTGGGTGGCTCAGTCGGTTAAGCGTCAGACTTCCCGTGAGGTCATGATCTCAGGGCTTGTGAGTTCGAGCCCCGCTTCGGGCTCTGTGCTGACAGCTCAGGGCCTGGAGCCTGCTTTGGATTCTGTGTCTCCCTCTCTTTCTAACCCTCCCCTGCTCGTGCTTTCTCTCTCTCTCAAAAAAAAAAAAATTAAAAAATTTTTAAATAAAATAAACACACAAATATTAAACATTTTAAAAGTTTTCCCATGGATCATCTAAAACCACTCTCCCCGTGTGGCCCCCACCAGTGGTTTCTGATTCCTGCCCCAAGAAACCCCGGCAAGATCTGTAAACTCTTCAGGAGATGCTCCTGGGTCATCCATGTTGTCACTGTTGAGTTCTTTCTCTAAAACCACTCAGTCTGCACCTGTGGGCAGGTGTGGCAGGAAGAGGCAGGTCTGTTCCACTTGAGGCCCCACCCTGGGAGTGGTGACTTCCATGGCAAGGTGCCCTCTTCCACTCGAAGTTGCATTTCCTTCCTCTCTGGTAGAGAGGATTCTTTTATAGATCAATAATGAAAACAGGGTGAGGATTGTTAATCAGTTTGCCTCCCTGAGGAATTATGGCCAGACAAGGGCTGAAAAAGGGGGCATCAAAGGCAGATCGAAGTTGGTGGCAGCTATGGAGAGAGAATGGGCTTGCCTGACTGTCTAATTGAAGGACAGACATGTGCCTCTTTTCACAAAGGTAATTGATGGGGGCACCTGGGTGGCTCAGTCTGTTAAACGTCCGACTTCGGTTCAAGTTATGATCTCACAGTTCATGAGTTCGAGCCACGCGTTGGGCTCTGTGTTGACAGCTCAGAGCCTGGAGCCTGCTTCAGATTCTGTCTCTGCCTCTCTCTCTGCCCCTCCCCCACTCATGCTCTGTCTCTCTGTGTCTCAAAAATAAAATAAACATTAAAAACATTTGTTAAAAAAATAAAATAAAATAAACAAAGGTAATTGATGGATAAATGTTTGCCTCTTTTCCACAGAGAATTGGAGGTGTAGGGTAGATGTGGGTCCTAGCTCCATCAGTTACTAGCTGTGTAGCCTTGGGCAAATGCCTTCACCTTCCTGAACCTCAGTTACTCCAGTAGGACAGGATTGAGGATGTTTAGTCACATTTATCTTATCTGCTGTCCAGGCTGTCGCAAGGATTAAATGAGCAAAGGAAAGCGTGACTGATCCGAAAGCTCTAAGGCAGGGTTCTCAACTCCGGATTCACTTTGGAATAACCTGGCAGGGGGTGGGGGTGGGGGCAGTGGCAGCTTAAAACAGCAACAACAAAAACCAATGCTATAAGACCCAAACCCAGAGATTCTGACTTAACTGGTCTGGAGTGGGTCCTGGGCATCTGTATCTGGTGATTGAGAACCACTGCCCTAGAGCTGTGTCATCTGATAGAGTAGCCACTCGCCACATGTGGTTATTTAAACTTAAATTAGTTAGAATTAAGTAAAGTTTAAAATTCAATTCCTTAGTCACACCAGCCACATTTCAAGTACTCAGTGGCCACATGTGGCTACTGGCTTACTATACTGCACAGTGCGGAGATAGAATATTTCTGTCATCACAGAGAATTCTGTTGTCTCTGTAAGTGTAGCCCATAGACCAGCAGCATCGGCATCATTGGGAGCTTGTTAGAAATGCAGAATCTCAGGCTAGTGCCCAACCTACTGAATCAGAATCTGGATTTTAACAGAATTGAAAACAATCTCGAGTTCTTTTTTTTAAGTTTATTATTTTTAGGGGGGAGAGAGAGTGTGTGAGCAGGGGAGGGGCAGAGAGAGAGAGGGAGACACAGAATCTGAAGCAGGCTCTAGGCTCTGAGCTGTCAGCACAGAGCCCGACATGGGGCTCGAACTCATGAATTGTGAGATCATGACCTGAGCTGAAGTCGGACACTTAATGGACTGAGCCACCCAGGTGCCCCAAAATCTCTAGGGTTTTCTTCAAGTTTGTAAAGCACTGCTCTAAAGCATACATACCACTCATTTATTCTCTCTACCAATGTTTATTAAATGCATGGCATGGGCCAGGTACTTTCAGGTGATGGAGAGTGATCAGGGAAAAACCCAGCAATGTCTGCCAGCCAGCTGGAGGAAATGGTCATTGCACAAAAAAACCAATAGGCAAACTCATTCCAGAGTGACAAAAGTAATACAGGAGAATGTGCTACAGAGGCACTATGGGGCAGGGCTGCTACTTTAAATTGGGAGGGAGGGTCAGAGAGCGTCTCTCTAAGGAGGGGACATTTGAATGGAGACTGAGTGACCAGGAGCTGGCCAAGGAAAGATGTGGGGGTGGTGTGTCTGGACAGAGATAAGAGCAAGTACAAATGCCTTGAAAGTGAGTTGCCAGATTTAGCAAATAGAAATACAAAATGCTCACTTAAACTTCTGCTAAACCATGAATAATTTTTAGTATAATTATATCTGAAATACTGCATGGGAGATACTTATACTAAAAAAGTTTATGTGGTTTACCTAAAATTTGAATATAACTGGAATCCTGTGTTTTATGGAGATCTTACCTGAAAGAGGACCAAAGAGGGAGCAGAGTTGGAGGGACACAAGGAGGAACAAGTGACTGGGGCAGTCAGGGGGGAGGGTGCCATGAGCGGGGGTGGGAGAAATAGCAGGGCCCAAATCTTGGGCTCCATAAAGGCAAGCTTTAAAAACCAACGGTCACCAAAGGGCTGTACTGACCACTACTATTTCTTCCCCTCAATGAAGTCATTGGCTTTACCTTCCTGCAACCCTATGGTTTCTGGGAAGGGCTTCTTGGAAAATGAACAATTGTCCAGGCCGTTATGCCTGGGTGGTGCTTGGGGAGACTTCGGGCCACTGGTTGACCTGCCTGAGCATAGCGTGCAGTATATATTGTTTGGTCTGAGCTTTTAAGTGCTCTTTCCCTGTTTGTTTGTTTAATTCCTGTGCTTTTGTATGTGACCCCCTATAAATCTCCCTCTCCTTAAGGACCATGTTTGACAACTTCATTTCCCCCTAACTGGAGACATTTCCCCTGCTAAGGGTCAAAAAGACTAATTACCCAAAACAGTATATTGGAGACACCCTCGAGCCACACATGACCCAGAAGTGCCTGATACCAGTCAAATGAATAGAAGAATTCAGTGAGAGCAGACTTGAGCCCAGAAGCAGTGATGTCCTCGAAGCCCAACTGTAATCCTGTTGGAAATTAAACTCCTGACCCCTTCAACAACAAATATGTGGAAGCTCATAGGAGAAGAGACCATAAAGGATATTCTGTTGAAACGTTTTAGTTTACATGTGAGGAAACTGAGACCCTGGGAGGATCATGATTTGCTGAAGGACTCCAGATTGATGATGGGGCTGGGACCCAAGCTCAGAGCATCCTAAGTCTCTGTCCAGTGCTCCTTCCACCTGAGTTGTGCTTGCTGTGGGTTTGGTGTGGGGAGAGATGGGAAGGGCAGCAAGACAGCAGCTGACTCTCATATAGTGCTTTGTGTAAAGCACTTCTCTACATGATCTCATTAGAGGCGGGTACAATTTCCATTTTGCCAGCGAGGAAGCTGGAGCTCAGAGAGGTTAAGTGACTTGTCCAGGATCATACAGCTCTTAAGTGAGAGAACCTGGAGTAAAATCTAGATTCAGGCTCCTTGGTTTGTTTCCACTATAAACTGGAAAAAAACAGGCAATGAGCGAGTAAGTAGTATGTTGGGCTACCAGTATTATCAGAGATTAGGGGCAGGCAGGTGTGAGGGAAAGGTGACTTGAGAAATCAGAAAGAAGATTGCTCTCAGAGGGCCATGTTGGGCACTTTCATAATCTCCTTCAATGGTCACATCAAATTTACACTTGAGGAACTGAGGCTTGGAGAGATTGGGTGTCCACTCTGCTGGGTAGTAGCAGAGCTGGTACTTCAATCCAGATCTGTCTGACTTGAGAACCTCAGCAGGTCCCCACGGGGTTTTTTTGGGGTCAGTGAAAGCTGGATAAAACTGGGCATGAGGGAGGCACAGAGAACATGCAAGAAAAAAAGGACTGGAAAGGCTTAGAGGGCCAATGAATGATCCTGGGGGGAGGTGAGGAGGTTGGCGGAGCCTCTTCCCCTCCTCCACTGGCTCTCCCCTCTACTCTGCATGTGAATATTGTCCTAGAAGCATTAGTCAAATCCCCTCTTCCTTTTAAAGTTTGTAGATTTGCTTGGGGGCTGAACTGGGGCTCTACCTGCATTGCTAGTCAGTTCCACCCTTGGAACTGCAGTGTTCGGGCCCCCTGGCTTCTCTGGCCACACCCAACAGGGCCTGCTTCCCCCTGAGCTGCCCCCCCCCCTCCAAAGACCACCAGGATTAGGCAGGAAACAGGGCTGGATCCTCTTGTTTTCAAGCAAGAACTTGCCCCATCTTCTCCTGCCTCCCTCCTGCAACCTCCTGGGCTCTAATTTTGTTTCCAAAATAATTGTGAGGTTTTTCTCCAACTGAGGGTCCCGGGTTGACTGCTAGTAGGGAAATTCCTACCAAGGCTCCCTTATCTTTTCTAGTCAACCGTCTTGCTTGCCTGTTGAGAGAGGGCAGCATTACGGACAGTCTTTTCATACGCCCCAGTACTTAGTTCAGTCCTGATGAGTCATAGGTTCACATTAAGTCTTTCTGCCCTGAATTGACAGTGCAAGGGAGTAAGAGACGGAATTATTCTGTGGGCTGTCATCACTAATGTTTCCCTTGTTTAGACATCTTTTGTAGCTGAGGAATCTTTCAAGCCTGCAGTCTGGGACATTCTTCAGAAGCCTCCCATTAGGCGAGTCACTGGATGACCCTCTTATCCTTTCGGGGAATGCTGGGAGTCGGCACATCTGTTGCAGGAGCTCAGGGTTGACACATGGTCAGTGGAGCCTGCTGCCCACCAACCAGCTGCCACTCTGCTGCTTCTTGTCACCCTTGGATAGTGTCTGCCATCCTCAAAAAGTGAATGGAAATTTAAGTCCAAGGGAATATAAAAAGGTAGTCAGAAACTGTAATTAATATTTACTCCCGGCAGTAAAAGGCCAACATTTGGGGCATGTGGACGGGGAGTACATGGGGATTCTTCATACTGTTTTTGCAACATCTCTGTTGGTATCTGAAAATATTTCAAAATGAAATGATTTTTAGATAGATAAATAAAATATGTTTTGCAAACAGATTGAGTAAGTGAACAAGAACATGAAGAACAGCATGGAGCAGTTAGAGGCAGGAAGTGAAGTGGTTAAGATGAGGGCTTTGGGGTCAGGGACAGGGTGGTTGGCCTGTTGCTTTCCGACGTTAAGAGCTGTCATACCTTGAACAGGTTACTTAATCCTCTTCAAGTTCCAATCTTTTTTCATGTGGAAAATGGGATTGTGAATGTTGACCTCCGTGGAATATCAGGAGATTAAATGAGATAATACATGTATGGTATTTAGGATGATGCCTGAGGCTTAGTAAGGGGTTACTACATGGTGGGAAGAGCGCAAAAAGAGAAACGGACTGTGCAAAGTCCTTCCCTTATCCAATCTCAATGATTTCTCAGTCTCTGCCTTTTGAGGCCCTAGACCCTACACCAGAAATCCACCACATTGTTGTACCCAGCCCCTGGCTTTGACTGGCAATTGGGCCTGTGGGATGAAGTAAGTGCTCTCACAGAATGTTTCCTGACATTCCCAACTGGTCATCTTAAAGGGCCAGTAAGAAGGTGCTTATGGGTCCTTCTTAGCTTGTGACCTTGGGGCCACATTCATTCATTCATTCATTCTTTCTTTCACTCATTCAACAAAACTTCACTGGGTAAGGGTAGAGGGAAGCGTGGACCAGGCACTGAGGTTGGCATGGGGATATAGCATGGAACAAAACTGACCTTGTCCTTGACCTCTAGCTGCTTAAATTCTAGGAACTAGCCTTTCCCTGTGGTTTTCTCTGGCTCCCCTCCTCGGCAACACCCAGGCTTAGTCATTCTTCCAGAATGCAAACCCTCCTTTATTGCAGCATGCAGACAACTCAGGCTCACAAAGCCACAGAAGGCAGGACACAAGGACAAGATGCTGGCACTTACTGCGCCTAATCATTCTTCAGCTGTGCTCGTTGAGTATGACTCAGCCTTGGGAGAAACTAAAGGTAACCACTGGTACAAAGCTGAAACTGCCTTACCTGCTAATACTTAAACCCTAACTGACCATGCCACCCACCCTGCTTCCATATCCACTGTATTTTTTTAACCAGTCTCTGCCCTAGACTCTCTCTTTCTTCCCTGTCTGCAGTCCCTATCAGTCCGAAACGCTTTTTCCAAATAGCTTTCCTTTTGTAATCAAATATGCCCTCTGACCCCCACCATCCAGCCCTGCCCTCATCTCGCCTTTCCAACCAGAGCCAGGACACTGGTCCAACTCCATCAAGGGTTCACGCTTCCTAGTGTCTTAGATGCCAGTTAATCACAAAATCAGTGTTAGCAAACCTTCCCAGACTCTCTATCTGGCAATCTTTCCATTCATTTTGTTTTACAGGAAAACTGGAGTAACAATCCCAAACAATACAAACTGGAGGAGAAAGAATTTCATCTCTCTTACTCTCTTTCACGTTCACAACTGGTAGTAAACCTCTCATTTGTAGGAACTATTTACCTTGAATGTCCTCAAAAATATATTGCCATTGTTTCCCTTTTGTACATCATTTCAATATTGTTGATTGAGAACTTCTGTGTTTTACAACCTGTGGAGAAAATCTTACATACCCTTCACAACTAATACCTACAATAGGCTAAAAAATGTAACTAAACACATAACTAGAGGAGGGACTCCAGAGAGTTCCGTATGGGGAGATTATAAGACTCAATCTTGTAAAGGTGACCTCTGTGTGTGTGTGTGTGTGTGTGTGTGTGTTTGGCCAAGCCGAAAAAAAATATATTTACCAATTATTTTGTCATTTTTTGTATCATGAAAAATAAGTCTCCATGAAACCCAAAAAGGAAAAAAAAAAAAGAGCCCACCCAGGTTCTGGACTCAGACGCAGTCCAGGTTTATTCTCCTTTCCACCACGTGCTTGCTCGTAGAATCGGTATAAAAATTAAAAGAGAATAGATAGAGATTGTTTACCACCATCCTATAATAAATGGTAGCACAGACTGCTACCTGTTTGCCCCCATACCTATTCTCTTTCTTTTAGTAACATGACCTTGATTTCATCTGAGCATATAGACTTCTTTGTAGATAGGTGCTGCCATGTGACTAGGCCAGTGAGTTCTGAGCAGAAGTATTGCATGGGACTTCCCAGGAAGTCTCTCTACATAGAGGAGACACTCTTCATCATCCTTCTGCATATTACTGGTCTAGACTCTGGACATGATGGCTTGTGCCCTGACTGCCATTTTGGAGCATGCGGAGGAGGGCCACACTCCAAGGGTGGCATTGCAGAGAGCTAAAGAGCTTGGGTCCTTGATGAGTAAGGAGCTGCCATTCCAGCTCTGGACTTCCTGAGGATTTCTTTTCATAAAGTATAAATTAATTTTTCTCATATTTAAACCATTTTTTTAGGTCTTAGTTTCTCTAAGTGAAGCTAATCCTAATTAATACACTATAATTATTATTGTCATCACCATTTTATTAGCACCAGCCCACAATCCTGCTTCCTCACAGATTCCTTCTTTTAGGCCATTAGAAACAGCCTAAATGTTATCCATAGCACAACAAATCTTGCCTTGGTTCTGATCTCTGTTGCCAATCCATTCATGCCTTTAATGTGGGGGCCCCTGTGTCCTCCTGGCCCTGATGACATGCATGGTATCCATCCCCACCGCTCTCCCTCCGTTGTTTCCCCTTATTTGTGCATTCGTGACTCTAGGTCTTTCCCCACTTTCCATGGCTCTTCTTGAAGAATTCTCAACTGACTGGGTAGGACTAAATTACCTTGAAGGCAGAGGAGGATTTGGACTAGGTAGGAAGGAGGGGGGAGCATTCCAGGTGGGAGGGAAAAGCAGATGGAGCATAATTGGGGGACTAGATGGGAAGTGACTGCAGGTTTCTGCTGAGAGTGGTAAGAGATCAGATTGAGTTGGGAAGGGGGCCTGGGGGGTGGGGTGGGACCCTATTATGGAGGGTCTTCAATGCCCAGGAGAGGAGACTGGAATTGATCCCGGAGGAAATAGCGAGTCCTGACAAGTTACTGAGAGGGGGCAGGGACACAAGGCAAGTGATGTTTCCAAAAAAAATGAGTCTGGCTGAAGTATGCAAAACAGATTGAAGGCAGGAAGAGCCTGGAGACAGGGAGACCAGTATAAATCTTCCACCCAGTAATCAGATGGTCAAACATTGTCAACAGACTTTGAAAGGGGCCGTATGAAACAGCAAAATTAAAGTGCAGTGATTTCAGTTAAGCAGAATAAGAAGCCTTAAACAAAGTCTTTCCCCAGAACTTCTGACACAGAGAAACTAGCAAGCTTCCAAATAGTGAAAATTGGTTCAATCCTTTTGGAAAACAATTTGGCATTATGGATCAAGAGCCTTAAGAATGTTCACACCCTTTGACCCAGTAATTCTACTTTCTGGGAATGCTAGGGAAATAATCCAAACTAGAGAAAGAAAAAAAAATGCATGGAGATTTTAATCACAGAACACTTGATAAGAGCAAATAATTAGAAACCATCTAAATGCTCAGCCACAGGAGGATTGTTAAGCAAACTGTGGCTCTCAGTTACTCAGTCATTAACTCTGAGGAATAAGAAGACCAGACAGATGACATGGAAATGCCCAAGACATAACAGAGGAAAGCAGGATGCAAAATACATTGAGTGTATTTCACACAACAAACACCCCATGTGGAGAAAAGTCATATTCTGGGTTACTCCCAGTTATTCCATTAAAGTGAGGACTCTAGATTTTGTTTCTTCTCTCTTAAATAAAGTTCTTTTTTCTCCCCAATATGCTTTTGTTACATCTGTTCTTTTAATTATAGGGAATGTCAAGGAGAAGTCTTATTTTTCATTCTACTCTGAATTGTTTGGCTTTATAAGAATATATTAACTATGTATGACTTGTATGGTTTTTTAAAAAAGTAAATAATTTTTCAAAGACAAAATATATTGATAAATGTGGGGAAACCATGAGAACTGTTCATGTCATCACAGGCATAGATACTTATATTCATCTTCCCTATGATGTGGTTTTAAAAAAAGGTATAGGCTTTCAAGTGTTGGGGGGCTTGGTGTCTGAGTTTGAATCTCACCTTAGCTGGATGACGATGGCTACATCATCATCTGTAAAGTAGGGAGTCATGCCTTCTTTACGTAATTATTGAGGAAATCAAGGGAGAGAAAGTGCAGAGGAAGAAAGTGAGAAATGTCTTGTCACAGTGCTCTGCGTTTAGGAGACACATAGTAATGGTGGCTGTAAAGATCGAAAGCTCTCATGTTCTCCATTGTGTTTTCTGTGTCTTACAGGTGGATAGTTGTCATTTTCTGGGCTGACTGAGGAGGGAGACAAGCCCTGAGCAATTTCCTCAGCCCCAGTCCCCTTCTGCCTCTGGGCTGGTGCCGCCCTGACTTTTCCCCACTCTGACCCCACCGGGCGATTTCGGCTCCCTCATCTCCCTTTTCAGTGCTCTCCCCTCTGCCTGGACCACACTTCTGTGACAGTGTGTAACGTAGAAAACAAAGTTTATTTTCAAAAGGAAGTTCTATTTTCCATACACTCAGCCAGCATATATTTAAGAATGGTTTTGTGTTTTCAACATTAAGATTGAAACATAAAGTGACTTTGTTTGCTGAGATCATTTGGTTATACCTCCCTTGACCCCCGCTTTATGCGAGTCTCAGTTCAAAGCCCAGCTCAAAGCCACACATGCCTCTTGAAAGACGTCAAACAATTTTAAAGGGTCACTGAGATCAGGAGAGAGACAGAGGAGGAAGAAGACAACGATGACTAGGAGGCCACGTGGGGCCCAGCAAATTAATGGCATAAATGATTTTGGGGGTACTAAACCCCTAACTTCCCCCAACATCCTGCTTAATAAAACTTTCAGACTCAGTCATCTTTTCTGGTTCTCAAGGACTACTTAAGTGTGGGAAGCCATTCAAAACCTTATTAAAATCCAGGGAGATGATGTTTATTGGCTCTGCGTGGTCTGCTAAGCCTGCTGGTCTGTCCAGGGGATGCCACGTATTAACTCCCTGGTGTTCCCAGCATACCAGGCACTGATGCTCTGGGAGAGAGGAAGTCCCCTTCCTTCCCCACCCTGGATTCTGTTCTTGAGCCAAGGATGTGGCCAGTCTGGGAATAAAAACATCGTATGTGACTCTTGCACCATAGATTCTGCCCCTCCAAGAAGAGGGAAGCCAAGAGGGGTGGTCACATGAGAGAACAAAGCTGGGCTGAGGACCGTGTTCTCTTTCCCTCGAAGCTACTTTGGCCCCTTTTGCCCCAGGGCTTGCTCACTGAGTCATCTGGTTTCATTCTTTAGTCAGCAGTGCTGTGACGTGAGCTGACTTAGAACGATAGCTGTTGAATTCCCAGCACCAGTTACCTACTGGATGTTTAGTGATGTTTGATGAATAAATGAATGCATGCATACATGAACAAATAAATGAAACTTTCCGTTCATTCCCACATCACTGCTTCCCTCTTCCCATATCTTAGCTCCCACTGGCAGATGAAAAATATGGTTATTCATTGCTATGTGTCAAGCCATCTTTCCTTGTTATTGATCTTTAAATATATTTTTTCTATAAAAATATATTTTTTATATAACATGCTCAAGTGAGGGAGGAGCAGAGGGGGAGAGAGAAAATCTTAAGTAAGCTCGACGTTCAGCATAGAGCTCAATGTGGGGCTCAATCTCATGATCCTGGGATCGTGATCTGAACTGAAATCAAGAGTTGGATGCTCAATCAACTGAGTGAGCCACCCAGGTGCCCCTCCCTGTTACTGAATTTTAAAAGAATTATGACTTTAAAAGAAAAAAATCTAGAATGTTATTTGCAAGCAAGAAATCTGAATTCTATAACTATATGGAACAGAACTGCCCAGTGAATGAGAACCCCAGTGCCAAACTGTATGTGGTGAAAAAAGTCTATTTTCTCAAAATAAAAAAAGAAAAGGGAGAAGGGAAAAGAAAGAACTAGAGAAAGATTGAGAAAGAAATTTGAGTGCTGGTCCTATGGCCTCCACTTGGCTGCTCATGGCTTTGTAACCTTGAACCTCAGTCTTCCCAACTGAGAGGTTGAGCGGTCAGTTCTGACTTTATGATTGCATCTGAATCGTGGTGGTGTGGGTGTCAAAGTCTTTGGTGGGTGGGGGGCACTGTTAGCAATGCAGGTTCCTGAGCCCCACCCCTAAAACTTCAGAGAGGATACTCTGGCTCCTGAAGGGTGAGACTCTGGGACTGGGAAGCACACCAGTGTTCCTCAGTGTCCTTGGAGTAACAGCCAACCACTTTGGGGCACGTTGTAGCTCTGGTCTAGAAGGGAATGGCCTGTTGATAGGTGCTGGAGGCCAAGGGAATGGCACATTAGCATCTTAGAGACTAGAAGACTCTCTCAAGGTAGCCTTTGCCTTTGGCTGTCAGGATTTGTCAAAGGGGGTTGGGATTAATGCAGGTGTACTGGCTCCCTGGTTGTACTTACGTGTGTGGAGATGGGTATAAACAGGACCTCCTGTATGGGGGTGCTTCGTGCATTTTCTGAGCACTTTACCCTCCATGATCTCATCTGACCTTCAGGACATAGATTTTCACCTTTATTTCACTGATGAGGGAACAAGACACAGACACAGAGGCTTCTTGCGCGAGTATACACTGTTGTTTACTGGCACACTTGGGCAACAGTTTAGATCTCACTCCTGGTGTAATGGTCTTCCCAGTGTACCATGTTGCAGAGAACTGTGTGTTTATTAAACTAAAGGACTGAGCAATTATTAGCAATAAGTTTCTAAAACATCTTACTTAGCCGGAACAATGACAAAGTTCCAGTGTAGACTGAGATTACTACTCTAATGAAATTAATGATGAAAATTCTAAGAAGCTCTGGGGGTGTAGTCTGTGCAGTGTTGTCTTGTGGTGAGTGGGCAACAGTGTTATGTATATATATATCCATTCATGGGCTTTGGATAAGAGGTTGAAAGGGATATATGAAATGTTAACAGCAATTATGAGTAGTGAAATTATAGGTGATTTTATTTTCTTCTTGATGTTTTTAATATATTGCTTGTATTGGTTATATTTTTTATAATGAGTCATTTTTCCCTTTTTAACCAGAAAAAATATACATGTAACACATCTCTGTGTTTATAGATACTTTAGAGTTTCTAAGATGCATTCACTTATTGGTGGATTTATTCTTACTCCATAAAAGTGCTTGCTCTGAGCTGGTATTATTTTATTATCCCCATTTGACAAAGGAGGTAACTTCCCTAATATTACACCACACAGCTTATAAGAGGTGACACAAACCCAGATCTCCCAGTTGCTTTTCACATTTCTTCTGTCTCTGAGACCCTGTGTTTGTTCATTTGTTTGAGTGAGTTCTGGAGCAGTGCCCCTACCTCACACACAAACCTGTGGTCCTGCCATCACTTCCCCTCCCTCAGGTGGCCTCTGCCTAATACAAGAAACCCAAAGGTGGGTCTTTCCTTGTGTCTCCACCTTCGCTGTGCTGGGAGCAGCCTGCTGCCCACAATAGGGGTGCATGTCCACACATTGGTGAGATAGATTCTTTCACTCAACGTGGGGCGTGTTGAGACAGGAGTGTGGGTGCCCTCCTGCAGGGCTCCCAGGGAAAAGGCCAAGAGGGAGAGAGTGTCCCTTGCAGCAGGGGGGAGGTTGAGCCATCCTTGCTATCTGGAGGGTGACCTGAGCGTGAGCCACTGCACTGCCCTGGACACCAGGTAGCAGAGGGCAGGGAGGTGGTGACAATGAGGCTGTGCTGTGCTTCTCAGAGGTTGCCACTCTCCCTGCCCAGGGATTGTAAGTGGCTCTCCTGGGTGGTGTTGGGTTTCTTTCTTTTGTGTGATCAGGTAACAGTCCCTGGACCACAGAACAATGGACTGAGTCAAGGGAGGAGAAGAGAGCAATGTCAGGCCAGGAGGGTGGTGTGGGAATGAGTGGGGTCCGGGCATCCATCCATACTCACGGGCATGTCCTGCGTGACTTGACTTGCCATATAACTTTTATACACCTGTTCCCTTATTTTTTTAAATGGTGATGAGGTTCATGATGTTGATAATGCTTTTCTTGCAGGATTGTTGTAAGGTTAAAGTTGATTCACTTGCTCAACAAATTATTTATTATCCATTGTGTTCCAGATCCTGTTCTAGCTGCTGAGGGTAGAGCAGTGACCAAGACAGAAATAGGCCCAGCCTTCATATGAGCAGACAGACAATAAGCAGGTAAGTGTATAATAAAACTTCAGACTAATGAGTTCAATAAGAGAAATACAGCTGAGTAAAAGGCATAAAGGGGTAGAGGAGGCTATTTTATTTGTTTGTTTGTGTGTTTGTTTGTTTGTTTAATGTAATCTCTACCCCCAACATGGAACTCAAACTTACAACCCCAAGATCAAGAGTCACATGCTCTACCGACTGAGCCAGCCAGCGGCCCCCAGGAAGCTATTTCTTTTTTAAATTTTTGTAACGTTTTTATTTATTATTGAGAGACAGAGACAGAGCACAAGTGGGGGAGGGGCAGAGAGAGAGAGAGAGAGACAGAATCTGAAGGAGGCTTCAGGCTCTGAGCTGTCGGCACAGATCCCAGTGCGGGGCTCAAACTCACAAACCCTGAGATCATGACCTGAGCCAAAGTCAGACGCTTAACCAGCTGGACCACCCAGGCGCCCCTCCCAGGAAGCTATTTTAGATGAGGAGTTAGAGGAAGACCTCTCCAGGGAGGTGACCCTGGAGCAGAGTCCAGGAAGAAGTGAGAGAGTGATCTGGATGGCATCTGTGGAAGCACCTTCAATGCAGAGGGAATGGCCAAGTGCAGCAGCATGGGTTTAAGTGTGACAGCGGATGTAACAGTCCTGGCCTATCAAATGGGAACAGAAGGACCCTCCAAAGTGGTTACTCCTCACTGGTCCCCTGACAACTAACAAAGAAATGAGAAGTTACAGAAAGACAAGAATTAAACTTGACATTTCCAGCACTCCCTGGGGTCCTACCCATGAGCACCACCTCAGGAATAGGCAGAAAGATAAAGAAAATACTTCCTTCATGTCAAAGCCAGGAACACCTTAAATTTCATGATTTGTCTACATGTCAGTCTCCTTGCTGGGACGTGGCTTCTAGAGGCGGGACTGCCTCTCACCTCTCAGGAGTCCTGGGGGATGGGGCACACAGCCTTTGGAATCCTGGGTTGCAATGTTGGTTCTATCATGTACTTGCTATGTGAGTTCAGGCCTGTTCCTTATCTTTCCTGAGCCTTGATTTCCTCATCTGTGAAGTGGGGGCATTTTTATAGTCAACTCACAGGGCTGCTGTGAGAATGAACAGGGTCTAGCATGTAATAAGTACATTATAAGTTGTTCATTGACAATGCCCACGTTCTAGATGCCTGGCATATAGGAAGTGCTCAGTACATTTTGTGTAATGAAAGCTTTAGTGAAGAAAATGGTGCATGAAGGATCACATATTTAGAACTGCTGCTATTGCCCATGCAATAGTCCCCATGCAGTTGCCCATGCAGTTGCCCATGCAGTGTCCCCAGGAGGGATACAGCCATCATCTTGGAACACCTGTGAGACGGGCAGGCAGAGCTAAATCCTCGAGTCTAACTCCTTGCTCGGGGGCCTGATATTCACCTGGAGCTAAAAAGCAGCCTATTTGCTTCCCACCTAGGCACTGGCTGTCTTCCAGCTTCTGCACATGGGGTCTCCCCTCAGCCCTCTGGAGCCTTACGTGGGCCTTGGACTCATCCCACCTCACCCCCAGTGTCTTATTGTGGCCATATCTGTGATTCATGGAACGCAGCCTTAGAATCAGGTGACACAGGCAGAAGATAAAGCAGAAATCTCAGGATGTAGCCAGATGTAAAATATACCTTAAGTTCACATGTTCCAAAGGTGAGCCCAGCAAAAACGATCTCAGTTCATATACCCATGTAATTGTGTGGATTAGAAACATTGAAACAAGCAGCCCACGGTCCTGGAGAAGAAGATTTTCAGGGGAAAGGGGAGAAGGCCTCAAGTGGAAGAACTTGGTGCTTACGTGGCCACAACTGGCTGATGGCAGGAGGCAACCAGGGATTGGCAGTAGATTCTGAGTGGCTGGCAGGGGCGTGTGTGGTACAAGCCTAGGAAAGTGTCTCCCCAGGTACTTCCTCCTTGCTTGCTCTAATTCCAAGCAACCAACAGCATTTTGTTTGCTTTCCCAAGACCCAACCCTGGCATGAAAAAATAATGGCGACCTTGAAATCTCGCCCTCACTCTGTCCTGTGTAACCGGATGTAATGCAGATTGAATGTGTCTCTCCCCACTTCTCTGAGTCGGGGTAGGGGAACTGGAGAGTGTTTATGTCTTCTAAAAGATGGGGAGGTGACCTGAGGGCTGGGCCCCTTGTCCTCACCTCTACTTCCGTTCCTTGGGTTCTTTGTCCAGGCAGGCCAGGCTCAGCTGAGTGACCCTTGAATGAGCTGCATTACTGACCTTTGGTATACCAATGCTAGGGATTTGGTGTGTTTAAATGAAGTGGGCTGCAGATCTCGGCCAAAGTGGTGCTTCATGCTGGAGGGTTCTGTTAACAACGGGTATGTGAAACCAGGGAGAAAATAAGGTATAAGGATCCCCAAAATAAGAAACCAAAGAACTGGCTGACAGCCCTTGGCTGTTGGCTGTAAGCAAGGGCCTTAACCTTTTTTAGCATTTGTTTTTTCTTCTATAAAATGGGGATAATAATTCCTTCCATACCCAACACACAGGGTGCTTGAGATTCACATTTAAGCAAATTTACAACCCATGGTATCAAGCGGCAGGAAATACATGGCTTCCCTCACACAGAGGTTGTGAGGCTCCCACACACAGTTAACTCAATGACCGGCACATAACAGATGCTCAATGAAGCTTTATAAATAAATTTCATTGTTGTTCATAAGAATTCTGTATGTGCAAATGTGATCCTACATCACAGAGCCAGATAAAATGTGACTCTTTATTTCATTTTTTAAAAGTGTTTATTTATTTATGTTGAGAGAGAGAGCACAAGCTCAGGAGGGGCAGAGAGAGGGAGAGAGACTCCCAAGTAGGTGCCATGCTGTCAGTGCAGAGCCCATCACGGGGTTTGATCTCACAAATGGTGAGATCATGACCTGAGCTGAAATCAAGAGTTTTTGAGTCAGATGCTCAACCGACCTAGCCACCCAGGTGCCCCTTGTTTTCATTTTTATTATCTTGGTTACACTGCCGTCTGTTCCAACCCGGGCAGATACCTCCCCTCCAGGTGACTTTAGTAATCTCCCTGCCATCCTCCTTTTACCTGGCCACTCCCCAATTCAGCTCCACACAGTCTCTTCCTCAAACATCATAATCATCTCATTGTTTCTCTTGAAAAACAGTGTCTTTTATGGGCATATGACCTCAGCACCCTCCATATTGGTCTTTGAAGCAACCCCCCTTCTCTGCTGTTGGCATCAGCCATCTCTTCCCCATACCTCTGCTTATCGCTTGAGCTCTCACTGCTGTGTAGAACACCCTTGTCTTTTCTCTCACCCTTCCTCAGTCTCAACCCTTCGCAGTCAACCTCAGCTCCTTCCTTTAGGAAGCTTCCTGTGGTTTACCCAACCCACAGACCACTCAGTTTATATGGGCTCAGTTTGCATTCTACAAATTTTCTTTTGTCTGCCCATAACTTTCTAAACGTTCTTTGAGCCATGTGACAGGGACTAGGTCTTTGGTTTCTTTTGGATTCCCAGCTGGCACTTGGTGGGATATGCTGTACACATCTGAGGAGGCTGTCCTTGACCATGAGGCTCTCAACTCATCATCTATATTCTAGGCCCCTTTTTAGCAGCAGAAGTCCCTTGAGGGGTGATGCCACCCTTCCATGAAACATCTTATGTCGAATGCCAAGGTGGGTCCCTACCTCCCACCACACCCAGGGAAAGCTTCCAGCTGGTGCCTGCAAGGGAAACCCTGCATGACTCACAGCTATCCTACTCAGGTATAATTGCTCTTATTTTCTAATTTGGCAAGGACCTTGAAGCCAAAAGAAACCCATGCAAAGAGTATGTCAGAGCCCTGGGTCAGTGTGTCTTCAGCAGTCTTAAATTTTTCTCCTAGTTTAGTTTGCTGTGTATACCTACAGACAGATGCCCAGGCTGTGTCTCCCCCTCTCCCACCCACCTCCTGTACTCTGGTTTGGGTTTAGGCTTACCCGGGAAAGAGCAATCCTGGGCTCCATGTGCAGATTCACTCCCAAGTTTCTCTTCTCTCCTTTGGTTTCTGTTCACTTGGCATTTGTGTGTGTACTTGGCACTTGGGACAGATAGAATAAATAGGAACCTGTCTTCTCTGGGGAGTCTTACAATCTGGTGGAACTTACCCCACCCCAGTGGTGACAGGCTTCTAAAGAGGGCCTCTGAATTTGTGGTCTCCTCTCTCACTTCCCTAAACTTTTGGGGTTAAACATCACATTGAGAATATTTTGAAAGCTATGGATTCTCTCCCCAGAAAAGGTGCACACATATCCAATAGTTTGCATAAAACCCAGGGGCTTTACAGACCCCATGAAGCCCATCCACAATCCACGGGCCCTAGGTAAAGAATACTTCTGCTCTTAAAAAAAAATTAACAAGGATGAGGAGAGGGGAAAAAACCCTCAAAACAACCTAAAAATAGAATACAAATAGAAATGAATGAACCTAACTCTATTTCAAACAAATAACATTACCACACTGAAGGGAGAGTAAACAAAAAACTAATTGAATTCTAGTTGAAGGAGTTTTTCCTATAGTGGCATGGGTTAGCAATCCTAAAATGCTTTATGTGTGCTGGAGAATTGAGCAAATACATAAATGTACTGTGGATAATGGGAGCCAGTTCTTGCTGTCAGAGAAGAGAGTTACAGATGTAAAGAGAAGGAAGACTAAAATGAATCTGGTGGTATTGAATTAGAACTAGAGGTATCAGTATGAGTTCATGGGGGGGGGTGTGTGTGTGCGTATGTGTGTGTGTGTACAGATATAGAAATAAATTAAGATATAAATATCGATTTATATTTCTTAGTTCTATCTGCTAAAAGGCTTAGAAGTGGACACTCAGTAGCACTGAGGACACCTGGCATCCAGATCTTGGTTTCTAAATATGATTATGCACTAAAAGGAAACAGGGCTCCTTGGAGAAATGGCTGGTTTCAGCACTCAGAGAAGGAAAGTACAAGATGAACTTAGAATATCATGTTGTTCCAGAAAACAAGGAAATGCTAAAAAGATAGTGGCAATATGTCAAAAGGACAGAGGTATCAGAAGGGGCTCCCACTGGTCAAATCTGGGGCAATCGGAACATTAAAGTAAATAACAATGATAATGTTACCACAGAATTTTCACAGAATAAAATAAGAACCTATGAACTCATAGTATCCAGAATATATAAAGAACTTATACAACTCAACACCCAAAACACAATCTAATTTTAAAAATGGGCAGAATATATGAACAGACATTCTCTAAAGAAGACACACAGGCCAACAGACACATGAAAAGACGCTCAACGTCATTCATCATCAGGGAAATGCAAATCAAAACCACAATGAGATACCACCTCACACCTGTCAGAATGGCTAAAATAAAGAACAGAAAAATAACACGTGTTGGTGAGGATGTGGAGAGAAGGGAAAGTTTTTTTTTAAATTCCAGTATATTAGTTCTTGTGCACTATTGGTGGGAATGCAAACTGGTGCAGTCACTCTGGAAAACAGTATGGAGATTCTTCAGAAAGTTAAAAATAGAACTACTCTATAATCCAGTAACCACACTACTAGGTATTTACCGAAAGAATATAAAAACACTAATTCAGAGGGATACATGTACCCCTATGTTTATAGCAGCATTATTTACAATAGCCAAATTATGGAAGCAGCCCAAGTGTCCATCAATAGATGAATGGCTGAAGATGTAGCATATATATGCAATGGAATATTATTCAGCCATAAAAAAGAATGAAATCTTGCCATTTGCAACAATGTGGATGGAACTAGACAGAATAATGCTGAGCAAAACAAATCAGTCAGAGAAAGACAAATACCATTTGATTTCACTCATATGTCAAATTTAAGAAACAAAATAAATGAACAAAGGAAAAGTGAGAGAGAGAGAGAAAGAGAGAGAGAGAAACCAAAAAATAGACTCTAAACTAGAGACAACAAACTGATGGTTACCAGAGGGGAGATGGTGGGGTAATGGGTGAAATAGGTAAAGGGGATTAAGAATACACTTACCATGATGAGTAATATGCAGAATTGTTGAATCACTGTATTGTACTCCTGAAACTGATATAACACTGTATGTTAATATACTGGAATTAAAAAAAAAAAACTTTAAAAATCTGTGAGCTCATACTAATGTAAATAAATAAATAAGAAGGGAGAACTCTCCCTTATAGAAGAATACCAACCGATACATGTAGAAAGAATGATGAAGTTAGAATTTAATCATTGTGCAACCATTATAGTAATAACTGACAGAGACAAGAAGCATCAGTGGCTGCTAAAACGTGGAAGTTTGGTGAAGAACAAGATATTTACGTAAATGGAAAGCACGTCTCTCCAAATTACTTATTAGCTACAAAGGGAAATTAGTAATTTTACAGTGGGTTCACCTGGTGAACACAACCATAAACATTGAATCAGTTAACAATACCGATAAGGAGACAAACCGACCTCATGTGTCCCCCGATGGGATGCCCTGGGGACTCCGTATCATTTCGGTGGTGCATCTGCCAAAACCACATAGCCTGCATCAAATTGTGAGGAACCATTATGCAAATCAAATTGAAGCCCATTCTACAGAATAACTGGCTTGTAATCTAAAGGAAAAAAAAACTCTAGTTCCTGAGGTTACTAAAAGGCTGAGGACCTCATCTAGATCAAAGAAGACTACAGAGATGTGAATAAATAGTAAGTGCAATGTGTGAACTTGGGTTGGACACAGGATCAGGGGGAAAAATAGCTATGAGATAGGACATTGTTGGAACAGTTGGTGAAATTTGCATATTAACTGTACATCAAATAATTTTGAATCCATGTTACGTATACACACACATATACATACCTACATACATAAGTATGTACATATTTATCCATGTATGCCCTTGGGGACAGGCTGAAGCTGGTCACAGCTGGAATTTCTTCAGGCAAACTTCAGTTCTGCTCCTAAGGCCTTTCAGCTAATTGAGTGAGGCCCACCCAGATTATCTTGGATAATCTTCCTTACTTAAACTGATGATAGACTTTACTCATATCCACAAAATACCTTCACAGCAATGTCTGGATTAGTATTTGATTGCAATACAGGAGACTATACCTTGCCACACTGTCACAAAAAAACTGGCCATCACATAATCCCAGCATCTACCCCAAGGCCCCTACCTGTTCAGTACATGTTTATGAAGTGAAATGGCTCATTTCTAACCCAGCACCATTTTCCCAGGCAAACCTCAGTGTCTGACCACAACCGTTCCACTGTCAGCAGGTGGTCATCAAGCACAGTGCAGGGGATGATACCAAAAAGGCACGATTCTACGGATCCCCTAGTCTAGAGAGACAAAACACAGCCAGATGAGTGCAAGACAGCTTACAGGTGCATTCCCACTTGAATGCCTAAACCACCAAGTCCCATCCACCTTCTTGTTACTACCTTTCTTAGGTTCCTCTTTTCCAGCTGTGGCAGCCCCTTGGCTGGAGTTCTGGTGTCTAGCTTGCTCCCCCTCCAGGTTGTCCTATGTCTGGGCTGTTGGTGGAGTTGTCCTTGGACATGACTTTAGTCATCTCCCTCCCTGCTTAAGAAGCACAACAGCCCCTCATTAGCCAAGTCAAGTCTAGACACCTCTGCCTGAAGGCTCCCCATAACCTGACCCTCCCTGAGTGACACGACAGCTGTCTTCATATTGGTGAAGGGCTGTCAGAGAGAAGAAGGATTAGTCTGATTCTGTGTTGCTCCAGCAGGTGGACAGAGATCATAGGTGAAAACTATAGGGAGACCTCGGTGCCTCAATAGAAAGAATTCTTCTTTATTTTTAGTGTGTGAATGTGGGTTTCGGGGGTGGATGGGGTAAAGGTTATGTTTCTGGAGCTCAGTGATGTAAGGAATATTGTGTGCAGCACCCACAGGACTTCTTCTCTACTTACCAGTCACAGGTGGCAGGAAGTCACAAAATACTGCACATCCAGTCCCAACATCAATCGTGTGAAATTTCTGATAGTTTCGACAGACTATTGTTTACCAAGCCTCCTAAATCAACAAATGGAGACAACAGGAGGAATATTTTAGATTCTCAAGAAAATACGTGTTTGTTTTGAATGCCTCACGTTTGTGTGGAATGTTTGTGTTAGAGAGAGAGGCGGGAGCCAAATTATGTAAAGCCCGGTTGGCCACGGTGAGGAATTTGGCAACTGAAGCAGGGGAGGGACATGATCTTAGAATGGAAGCAGGAGACCATGAAGAACAAACTTCCAACAGCAATGAACTTGCAGCAATGTCACGGATGGCCTCAGATGGCAATGAGCTCCCAAACACAGCAGTGGGGATGGGGAACACCCTGTCAGGGATGCTGCAGAGTGCGGTTGGACTCCAGGTGGTATGCTGAGCTAGACGACTTCTAAGAATCCTCCTACCAGGCCCGCCTCCCTTGCCCCAGCCTCAGAGCTCTAGCCCGGACCTCTGCAGTGTCTGCCAAGAGGTGGCGCCAAACAGCCTCCCCATTCAGAACCGCAGGCACACCTACCCTGGTCTCCTTTTTGTCATTCAGATTCTTCATACCCACAGCAATGCTCTTGATAATTAATTATTACAAATGGCAACAAGTGACTGATGGAATAAGCTATTGTACATTCATATAATGGAATGTCGTGTAGCTATTTCCATTGAGGTGATAGAAGATTTAATGTGGAAAGATGGGCACCATATACTACTATTCTTGTTGGTTTTGTAATAATCCAGCACATGGTTGTAATCTGTCTTGTGTTATTCTAAAATTGTTTCATTCACGTGAGTTTTGTCTCTACAATTAAGTTTCCTCTGGCTAAACTGGTTTGGTCCTGGATCCTTAAGGTACCACATGACTTACCTGGCTTTCCAGAGAGGACCTAGACTTGGGAATGCTCCCAACACCCACAGCTCTCGTGGGGTTGGAAGTGAAGCTTGGTTCCTGACCCGGGTAGGCAGGAACCAAGAATGTTCAACCCTATCACACTATTCTGCCTCTGTCTCCTCTGGTGATTGGATCGAGAGACCTGAAGCACCTAAGGGGCCGTCTGAATTCTAACCCAGCTGTCCTCTAGCACGTGGAGATTGGAAGGTGACTTTTGCATTCTTTTCTCATTGTTTGTGAACATTAGAGCCGAGAGAATCTTTAGAGACTCTCATTCTTTCAGAAGTTACCCTGTATCCTGTTCTTAAGAAGTGGCCTCATTGCCACAGTGCCCACTGCACTCTGGATACCCTGCCAGGACAGGAGCTTTGTAAAGCCGACTGCAGGGACAGATCTGCAGAGCCATCCCTTTGTTCTCATGCCTTGTCTGTGCTGGGAGGCAGCTACTCTCTTACAGTTTTACTAGCAGACCCTCTCAAATGACCTCTGCAATGATTTCAGCGTGCTCTTTTTACTCCATAGGCGACTCCAGTGACCACAATTTAGGTCCATCACTAAACCAGAGGGGCTGCATGGCTTCCTTAAATAAGGCTTAGAGCAGGAGACCCTGCTGTTTCTTTGATGGTTTTTCTCAAGTGCATTCAGACTTGATTCTCCATAGAGAATTTGAAGGGCCATCGGGTGGAAGAAGGAAAAGATTTATTCCGTAATGGATTTTTATTGCTTCTAACATTGCTCCGGTCTGGCACTTTCTCTGTCTCCCTTGCCACAGTCCTGGTCGAGACCACCATGCAGCCATGCCTGCACAACTGTGACAGCCTCCCATTAGGTCTACCTGCCCGTCCGGTCTTGCTCCTCTAATCCTTTCCCAGAGAGCCTGAGTGATCTGTTTAAATTGTGAATCTGATCGTACCACACCTCTGCTTAAAACCCTGTAATGCCTCTGTACTGCCTTCAGGATAAACTCTAAACTCCTTAGCATTGCTTTTAAGACTCAGCTCCCCCTTAGCTCCCCAGGTGCATGCCTTGCCCAGACTGTCAGCCCTACCAAATCCCTTGTGTGCTGACCCTGGACACTTCTTATTCTCCCTTACCTCCAGGTCTTTGTCTAGAACATTTCCCCTCCTCTCTTCACCTGGTTAGTTTATTTGCCTTCCAGGTGTCGCCTCAGATGTCACTTCCTCCAGAACCTCCCCCAGTCACCCAAGGCCAGGCTGGGTATTCTCATGCATGTTTGTCATTTTATCGTACAGGTACCTGTTTACATTTGTCTTCCTCTCCAGACAATAAGCTCCTTGAGGGCTGGGATGGTTTTATTTATCACCATCACCCCAACACCAGTGTCTGACAGAGAGACACTCAATAGTTATTCAGTGAATGAATGAATGAGTGAATGAATGAATGACAGATGATGTAACAAGGATGACAGCTGGACCTTCTTGGAGGTAGATTTCCATTCTGTGCGCTGACGAACTTGCTAATAACTGGTGATATCTAAAAAAAGGAACAGACCAAGCCACAAAGCAGTAAAAGTCCCATCCCTGCAAGTCTGCAGACAGAGCCTACACGGCCCTTGGGAGGGGGCTTCTTCAGGAGACGGCAGGTGGGAGTGCATGCCCTCCACTCACTGCCTATCTGCCAGAAGGCATAATTAGATTCACTTCCAAGAGCCAAAGACCTGGGCTGGGCCGTTGGCTCTGCATTTGCTGTGAGAACAGGGGCAAGAGGCAACCTCTGTGAGCTGTCCTTACCTGTGAAATAGAGATGATGTTTGCACTGCCTACTTCACAGGCTTTGTGAGAGCAAAACGTAGTCACACATGCTAAAGTACTTTGTAAAAGCCCTAAGGCCCAATGAAAGGTCTGATTATTTACCACATAATCTTTAGGTCTTGCAGCTTCACTAAATAACTCTTGTTCTGCAACTACATTAGAAAACAAAGTGCCGCGTGTCAAGTTTTACTTTGGCAGGCAGAGCTGAGAGAGCAGAGAGGTCTGCCTCTTCCGTGCCATGCCACTGCCCCCTGGAAAAGGCAAAAGTGGGCATCAAGAGCACCTGTTTAGCTAGGATCTGTCAAAGGCCATTGTTCCTGCCATTAGGGAGATTCCTTGGAGCCTAATACTAACACAAGGGGAGTAGGGCTCCAAAGTCTTGAGTCACTGTGAAAATCAGCAAGAACCCAGAGCACAGACATACGCAACACATCTTCCTCTTGGGCCCCTTGAATGATGCTTAAAGTCAGAATACTTAAAAGCATTTCACTTCCCCTTTGGCATAACACACCCAATGAAACCATTTAATTTAAAGGCTTTTTATTAGGAACCAGGGGAACGAGCTGCTTGTCCCTCTATAACAGTCTAGAGCAGGTCATCAGGCCCAGGATGGAGAGAGGTTAGCAAAGGTGCTGTGGTGTGCTTTGCCACACTTGCTCAGGGCCTGGAAGGAAAGGTGGCGGCAACGGATGCTGGCAGGAACTGGTGTTGACCAAAACACCAACAGCCTGGGGAGAACCCTCTACCTTCCTTCCACCTCCACTCAAGGCTAGGTGGAGCATGCCAGGAGACAGAGAAGGTGGCTGGAGCAGGCAGGGCGCAGCAGTGCTGACCCCCTGGCTGTGTCGTGTGATACTTCACTTCACTTGCCTGCCCTCCACTCTTCTTGCCGTTTGGTGATTAGGTATTTGAAGAACTCATACACAGACCATGCGATGGCTGTGGAGGGGATCTGGTAAATTACTCTGGCCTGTACCCCTCGGAAGTAGGCGGTCACACCACCTACTTGATATACCGTCCTGAAGGCACTAGCCATGCCTGTGATATGTCCTGTGATATTTGAGTTCAAAGCCAGGGATTCCTGGGTGTTGAGCAGTGTTTTGCAAACGTCCAGTGGGGTTGTGGCAGCGGCAGCTACAGCTCCTGCACAGGCTCCAGACAGAACGTGGGAGCTGGGGTTGTACCGTCTCTGAGGGTTAAAGTGCTCCTGCAGGAATTCATAGGTCATGAAGTGAATGGCTTGGAAGGGAACATTCATGGTTAGCTGGGTCGTGTAGCTACGATAAAAGGCGCCGGCCCCTTCGTTTTGCCACACTGCCCGCACACAGTCTGTCACCCGATGGTATGGGGAGTTGTACATCTGCATCCTCTGCTTGACCACTGGTGGTGCCATCCACAAGAAGAAGGAAGGAAATGACGCCAGCAATCAAGCGGTGAGCAAGAGTGTCCAGATTCAGAGTCCCAAGTCAGCGGGTTGGCCATTGGAATGGAGAGAGGAAAAAAAGTACGAGTGAGCTATCGGTCTAATAAGTTAAAGTTTCCCTTTTGTTGAGAGGAGGGGATAGGAGAAGGTTGAGAAAGGGCCAAAAAATAACAGACCCACTTATAGTAGGGTTTCTTTAAAACCAACCAGTGAACACACAGGATATATCTATAGTTTAGAAACTCCAGAGGGTTTCCTCGAATTAAGTACCTACCTATTATTATGATCTTATCCTTTCATAAAACCCCAGGGAAGAAATGACTCAGTGGCAGTGAACATGATACTGAACAGATAGCCCTAACAATCCCAATCCTCACGTATGCAGAGCACCCAACTCTTACGACATGAGGATGGTTATCCTCCTCAGGAGAAGAAGGGCTACCAGAAAGAAAACACAGTTCTTAACCAAGAAGACTGTGGCTTTAGTTTCCAATCATCTACTCCCTCAAGTAGATAACATGGTGTGAGCTCTGGATCTTCAGCTTAGCTTTGCCCATAGCTAAGCTGACTGCACCATGGCCTTGCCCAGCCAGGTAAATACGAGCTGGAGCTTAAAGAGCATGGCAACTGTGCTATCCCTTCACGTTTGTTTGAGTACCTCATTCTCCAACTGAGAAGCCAAGATCCAAGCAGCCGTGCAGGAATTGAGTTCTACAATTTACCCTTTCATTCCTATTTCGACTATCTTCATTCTAACAAGAATGGCAGGATTTTTAAATGCCAAAATCCATCTTCACCTCTTTGAAGAAAAGTGAAATAATCTGTTACATTTTCAGAGGAGATCAAATCCACTATAAAGAGGACCTCCGAGAAAGCCCAGGAATAAGCCAAGAAGAGCCCTGTCTTTTTTCAGAGAAGCCCCAAAGATGAATTAGATCTCAATGAATTTGCTTCCTAAGGGGCTCCTCCTACCTATTGACAATATGGGGGGGGGCGCCCTCCACTGGTAAGACACGGTAACACAAAAGGATTTCCCCACCAACATGGTTGGGGTGCTCCCTGGCTTTCCTCTGCAAACCAGAAGTAAAGTAAAAGCCCAGAGATGCAGTGCAGTGGCCGACAGCGGGGAAGGTGGAGGAATCATTACCTTCTGCTGGATTCATGGCTGCGTCATGCAGTAATGTTGCTACACACCCGGCCGCACCTGCAAAGGAAAAAACAATCGCCATACGTGAGGCCAGGAGAGGGCCAGTGATTGAGGCACCACAGTGAAGGCAGTGGCTGGGCTAACCAAGAGCAGGGAGACGGAATCCCTTGCTCTCGAGCCCCTGTTCTGAGAAATAGAAGATATTCGCTCCCACCAACTTAGTAAAGTCACCAATCTACATTCCTTAGGTGTAATAGGAAGGCAAAAAGAGTCAAAGAAAACAACCCAGATTTTATAAAGGCAGCTCTGAGAATGAATGCAGTTTATGCCCCAGATAGGAAGCAGGTACACTGAACACGAGGGGCGGTGATCAGATCTGCACCGCACTATCTCACCTGTCATCCTGCTGCCCCTGTGCT
The DNA here is from genome assembly GCA_028646485.1 of Cryptoprocta ferox. Classification (NCBI taxonomy): domain Eukaryota; kingdom Metazoa; phylum Chordata; class Mammalia; order Carnivora; family Eupleridae; genus Cryptoprocta; species Cryptoprocta ferox. The sequence goes on from CM053561.1 coordinate 54,381,991, forward strand.
GCACAATCCAACTCTAACACTATCCATCTAGACCTTTCCTTCAGGTCCTGAACCACTGTATCTCTTACCCTTTCCTCTCAGTTTGGTTTTCAGTCCCCAGGCACCAGGCTGCTGTCCCTTCCCTTACTTCCACATAACCTTCAACCCTCTGGTTTTTCTGTGCAGAAGTCCCTTGGCCCCACCCCGATTCACTTGTTGAGGCTTTGTTGTGTCCTCAACAACACACACTGCCTCCGGTAGTTAGGATCCTGAAAAGGTGAGGCAAAGAGCTGGGGCTCCATTAATGTCTTTCTTGGACAGCTGGGTCACCTGTGATCCTGCCCCAAGGAGCAGGACACTGCCCGATTATCAAGATATATACAGTGGGGATATTTCAGTGTGTCTCCACATTACCAGGGCATTAGAAGTTGATGGCAGGGAGATGAAAGAGTCAAGCTGGTAGGTAAGGGAAGATACCGTAACTTTGTTGAGGTGCCCCAAAGGACGGGTGGGGTTGAAGCAGCCCGTTGTCTGAGAACATCAGGTTTGGAAGTCCCTCCCCTATAATCTGGCCTCCCCCAGCCCAAAGCTTCAGCTCCAAACCATGCTGAGACTGGAAAGCATTGACAGCAGCAAAGCCCAGAGAGTTGAGAAAATGGGGTAACCAGCACAGGAAGGCTCAATACCATTGGCAATATGGCTATTGCCCCCAGGGTGGATTACATCACTCAATGTCTTTTTTAACTTTTCGTAGCAGGCAAAATAGAGGGCATGGGCAGGCCCTGCGCCTGTTGCTGTGACGTTTAGCCCCCGCATGGGTCTCCACAGGCCCTCCGTTCTTATAATCCTCCAGAGTGCCTCCAACACATTTCGATAGCGGGCAGCTGGGTCAGGCTGTAGGCTCTGCATCCGGGTCTGAAATTACAGAAAGAAGTGCAATGTCAGTGATGCCAACTTCTCATTCAGCTTCCCAACTCCAGCACTCAGGCGTGAGGCACTCCTATGTGGAATCATGCCAATGTGCAGGTGTGATACCTGGCATCCAGTTTTACTTCCAAGTCTATGTCCAATCTTTCCAAGGCTTGGACCTTTTGCTAGTCGTCTATGAAGGCAACACCATTCTTGTTTCCAGAATATAACTGCTTAGGAAGTGTCCTTGAACTCTGAAATGATTCGTAGCCCCAGCAACAAATATCAAGCCTGTGTTTCAGGAGAAGCTGCTTTTGTGCCTTAAACTCAGGCCAAGAGTTCTTTACAAATGGATTCTAAAGTCAACTATTTACTGTCTACAACATTATGCATTATTTCTGAAGGCTGATCCTGGGCCTGCTTCCTGACCACACACTACACCGACTAATGAGACGTTCATCCTTTATTACATCCCTGATGATTATCTGACTTTCTTGGATTATTTGACATTGGCAGCTGGGCCTGTAGGTTAAACTCTTGGCAGAGGTAGCATTTGTAATCAATGCTGCTCTAATTTCCTGGGAAAGAGCATTTGCCCTGAAACTATGAAAGGTGGAAACTAACCTAGTCTCTAAAACTGTAGGGGCTCTCAGATTTCTAATCTAAACTGAATAAATCCCCAAACTGGCATCAAATAAAATCAGTCTCCGTGAAATAGAATCCATGGAATTTCCAGAAGATTCAATGATTGGGACAAAAGTATACAGCAGACACTTTGTATAATGTTCCTGGACAAAGTCTATTTGGAATTTGGGAAATGAATCTTTTCAAAACATTCCCCAAATCACAGACCCTCAGAGGAAGAGGTGTCTTCCAATGAAAAACTCTTGTCTATTGATCCATTTCAAGATTAAGGTAGCATGGAGACTAACAATATAAAATCAATGTCCAGTGCCTGGAACAAAGTAAGCACTCAAGATTTGTTTGTTGAATGAATGAATAAATGAAAGAACAAATGAATCTTAGCTGTATCTATACCAGTTCACAAAGTAAGAAGCAGACTATTAGTGAGCCAGAAGGGCAATTTATGCCCAAGTATAGTTTAAATTCCTACTTCATTCCAATTACTGGTTCAATCTGTATTTAAAAGCTTGAACCTTCCTTTTGGCCATCTGCAATCCAAGAGTATTGCCTCTTGTCAAGAGCATGGGGGAAAAAAACTAACCAGATTAACAGGTCCTGGTTAGCTATAAGCAATCCACATTCTTCTAGTTAATTTCTCTTGTCTGCTACCAACAAAGAACTGGAAAGTTAAAAGGTTAATTACTGTAAATTCAATCAGAAATACAGTTACCACTTATTACAATTTGACACATTCATTCTACTTCTCAAAAAAAAACACATAAAGTTCCAATAAAGCATGTGTTTATAGATCTTTCCCATCATCCACGTGGTATAAAATCCATCAGAAGAGTTATTCAGTGACTACAGGTCTTTGCTCACTATGGCTGCTGATAAAGATAAACTGATCCTGGTGGCTTAACAATTATGTGTTTCCATTGGTTTGTTCGAAACTGTTCTTGCATAGGGAGAATGTTCAGAAATTGCATTGCTCTGCTGAAGTCTGTGGCATTATTTGGAAAACCAGCCTTGAAGGATCTGGCCTCAGAGATGTGGAACATTTCACCCCCAAGAGAAACCTGGACTGTAAGTTACTCTGAACATATTATACACACCTCTAAATCTAATTCACAATTCTACTTCACTGTTATGGAGAGGAACCAAGCATAAGCTATGCCAAATATAAAAATGAATACAGCTCCCCAAATTTGTGGGCCAATAAATCTTTCTTTTGGAGAAAGATGAAATCTCTAAGAATTTATGAATAGCCTTTAATATAAAAAAAAACACTAGCTTTGAAGAAAAGCCAAATAAATTGTTAAATGTGGTTTGGCAAAAGACAAGTCACATTTGAGTCAGAAGGCCTGAGTATGAGCCCCAGCTTTGCTAGATGTGTGGCCTTGGATATGTCACTTAACTTGAGTTTCAATGTTGTCATCTACAACATGAGACTAAGAATGGCTCATGGAACTATTGTGGGGACTCAGAGAGTTACGGCATGTAAAAGCCATTGGTAATTTATGAACTACTATAAATATAAGGCTTTCTGTTGTATTCAGATACGACTCTAGGAAATATTTGTATCTTAGAATATATAGATCATGGGAGTGTTGTCTCTTGTATATGTCTTTTCACAAATATGCATGGGCAACTAACTGGTCCTTAGCCACTAATAAATCAGGTTTAATTTTTCTATTTTTTGTTTTCACTTTTTTTTAATGTTTATTTATTTTTGAGAGAGACAGAGAGTGAGTGGGGAGTGGCAGAGAGAGAGGGAGACAGAGAATCCCAAGGTGTCTCCACGCTGTCAGTGCAGAGCCTGATGTGGGGTTCAGACTCACAAACTGTAAGATCATGACCTAAATCAAGCCGCTTAACCGACTGAGCCACCCAGGTGCCCATTTCACTTTAAAGTTTCTCTGTGGCTACAATGATTTTTTACATCCAGCTATTAATCTGAAGTTCACATTTGGGACTGAGCACTATTGTGAAACTCTGTGCCTTGCTTGGCTTTGGAACTCTACTTTTGGGAGGCTGTATGGAAGGCCTGAGAGCCTGACTGAGGTCAAATCATACTGTGTCGCTTAACTTGCTTCTTTTTCTTTTTGTGCAAAATAATGAAAATGGTGTGTACTTCATGAAAACGCTTCAAGGCTTAAATGAATAAATGCATGTAAGGCACATCAGTTAGTTAGCAAACAGGAACAACTGACATTTACTGAATAATAATAATTATTAGATACAAGAAAGTCAAATAAGCCAATGTTTCCATTTCTTAACCTTTCATTGGTGAATGTGTATAGATAACCATTTACATCTGGAGTTTGGCAAAGATTTATTTCCCTTTGTCACCATGACAGAGACAAAAAAGCAGCACCTTGGTGACATGTGGGTACTTAGCCAGATGATTTTGAGAAGGGTTCTGACTGCGTTGGTTGCACAGCCTATCCCTATAGATAAAGTCAGATGTTTGCCTCTGAGGCCCAGAAATGGAACAGTGGGATGTGTTTGGGCTCCTAAACCTCCCTATTATGACCATGTAAATAGTTGGCTGAGTAACTATGGCCTGGCAAGGTTATGCTAGGTTCCTCCCAAGGATATTTTAAATCAACTTGACCCTGATAAGTGGCTGGGAAGCACAGGCTTGCATGCCAAGAGGCAATGTCAACTTTCATTTGCAAACACTGTGGTTGCTGTTTTGGCTCCAACACAGATACCTGCCTCAGAGTCTTAGGGATGGTTGGGCTGATCTTCTTCTCCACCACCATTTATGGTAGAAGAGGAACTGGGAAGCCCTGGGACAAGTGAACTGGGAAGGCCTTTCTGAAGGAAGATATTTGAATTTTACTTTCATGTCTGCACAACAATGTTTAACATCCTAGTGACACTAAGTCCTACTGGTCTAACCTAGTTGTTCTCTCTAGTCATTTAAATCCCAGCATTAATGGCAAATGAAAATGATTCTTCTAAAATAAGCTTTTGTATTTTTGAAGACTCTTGAGCATTTTTTCCCTTCAGACCGAATAATTATTTCTTTAATATAAGGCTTTGAGGCATGACTATAAGGTTGTAGGACTAATTTTTTTTTTTAAAGCAGAAATTTCAAACCTTATGTAAATGAGTAAGAATTGCTCTTCAAAACAGCTTGGAAGGCTAGAAGTAACTTATTACACCAATGCTATGATGATGCAAAATATTTCTGGAACCCCTCTTTCAGAAGTGTTTCTTCAGTGGGTTTGTCAGCCTCAAGAATAAGTCAGGCTCCTTGCTTTCTGCTCCTACCTTCTCTTTGACTCCAATCAGTATTACCCATTTTGATCTCCCACCTTATCTATCATTTTTGATTCTGAATGGTCTGTTACTAAAAAAATCAACCCCATTTTGTCACAGGACAAAGTTCTGCCCTCTTTAAGGATACACACCCAAATATTCTAGAGGCATTTCTAATAGAGAAATTTATAAAATGTTTATAGCAATAGCATTACATAAATACATGGCATAAGGAGATAGCCTCCCAAGGTAATAGGACACTTCAGTTGATGTTACAGTAATATTCCTAAGTCAATCACATTATTACATTGTGTTTTTCAAGTCATTAAATAATTTTCATTGCTTTCCTTGATCTAGTTTTCATTTGATACCCATCCTGAAACATAGCACCCTAGACCCTGCTAGACCCTGCTCTCTACTCACAGTCTTAGTGAGGTTGCTTTACTTTGCAGTTAGATCATACTAACTTTTGGATATATAGCATTAACAACTCACAGTCATTCAACCTAGACTTTATAACATAAACGTCTGAATCTTTTTTATTTGTACTTGCCCATTTTACATTGTAATACTGTTAGAGCATTAACTGTCCTCTTACTTCTCTTGCATATATTTTACTTTTTATTTCTATTCCTCCCAATTGACAAGGGTGTTTAAAGTTCTAATATCCATTTTAACCAAGTGCATTTACCAGTTTCAATAGGGATGGCCACTGGTAGGAGTTGCCTTGCAATGTGCTAGAAAACTCCTATCAACTCAACGTCCTTCACAAAGCTCAATGAGCACTTTCCCCATTTCCTCATCCGCACCACTAATGAAAGCCATGTGACAGTAACAGAACCAGGGAGAAGCAGAAGAGATAGACTTTGTATTTCCCAACTCAATACTCTCCTTTTGAATATGTAACATTTGCCTAATTTGAGGAGAAAACACACATCAAAGAGCTGTGAGAATACTGTTTGACTGTTACCCCTGATACATATGTAAAGGAGGCACTGCTGTCTCTCAATATGTTTATTTCAACAGCCCCTCATTCAATTTAGTCCTCACTTTTAGAGGTTGGTACCTTTGCCAACACACAAGACTAAAGTAAAGAACAATCTATTCCCTCTTCACCTAGCTTTCTTCGGAAGCACCTGCCTTCTGTACCCACTAATCAGTCTCCTTGGCTGAGGCTGCCATTAGTTTTTACTTTCACAGGAATCATGCCTTCATGTTGATCCTATTTCATTTTCTTCACACTTCTATCTACTTTTCAAAATCATCATGCTTCCCTTCTAGGCAACTTTCCCTTTTTTGTCAACTTCGGGTGGCTAAAGAAACACTGTCAGGTTCATCTCTCATTTGGGGGCCGCTATGCTCCCTGCACATACAAAATCCTAATCCCAGTTTAGTTTTCAAATTCAGGAAATAGGTGGGGTGTCATGCTTGCTGCACAGAGAAACCGAAACCTCCTCCTGAACATGGGCTTTCCCAAATCATTTCCAGTCTGGAACTATGAATTCTGACTGCACAATGATTTCCAATCACTCATGGGTTAAGATTTAATAGGTAGATCATTTAGCCGAGACATTTCAGATTTCCTTTCTTGCCCCACCAACACTTTTATGGGAAGACACAGCACGTTTCTTGTAAATGCACTCGCCCAGAGAGCATCTCAAGCCATTAAGATCCTATTCGGGGTCTGATTCACCCCAGTTGGCTTCACCTTAATAAAATTAGTAGCACTCACCTGTTCCATCCCATCCCACCCTATTCCTGTTTAGTCCCGGCTAGGATCCAGACTTTGGCTGACAGACTCTCTTTCCACAGTCCCGATTCAGATCTCACTGACGGTTAGAAATGGGTCCTGGTTCCTGACTGGGTTCAACTCCCAGCCGGGACCTTGCTTGCATGGAGTATCGGTCGAATCGTGTGGTGGTGGCAGGAGCCAGGACGAAACCCATGTCGGCTCCGGCTCTCAGCCAGGATCCTGGCTCGGGACAGGACCCAGGGGTCGGGTCAGCCCCAGGTCGGATTCAGAGCCGGTCCAGGTCTCACCTTGACGCAGTCGATGGGATACATCACGCAGTGCTCCAGGATCCCTGCCACGGCACCCGCCACCATGTGCGTGGTGACAGTGGCTCCAGCCGGCAGCGCCTCGTAGTCCGGGCCGGAGTCCGGATCCTGCCGTACCGGGGGCCTGCAGGCCCCGGCCTCCCCTCCGCCGGCCCCCCGGCCCACGCCCCGCTTCAGCCACCCGTCCAGCAGCGCCGACTCCCCGGGGCTCCGCCCCGGCCCAGCCGCCGGCCCCCCCGCCACACCGCCAGCACCCCGCCCCTCCAACTCCATCCACCCAGGCCAGCTGCGGCGCCCACCCTCGCCGCCGCTGCCGCTGCCGCCACCGCCCCCCGGCCCCGTCGCGTCCGCCTCAGGCGCGGCCCAGAGAGCCCGGGGCCTCCGGCTCCCGCTTGGCCCGCGGACACGCCCTTCAACCAGCCATTGGTGCAGCCGCCAAGTTAGCCCCGCCCCTTTGCTTACGTAGTGAAAAAATGTGTGTGGTATTAGAGAAGTTGCCTGTCATTCCTCCGCCCCGTGGCTTTGCTACGGCTTAGGTCCCACCCCTTCCCCTTTGATCTTGGAAGCTTCTTGTTTATTGGCTATTGATTGGCCAACATGTAAGATCAACCCGCCCTCCGACTTTTCTGGAGGGCGGGAGAAACTTAAGGCCGAACTTTGATAGGCTCAACCACTCTTGATACTTTGACCGCGGCCATTGGCCCTCATCATGTCGGGATCCGATTGGCTACCGGAAGAGAGCGCCGAGCCCAGGGGCGAGTGAGGCCGCATTTGGGCCCCAGACTGGCGCTTGTGGAGCTGCGGGCGGTACCGTGTGGGGTGGATTGGGCGCAGCGCAAGGCCTTCAAGGTCAAACCGCTGACGGATGCCGTTAGGACCTGCGTTCGAGCGCCCGCCCCAAATCCCGGGACTCGCGGGTCGCGTGCGGGCTGCCCTGGCCCGAGAGCTATGTTCCCGCGGGATCTCTGGGCGGCGTGAGGTGGGGCCAGCTTGAGCCGGGTATCCCCTGGCGCGGCCCGCGGGCTGTTTTGGGAAGCTGTTGCAACACGCGGGCGGCGGCCCGTTAGATTCTGGTCAGATCTGGAGCGATGTCCCCCCGCCCCGTGCAGCTCGCGAGCCGACTCCCGAAGGCCCTGTGCTCCTCGGGTCCCACCGCGTCTCACCGCGCTTGCATCCGAAGTCGCCCTGTAAACCCCGCAGTTGTTGAATGAATGAGTTCTCCGGGGCCCGCTGTCACTGGGTCCTGCGCCGAGCCGAGAGCTGGAGGCAGGGATGAGAGATATCGAAATGGGGTGGTATGATTCAGAGATGACGGCAGGCGGAGAGGCCGGTCTGGAGGCAGCTGCCGCAACGGCACAGAAAGCACGGCGACTATGGAGAAGCTCGGACGTACAGCTTTCCCCTAAGCTGCAGCACTGATGACCGCCACTGCCTGGTGGTGATTGCCTTTTGTGATAAGACCGATCTCCCTCCCAGGCGGGGCGGCCAACGTTTCAGAGGGGCGCTCTCCGGTTAAAGGACAATGCCAGCGAGCCCCAGCCTCGAGTACCACCCCCTGGGCGACGCTGTTGCGGGAGCTAGCTCCACGAGGGCTGCTGGCTCGCCTGAGGAACGCGGGAGCTTTCCCCGCCTCTTGGTCCGCCCTGCTTCACTCTCCCTTCTCTGGGAGCGTGTTTGTACAAGCTTCCCACTTTCCAGCTCTGACCTTACTACCGGTTTTACTGAGATGATGATGCAATGGTGAACTTTCCCATCTGGTTATATAGCTTTTCTTTAAGGAAGAGGTTTTCCTTTTTTTCTCTGAAGCTAGCCCTTCTCTGGACTTCTGGGAGTTTTTAACTTTGTTTTACTCACCTATTCTCTCGTCAGCAATGGTTATTAACCTTAGGGTCTCGACCTTTTGGAAAATAATGGCGCTACAAATCTTCCCTCCATTTCCCACCCCCCCCCCCCGCCACGCACACACGCAGGGGTCCGTGGACTTCAGGTTAAGAACCCCTCCTATTACATCTTTGCCCTTCTCTAGCTCACTTCCTTGAGAAATGCATTGGGCTCTCCAAAAGAAAACCACTCAATCCTGCTAGAGTACTAATTCTCTTTACTGCCAAACTGCTCCAGTAATGAGTTATATATGCTATGTCCTTTTTCTCCTTAAGCCCTACGTTTTTACTCCTTTATTCAGTGGTCACAAATGACCTTTCCAAATGCAGTGGTCTTTTTCTTATTCCCTCTTGGCCCCACTGACCCATACCTCACTGAACTTTTTTCCTCATTAGGAACCACTTTATTCTACGTTTTAGACTTCTCAGTCTCCAACATTTTTCTACCAACAGAGAACATTCCTAAAGGTTTGATGCTTCTTGATCTTCACTACCTTAGAGAACCGTACCATTCCAAATCTGCTTTTCTCATTGGACCTATATTTCCCTCATTGCATACTTCTTAACTAAAATTTCCATGTGAACATTCAGTAAATATTTACCGAGTATCAGCTCTGTACTTGAAGCTGGTGATCCAGGTCACAGTCCATGGAGTTCTCATGGAACTTAACTTTTTTTTTTTTTATGTTCATTTGTTTTTGAGAGAGACAGAGTGTGAGCGGGGGTGGGGCAGAGAGAGAGGGAGACACAGAATCTGAAGCAGGCTCCAGGCTCTGAGCAGTCAGCACAGAGCCTGATGTGGGGCTTGAACCCATGGGCCGTGGGATCATGACCTGAGCTGAAGTCAGATGCTCAACGGACTGAGCCACCCAGGTGCCCCTTGTGGAGCTTACTTTTTAATGAGGGGAGGGTCAATAGACCAAAATACCAATTAGCTCTAGGTACTATTTACTGAAATAATATTAACTGAAATTAATAACTGAAATAGGGAGGTGTGATAAAGTGCGACTAGGTGGCTACATTTGTTGGCTCGGGAAAGGCCTTTCTGAGGAGAGGACACCGGGATGAGTTCTAAATGACAGGCAGGAGCTCATGACAAACCCAGAAAAGAGCATTCCAGAAGAAACAGTAGTTACAACAACCCTACTGTGAGAATAAGGTTGGTGTATGAAGGAACAGAAAGTGAGTGTGGCTGGAACATGGTGAGGGAAAGGGGAGGTGACACAGGATGAGATTGGAAAGATAGGCAGAGGGTGAACATTTACCTTAATAAGTGACTTAGCATGCTCATTCCAAACTTAGCCCTTTCCACTTCCCACCCAACCAATTTGCCCAAAATTTTTCTTTTCTAAAGCTGGAAGTCTATAGCTACCCTTCAGAAATATTCTGAAACATTTGTTTGTGCTTTCCTTTTCCTTCCTATTGATTCATTTCCCCAGTATCTGATCCCTTCACATCTATACTGTAATAACCGTTGAATGTCCTCATTACCTCTGGGATTCCCTGGCTGTTGAGTCTTTACCTCTGGGATTCCCATCCTTCCACGTACATGGTAAGGACTGTTCTTCCCACCTCCTTAAAGATAGGGATGGCCTATCCATGACTGTGGATTTGCTTTGACCAAGGAAATCCAAGAGAAGCATGAGAGCCACATAAGAACTTTCCCTGCCACATGACTGTTGATGGCCCCATCAGCCCAGTGTCCCGGTGAGGAGGATAAAGCAAAGTCACCTACTTGCCAGATGGGCTTTCAGCATGAGTTAAGAAATAATCTTTGTCTTTAAGACAGATTTTAGGAATTCCATACCATAGCATAATCTAACCCAGTGCTGCTCAGACTTCACTGTGATCTTAGTCACCTGAAGAATTTGTTAAAATGCAGATTATAATTCTCTAGTGGGGATGGGGATTCTGCATTTCTTACAAGCCCCCAGGTGATGCTGATGCTGTCAGACCCTGGAGCAAACTTTGAATGGCAAGCAGCTAACCCATCCTGACTACCCGATGTCCCACCCTCAACATGTCTACACATGCTGCCCTACACCTCACCAGCCCTAAACTTCCCTAAAAAACAAAGTAGCAAGCAAAGAAATAACCTTGGAGATATTCTTTAGAAGCCCTCAATAGCTCCCATACCTGCAGCTCCTCAGTCAGACACTGTAGAATCTTTTTCTTATATTCCCAGGGCAGTTGTTTTCCATTTTCTGTATTCTGTACTGTCTTTTTATTTTCGACCTCTACCTATTCATTGTCTCACTGTCAAGTCTCATCTATTTTCTTTAGTAACAGAAGCCCCAAGTTTTAGCTTGGAGCTAAAAGTCCAGCTGAAGTCCATATTTCTCCTAGCTTCCCCTTCAGCTAGTGTTAAATGTGTGCCTAAGTTCTAGCTCACGGGATGTGAGTGTAAGTGGCATGAAACATCTGGGTTCTGCCTTTAAAAGGAAGATTATGTCCTCCGAGTATTTTCTTTATGTTCTCCCTTGTCCTTTAGAATACAGACCCAGAAGCTGTCAACCATTTTTGGCCCCATGGACAAGGCCTATACCTTAGGTGGGCAGAGCAAAAGGTTGAAGAAACCTGCTGCCTTTTGGGCAGTAACTGTAGTATTTTTGGACTAATCATCACGTTCTGGTACAGGAGAGAACTCATTTAAGTGGTTGCTATTAGTTTGAATCTTTGTTTACAGCATCAGGTTTATATCCTGATACATGTTCATCCCTAGAATGCATTTCAACCCTTTGTTCTTATCAAAATTCTCATTCTTGAAGGTCCAAAACAAGTCCCACTACTTCAAGCTTACAACATCCTCTTTCCCTGAACTGCCATCTCACATGACCATATGAGGGATGGATTCCAGCAGCCACCCGTGAAAATAAGACTTCTTTACAGTTACTTAAAGAGAAATGGATTCCTAAATTATGAAGAGTAGACCATGAAAGCTGTAGGAATTCAGAGATGGGACAATCAATGAGGAGAGAAGGGATAAGAAGATACTGTGTATTTGAGCGGTTTGAAACTGGAGAATGTACACAGGAAGACGTTTCCAAGGGGTGTGTGGGGATTAGTTTCAAGGGAATCAATTTGTTACTGTGTTCCGCATCTTTCCTAAAATCCATCTTTCTGAGAAAGCAATTGAGGCAGTGCTCAATTTCTTAGTCTGTCCTCCCACCCTACAAAAGGAAAGTGTGCCTTCACCTGTCCTTCATCTTGGTATAGTTCATTGCCCTGGTAGGTACAAAGCTCCAAGTAGCTAAGCCACCAGGTAGTCCCGGTGCTAGCAAGGCCCCCTTCAATCAAGGTACAACTGTAGATTTCAGCTTTCTCTGACTTATGTATATTTCCATTAGGGCAAAACACGTCTGTAGGAATGGATACTTTGGTCCTTGTGGATATTTGGGGGTACATATATATTGTACAGTGGCATAGTGGGTTTTTAATTTAACCACAACCTATTATCAAAGAATACATACATTGTTTCTGAGGGAGATTCTCTTTAGAATAAAGCAAAAAGAGCATAATTAAATGTTAAAGGTGCTAGTGCCTTATTTCACTCAGCTGACACATCATGGCAAGGTCTGTGTCTTACCTATCTTGGGACAAGGATATTCAAGATTTATGAAAATGTGTGCTGGGTAGAAATGATGTGCTAAAAATATAGTACAATGTTCCCTTTCTGGTCAGAAGCAAGAAAGCTAAGTGATGCTCTTCATTTACTCATGTCTCAACTTTGGTCTCAATTTTACATTTTGCATAACTTCTACAAGTATAGGGAACCTGTTTAATTTTCACAGGTCAACATCATGCCTTCACGTAAAAGGAAATATGTCAAAAGTAAATTTATACTTTGTTTTTTCTTGAATATTCACACTTATACTAAAAACATACTCACTTTCTTTTGTCAACATAGGTTATTGTCTATACCATTTCATACCCACTAGGATGGCTATAATGAAAAACACAGAAAATACGTGTTGACAAGGACATGGAGAAATTGGAGTCTTCACACATGGCTGCTGGGACTGTAAAAACGGTTCAGCCACTGTGGAAGACAGTTCAGCGGTTCCTCAAAAAGTTAAACAGTTACCATATGACCTAGGAATCCACTCCATCCAAACAACTGAAAAGAGGTACTTAAACAAGTACACATACAAGTTTATTCCGTAGCAGCACTTTTCACAACACGCAAAAGGTGGCAACAGTCTAAATGCCCATCAATAGAATGGATATACAAATTGTGTATATACACACAATATAATTCAGCTATAAAAAGGAATGAAGTAGTGATTTATACTACAATGTGAATGAACTTCAAAAATATGTTAAGTGAAAGAAGCCAAATGTGATTTCACTTATATGAAATATCCAGAATAGGTAGCTCCACAGAGATAGAACACAGCTTGGTGGTTACTGGGGCCAGCGGTGATGAGATAGGAGAAGCTGCTTGATGGGTACAGGGTTTCCTTTTGGGGTGATGAAATAGTTTGGAAGTAGGTAAAGGTGTCGGTTGCATAACATTGTGATTGCACTAAATGCCACAGAATTGTACACTTTAAGATGGTTACTTTTTGGGGTGCCTTGGTGGCTCAGTCCGTTGAGCGTCTGACTTCAGCTCAGGTCATAATCTCACAGTTTGTGAGTTCAAGCCCCATGTCAGGCTTTGTGCTGACAGCTCAGCCTGGAGCTGCTTTGGATTCTGTGTCTCCCTCTCTCTCTGTCCCTCCCCTGCTCATGCTCTCTCTCTCTCTCTCTCTCTCAAAAATTAACATTAAAAAATTTTTTTTAATAAAAATAAAAAGATAAAAAAGGCAAGATCAGCTAGCACCCAACAAGTGAGCTGAGTAAACTAGTATCTCATTATCCTCTCAAATGTTTGTGCCTCTGAGACTCCAAACAGCAGCTCTAAACCACTTCTATAACTCCTGGGTTGCCTCACATCAACTTGAAGAAAATCTACTTTGGACAAAAGTGAAAGATCTGGGAAATGATTGTTAATGGATACAAACTTTCTTTTTGGCTGATGAAAATGTTTTAAATTTATATCGTGATGGTTGCACAACCCTGTGAATATACTAAAACCCACTGAATTGGGTGAATTTATGGTATATAAATTACATCTCAATAAAGCTGTTCTTAACAAACTAAATGGTCTAATTGGGATACGTTGGAGAGTATTTTCTTTTGGAACTTGGGTTTCATCAACCTTTAAGCAATAAACTGTAATCCTTTGCACATCTACTTTGGTGCCGGGCTAGTTACCACGATCACACTATTCTTTTTTCTTAAAGCTTCTCCTAAGGGATCTTATTTGTGAAAGAAAAAAAGCCAAACCAAGGAAAATTACTAATTTTGATCTAAGAAACAAACATAATCTCATCTCTGGCTCACAGGCAAAAATCTAGAAAAATGAGTCTGCTTCATTGGTTCTTGTCTAGGAGGAAGTTTCTGTTTAATTCATACTTAAATTGAGTTGAAACAGACACAGGAAAAATATTAATTGATATGGTAAATCCATATTTACTCTTCTTTGGGCACCAATCTCCTTACTGAAACTCATTTTCCTCCTCATTTATGCATTCCTATCATGCCCTTACTACTGTGACAGAAACATGTAAATTCTGTAAATAATGCCCCCAGACAATTATTTTTACACATTTTTGTAAGCCCTGCATCCAGGGCTATTTCCACAAAGTAGATAAAACTGCACCCTTAAAAGCATCCACTTCTGTACCTGGTAAGACAAAGTGTACCCCAAATATAATTTAAGATATAATGCACTGAGCCTTAGGAAACAGTGTCATTTAATTAGAATTAACATATCCTGTGGTGCCTGGGTGGCTCAGTTGGTTAAGCGTCTGACTTCAGCTCAGCTCATTATCTCACAGTCCGGTCTGTGAGTTCGAGCCCTATGTCGGGCTCTGTGCTGACAGCCCAGAGCCTGGAGCCTGCTTCACATTCTGTCTCTCTCTCTCCCTCTCTCTGTCCCTCCCCCACTCACACTCTGTCTCTCTCCCTCAAAAATAAATAAACATTAAAAAATTAAAAAAAAAGAATATCTCCTCAGATGGTGGCATGTCCTTTTAATTATGTCAAATGTGTAATTTTAAACTTACTGTTTAAATCTTGAAATTACAAACCTACATATAATATTTTTACAGTACCAATTTCTATCCATCTATAATGTCTTCTTAAGGCACTTTAACATGACCTAAATAATTGAAATAGATCTTTGTTTGCAATCAATAAGAAAAATTATAAACACAACCAATTTTATGAGGTTTTTAGCTCCAAAACCAGAATGGCTTTAAGTGACAGAGAAACAAGAACAATTAATAGTCACTTGATAAGTCACTTGACTTTGGTGTTATTTCTAGAGACTGAGAAAGAGATTACTCAAATGAGTAACACATCCTTTTGCAAATGAGATAGTTCTTAACCCTTTAACAAAATTTAAGGAGATGGAAAAATTGTGACAAAGATTTGGCAAAATTCCATTCATTCACTTATCTGGTTTTTGTTTTGTTTTGTTTGCTTTGCTTATTTGTGTAAAAAGGTTTCCTGGTAACTACCTATAATTAAAAAAATAGGAAAAGAATTGGTGATGGACTCCATATCACTCTACCAAAAAATAATAGTCATCTTATGATCCATGATGTAATCTAAAATGTTCTAAAAGCCCCATCCATCTACCAAGACATATACTCAAATAAAATTTTATTTTATTGTAGGTAATTATTCATCAAGATCTGTTATTGTTTTCATAGCCCAATTCAGTCATTATTTTCCTGATGCCCCAGACTGATCAGTTCCCCCATCACATGGGTTCTACTTCGTAGAACATAGATAGTTGTAATTTTGCATATGTTTATAAAGTTATTTCATTATTGTCTATATCACCGGTAGATGGTAAGCCCCATCAGGGCAGGAAGCATCTTTTAACTTTCTTCCCCCCCCTCCGCCCCCCGCACCTTTATATCTTCAGAATAGCACTGTACTTCAAACTCTGTAAGTACTTGGTAACACTTATTTGAATAAATAAAAAACAAATGGGACATTCGTTGGATCTTAGGCCTGAGGTGCTAGGTCTCCCCTTAGGTGGTGGCAATGATTCATCCAGCAAGTTCCATTTCCTTCACTAGCTCCCTCCAGCCCAAGGCCTAACTCTTCCAGGCGTCCTGGCAGTTGTAGCCAGGGACACCACCCAACAGGGTGCTTGCAAAACTCATTTCCTGATTTTGGCATTAATTCTGGGAAGCACTCTTGGAAGCAACAGGCCCTACAGTGAGTTCAGGAGCCAGGACTGGAAAGAGAGCCTCTGTCACTGTTTTGCAAGAGTTTATTAAAAGGTCACATTTGAAATAAGATCTTAAAGATGAGAAGAGTTAATTAAGCAAAGTCAGATGGGTGGCGGTAAAAGGGGTAAGGGAGGCAAAGCCTGCAAAAGTCTTGTAATGAGAGGATTAGGCCCATGACTTCGGGTGAGGGGAAGCATAGTTTTGAGATGAGCCTGGGATTAAGTAGGGGCCAGATCATGAGAGGCTCTGAAAGTCATGTTAAGGGGATCAGTTTATATCTTAAGAAAAATGGGATCTCATTGCAGAATTTTAAGTTGAAGTGAGATAACATGGTCCACTTTGCATTTTGAAAAGGTCACTGCGGCTGCTGTGAAGAAAGATCGAGGGCAGCAACCCTGGAAGTTGAGTCATTATTCTTATTTTAAGGATAAGAAAATGAGCTTAAATGAATATGACTTCTTCAAGGCTGCACAGCTAGTAAGTGGTGAAACCAGGTCTCAAACACTGGTCTGAAAACTCAACCACAGTCTGTTGCCTTTCTAGATCAAGGTAATAAACCACCAAGATAGAATTAGTTAAAATAATTTTTTTAAGTTAGAAACAAGAGCCTTATCTCTGATTCATTCTGACTTTACCTTGGTCACAAGTGTCAGAAAATGAGAAGCAGGAGGGTAGCACAGGGTAGCTGAGTTTCCATGACATGATCTAAACTTCAGTTACCTCATCTGTAAAATGGTAATCACAGCTATTTTATTGGATTGTTTGAGGTTACAGAGAAAGAATAAAGTTGTTACTCTAATATCAGCCAGATAGTTGGAACTCAGCAAAGGTTACTATTACTATCATTATAATTACCTGTTTTTCCTTTTCGACTGTCCACCTAGCCATCACAGAAATCACTGGCAACATGTCACCTAACTGCCAAGCAAGAAACCAAGATGACCATGACTACTTTACTGTCCTTTGCTTACTTGCACAACCTGTTGCTAGACTAGAGCCAGATGTGGGACACCTCACAAATAAGCCTTCTTTTTTCTCCTAACAATAATATCTATACTTTGGGTCCATGTCATGTGTGTCCTCAATTATTATATGAACTTCATACCATAAAGAGTAGATTTAAATATCTTTAATTCCATAAGTAAAATGGCTAGAATTACAAAACTTTCCTTGACTATTATCAGAGAATGTAATGGTCTATTGTCCAGGACATACAAAGAAGATATGCTATCAGCAAGGGATGAGGCTTAGGTTATTTATCTACATAGATATGATGTATTTTTAATGGTCTGAGGTATTGAATCTTTTATAAATATGGGATATATTCTCAAAGTAACTAGCCACAGTTATGGAGGCAACAAACACCATCAACAACAAAAATAATACCATCATTATCAACAAACACGTTGTGGCGGCTGATGCGGACCTCGAACCCATGAACACTGAAGTCCTGATTTATCAGTGTGATTTTCCTGGCTGTCCTCCAGGTGCGATTCCCATTTTTTACTCATTTTTACTACAAGCACATCCCTGAACCCCCATTTTTAAAAGTCTGTTTGAGAGAGAGAGAGAGAGAGAGAGCACGAGCAGGGGCAGGCAGAGAGAGAGAGGATCCCAACCAGGCTCCACATGGTCAGCACGGAGCTCGACGTGGGGCTTGAACTCACAAACTGCAAGCTCATGACCTGAGCCAAAATCGAGTCAGATGCTTAACCAGCTGAGCCACCCAGGCTCCCCACATCGCTGACCCTCTTAACTGGTCTTGTGTCTTACCATTGCTTGTTTCTTCATGGTCTCTTTTTAACTAACCAAATCTTTCCTCTTCACCCCTTAGTCTTTCTTGCCTTTACAGCTCACTCATAATAAACTAACATATAAAAGCCCAGAAATTTATATTAACTGCACCAAAAGAGATAATCAAATATTTTAGGTAGTGGAAAGTTATCCTTACAGGAACAAAGGTAAAACTGTTTCACCTTTGGATTTCAATCCTTCTCTTTGAGTAACTTAGTGGGCTTCTGCTGTATGAGTGCCCAGCACTGTGCTGAGGGATTAAAAAGGATGAGGAGAGGCAGAGAGTGAAAAAAAAAAAAAAGAAAAAAAAAAAGAAAAAAGAAAAGAAAAGAAAAAAGGAAAAAGGAATGAACTGAAGTCGTCCTCTGCAAGAAACCTGTATTTGCTGGTGAGAACAAACCATGCATGCACTACACAACAACGATAACAGCGAACTTTTATGAAGGGCTCACTGTGTGCCAGCCAACGTATATATTATTTCTTTTAATCCTATGTGACAAATTACTACAAAGCATAGTGACTTAAAACAGCAATACACATTTATTATCAGTTTCTGTAGGTGAGGAATTTGATAGTGATTTAGATGAGTGATTAGGACTTGGAGTATCTCAGGAAGTTGCAGTCAGGATGTCGGCAGGGGCTGCAGTTACATGAAGGCTTGACTGGGGCTGGAGAATCCATGTCCACAATGACTCACTCACACAACTGTCAAGTTAATACTGCCTGTTGGCGGGAGGCCTCAGTTCCTCTCCCAGTGGGCCTCTCCAGAGAACTGCTAAGGGTCCTCATGACATGGTATAACATGGTACCACATTCCTGGCAAATTATTGTCTTTTTGATTATAGCCATTCTAGTGGGTATAGTGGCATCTCACTGTAGTTTTAATCTCCATGCCCTCATACTAATTATGTTGAACATCTTGTGTGCTTATCTGCCATCTGTATATCTTTTTTTGTTGTCTAAATCTTCTATTTATAATTGGATTGTTTGTTTCCTTACTGTTAAGTTTTGAGAATTCTTTTTATGTTCTGGATACAAGTCGTTTATCAGATATATGATTTGCAAATATCTTCTCTCCCAGCGTGTGGCTCATCTCTTTATTCTCTTAGCAGTGTCCCTTGAAGAACAGATCACAGTTTGAATGAAGACCAATTTGTTAAGGTTACTTTTGCTGTTGAATCTAGGAAATCTTTGTTAAACTCAAGGTCAGTAAAATTTCCTCCTATTTTTTTCCTTTATAAGCTCTGCAGTTTTAGCCCTTACATTTAAGACTATGATCGATTTCAGGTTAGTTTTTATGTTTTATGAGGTATTTCACCAGCTGTCAGTTTTTTATTTAACAACATTTCTTTGAGATCTTCTCATATCAGTACATAAAGAGCTTCCTTATTCATTTTTAGAGCCAAACTCCTACTCTGATGGAGATTATATTCAAGTTGTAGGGAAACAGACAATAAACCAATAAGTAAAACATACTGTATGTAAAATGGTGATATAGGAAGTGTGGGTGGCAAGGACAGTTATCATTTTAAATAGAATAGTTAGGGTGGGTCTCACTGAGAAGTAAATATTTCAATAAGGACTGAAGACAGCAAGGCACTAGGTAGGGAGAGATTACAAAAACTCTGGAGAAGGGAAGAGAAATTACAAAAAATTTAAAGCAACAAAGGTTCTGTCATGTTCTCTAAACAGTAAGGAGGCCCATGTGGCTAAAGTAAAGTACGTGAAGGGAATAACAGTCAGAAATGAGGTTTGAGAGTTAGGAGGTGTGTGTGTTGTAGGTTGTTATGAGGACTAGGGCTTTTACTCTGAAGTGAGAAGCTACTGGAAAGTTTGGAGGAATGACATGACTTGGATTACACTTGCAAGGATCACACTGATTGCAGTGTTCAGAAGAGACTGGAGGCAAGGAGAGATGCAGAAAGACTAGTTAGGAGGCTAATGCAATCCTTCAGGAAGAAACAGTAGTCCTTTGGACCAGGGTGGTAGCAATGAGGTTTGTGAGTGATGGCTAGATTCTGGAGGCATTTTTAAACAGGGGCGCCTGCGTGGCTCAAGTCGGTTGAACATCTGGCTTCGGCTCAGGTCATGATCTTGCGGTTGGTGGGTTCAAGCCCCGCATCAGGCTCTGTGCTGACAGCTAGCTCGGAGCCTGTAGCCTGTCTTCGGATTCTGTGTCTCCCTATCTCTTTGACCCTCCCCTGCTCATGTTGTCTCTCTCTCTCTCTCTCTCTCTCAAAAATAAATAAAACATTAAAAAAAATTTAAAGTAGTGCCAACAGGAGCAAGAGACAAATTAAGGTTAATTCCAAGATTTTGGGCCTAACCATCTGGAAGAATGGAAGGGTTTTTACCCCTTTACTAACACAGTGTATTATCAAACATTTTAATCTTTGCCAGCCTGGTAGTTGAAAATGTTATCTAATATAGTTTTCTCTCTACATTTTAGTTGTGAAAACTGTCCAACATACAAAAAAAATGGAAAGAATAATACTCATTTATTACTGACTTAAAAAATAAAAGATATTTGTTAACTTATATAACTGGATGTCCAGAGACAGACTGGAATTCAGGTTTGGTTTGACTCAGTTAACCATGTCATCAAGAATCTAGGGCATGGAGGGGCACCTGGGTGGCTCGGTCGGTTGAGCGTCTGGCTTCGGCTCAGGTCATGATCTCACGGTTTGTGGGTTCCAGCCCCGCGTCAGGCTCTGTGCTGACAGCTAGCTCAGAGCCTGGGGCCTGTCTTCAAATTCTGTGTCTCCCTCTCTCTCTGACCTGCCTCTGCTCACGCTGTCTCTCTTTCTCTCTCTCTCTCAAAAATAAATTAAAAAACATTAAAAAAATTTTTTTAATTAAAAAAAAGAATCTAGGGCATGGAGGGGGAGGGGCAGAGAGAGAGAGAGAGAGAGAGAGAATTGCTCCCTCAAACACTCTCTTGGGAAAGCCAATAATTTTTTTATTTGTCCCAGCAAACATTTCTTTGTCTGGTATTGGGCTATCTGGCCACTCCTGAAAAAAATGGCTATGGCCAAGGGATGAGATTTTGCTTAATTTTGCATGTTCCACCCCTGGAGCCAGTGGTGGAGCTGGAATCCTCAAATACACAGGGCTATGCCTGGAGAAAGTCCCCACATCCAAACTGGAATGGATACCAAGAGTTGGGGATCAAGACCCTCCCCCCATGCCTCTGTCGCAAGTACTGTGGGCATTTTTGAGTTTGCCATACCGCCCCCCACCTCTCTTGCTGGCATCTCTGAAAAGCTGCCTTTCACTTCTCTTAATGATCTGTGTCATTAATTTCCTACCTCTGTCAAGTTTTCAATTATCCTGCTTGTTAATTCACATCCTGCAGTTGCTATTATCTTTTTGAACTGCTTTGCTTTCATCCCTCAAAGTACTTGAACACAGGGCTATAGTGTCTTCAGACTTTTACCTAAGGTATGGGTCATGGAGAGGATTATAACATAGCACAGAATTCAGAACTGAACCCTAGAAGTCAACAATATTATCTGAAATTTCCCTGACCACCTCGCCTTGGGAACTGCGCTGATTTAAAAATATTGATAGTTCTGCCTTCAAAAGGTGGAGCCTAATGGCCCTCTCCTCGAATGTGGGCTGGCTTTTAACAAACAATATATGGCAGAAGTGAAGACACTTGACTTCTGAGGCTGGGTAATAAAAGGGGTGGTGTTCTCATCTTGCACTTATTCTCAGCTGGCTCTGGGAGAAGCAAGTTTCATGAGGACACTCAAGCACCCCTGGGAGAATCCACGTGGAGAGGAACTGCGGCCTCCCACCAACAGCCAGTCCCCTCTCGCCAGGCATATACGCAAGCCATCTTAGAAATATATCCCTTGGCCCTAGCGAGGACTTCACATGACCCCAGCTGACACCTTTACCGCCATCTCATGAGAGACCCTGAGTGGAACTGCTCCAAATTCCTGATCCATGGAGACTGTGAGAGATAATCATGCTTATTGTTGTTTTAAGCTGCTAAATTTTGGGGTAATCTGTGATGCAGCTATAGAAAAATAATGCAGGAACTCCCTCATGGGCCATTCTCTTCAGTATTGT
Organism: Cryptoprocta ferox; assembly: GCA_028646485.1. Lineage (NCBI taxonomy): Eukaryota > Metazoa > Chordata > Mammalia > Carnivora > Eupleridae > Cryptoprocta > Cryptoprocta ferox. The sequence continues at coordinate 54,403,871 of CM053561.1, forward strand.
CTATAGGCACCTTGCACAGGTCCCCCTTTTTTTCATGTATTTTTCTTTTTTCTTACCAGGGCTCTCCAAACCTAGTCTCTAGAGGGAATGCTCAAAATCCTGTATTTTATTATGCAGAGTAATTAGAGTCTTCTTGGTCTAAACCTCTCCCATCCAGGCTAAGCCCAGGGGATCCTACTTTCCCTGACCAAACATACCCATTAGGGTCCAAAACCTAGCTACTCTGTCTTCCTACCAGGCCAACTGGTAGCAGGTCCACTCGCACTGCTGCTGGCCGTTAAAACAATTATCCTTGCCCTGATAGAAGCATCCATGAGCAAAGTGGTACAAGAGCAGAGAAAAAGAAGCCCCTAGGCACACTGGGGGAGCCAGTGTATGCTCTGATTGTCACAGGTGACATGTGAGCTGGGTTTTGAAGAATAAGCAGAACTTCTTTCGGTAAAGAAGTGAAAGAAAATCATTTATGCAGAAACAATACCAAGTACAAAGGCTCAAAGGTAAGAGAAGGCATAATTCTGAGAACTGTAAATATGTCAGGGCTGTGGGTGAGAATATATGTTGGGGAGCTCAGAGGATGTGGGGCTAGGTCATATCAGGCACTGGAAGCCACATATATCAGTTAGGAGAGTCCAGGTGACAGAACTCACTGATTCAACTGACTTAAAAAGTAAGAGCAGTAATGAATTTAGTATCTCAAATAGTAAGTTCATAGGTAGGGCTGCTCCTGGGTTGGTTAAGTTAGCATGATGTTAATGCTGTTACCAAGCACCCAGGATTTTTCTGTGTTTTTATTCTGTTACTCCCAGGCTTCCCCACCCCCAACTACCCTACCTTACGGCTGTAAGATGGCTACAGAAGCTCCAGGCATCATATCCTTAAATTACTTCTGGGGGTAGAAAAGGGGCTTTCTCTTCTCACTCTCATTATGTCAACTTTTTATAATCTTTTTAAGTTGGGGAAAACCTCTTCCAGAAATGTTTTCCCTCCTCCCATTCCTCCCAACAGCTGGCTTCCCTTCAGAATCCTTGGCTAGAATTGCATCATATGCCCAGGCTCAATATTTGGTTAGGGAGTGGAACACCATGATTGACTTAGACCCTTCACAGTTTACTCCCTGGGGCTGAGGCTGGAGCCTAGTACTCTTTAAGCACATGGCCACGCATAGCAGTGTGGTTACGGGAATAATATTGGGATTCTGTTAATAAGGTGGAAGAGAGATTGTTGGCGTTTTGGGTAGGCAGTTAGCAAAATCTGCTACTCATGCCAAGGAAATTGGACTATATCTCATTGGGATGGGGAAACACAAGGATTTTAAAACAGGAATTAGCATGATTATATTTCACTATATCAGAATGGAGGGACACTAAGGAGGGCCATGAGCCTCTACCTACAAGGCTTCATCAGAAGATTTTTTGCAGAGGATTTTAGGCATTTGCTTTAAGGACAACTAGTCACTAACTGGATGAAATAGGTGTTGTGGAAGAAAAATTTTTCTATGCCCTTCAAGATTCTTTTGGCTGATCTAAGAATTAAATTGAAATGAGACAGATTAACAAGAGAAAATCAAATTTAATTATGTATAGATAAGGATCCCATGAGACTATGAGGGCCACAGGTAGTCAGGCAATTGAGGCTTCTTTTTTTAAAATTTTTTTTCTTTTTATTGAGACAGAGAGAAACAGAGCATGAATAGGGGAGGGGCAGAGAGAAAGGGAGACATAGAATCTGAAGCAGGCTCAAGGCTCTGAGCTGTCAGCACAGAGCCTGATGCGGGGCTCGAACCCACAAACTGTGAGATCATGACCTGAGGTGAAGTTGGTTGCTTAACTGACTGAGCCACCCAGGCGCCCCAGGCAACTGAGGCTTCTATGTCCTTCTGAGCTGGGACTTCAAATGGAAGGAGGACAATTCACAGGAAGATGAAAAAGAGTGTATGTTTGGTAAACAAATGTTTTCTGGGCCATACAGAAAAAATGGGACACAGAGAGGAATTCTAATAAACAGACTTTGCTAAGTTCCTCTCTGTCTACTGCACCTGGTTCATATTATATTGTAGTTATTTATGGTGATAGCTCCCTTACTGGAGCAGGTCCTCTCTCCAGATTCTTTTAGGCAATTTGGGGGGGGGGGTGTTGAAAAGTTCTTACTGAGCCTTCTGTTTGTTAAAAACAATCACCGTAAAATAATCCACATGCGAAAGAGACACATTACAGACACATTTTGGGGTGGCAAATTTTGCTCTCCTATAGCACAAAGGAAGTATAAGGAAGAAATTCTAAAATGACTTGCAAATTTCTGCTTGGGTGAATCACACAGTAGTTCATCGAAGTTGGGATAGGACTGGAGGAGGTTTGGGTGAATAAAGTAAGAGTAGAGAGACTATGACTTTGGTCGTGGACAATGAGGTGCCTACATGGCACATGAAGAAAGACGTGTAAACTTGGAAGGGAGAGTGAAGACCACAGTACTTCAACTCCTTTAGAGATTAAGGCAGGATGGAGTATGGAATAAAGGAGAACTAAGGAGAAATAAAGTGATATAGATAACTGATACTGAGTGCAGGACTGGTTTGGCTGATTTTGACTCTGCCAGAGCTGGGTAGAGTCAAGGACTTCTTGAGAAAATTGTAAATGTAATTATAGACAAGTCTTTAAAAAGCAGTTAAAGACCTGTTTTGAAACACGGATTTCTGTAATTGGTTTCAACATGTTGAGAGTTACAGCAAATGAGATGGGGAAATGATTTCAACCCACTTTTTTTGGCCTCCTGACTGGAAACCTCAGAACTCAGCCCTGTGAGCTGTTAATCAGATAAGCATTGCGGGCTTTTGTAAGGAATTATGCTCTACAAATTACTGAATGCATATGGACTTACTGAAGGAAGTATTATCCAAATGAAATGGGCAAGAAAGTATGAGGTATTGGGATTAAAATGTAGATTTTTTTCTGTTTTATAACAGTGGTTATGAAATGTAAGTTAGAAGATGTTTCAATGTACCTTCAAGCTCTAAGATAATATAATTCATAAATCATATGAATTAAGTACTGTTTAAAACATAAAGAGAAATTCTATTTCCACTCAAAATTACCTGTTTAGTGGACCACTGGAGTTTGAAATATACATAGATTAGACAGAACTGCACAGTTGGCAGGTAAACTGAAGAATTAAAAATATATAGGGTACCTGCCTGGCTCATTCAGAAAAGCATGGGACTCTTGATCTCAGGGTTGTGAGTTTGAGCCCCATGCAGGGTATAAAGATTACTTAAATAAAACTTAAAAAAAGGTATTAAAAAATGTATATTCCAAAACATTTGTTGAGTTTTTCCCATGTCTACCTGAACTAGGCCCTGGAATAATAAAAATACCTGATATTTGTATAATTTTGCAGGTAATCCTAACTTTATGCAACTATTCTACCCAATGTGATTTCTGGGGGGCCCCAATAAAATACACCTGATGCATAGTAGGGATTGAAGGACAAAGAAGAAAAGAGAACTGAGAATTGAAGGGGAAAGGCAAGTTAGGAAGCCAGTCCAGTTTGGGAAGGGAAAGGAGGGAAAATACAATAGTGGGCGGAGCCTGAACATACAAACTGGACAATACCAGACCGTATATGATGATTAGAATTGTGACCTATAACCTCTACAGCAATCAGCCCAGAGTTCTCACTATTGATCAATCCACTTCCCTGCCTTCTAACTCAGGAGCAAATACGAGAAAGTCAAATATGCTCCCCACAATCACATAAGAAGCCCTGTTCTTAGTAAGCCCACCACCAGCTTCCCCATGCTAACACTCTCAAATCAGAGCATACATGAACCCCCCCCCCCCTCCGGTTTAAGCTTTCCCATTCCCCTGACAGCCTTTGGGTTCCTGCCAGACACAAGTGATGGTGGTTGACTGCCTTCTATTGTAGGTGTAAAATAAATAGCCTCTTTTTTTAAATCTAATTTTGGTGGTCTTCATTTATTTCCATAGTCATTCATTCACTTACTTACCATACATTAGCTGTATTGTATGTGCCAGGCAGTGCCCAGCATTGCTGTGGAAGCAGATAGTCTCTGCCTTCAAGCATATTTTGTCTATTGCGACAGACAGATACATAAATTGTAATTCAATAGGGCAAGAGAAACACTAGGTATAGATGATGGGGTTGAAGGTCAAGTAAGACTTTTAGGGGAGGTGCCCCTTAAGTTGAGAGTAGTAAGGGATGAGTATGAGTTGTCTTGGCTAGGAGGGGGTAAGGGTATTCAAGGCAGATGGAAGGGTGGAGGAGGCCAAATAAGCAAAGCTTAAGAGAGCAGAAGCCACAGATATATGTACATTGCTGAGGTATAATAAGGGAGGTGAGCAGCAGCAGCAGAAGCTGCATGGGCGGGTCGTGGACGGCCACGTATATGCAGTGTTTGTAAGGACTTGGACTTTATCCTGTCCAAATGACTCACTCCTGGAAATGAGAGAAATGGCTGGTGTAAGCAAGGAGGAAAAACATTAAGGAAACATTACCTTTGTATGTATTACCGTAAGGTCCGGGAGAGCAGGGACACAGCGGCTCATGTATGGCACACAGACATTCAATGAATGCTGAATGAATAGATACAAGCGCTTCGGTGTAGACGATACTGTTTCCAGTTTATGCTTCTCTAGCAGGACAAGACAGGGAGGCCAAGGCATGAGTCTAGGAGGCTATAGCGAAAGTTCGGTTCCGGCGAACAGGGTTGGTAGACACAATACCACCAATTGGTTGTGGGAAAGGTATGCACCTCACTCGCGGCCACTCCGAGATCCACCCACCAGAGCTGCTCGGTTCTGGAAGCGGCAGCATTGAAAGCCGTCAGCTGAGAAATCGCGCCGCCGAGAGAGCAGCTGGCGCAGAGCATCCTCCCACTGTTCGACACCTCTCACCTGAGTGCTCACCAAGGGCCCATCGAGGCGGAGCTACGGCATGACGCCCTTCCGGATTGGACGCGCTCGAAATCCTGGGGCGGGGATTAGGGGCCGGACGCTCTTGGGGATTGGCCACTCTGGCGAACGGACGTGGGGCTGGCGGAGCTAGTTCCCTGGCGGCTCCCGCTGGGTGGAGGGCGGGCCTTTCTCCGCGGTTCTCCTGTCAGTCGTTGGCTCCCTGCGGTTTCCTTGGGGACGTGGCGCCGCCGCCTGCCCAGACTTCTTTCCGGCTGGGCTAAAGGCCTCGGGGAACCTCTCTGGACCGAGCGGGACGGTGCCGAGGGAGACTGCGGGCCTCTCGACCCGTGAGTGCGAGCGCGGGAGGGCCGCGGGGCTGGGAGAGGCGGGGAGGGAGAATGGGCCTTCCAACCCCTGCCACCTGGGGAGCATCGGTTCCTCGAGAACGCCCGGCTCCCCGGGAGCCGGCTTAGAGCCAGCTGGGCCCCAGGAACCAGAGCAGACGCATCTGGAGTGGGTGGGCGCCGTGGCCTTCCCTCGGAAGTCTTGTCCTGTGGGCACTGCTGGAGGTAAGCCTGAAACCCAACGAACTCTTAACAGGCTGCAGACTTAGGAGATGCCTGAGACAAGGAGACCAATTTCTCAGGGCAAAAAGAAAAGGAGGTGACAGGCACCGAGACCACTGAAGGGATCCCATGGCTAGGTAAGGCTGCACATTTTCTCCTCAGCTAGGGGCTCAGTTGGGGCGCAGCTGGGGGTGGCAAGTAGGTTGAGGGGCCCTGGGAGGTTTTTACAAGTGAGGTTTGTTCTAGTGCTGCTTCTGGACTTCGCAGCTTGCTCGGATGGATGCAGATAAGATCAAAATTACTTTTTTTTTTTGGAAGGCAAATGCTACCATAGTTTCCAGCCCGTAACCCCAGGGTGGTGGAGCGAGTGCTTACTGCGCTCCGGAAAGTGCTAAAATGTCATGTTGTTTCGGATTTCCATTTGAGTGAAGCTCCTTGCTTTTTGAGGAGGTTAAACAAAGATTTTTTTCTTTTTATTTGAAAGTAGACTGAGGTCCTTCTGATTCAATATAGGAAGTGAACTTCATAGTTGAATATGTATATCCGTGTGGTATATAATACTCTGGAACTTTCAGAAAAGATTAATGTGGATCTACATGTACCAAATGGAACACTTCTCAAATAGAGTAAGTGGGCAAAGATGCAAAACAGTAGGTACGGTGTAAAACCAGAGGAATGAGACACACACATGTATATTGTCATATGTGATATATATTTGTGCTTGTGCAAGCATAGAATACCCCTGGAAATATACTTAGAAACTGGGAAGCAGTGCTTGCCTTTCAGTAGGAAATGGTGGGTTAAGGCAAATGACTCATTTTCCACTATATATCCTTTTAAATTGGTTTCATATGCGTATATTACCTATTAAAATATTTTTTAATTAGTTGAACAAATATTCAGAATATCCAGTTTTTTGACATCATTCTTGGTGGGAATGTTGTAGTTGCTCTGATTCTTCAGTGTTGTGCGATTGACCAGGGAGACTGGTGATCTTTTCATAAACATGAGAATTATAATTCTTTGAATTATACCCAAAAGTGCAGACATTGGGAAAAGAGCAGACAAGACTTTTCTGATTTATAGTAGAAGCACCATGAATCATGTAGGTCCTTTTCTAAAATTTGAGACCAAAAGAACATCTATAGACTTGTGGTGGCATAAATTTTTGCCTTTATCAGGAAGGGCTTTAATACAGTTTAAAAACTTTTTTTTTTTAAACACTCTTTTTTTTTTCTTAAACACTCTACTCAAAAGTAGAGACTTTTCTTACTAATGTTTGTCTCATTTCAGGATCAGTTTTTCCTACCTCTGCCCAGCCTCCTGGTACTTCACTGTGCCCACAGTGAACCCATTTCCCCGTCAGAGGGTGGCATTCCTAGGACTCTTCTTCATATGCTGCCTCCTTTTACTTATGTTAATCATGGACTTTCGACATTGGGGTGCTTCACTGCCACGTGATAGGCAATATGAAAGGTGAGTCAATTTTAGATCACTTTGATCAGACTTGGCATTGAAGTCATACATATTTTGACATATCACACAGTACTACCTTTGACCCTTTTGGGGAATACTGCACTTTTATTAGTAAAATTGTATGCCACTTATTACATTAAGAGGATCTTAAGCTCCATTTTGGCAGTGTTCACTTTTGATTCAGGAATGCTGATGTTGCATTTTAACCATGAAAGGCATCCTTCTATATTCTTGTTTTGGTGGACTGACTTAATGGATGCATAACTGTTTAGGACTGTTATGTATTCTTGATGAATTGACCTTTTTTCATTACTAAATGACTCTTTTTATCCTTGATTATATTCTTTGGCCTGAGATCTACCAATCTGGTATTAATATAATTACTTCAGTTTTCTTTTGAGTCGTGCTAGTATTATGGATGTTTTTCCATCCTTTTAGTTTTAGCCTTTATGTCTTTATATTTCATATCTGTCCAGTCTTTTTATAAATAACTGCTTTTTATCCGGTCTGAATGTCTGCTTTTTATTTGAAGTGTTTAGGCTATTTGTGTTTCATGTGATTATTAATTACGCTTAGGTTTAAATCTGTCTTGCTGTTTGTTTTCTGCTTGTCACATCTGCTCTTTGTTTGCTCTTCCTCTTTCCTCCCTTCTTTTGAATTGAGTACATTTTTAATATTCCATTTTATCTCTTTTTTGGCTTAGTAGGTATAATTCTGGGTTTTTTTTTCTGTTTTTGTTTTTATTTTAGTGGTTGCTTTAGGATTTAGGGTTTATAATACGTCTTTAACTTACCATAGTCTATCTTCAAGTAGTATACTTCCTCTTCCCGTGTACCTCTTTACCTTTTCCCCTAGGCCTTTGTACCATTATTGTCATATATCTTCCTTCTACATATGTTATAAACTCCACCATATATTGTTATTATTTTTGCTTTAAACATTCAGTTGTCTTTGTTTAATTTTTTTTTCAGATGTCTTTTAAAGAGATTTCAAAAATAAGAAAAAAAAGGCTGGTATTTTACCATTTCTGATTCTCTTCATTCTTCTTTGTAGTTCATATTTTCACCTGGTGTAATGTCCATTTTGTCTAATGGACTTCTTTTAACAATTCTGGTAGTATGAGTTTGTAGTTGGTGAATTCTTCCAACTTCTGTGACCAAAAAAGTCATTTTGCTTTCCTTTTAAAAATATTTGTTTAGGGAGTGTCTGGGTGGCTCAGTCGGTTAAGTATCTGACTTCAGCTCAGGTCATGATCTCACGGTTCATGGGTTCGAAACCTGCATTGAACTCTCTGTTGTCAGCACAGAGCCTGCTTCAGATCCTCTGTCCCCCTCTTTCTCTGCCCCTCCCTCACTCTCTCTTGGTCTCTCTCAAAATAAATAAACAAACTTAAAAAAAATTCATTGGGTAGGGAACTCTAGGTTGATCTTTTTTTTTTCTTTCATTACTTTAAAAACACTGTTCCACTGTCTTCTGACTTACATTCTTTCTGAGGAAAAGTCTGCTGTAATTTTTAAATTTTGTTTTCTGTACATCATGTGTCTTTCCTCTGGCTGCTTTTTAGATTTTATCACTGGTTTCAAACAATTTGATTACAATGTGCCTTGATGTAGTTTTCTTCATGGTTCTTTTGCTTATGACATGCTGATTCTTAGATCTATGGATTTATACTTTTTAATCAAAATCAGAATTTGACCATTATTTCTTCAAATATTTTTTCCTTTCCTCTTCCACTTCTCTGGTGTCTCCAATCACATATATATTGAACCATGTGAAGCTTTCTCACAGCTCATTCATTTTTTTTTTTTTAGTCTTTTTTCTCTCTTTGCTTCTTTCTGTATATTTTATATTGCTATGCCTTCCAGGTCATTAGTATTTTCTTCTGTAAAGTCTAATTTACTGTTAATTCCATCCAGTGAGATCAGAATACCTTTATTTTTTTTACAGAAAATACATCTGAATTATTTGATATGGTTTTAATGCTTTACCAGTTGCATTGAAGATCTATATTCCTTTATAATGGTGATTCAGTTTGCTATTTTATTTGAGGTTGATTTTTGATTAGGCTACAAAGTGAAATGATGACATGTTGTGTTCATCATCAACATGATTTTCTCTGTATTCCTTTTCAGACAGTATTAGGAGGCTTTGGACTACAAGTGACAGTCAAACTGACTTAAATGATAAGATAGTTTATTGGCTCACATAACTAAAAGCCCAGGGGTAAACGGGACCATAAATTCAACATTGGCTGTCTTGGGGCACCTGGGTGCCTTAATCGGTTAAGCGTCCAACTGTTGATTTTGGCTCAGATCATGATCTCACAGTTTGTGAGTCTGAGCCCCGTGTGGGTTTCAGGCTGACAGTGCCAGAGTCTGCTTGGGATGTTCTCTGTCTCTCTCTCTCCCCCCTTCTCCCTCCCTCTCTCTCTGACCCTCCTCTGCTCACACTCTTTGTCTATAAATAAATAAATAAATAAATAAATAAAAGCTTTTTAAAAATAAAGAAAGCTTACTTTGGTGGCATTGTGGAATAAACATGAAAGGAGGGAGATGAATTTGAATTCTCCAGTAGAGAGATGATGATCACCTGAACTTGGGTGGAAGCAACGACAATGGAGAGAAGTAAACACATTTGAGGGATATGTGGGAGATAGAGTGATCTGATAGTTCCTGTCTACTGTTATACCCCAAGTGGCCAGATCTGATACATACTTAAATTAATAGCAACAGGTTAACTGCAGAGCTAATGGACACACAGACTGTGCCTGTGGTTATGTTACCAAAGTCCTGATAACCCATAATGCTCTGTTTGATACCCTAGAGCTCCTACTCTTTAGTGAAAGGTTACATGCATATTGCCACAAATTGCTATATATCATCACCTTTCACTCATGGCAGTCCCTTTGAGTCATTTTGGAAGCAAACATTCATTGAGAGCTTGCTGTGTGCATGACACTGTTGTAGATGCTAAGGTACAAAGATGAATAAAATGTGGCTCCTGAACTCATCGGGTTCATAATCTAGTTAGGCAGATGTGAAGGAATACTTATTTCCCAATGAGAGAATAGTTTATATATAACTATGTAGAATCAGGAACAAAGTTAAGAATCAGAAGTTAATCAGAAAAGGCCCCTAAGTAACTAAAGTTGATATCACTAAGTTCATGAACTATATACAATCTCATGTACTTTACTGATAAGATAGGCTTTCCCATAGAATGTGTTTACTTTTATTTTACACACTTTTTTAATTAGCTTGGTTTTCTCCCATCTCAGAACACAGCAGATAAACAACAGATTTGATGCTGGTAGTAAGAAGGGTGTGCTGGTCATTAGATGTGGGCACACTGATGACAATAGTCAATAAAAATATGCTGGCATCTTGACAAGTGAGGCAGGAGAAAGGAAATTTATTAAAAGTTGACTGAACAATTCAGAATTTCTGCAGACCATTTCTATAGTGTTAAGCAGTTCTACACGTTTTATTAAAACTTCTCTATTACAAATCTAATTGTGTTATATCAGTGGTTTTCAAATTTTGTGTATCTAAATCATTGGGGGACCTTTAAAAAATGTAAATAATTGAAATTCTTCTAAAGGTGATTCTACTGTGCAGCCTAAGTTGAGAACCATTGCTGTAAGATTCAGTTATACTTATTTGAAGAGGAAGTATTGTGTTGTAGGGGAAAGAGGATTAATTTTAGAGCTAAACAGCCCATCATTTAATAGTTGGGTCAGGTCTTGTATTCTTGAATCTCATTTTCTTGTTGTATAAAGTAGAGGTACAAATGTTTGCCTTATAGTTTTGTCATTTGGATTAAAAGAGAAAAGCATCTAGGACTACCTAGTGTATCATGGGGATTAGTCTTATTGTTTGAAATAAATTTGATTTTTCTGTTCTCTAATTCCATTTTCTGCTCTCCAGATATATACTGAAGATAATGGGCAGCATTATATCCATTTAAAATTTTCCTTCCAGAATTTTTTTTTTCTGGCTGCTGCTATTGATTAAGCACTGGTGAGCACAAGCCGAGGATAAAACGATCCAAGCAAATAATAAGGAATTGATAGAAACACTTTAGTTCAACAGCTTACAAAAAATTAGGACACATGTTTATGGTTCTGATTTTTATATTGCATGTAATACAAAGTCATATCTTTTCAACTTGTTTTGATTCACATGCTGAAATTAGGTCAGTAGTTTGTATTGGAAAAAAAAAATTTTAATTTGAATTTTTTTCAGCCATTGGTGGAGCTAGCATATCACCTCTAGGCAATATGACCCAGGATTTTGGAAGCCTGCATGAGGGTTTTTCCCTCAGTAGTTTCAAAACTGAAGAGTTGTTGTATTTATTTTGTTTATTATGAACATCTACTCATATTTTTCTGGAAGGAGAAAGCAGGAAGTTTACATCAGAATTAGAATTTAAGAAAAGATAAATTTAGAGAGTGATAGGGTGTCAGTAAGGATAGAATCCAGAGCTGTTTTTGTTTTTAATAGATATTATTTTTTAGAGCAGTTTTCAGTTCACAGATAACCTAAGCAGAAGTACAGAGGTTTCCCTCTTACCCCTACATGCATAGCAAAGCATTTTTAAGAATAATTTTTGTTAGGGGCATCTGGGTCGCTCAGTCGGTTAAGCGTTTGACTATCACTCAGGTCCTGATCTGGCAGTTGACAAGTTTGAGCCCTACATCAGGCTCTGTGCTGACAGCTCACAGCGTAGAGCCTGCTCCGGATTCTGTGTCTCCCTCTCTCTCTGCCCCTCCCCCACTCATGCTCTATCTCTCTCCATCTCTCAAAAATGAATAAACATTAAAAAAAATAAGCTTCAGGGTATGCTGATGAAGTTCAGACTTCTTATGTACAATAGAACCATTCAGAGATTTTTGCTGGTGAAATTGAAGGCATTTACTTGCATTTATTGACATTTATTCTTTTATTCACTTGTCCTTTAACAGTGTTAATAGTGTTTATAAGCAAAGCTTTAAATTATACATGCTCCTGACTGCTCTGATTAATCTTGTTAGGAGATAAGCAATAACCTTACAAGATGCTTTCCTGGATATGTATTACTATCGTCAGTCATGCACAGCTACTTTCCCTCTAATGTTATTATATTTGGTTCTGAGTCTTGAATGGAATTGATGATTTGGTTCTGAGTCTTGAATGGAATTGATGATGATATTCAGCAAAAAGCTGGTAGCTCCATGCTGATGGGGGCCACTTTAATGGACTTTTGGTGTGTTGCTGAGTTCTCTTTGAACTCTAGAAGTGATATAATCAGTGTTGATTTTGTAAGCTGAGTAATGGTTTGGTCAGTTACTGCCCTAATACTATTAATGTCTTCAGGATAATGGCAGTGAAAGCCACTGTCTTCAGTTTTACTCTGGGTGATATATCTGTGAGTAACTTTCTTTTCATTGACTCAGCAGTGATTAGAGGGAAATCAGGTTTCTCAAATAGAAAGGGAATATGTATGTATGTGTGTAGGGGGGTAAATATATGTGATAGTGAATCAGATCTCTCCTGGGAAACTGGATGTGAGGGATTCCAAAGCTTTTGGAACTTTTCTCTTGGGATTTTGGTCCTCTTTAGGAATTAACCTAGTGTAATGTCAGCAAACCAGGAGAGTCCAGCAATGCAGGTAATTGATAATGATGGCTAAGGCCAGGACTGCAAGTCACAAATGCAAGAAAGGACCATTAATCCATCCATGTCAGGAGCCTAGACAGAGGAAGACCTTCAGTATTTGCAAAGTATATAAGAAGCCTGATTAGATCATAAGAGGTCAGAGTTCCAGAATGATGTGATACTATTACTTCCCAAAGGGGAAAATTGTTTTTCAGTTACTCATTTGTATGCATGATGAGAAAAATGGAGACTTCCTGCTGGCTGCAACCATTGAGCAAAGACTCAAATGGGAAGTGTAGCAAAATTGCTGCCTGGTCCTTTCTTACTCCCTTGTGTTCAAATGTCAGGTGACATTTTCCTGCCAATGTACACATGGAGACTTAGAAGGGAAAAGCAAAATTGAGTTGCACGCAGATTAGAGTTGTAAAGTTGCTTATCTTGACAGGAACCCAGGAGGATGACAGGATGCTTTGGAAAGCCATTGAAAGTTTCTGAGAAGGAGACCAATTGATTTGAAGTATGTATGGTAGACAGCTAATAAAGACATAGAGGAGTTCACACACCTGCAGCTCCATATGATGAGCTCTAGGACCAAACCAGTCCTGATACATGTCAGAGAAATGCGAGGAACACTGTGAGAGTTTGGAGATATTGCAGATAAGGTGTCTGCTCTTGGGATAGACTAAGTGCAGAGGTGGAACAAATAAATAGGAAAGAAGTCTTAGGAGCTCATACTGGAATATAAACAAACTGCTTAAAGGGATAATAACATTCCACATTGTAAAACAGAAGGAAGGGGCCTTTTTAAATCATTGTGAGTATTACAAGAGTCAGCATTGTTGAGTGGACGCTTCTTAAGAACTGGGAAGTCATGTCAAAGAAGGGAAGGGGGAGGAATAGGTAGAAAAGCAGATGGATGTTCCAGGGAAAAAAAAGGTCACATTACAGCAGTGGTTGTCAAAGTGTTTACTGACACATTAGGAGTTCCTGAGACCTTTTCAGGGAGTCTGTGAGGCCAAAATTTGGCCAAAACTATTTTCATAATAATACTAAGATGATATTTGCCCTTTTAAAAAAAGTTTATTGGGGCACCTGAGTGGCTCAGTCGGTTAAGCGTCTGACTTCAGCTCAGGACATTTTCTCACAGTTCGTGGGTTTAAACCCCGCATTGGGCTCTGTGCTGAATGCTTGCTCAGAGCCTGGAGGCTGCTTCAGATTCTGTGTCTCATTCTCTCTCTGACCCTCCCTGCTCATGCTCTGTCTCACTCTATCTCTCAAAAAAAAAAAGTATAAAAAATGAATAAAATAAAATAAGTTTATTTATTTAATTTGCATCCAAGTTAGTTAGCATATAGTGCAACAATGATTTCAGGAGTAGATTCCTTAATGCCCCTTACCCATTTAGCCCATCCCCCCTCCCACAACCCCTCCAGCAACCCTCTGTTTGTTCTCTATATTTAAGAGTCTCTTATGTTTTGTCCCCCTCCCTGTTTTTATATTATTTTTGCTTCCTTTCCCTTATGTTCATCTGTTTAGTATTTTAGATTCATCATATGAGTGAAGTCATATGATATTTGTCCTTCTCTGACTAATTTCGCTTAGCATAATACCCTCCGGCTCCATCCATGTAGTTGCAAATGCCAAGATTTTATTCTTTTTGATTGCCGAGTAATATTCCATTGTATATATATACCACATCTTTTTTATCCATTCATCTGTCAGTGGACATTTGGGCTCTTTCCATACTTTGGCCATTGTCGATAGTGCTGCTATAAACATTGGGGTGCATACGCCCCTTTGAAACAGCATACCTCTATCCCTTGGGTAAATGCCTAATAGTGCAATTGCTGGGTCATAGCATAGTTCTATTTTTAAAAATTTTTAATGTTTGTTTATTTTTGAGACAGAGAGAGACAGAGCACGAGCAGGGGAGGGGCAGAGAGAGAAGGAGACACAGAATCTGAAACAGGCTACAGGCTCTGAGCTATCAGCACAGAGTCCGACGCAGGGCTGGAACCCGTGAACTGCTAGATCATGACCTGAGCCGAAGTCGGATGCTTAACCGACTGAGTCACCCAGGTGCCCCAGTCTATTTTTAATTTTTTGAAGAACCTCCATACTGTTTTCTAGAGTGGCTGCATCAGTTTGCATTCCCCCCAGCAGTGCAAAAGAGATCCTCTTTCTCCGCATCCTTGCCAACATCTATTGTTGCCTGAGTTGTTAATGTTAGCCATTCTGACAGGCGTGAGGTGGTATCTCATTGTGATTTAGATTTGTATTTCCCTGATGATGAGTGATGTTGAGCATTTTTTTCGTGTGTCTGTTCGCCCTCTGCATGTCTTCTTTGGAGAAGTGTCTATTCATGTCTTTTGCCCATTTCTTCACTGGATTATTTGTTTTATGGGTGTTGAGTTTGCTAAGTTCTTTGTAGATTTTAGGTACTAACCCTTTATCTGATATGTCATTTGCAGATGTCTTCTCCCGTCAGTTGTCTTTTAGTTTTGCTGAATGTTTCCTTTGCTGTGCAGCAGCTTTTTATTTTGATGAGGTCCCAATAGTTCATTTTTGCTTTTGTTTCCCTTGCCTCTGGAGATGTGTTGAGTAAGAAGTTTCTGTGGCCAAGGTCAAAGAGGTTTTTGCCTGCTTTCTCCTCTAGGATTTTGATGGCTTCCTGTCTTACATTTAGGTCTTTCATCCATTTTGAGTTTATTTTTGTGTATGGTGTAAGAAAGTGGCCCAGATTCATTTTTCTGCATGTTGCTGTTCAGTTTTCCCAACACCCTTTGCTGAAGAAACTGTCTTTATTCTATTGGAAGTTCTTTCCTGCTTTGTCAAAGATTAGTTGGCCATATGTCTGTGGGTCCATTGCTGGGTTCTCTATTCTGTTCCACTGATCTGAGTATCTGTTCTTGTGCCAGAATCATACTGTTTGATGATTATACCTTTGTAATACATCTTGAAGTCCAGGAGTGTGATGTCTCCAGCTTTGGTTTTCTTTTTCAAGATTGCTTTGGCTATACGAGAACTTTTCTGGTTCCATACAAATTTTAGGATTGTTTGTTCTAGCTCTGTGAAGAATTCTGGTATTATTTTGATTGGGATTGCTTGCCCTTTTTTTAATTGGTAAAAAACACATAACATAAAATTTATTGTTTTAACCACTTTTAAGTATACAGTTCAGTATTGTTATGTGTATTCACATTGTTATTTGACTAATCTCCAGAACTTTTTCATCTTGTAAGTCTGAACTCTATACCCGTTAAACAACAACTCCACTTTTTTCCCTCCCTGCGCCAACCCCTGGTAACCACCATCTATTTTCTCTTTTGATGAATATGGCTACTTCACATCTCTCATATAAGTGGAACCCACAAGTCTTTTTGTGACTGGCTTATTTTACTTAGCATGATGTCCTCAAGGTTCACCCATATGTAGCTTACAATAAAGTTTCCTTCTCTTTTAAGGCTGATGAATAATATCCATTTTATGTATATACTGCATTTTGTTCATTTGTTCATCTGTCCATGGATATTTTATTTGCTTCTACCTCTTGGCTATTGTGATGTTATTTGCCTTTTTCACTAAATTGACATTTATACTAGTGATGCAAAGCAACGGGTAGGGAAGACTGCAGGCGCCTTGGCACAAATCAAGATGGAGGCACCAAATTATACTGTTAGTTATGGTATACTAACATATATGTTAGTCATCATTGTCACACAGTTGTAATGGGAAAAAATTCCAGTTCCGTTTAAGAATATCTTTTTCATATTCTGTGTGACAAAATTGGAAGTGTGAGTTAAGCACTTCTCTTGCACACTAGAGTTGTCTTGAGGAAAAGCCCTTAGGCAGTCATTTGGGGGTATGAGCTAAACCTAGCTGCTTTTATCACAGAATATTATTCTTACTTGAAAAAAAATGCCAGAAAAACTATGGTTTTCAGACTTGGATATTTCATAGACCTCTTCTTGAAAAATGAATGAGATAAAAGTCTATCACTTTAAGGAAGACTGTTAGTTTTTATTGCCAGTGATAACATTTGAGCTTTCAAATTAGCAGTTTGGAAATTAGCAGTTTGGAACATTTGTATCTGCCACTATGAGTCTGCTAGATTCTCACTACTTAAAAGACCTTTTTTTTCTTAAATTTACATTCAAGTTAGTTAGTATATTGTGCAATAATGTTTTCAGGAATAGATTCCAGTGATTCATTCCCTATTTATAACGCCCAATGTTCATCCCAACATGTGTCTTCCTTATTGCCCCTTACCCATTTAGCCCATCCCCCCAACACAGAAAGACTTTTTTTTTATAATACTGGTAGTGATATTAATGAGTGTGTGTGTGTGTGTGTGTGTGTGTGTGTGTGTGTGTGTGTGTTTAATATTGTAGAATGAAATGTGTCAATGTTAGGAAGATTTGCATAGCTCAGTGAACCAGTATTTCCCAGTATAGGATGTTACAAATTGTGCAGTGATAAAAGCCATTCAAAGTGCAAGATAGACTAATGGTTAATATTATAAAGTATGAAACATTCTTAGGGTTTTAGATTTCACATTGCAGCTAACCTTTAAGAAACTCTACTTGTTGAGATTTAGTATAGAAAAAAGAAGAATCTAAATGGGCTATTAAAATATTCCCTTTTCCAACAGCATGTTTTTTTTTATATACTTCAATCAAAACAACATATTGTAACAGATTGAATACAGAGGCAAGTATGAGAATCTAGCTGTGTTCTACTGATCCACACACTAAAGAGATTTCCAAAACCATAAAACAGTGCCACTCTTATATTTTTTTATTTTAGAAAGTAGTTATTTTTATAAAATATATTAATATGTAAAGAGTTCATTGTTATATTTAAATAAGTAAATATTAAAAATTTTTCTGTTTTGTTTTCTAACATGGTAAATATGAATAGATGTAACCCATGTATGCAAAAGCTCTTTTGCATCCAGTAATTTTTAAGAATATAAAAGGGGGTCCTGAGCCCTAGATGTTTGAGAACCAGTGTACTGGAGAAAAGTTATGCATTAAGCTGGAGGGAATGGAGTCTAGAATCTAGTCAGAAAAGTAGAGGGGAAGGTTTTGAGAGAGGGAAAGCAGAGAGAGATCTGTGAAGCGTGTGATGTAGAAAGATTGCTAGGATAAGAAAGGAAAAGTCACTTTAGGCTAGAGAGGACTTATCTTGCGTGAGGTCAGTATTTGCAAGAGTTCTGTAACTTGAACCCAGATGTCTTCCCAGCTTTCATGTGATAGAAGTGAGCTATTATGAGTTGATTTGTAGATCATAAGCCCAGTTCAGCCCAGTAATTTGATTAGAATGGGAAAGTATGTGGTGAAACAGTCTTTAGGACTATAAACTTGCTAGAGTGTAACAGATTTTTACCACCTGCTTCATTTCCCATAACTCCCTCTCATATTGGATCCAGAAAAAAGTTCTACCTGATCCTATCCTATGTAATCATTTACAGCACGATACTGGAGTTCAAATAAATATATGATCGTCCCTTATTTTTTATTGTAGAGTAGGAAAGGTGCTTAACCCTACTTTTTAATTTCAGAACTGATTCTGTATGCTCATCCATTCATCAAGGTTTGCTTTTCTGTCCAAAGCAGGGAACTTTGTGGTCTGCATATAGCAATGTCAAATCACCAGTAAACATGGGCTAGATTATTGCGAGGGTTGGGACATGTGGCTTATTGTCTGATCAGAGGTGGATTTACTGAAGAGCTAATGATGCCTACACTTTAGGACCCCTTACATGTGTGGGCCCATTTTGTATTTTAATGTTGAATCTTTCTTAAAAACAAAACAAAACAAAAAAACTACCCAATGGCATTAGTTTCAGGCTTTACAAAACCTAGTTCTGAGGGGTTCTGTATAAGGGTCTAGGGGGCTCTAGGAATTAGGTCTAAATACAGTTTTGGATGAGTAGGGCAGGTATAAGGAAGGGATTTTAGTGGTGATACTTGAAAAAATTGACAGCATTGCTTTCAGAGCATTTATTTAACTATTAGCTCAACCTATAGTGATACTTAATTAAATTTAGAAGAATTTACAGGACAACGTTTTAATCTGTTTACTGTGCAGTAAGTAAACACCAAGAAAGAACTCTTTCCATATAATAAGTTAAAAGCCATTTTCACTGGGCTTCTCTTCAAGTGAAGCCTTCGAAGAGAAGTCAGCAATGTTTGTACTTTTCAGACTCTCAGGTTCTGAGTGAACCTTAATGTTTATTAAAGCCTCAGACTCAGTAGCATTTTACCGACTCTTAGCCTTCTTTTATTCTGGACTTCTCAGCTCTTTTCTCCAGAGAATCTTCTATTATTTGCTTTCCCAATTATCACATAACAGTAAGAGCAGTGGCAGTAGCACAGTGCTGTGCTAACCACTCAGCATGCATTGTCTGTCTGAGGGTGGAGACTCGGCATCCTTATTTTACAGATCAGAAAACAGTCTGAGAGAAGTTAGGTAACTTGTTGAAGGTCACACAGTATAGAAAGTGCTGGAGTTGAGACTCAGACCTTGGTGTTTTGATGGTACCATCTTACTTGTTTCATCTTCCTGCTGTCTGCCAAATAAATATCTTACAATGAGAAGCTGAAAAAAACTCCAACAGAAAGTACTGATGTCCTAGGGCCTAGAAGCTTTGCTTTATTTTATTTATTTATTTATTTTTGCAGTATAATCTTTCATTTTTTAGACTGGATGTTGGGTACAGATGCATTTTTTATTATTTATACATATTTTATAAGCATTCTTTTTATGACCATAAAATACTTTAAAAGATTATAGAAAAGAACTACTGTGTTTATGAAATACATTTTTTTATTAATGCAGTTCTAGCAGTAAAAAGTATAAAGGGTCATTAATATGACCATCCAGAAACACATATTAAGTGATAATCATTCCAAAGTATTCTTAATGTTTATATATAGAAAGGATAGAGAGATAAAAGAGAAATTCTTAGGATTGTTTTAGTTAACCAGTGTGTATAACAAACTGCCCCATATCTCAGTGGCTTATAACAATAAAAAAACAGTTATTTAGGCCTACAAACTCTTTAAAGTTGGTAAAAGATTTTGTATCCCATAAAGAAGATGTGGTATGTATATATATACAATGGGGTTATTACTTGACAATCAAAAAGAATGAAATCTTGGGGCACCTGGGTGGCTCAGTCCATTAAGCTTCTGACTTCAGCTCAGGTCATGTCTCGCAGTTCTTGAGTTTGAGCCCCGCATCAGGCTCTGTGCTGACAGCTCAGAGCCTGGAGCCTGCTTCAGATTCTGTGTCTTCCTTTCTCTCTGCCCCTCCCCTGCTCACATTCCATCTCTCTCACTCTCAAAAATGAATAAATGTTAAAATAAAATAAAAAAAAAAGAATGAAATCTTGCCATTTGCAACTACATGGATGGAACTAGAGGGTATTATGCTAAGCAGAATTAGTCCGAGAAAGACAAATATCATATGACTTCACTCATATGAGGACTTTAAGATATAAAACAGATGAACATGAGGGAAGGGGAATAAAAATAATATAAAAACAGGGAGGGGGACAAAACATAAGAGACTCTTAAATATAGAGAACAAACAGAGGGTTGCTGGAGGGGTTGTGGTGGATGGGGGGGGGAGGGGATGCTAGGCTAAATGGGTAAGGGCCATTAAGGAATTTACTCCCGAAATCATTGTTGCACTATATGCTAACAACTTGGATGTAAATTTAAAAAAAAATTAATTAAAAAAAAAAAGATTTGGTATCCCAGCCAGTTTCAGAACTGCCCCCACTGCCATTTCAGTGGCTCTCGGCAAGCAAACCAGCTGTTGCCTTATCTATGTACATCACTAACTATGTTGTTAGTGTTGCTTCATTTCTTAGGACATGTGGTTTCATGTGGCTGGTACAGGTGGACACTTCATGAAGACTCCTTGACCCCAATTTCTCTTTTTGCCTGGCTCAGGTACTTGGCTCGAGTAGGAGAGCTTGAAGCAACCGACACTGAAGACCCAACTCTGAATTACGGACTTGTTGTGGATTGTGGCAGCAGTGGCTCCCGGATTTTTGTTTATTTCTGGCCAAGACATAACGGAAACCCCCATGATTTGCTGGACATCAAACAGATGAGAGACCGCAATAGCCAACCAGTGGTTAAAAAAATCAAGCCAGGTACTATTCGGGATGTATTTTGCTGTCAGTCTCTTTACCTGCTGCAGGCATGACAGAGGAGAGAAGAGAAGAGACAAAAAGAAAGCTACCCTTTTTTCCTTGAGATTCTGGATAATGGGAGAGATCTCATTCATTGCTGTTCCCATCCTCTCAAATAAATGGTTAGGACTTAAAGCAAAACTTAATGGATATCAGTCTCCTGAGTCCATGTGATCTACTTTTTAAAGTATTTTGTCTTACTTAAGGGATCTCTGCAATGGCAGACACTCCAGAACATGCCAGTGATTACCTTCGTCCTCTGCTGAGCTTTGCTGCTGCTCATGTGCCTGTGAAGAAGCACAAGGAGACCCCCCTTTACATCCTGTGCACAGCAGGCATGAGGCTTCTCCCTGAGAGGTGAGATGCGGGGTCTGAGGAACATGGGAGAACGGGTGGCACGAGAATTGCCAGGCTGATTCCACATATTATTTTTTGTAGTTCCCTGGTCTGAGGTGGGCTGTGGGTGCACCACGCAGAGTTGACAGGTGGCACTGGAAGACTCCTTGCTCAAAATAGAGCAGAGCCAGCCCTGCACGCAGTTATCTCACAGTCTGTTCAGAGCTTCATGTCATTTGCTTCTTTGGGATCAATATCTATCTCTGAGGGCTGTGATGATTCTTAGTTTTGACTGAGGAGCAGTGGTAATGGTGATAAATTTAGATCACTAGAAGGGGAGCATAGTTAACAGCAGGGTAGTAGGAGGTTCACCTGAGCAACTGGGTACCTGGGGGCCAGTAGGAATGCCGCTCTCTCCATAACTGCCTGGCGACAGTGCTGCTTGTGAAGCTCAGTCTCCATTGTTTTAGACCAGTTTTTCAGCTTCATCCAGTCAAGTCTTTTCCACTTGACCTTGGCAGTTTAGCCCAGTATCGTGCCACCCAATCCTCCTTCCTTCTCTGGAAGAAGAGGAGAAGGAGGAGGAAGAGGCTGGCTGTACTTAGATCAGATCCCTTCTTGTTTGTAATTTCTCCCCTTTGACACTTCCCTGGCCCCTTCACACTTATTATGGTCATGGGGTGGGAGTGAGCTCCCTTAACTTTTGAGATCATCCTTCTGGAATGTTCAAAGTCTCATAGGCATCAGGTATTTTTATTAGCTTAAATATTTTTTTCTTGGTAAATAACAGTTCCCTTTTCCAGAAAGTTTTATTTTGTACTCTAGGCCAGTGACAAAAACCTTGATTATACATGTAGGGCTTCATGCTGCTTATGCCAGAAGTGCTGGGCAATATAACATATGTCCACAGTTCTTTCAGTGGGCCTCTTTCCTTCTCTTTAGACACAAATTACTGGTTTACTATCTTGTCTACTGTTGAGAAGCAGATTACTTTATATAGCCATGAGAGACCTTTTAGGCCCTTATTTTCTTGACCTTTAAAAATTTTTGTTTTGGGGTGCCTAGGTGGCCCAGTAGGTTAAGCAGCCAACTTTTGATTTTGGCTCAGGTCATGATTTCATGGTTCATGCGATTCAGCCCCATGTTGGGCTCTGTGCTGACATCATGGATCCTGCTTGGGATTCTCTCTCCCTCTCTCTCTGCCCCTCTCCTGCTTGCACTCTCCCTCTCTAAATAAATAAATAAACTTAAAAATTTTATTTGGTTTGTTTTTGGGGTAGCTGCGTGACTCAGTTGAGTGTCCAACTCTTAATTTCAGCTCAGGTCATGATCCTCAGGTCATGGGATTGAGCTTGCATCAGGCTCTGTGCTCAGCGTGGGTCCTGCTTGGGATTTTGTCTCTCTCTCTTTCCCTCTGCCCTTCTCCCCCATTCATGCATGCTCTCTCTTAAAAAAATTTTTTTATATGTTTTTTTATTTTTAAACCCAAATTTTAAAATATTATAGCTGCATTAAAGGGAAAACAACAACAACAACAAACTTTTATCCCTATTGCCCTATCGGAAGTGTTTCATTTTGTCATATTCCTTTCTCTCTGTACATCTATCTGTAATTTCTACAACGTTGTATCCATACTGCACATGTAATTTAGAATTTTTGGTTTTGACATAAATAATAATCATATAGTTGAAATTCAGAAACCCTGGGAAGAGTATAGGTGACACAGTGGGTGCCACATCACAGGCCAGTGAGTGGTCTGAGATCAACACCAAGGAAAGAGATGAACGCCAGAGAAAACGCTGATGTGGAAGTCACAAAGGCAGAGCCAACAAGGAGGGTGATGGTTTGGCCACATTTTGTGGGTCTGGAGCAAAAGAAAGGATTGCCTTATCTCTTGATGTCACTCAGCATTGAGACTGTTTGTCAAAGAAGTTTCTATCCAGACAAAACCCACTATGTAACTCCATTCCTTTTGTCTAAGATGTTCACTGTCAGCATAGAAGCTCCGAATATCTATATTTCTTTTATCTTAAGAATTTGTAAAGAGCTTGCCTTTTATTTCGTCTTCTGATCACCTCTTCTAAATAATGCCTGAATTTATCCTGGGCTTATGAAATCATTGTTACCTCTTGAGGCCGCTGTAGTTGTTGACATAAATATAATCATCACTGTAAGAACCTGTTTTGTATAATTAATGCTTTGCTAATTTATTAGCATTTGTGAGCAATATTCAAAATGGGTTTAAATCACCTGGACTGTATTTTGAAATATATTATCACTAGACTAACAATTTCTTTTACCTCTTTTTCATTTTGTAATGGAAATACCCTTTAAAAATTACAAAGGTAGTACAGGGCAACATTTAAGGGGAAAAAAAAACGTTTGTTATGGGAAATTTCAAACATAAATAAAAATAGAACAGCATAATGAATCCTTATTTTTCAGCTCCCAGCTTCAACAGTTATCACCATTTTGCCACTGAAATTCTTTTGGGTTTTGGGGGGGTGTTGGGTTTTTTTGTTTGTTTTTAAGTTTATTTATTTATTCTGAGAGAGAGAGAGACAGTGCAAGTAGGGGAGGGGCAGAGAGAGGGAGAAAGAGAGAATTCCAAGCAGGCTCTGTATTGTGAGCACACAGCTCGATGCAGGGCTTGAACTCATAAACGTGAGATCATGACCTGAGCTGAAACCAAGAGTCAGATGCTTAACCAACTGAGCCACCTGGGTGCCACTGAAAGTTGTTTGTTTGTTTGTTTGTTTGTTTTTAAATAAAGAAACAATATTGGGGCGCCTGGATGGCATAGTCATTTAAGCAGCCGACTTGGGTTCAGAACGGTCATGATCTAACGGTCCGTGGATTCGAGACCCTCCTTGGGCTCTGTGCTGACAGCTCAGAGCCCGGAGCTTGCTTTGGATTCTGTCTCTCTCTCACTCTGCCCTTCCCCTTCTCTCACTCTGTCTTTCTCTCTCTCTCAAAATAATAAATAAACAAAAATAATTTAAAAAAACAATATTGAATTTTAGAGAACAAAAATTCTGTTCTGTGCAGTACATGAAGAATTCTTTTGTTTTATTGTTCAATGTAAGTTGGGATCATATTGCATGTACTGTTTCATAACCTATTAGAACTCAAAATATATTGGACATCTTTTCATGTCAGTACATATAGAGTATAAGTCAACCTCATTTCTTTTAACATCTGTCTAGTGTTACATTATATGGATATGGCATAGATTATTTAACAGGTTGTCACTTTTTCATTGTTATAAATGCTGCAGTATTCTCTTTTTGTATTCTTATATGATGATTTACTTGCAATAAATTTCTAAAAGTGTAATAGCTGGTCAAAAGTTAAGCACATTAAAAATTTGTATATAAAGTCCTGGATTGCTCTTAGATCATACCAGTGGGGCACCTAGCTGTCTCAGTTGGTAAAGCATCAACTCTCGATCCCAGTGTCATGAGTTCAAGCCCCACATTGGGCATGAAGCCTACCAAAAAAAAAAAAAAATGATACCAGTTATTTACATTCCAAACAGCAGTGTATGTGGGTGCCCTTTTTTCCATGTTGTCCCCAAAATCAGCAATCCCTCTTCTTTGGTTATTTTAAGCAAATATCCAATTGGAAGCATATCCAACAGGGAGGGCAAAATAATCCCTCTTGTTCCCCGTGTAAAATTCATTTTGTAAGAATTTAAAATGTGTAACAACAAGCTTTTTTAGAAACTGCATTTGACAGTATATTGGAAAATTATTACTTTATTTTTCCTTTTCTAAAAAAATGTTTATTCGAGAGAGAGAGAGAGCTCAACTGAGCGTGCACGAGCTGGGAGGGGTAGAGAAAGAGAGAGAGAGAATCCCAAGCAGGCTCTATGCTCAGTGCAGAGCCTGATGTGGAGCTCGATCTCACAACCATGAGATCATGACCTGAGCTGAAAGAAAATTACTTTAAATGTATTCTTTACTTTTAAGTGTTATCATTCTTCACTAAGTAATGCTGACAACTATCTGAGCCAATAGAATATTTTGTAATGAGTAATTTTAAAAATCCAGGATAGTTGCTCTTGTTTTTAACCACTTTGTCTAGATTCATATTATTTCTAGCTTTGTTTCTTTGCTTTTCTTTAATAACACTGATAGCATAAAACTTTAGAGGAGAAAATAACCCTAGATACTAAGATTCAAACTTTGTCCCCAAATTGTTATAACCTTTGGATTTTGATCCTGATCTGGGTTTTTCAAATGATAAGAATTTTATAAAGAAAAAAAACCCCAACCCTTGAAGTATATAAAAGGAGATTATAAAGTTCATTGTCAGTTTTGTAAAGGATTATTAAAAACTTGTGGCCCTAACAGCCTGTGTTGTGTGGTGAAATGAGGTGTTGTTTCCGTACTGTGTAAGATCTGAGGGTAAGATTGTGTTCCTTAGTCTGACAGCTCCTTTCATACTAGTTAGGAATCGTGCAATTATGAAACTGTGCTTCCTGCCACTTATACATACTCGGCCTTGTGAGAGGCACAGAACTGTAGTCTTATCTTTTAATACTATTTGAATTATAAAATTATACAAAGGAAAAGTATTACTAGTATCATATTGCCTTTTAAATTGGAGGACATACTTTGGAGGCAGTTTAAACCTTTAAAATCAAGAGAAGTACCAAAAAGAAGCAGGACTCAACTAGTGGTTGAACTGCATTAGCAGTGAGGTCATAACAAGTCTGAGTAGAAGGTCAAGTTGAAGCTAATTGTGAGAAGAGTGTTTAACAATTAACTTTTATATTTTTTGTTCTTTCTTGCAGAAAGCAGCTGGCTATCTTGGCTGATCTGGTGAGAGATTTACCGCTGGAGTTTGACTTCCTCTTTTCACAGTCTCAGGCAGAAGTGATCTCTGGGAAACAGGAAGGTACTGGGCCTTGAGGGGTGCACTGCTTCAGCTCCCAGCCAACCATGGCATAGTCTCTCTGCTGAGGGTGGGGTTAGGATTGCTTTATATGTTTGATTTTCATTTTTCTTCGAGTAATTTTCTCGATTCTATGTTTTTTTATTATTATTTGCATATTCTGCATTGGTATCTGTTTTAGATTGCTGCTTCTAGAAGTCATATATTTATATTTGTTTTTAACTTTGTGTTAAGTACTGTGTTTATAAGAATGTATTAGTATTTAGTGATGATTCCAAGTGGGTATTTGGTTAGCTTAGCTAATTGTAGTTTTGAAAACATATGTACTTCCAGGAGTTGTACTGAGTTTGCCAAATTCAGATGTAAATTAAAGTAAGGGGAGACTTTAATACGGGAAGATCAGGATGATCATTACTTAACTTCTCTTTTGTTATGGGCTCTCCTTTCATTGCATTTATTTTTTCAAATATTTATTTTGAGGAAGAGGTAGCGAGCAGGGGAGGAGCAGAAAGAAAGGGGGAGAGAGAATCCCAAGCAGCCTCCACGCTCAGTGCAGAGCCCAACTCAGGGATTCATCTCACCACTGTGAGACCATGACCTGAACTGAATTCAAGAGTCAGATGCTTAACAAACTGCGGCACGCAGGCACCCACTCTTTATTGTATTTATTATGCAAGTACCGATATTTCCCTAAAAGCTTGCACTACTGGGTTTTGCAGCTTTGGGGTGTAGTTAAATGTATGTTCTCATGTGGCCCAAATGTGGCCTATATGACAAATTATGTTTCCATTTCTTGAAAAAGAGAAAATCTATGCATTCTAGTTGCAGTTCACGTAGGGAAAAGATTTACCTTTTCAATTTCAGTATTGCATTCTCTGGTTCTAAAATTTTCATTTGATTCTTTTTTTTGTATTCTCTTTCTTTCCTGAGACTTCTATCTTTCCATTCATTGTAAGACTGCTTGTATTTCTTGGTTATATGGATGCTTTAATATCTTTGTCTGGTAATTCTGACATCTGTGTCATCTTGGGGTAGGCATCTTTTCCCTTAGGAGTTGAGATTTCCTAGTTCTTTTCATGCTAAATAATTTTATATTATATCCTGGGCATTTTGAATGTTATATTATGAGACTCTGGGTCTTGTTTCAATCATAGGAAAATATTGATTTTTGTTTGTTTTAGCAGGGAGTTGACCTGGTTAGGTTCATGCCTCAAGTTCTGACCTGCCTTCTGTGATTGTATTAATTCATTTTTCAAAGCCTTGCCACTGGTATTTGGGTTTGTCCCATTTGTTTGTCACCCAGTGGTCAATCTGAAACCTGGGCATAGTCCATACAAATGGGGTGTCTAGTCAATACAGTTCTCAGAACATTTGGTATATTGTTTAGAGTGAGATCCATGCATGTGTAGCTTGGCCGTGAGCCCAGGAGTTCATATATCACTTTATTCCTTACTCTCTGTGATCTCCCCAGCACTTTCTGGTTCCCGGGGGCTCATTTTCATGGTCCTCCAGTCAGAAAGCCAAGGCTTTAATTTGCCTATTCTACCATACATTTCCCACGATTGCTTCTGCATCCAGGGCTAAATGGTGGAGGACAGGGAGAAAAATCAGCAATAGGGATTTTCTTCAACTCTTGAGGCCATAGCTCCTCTCGTCAGAGAAGATTCATATCCTTCAGAGTTTTAGGCACCTGCCCAACTTCTACCTCCACTGCTGCAGGATTGTCTGGTAGCAGAGAACAAAATAAAGGGGGAAAAACCCAAGGGATTTTCCTCCATTCTTTCGGAGCCTTTGGAGTCCCTTTTAATACTCCTTGGACCAAAAAGCAAGGTCTTGAAGTTCTTTCTCTCCACACCTGGATTTCCTTTTGTGTTTAAAGCTTCTTTTGAGTCCAGGCCAGGCACTATCTGAGGGGAAAAAATGGGACACTTGCTACAGATTTGGTGGTACTTTAACTTCTGATCTCTGACTCAGTGTTCCTCTTATTATTTCCTTCCAGAGCTCTCACACATCTGCTCCATACATTCCGTCCAGAATTTACACTGTGTTTAGTGGGGTGACAGGGTGACATGTGCTTACTTCCTCTTGCCCCGAGCCAGAACTCCAAGATGCACATTTTTTACATTGGTTTTCACACATTAATTTAGAAAATGCAAATTTGCACATTAATTTAGAAAATGCAAATCATTTTAAAAGGGAAAAGCATCACAAGGTAAGAGATTTTAAATTCATACACTAAGAGTGTGGAATAAAATACTATCATCATTTTTTTCTAAGAAAAGGAAGAAAAGAGCAGCCCTGGGAGAGGTGTATACATGGCATAGCAACAGAGAATTAAGCAAGGGCTTTTATGTTTCTTACTTAGGAGTTTATGCATGGATTGGAATCAACTTTGTTTTGGGAAGGTTCGACCATGAGGATGGTGAGTAATGCTGTCATATTAAGACAGTTCTAAGGACTGAATGAAGGTTTATGTTGTAACCTATCAGTATAATGTAAGTGCCACATTTGAGTTGTTTTTCTTTTTTTTTTTTTTTCTAAACTAAAGATGCTTCATTTTCCAGTCCTACTTTGCCTTTTTATTTCTTTTTAACTTTTTAATATGGAAAGTTATGAACATTTACAGAAGTAGAATAAACAAAATGAATCTCCATGAACCCATTACCCAGACTCAGCGCTAATTAGTGGTTGGTCAGGTTTTTGGCCCCACCCTCCCTCTATACAACACAGGTTTTATTTCTTTTGGATTTTTTTTAATGTTTATTCATTTTTGAGAGACAGAGAGAGCACGCAAGTGGGGGAGGGGCAGAGTGAGAGGGAGACGCAGAATCTGAAGCAGGCTCCAGGCTCTGAGGTATCAGCACAGAGCCCGACATGGGACTCGAACCCATGAACCATGAGACCATGACCTGAGCTGAAGCTGGATGCTCAACCAACTGAGCCACCCAGGCACCCTCCTTTTGAATTTTTAAAAGCAAACCCCAGACATATCATTTTATCTTCTTGTACTTTAATGTATATCTCTTACCAATGAGGAACTTCAAAACAAATGAAATATCCATAATACCATTCTTAAATTTAAAAAAGTTAACAATTTTTAATATCATGTAACATATATTTAATACCCAGGTAGAGACTTCCTTTATTGTGTCAAGAATATTTACTTATAGTTGTCTTGTTAAAATCAGAATCTGACCAAGGATCACAATTACATTTGATTGATAAATTTCTTAATCTGTAGCAGCTTCACCCCTCCCAAATCGTTCATTAGAAAAACAAAAACAAAACTGGCTCACCTGATAGAATGAATTTGCCACATTCTTGATTTGATTGACTGAATTTTTGAGGGGTCTTAAACATGCTTCGCCTATCTCCTTATGTCCTATACATTGGAGATTAGATATATAAGCTTGATTAGACACAGATTCAATTCTTTTGGCAAAAATAAATAATAAATAAAGATTGGCACTGTTTCCTACTACATCACATGAGAAGTTTTATAATGTCTGGTTGGTCCCACTTTTAGTCACGTTAAGACTGATCAGGTATTCAGGGTTCAGGTATTGTCAGCCTGATAGAATCTATTATAAAAATTCTCCAGCCACTTTTCACTTAATGGTTATAGTAGCCAATTGTGATTGTTGTTTAGATCCATTTTTTCATTAGAGGTTGCAGAATAGTTATTTTTCTAATTCTGTCGTTTCTTCTGCATGTAACAGCTGGGGTTTTTATATAACAAAATTTTCTTCATTAACTATTTGAGTATCCTGGAATATAGTTTTTAATGGAAAGACAGAATAAATCCTTCATTCTTTCCTTTTATTTATCAAGTTTTTGAATAATGAGTTAATATCCTAACAACTTCCAAAGGTAACTAGTGAAGTTTTTTTTTGTAGTATCGTTATGAATTTGTAGATTTTACTGTGTTTGATGCATCGTGGTCCATCACATCATCATTCTTTTCAGTGCTCAAATTATACCATCATTGGCCAGTAGGAGCACCGTTAGGTTGGCTCCTGTACCTTTTAACATCCCAATAGTCTTTTATATTTCCCTTGCTTTTTGGCACATTAAGGTATATTCCAAGCTTGTCTTGTATTTTTTCTACCTTAGACCTAGCATCAGACATTTTTTAAGGAGCCCTGGTTTCTTTTATTGGAAAATGATATTTAGAAACCATGGATGCCAGGAGTCCTTATTGCTCCTAGATTATCCTCGCTTCTAGGCCCTTTCAGTGGACAGAGTTAGAAGATATGTATTTTTAGAAAGAGAAAAAGAAATCATGATTTCATAGTGATAGTTCCAATTCATATTTAAGATTATAAGTTTATACAAAGAGGTGAAAAATCTATACACTGAATCTATACATTGAAAACTGTAGAAAACTCATGAAAGAAATTGAAGAAGACACACAAAAAATTGAAAAATATTCCATGCTCATGGATTGGAAGAACAAATAGTGTTAAAATGACCATACTACCCAAAGCAATCTACATATTCAATGTAATCCCTATCAAAATAACACCAGCATTCTTCACAGAGCTAGAACAAGCAGTCCTAAAATTTGTATGGAACCAGAAAAGACCCCGAATAGCCAAAGCAATCCTGAAAAAGATAACCAAAGCTGGAGGCATCACAATCCCAGACTTTAAGATGTATTACAAAGCTGTAATCATCAAGACAGTATGGTACTGGCACAAAAACAGACATTTAGATCAGTGGAACAGAATAGAGAACCCAGCAATGGACCCACAGACATATGGCCAACTAATCTTTGACAAAGCAGGAAAAGACTATCCAATGGAATAAAGACAGTCTCTTCAGCAAATGGTGTTGGGAAAACTGGACAGCGACATGCAGAAGAATGAACCTGGACCACTTTCTTACACCATACACAAAAATAAACTCAAAATGGATGAAAGACCTAAATGTAAGACAGGAAGCCATCAAAATCCTAGAGGAGAAAGCAGGCAAAAACCTCTTTGACCTTGGCCGCAGCAACTTCTTACTCAACATGTCTCTGGAGGCAAGGGAAACAAAAGCAAAAATGAACTATTGGGACCTCATCAAAATAAAAAGCTGCTGCGCAGCGAAGGAAACAATCTGCAAAACAAAGGCAACTGACAGAATGGGAGAAGATATTTGCAGATGACAAAGGGTTAGTATCCAAAATCTATAAGGAACTTCGCAAACTCAACACCTGAAAAACAAATAATCCAGTGAAGAAATGGGCAAAAGACATGAATAGACATGTCCAAAGAAGACATCCAGAGGGCGAACAGACACATGAAAAAATGCTCAACATCACTCATCATCAGGGAAATATAAATCAAAATCACAATGAGATACCACCTCACACCGGTCAGAATGGCTAACATTAACAACTCAGGCAACAACAGATGATGACAAGGATGCGGAAAAAGGGGAACCCTCTTGAACTGTTGGTGAGAATGCAAACTGGTGCAGCCACTCTGGAAAACAGTATGGAGGTTCCTCAAAAAGTTAAAAATAGAACTACCCTACAACCCAGCAATCACACTACTAGGTATATATCCAGGGGATACAGGTGTGCTGTTTTGAAGGGACACATGCACCCCAGTGTTTATAGCAGCGCTATTGACAGTAGCCAAAGTATGGAAGGAGCACAAATGTCCACCAACAGATAAATGGATAACGATGTGGTGTATATATACAATGGAGTATTACTCGGCAATCAAAAAAATGAAATCTTGCCATTCGCAATAACATGGATAGAGCTAGAGGGTATTACGCTAAGCGAAATAAGTCAGAGAAAGACAAATATCATATGACTTTACTCATATGTGGAATTTAAGGTACAAAACAGGTGAACATAAAGGAAAGGAAGCAAAAATAATATAAAAACAGGGAGGGGGACAAAACATAAGAGACTCTTCAATACAGAGAACAAACTGAGGGTTGCTGGAGGGGCTTTGGTGGGGGATGGGCTAAATGGGCAAGGGGCATTAGGGAAGACACTTGTTGGGATGAGCACTGGGTGTTATAGATAGGGGATGAATCACTGTAATCTGCTTACTCCTGAAATCATTTTTGCACTATATGCTAACTAACTTGGATGTAAATTAAAAATAAATTTTAAAAAGATTATAAGGTTATTGCTTAGTATCTTTGATTTTATACTTCTCTGGTTTTTTCTTTAATGCTGAATGTTTGTTCCTAAACATATTAATATAAACATTTGCTTTATTTCATAACACATGTTTAATGGCTTAAAAATAATACCAATAAAATTATTATCAATAAAACTACTACAGTGCAGTTTAAGGTATTTTTTTGCTTCTGTTGTCATTAAGATACCTATAAGGGATAGTGAAAATGTTACTTGAAAGAATTCTCTGTAGTACATAGTTGATACAATGAGATTAATTTATTTCATTTTGCTCTTCTTTTTTTAAGGGATTTCTATTTGATTTTTTTCATTTTTGATTTAATTTTTTTTAATTACTAGGCCATTTCTGTTCCTTTATTTATTTCAGAATCAGATGCTGAGGCTCCCCAGGAATTGGCAACAGGGCGCAGAAGGACTGTGGGGATACTGGATATGGGAGGAGCCTCTCTCCAAATTGCGTATGAAGTTCCTACCTCAGCCTCTGTCCTTCCTCCAAAACAGGTATTTTACCTTTTAGGGAGATTGGGTTGCTAGAAATGCCAGTATTGGGGAAGGAAGGGCACTGTCTTTGGACTTAGACCAACTTGCATGGGTCCAAATATTTGTTCAGATCCTCACTAGCTTACATTATCTTCAGTAGGTTACCTCTCTGAGCTTTAATCTCCTCCTATATGAAAAGAGAATAATAATAGTATCCACTTCATGAAGTTGGGAAGATAAAATGACACCATGTATGTAAAGCACTTAACAAACTTACCAACATGTGCTAAATGTTTAACATATTTTGGCAGTTATACTCCCTGTCTCCCGGGGCTGCTTGAAGATAAACATGATTATTCATATAAATCCCAGAGGACAGTATTTGATACATACTGTTCATTAAATGTTATTTCGTTTCCCTTATTTGTGATTCCATTCTTGTGCTTCTAATATTCCTTACCTGACTAGAATGTAAGGAATGTGTGTATCTTGAGGGAAAAATTTTATCATAGAAAAAAGAACCGCAGACAGTTTTTAAACACCGATTGTGTGCAGGGAATGAGACATATTGTACTGCCCCCAAAAGCTTATAATCTATCAGTGAGGACAGCCTGTGATAATAGGCAGACTATGGAAGTACTACAATTTGATCAAAACCAGGTTTCTCATCATTGGCACTACAGGCAGTTTGGGCTGGATAAATCTTTGTTGTCAAGGATTGTCTTGTGCATAATATGGTATTTAGCAGCATCCCTGGCCTCTACCAGATATCAGTCGTGTCCCCACTCTGCTCCCCCACTACATGAATGGGAGTCATGCTGGCTTCATGGAAGGTAAGGTATTTACCTGGGCCTTCGATGCTAAGTAGGCTTTTGCAATGTGGAGGTTGAGGAAGGCCACCTGTATGGAGGGAACAGTATCACAAGGGCACAAAAAAAAGCAGCAAAGAGCTCAGAATGTCCAAGGAACGTTGAATAGCCTGTTGTAGGATTTTCCAGTGTAGTAAGTCTAGGGAGATAAGATGAAGTTAGATGGTAAGGAGTCTTGGGTGCCATGCTAGGGAATTTCATTTTTATATCTGTAGGTGGAGGAGAATCAGCAAAGGTTTTTGAGTAGGGCAGTCATATGGGCCTCAGTTTCATCATCTATGAAATAAACTCTGAAGGTCCTTTTCAGCTCCATTATGTGACTGATAATAGATCCAATCTGGGTTTTTTTTGGAAAATAATTTTGATGTCAGTATAAGAAAGAAATGTAGGTCAGGGAACCTTGGGTAAGAAGTAATAAGGGCTGAACTAGGCAATGTAAGTGGAAATGGAATGGAGGGCACAGATTTCAAGAGTATTTTGGAATTAAAAAAACAACAGTGTAATGTAATGGTGTGGGTAGGGCAGAGAGGGATGGCCAGTGATGCTGAGGTTCCCACCTAGGTACCTGGTAGGGTAAGGAATGCAGTCACTGAGAGAGACCCCAGGATAAAGGGTGGGTTGATGCTAAACATATCAGTATGGTCTAGGAGGTTTGGGTGAGAGCGATTTTCTGGTCTCTAGCCCAAGTCCTTGCAACCAATGAATTCAGTTGAGTATGATGAATTTGAGATCTCTGAGGAGCATATATCTCTAAATATCCAGCCAGATTGTTGGAAATGTGGGTTTAACTATCAGAAGGGATTTGTGCAAGGGTTGGAAGTTTGGGGAACTAGGTTGTAAGACATTTTAGTCTTTATTTGTTAGTATGTAGTCAACAGGTAAAATGAAGGCATTGTTCTAGTACATGGCACCTATCCTTAAAGTCTTAAACAATGACTTTTTTGTTTGTGCAGATTTAGAAGCAACACTAGTATAGAAAGTATTCTTGCAAGCAACAAGTTAGGTGTAGCCTAGTAATATGACAGTCTTAAAGATGGGTCTTGGTGCTTGGTAACTAAGGAAAGAAACAGTGAGACATAACACAGTAGTACTTTAAAAAATATAAATAATCCTAAGTGCATAAAGTGGGTTTTTTTTTGGTACAATTCACAGAGTTGTGCATATTCAAAAAGTAATGCAACCACCACTGTCGAATTCTAGAACATTTCCATTACCCCCAAAAGAAACCCCACATTCATTAGCAGTCACTTGCCATTCTCCTCCCTCTAGCTCTGACAACCACTAATCTGCTTTATGTCTCCTGTGGATTTGCCTCTTCTGTGTATTTTACATAAATGGAATCATACAGTATGTGACGTTTTGTGTCTGGCTCCTTTCACTTAGCAAAATGTCTTCAGGGTTCATCTCTGTTGTAGCATGGATCAGAACTTCATTTCTTTTCATAATTGAATAATATTCCATTGTACAACCATGCCATATTTTGTTTATCCATTCATCAGATGATGGACTTTTGGACTTTTGTTTCCAGTTTTTGGCTATTATGGATAATGCTGCTGTGAACATTCACTTACACGTTTTTGATTAGTCACACTTTTCAGTCGTCTTATATATATACTTAGCGAAATTTCTGGGCACAATAGCATTTTCATTAATTGAAAATAAATACATTCGAAACAATAATTTCATTTTTCAGCAGTATGTACAAATATATGTTACATTAAACACATTAGAATGGTTGCCTGTGGGGAGTGGGAATGGGGATGAGTATGAGGACAAAAGGAAGTAAATAGATAAAACAAAATGGGGCTTTGCTATGATTAACTCAACCCATGGACCTGAAGTTAAAAAAAAAAAAATTCAGCACCTTTTCATTGGCGGTACTATAAAATGGAACTTTCCCAGTCCCAGTCCCCGTCATAGGGTACATTAAAGCTTCTTGAATAGAATTAGAAAAACCCATAGGATAGGTCTCAGGATGATCTTCTAAATTCCTTAAATTAATTTTTATCAAAGGATTTTTTTCCCTGATGATAAAAATAGTACATTCTCATTCTGGAGAACTGGAAAATCCAAAAAGTACATGCAAGAAAATGACATTATCTGTAATAATGATACTGCCTTGTATAGAACCACAGATACTGTTGTTGTCTCTAATTTGGTATTTAGTCTCTGTACTTTTTTGTGCAGGCTTGTCATTTTGTGTCTTTGTTGAAAATAATCCTATGAGAATGAAAGAATGCTATAAAATATTTTAAAGAGTAGTTACAGCACATGAAGACTGGTATATTGGTAACGTCCTAGCTTTCTGTAAATCAACCAAAACAAAAGTTCCCTTTTTTCTCTTTGCATTGTATTATAGGAAGAAGAAGCAAAGATCCTGCTGGCGGAATTCAACCTGGGCTGTGATGTGCAACACACTGAACATGTGTATAGGGTTTATGTCACAACCTTCCTGGGATTTGGGGGCAACTTTGCCCGACAGCGCTATGAAGACCTTGTGCTGAATGAAACCCTTACCAAAAATAGGTACTTTTGACATGGGGATCTGTGCCTCTGAAATAGAATGTCATCAGGGTGCAGATATTAGGAAGAAATACTCATATCCTACTAAGATAGATATGTCCTTGCTTCCTCTTTTTTCCTGACCACTCCTGTCAATGGGGTAGTGTCACTACTAATAGAGACCCTCTATTAGCAGTCCCACTTGATCTAGGTTAGGGTGCCTTCTGGTCTTTGCTTTTAGGACTCAGAAAAGTACAGCAGCTTACTGTGGTGACCTCTTGCTGTGTCCTGTTTCAGAATGGTATCACAGGATAAGTGAGGCTAAGTTATTAATTTATAATGTGCAGTATAACGTAACTCTTAGCAGTTCCCTCTCCATGGAAGACATATTTGTTCACTGACAGTGGAGTTGCATCTTACGTGGGAGTGAGGTTCCATAGTGCACATAAAAGATAAAAAGCATGTGAAGTTAGAATTAACCTTCACAGTGTTCTCTCATTAAGTCCAGAATAGCCAGTTTTTCCTGCAGCATGGACAGATCACTGATTCTTCATTTGGCTATCACATGAAATATTTAGACTGTAATGTACAAATCGTTGTGAGGTTTTTTGTTTTTTTTTTAGTATTTAAAATTATTGTATTATTATGCGCATTGAGGGAAGTATAAGACAGCAGAGGTGTTTTTCACCAGAACATTATTTACCCCCATTTGTCTTGCTAGAAATACAAATTTGAAGAAGTACCAGAAGTACCGGTATGGACTATTTGTAATAATTGTTCCACAGCAGTTGTCTTATTTGGGACCATATTCAAGAAAATACTGTCTCCTAATTCTTTTTTTGTTTTTGTAAGTCTCAACTACCAAGAGGTCAAGGTGTTTTAGGAGACTCCTGTTATACTGGATGATGAACAAGTGCCTTAAAACCAAGCAGTGTGTTTGCATTCTGAAAATACTCTCAGTCTGTATAGATGTTGCTTGGGCTGTGGAGCTCCGATCGCTTCTGTTGGCAGTACAGCATTCGAAGAGCAATTATGAAAGTTTTTACACCAGTTTTGTTTTGTTCCATCTTTGTTAGCTGCGGTGCTTCCTTTTCCATTTCCTTCCTTTGTTGTTCTGGTGCCCTTTTCTCTTTGTCTGCTCTTTCCTGCCTCAGAACTTGCCAGGCTGCATTGTGGCTGCCACCACACAACAATATGTGCATTGGTATTTTCTTGCTAAGTTCCTAATTCAGAAGACTGATCATTCATCTTGTGTAGCTGCTACTCTACTAGAGAAACCCATGCTTCCTGGGATGTCAAAACGTAATGGTTCTTTCTTCTTAATATGATTTTCTGTGTCTTTTTAATAGTTGATGTCACATCCTTAAAATAGGTTCCAGTTGTTCCAGAGCATTTTGTCATATTGCCACGTTCCCATTACCCTCCTTCAGTCTTTACACTGGTGGGGGCTTCTTCATCCCAGGAAGTCCACCCTTCAACATCTGTCTGTTTAGGGACTGATGAATAATTAACTGCATTTGGCAAAGTTATTTGGTCTCTACTAATTTCTGTCCTCGGCCATATCTAATCTCTTTAGTAACGGGAATATTGTTGCTGGGCAAGTCCAGACTTGAAATAGCCAGAACCGTATGATGGCCAGGATGGGGATTAGAACCTGCCCCCACCCACCCTTCCCACATGGGGCCAGGCAGGTCCTTCCAATGGCCAGCAGTTGTCACTGCATCACTGACGCAGTCTCCTCCTCAGGAGACTCCCCCGACCTTCCCTCTTTACCTCCTCCCAGGTGTTTTGCTAAAAGTTGGACCACACTTAGAGTGACAAGATCTTGGCACTTCTAAGAGACAGTGGAAACAAAGCAGATTAATATCTCTAGTTTCACTATACATTGGGAAATATACACGTTGATTAAAAGGTTGAACAAAATTTGATCACGGTCCTATTTCTCTCTTTTTCTTTCCTTCCTTCCTTCCATCCTTCCTTCCTTCCTCCCTCCTTTCCTCCCTTCCTTCCTCCCTCCCTCCCTCCTTCCCTCTCTTCCATCCTTCTTCTTTCCATCCTTCCATCTTTCCTTTGTTTCTACTAAATTGAATTTGCTTAAGGTAAATGTTCATGTGTTACGACTGCATGGTTGATACTCCATTCTTGTTTCTAGGGATGCCATGTAAAGCAAGATATCTGTGAAGCACATTCTTTCCAAGTTTCTTATAGGCATTTCTTAGAAGAGGTTGAATGTATTAGTGATGTGTTTTGTTTGTTTTTGTCATTGTGGCAGGATGCTGGGCCAGAAGACAGGTCTGAGTCCAGACAATCCATTTCTGGATCCCTGCCTGCCCGTGGGACTCACAGATGTGGTGGAGAGGAACAGCCAGGTGCTGCATATCCGAGGAAGAGGAGACTGGGCTTCTTGCGGGGCAATGCTGAGCCCCCTGCTGGCTCGCTCCAACACCAGTCAGGCCTCGCTGAACGGCATCTACCAGTCACCAATTGACTTCAACAACAGCGAGTTCTACGGTTTCTCCGAGTTTTTTTACTGTACAGAGGATGTGTTACGCATCGGTGGCCGCTATCATGGGCCGACGTTTGCCAAGGCTGCTCAGGTAAAGTATTTATAGTAAAGATGACTCATACCTGCAGCAGCCATTTTTGTATGCCTAACTTTGTGCCAGATGCTGTGCAAAAGGCTCTGCATGCCTGAGTTCACTGATTTCTTCACAGGAGGAACCCTGTGAGTCTTCGTTTTACAGATGAGAAGGTGGACTCAGATGTTAAGGAGCCCACTGTGCTATACTGTCTTCTAGTTCATTAAGCTTAGGTTTCCATGTATGTCCTGATCACCCCAATTATCACCCACCTCCAAAATTTTTGTGGTGGCTGATGCTTTCTCCTATAGCTTTCCAATAATCTTGTTTAATGTTTATAGTCAAAAGTGTCATCCCCAGATATTTTTCCCCTTATTTGGTATTCTCAGTTGTAATGTGCTTTTGGAAATGATGTCACACAGGTGGGCAAGTCTGCTTTGATTTTCTTGGTTTGTTCAGAGGCCAGAGTGGTATATAGGGTCACTTGGAATATTAAAAAGATATTGGGAAAAGCAATGTCAGTGGAAGTACTATTTAAAACTAAAATGTAGAAGAAATAAAAATTCATTTAGAACATATACAGGACATTAGCAGCTTCTAGGCTTAAATCATTAGTTACCTGAACAGGTAAAAGTTTCCCTAGCTTTCTGTAGCTCCTTTAATTTAGATTCATCTCTGAAGGTTTGCATATCTTTCTGATCTCTCTTTTAGCAGAGAAACTTATGGGAAGAATCTGACCTTATATTTTTTTATTGTTTTCTTTCTGCTTTGTTACAATTCCCTAGGGTTCTCTGGATAGAAGATTTCTGATGTAATAATATCTGTACTATGCTTATTATTCTGTTCCCTAAAGGTAGTCCCTAAGAAATACTGAGGAAAACCTGGTTTGTATTTGTTCTTTCCTCTCCAGCCGCTGGGAATATACTTATATTCCTTTTCTTTCTAGCATCTAGGGCTGCCTAACTGTTCATGGCCTACATCTTTCTCTCATTTTAAAACTTCTTCAAATTCTATTCCCTTGAACACCAAAGGGCTCAAGTTACTGCTTACTCAATTTGCTAGTGGCTTCATATGTTCTCTTTCCCAGGTGAAAGAAAGATAATTTTCCCAGTGATACCTTCCCTAGCAACCATATCCAAAACTGCAGCCCTCCCCAATATGTATTATTGTCCATCTTACCGCTAGAATGTGAGCTTCATGAGGACAGAAAGTTTTGTCTGTTTTGTTCACTGCTAGATCTCCCCGGTACCTGGAAAAGCACCTGGCACAAAGTAGACATTCAGAGGAAAGGAATGATTCTTTGGGGAGAACTATAGCAGGGGGACAGGCCAGTGGTAGAATTTGACCATTCTGTTCCATCTGCTTTACCTGCTTGTCTTACACAGAGTAGAATGAGGCTCCCTTTGGCTTTGATGTTGCTATTCCTGGTCCTAACCTCACCCCTCTCTGAAGCCAAAGAGGCTCAGGAGCCATGATGGGCTGGCTTTGTACTGGTCTTGAGGTGATGAGAATAAAAAGGAGACCCCCAGCAGCCTACGTTCTGGCACTTGCTTTGCACAGTGCCAGGAAATGAATGTGGCATTTCTGTTTTCCTTTGTCAACTAGTAGCTCATAAGTAACTTTAGAGGTGGAATGGCCGAGACTGTAGGAAAATTAGCTTGGCTTTAATTTCATATTCCTCTGTTTCTCTGTGATTGTTCCAGGATTACTGTGGCATGGCTTGGTCAGTCCTAACTCAGAGATTCAAGAATGGCCTCTTTTCATCACATGCAGATGAGCATCGACTCAAGTAAGTAGCTTCCTTTTCTCCCTAAGATGTGGCCTGAAAATGTCAACGGCAGATTATAATGAGGGAGAGAGAGCAAGCAAGAATACAGATGGGATTTTCTGTTGAAGGAGAAACGAGAATTTGATTATTTTAGATTTTTATATTCTGAATGATAGGGACCAAAATAGTGAGCCTATTTTGGTGAAGCCAGGGGAAACCAGGATTACCAAAAGGTTCTCTCCAAGTGGTTTGAAATCAAAAGTGGTAGTTTTTTTTTTAACTGTTAATTACAATATTGAACACACAGAGCAGTAGAAAGAACAGTAATATGAACCCTCACCTAGCTTCAGCAAGTACCAATACTTTGCCAGTTTGGTTCACCGGTCCTTCCATTTTGTATACATTTTAGTTAAGATATTTTAACCGTAAACAAAAATAAGATAGTATAATGAATTTCTGTATACCTGTTACCCTGCTTCTTTGCTAACAGCTACCAACTTCTGGCCAATCTTGTTTCATCTATTTTCCCACCCTTCTACTCCCCTCTTACCACAATTGGATTATTTTGAAACATCCCAGACATCATGTAAGTACAGCAGGCTCCTTAAAAATAAGGACTCTTCTAAAAAGAAAGAGAAAAACACAGTCAACAATATCATTATGCCATAAAGGTATTCTTGCTCTTTTGTGGTAAACATCAAGATAAAGTAGGCTCAGATTTGGCTCCACCTAGAGGTGAGGATCTTTTTTGACATCCAATAGGAGTATATGGAAAGCTTTAGTTCTTTTTTTTCTTCTTCTTTAAAAAAAATATTATTTTGTCACACAGATATCAGTGTTTTAAATCGGCTTGGATGTACCAAGTCCTTCATGAAGGATTCCACTTTCCCTATGACTACCCACACCTGCAGACAGCCCAGCTGGTATATGACCGAGAAGTTCAGTGGACACTGGGAGCCATTCTATATAAAACACGATTCTTACCCCTCAGGTAAAGTGGACTGAACCGGCATCTTGAACTCAGAGGATACTGGTGTCTCAGAATAGCTTTCTTAAGTTACCTCTCTCCCTCAAAAATGCATCCAAATTAACCCCCCTGTATTACTACCCCATGAACTATTATTACTAACCAGTTACATTGAAACAGAAAGAAGGTTGAGAATTTAATCTGGAGTCTGTTCTTTAGCTTTGGAATTTCAGGAATGCAGTTTTATTTGTTTATCCATAATAAATCATTCTTTAGGATTGAGCAGTTACTAACCAGTTCTAAGACACTGACTGACAAAACAAAATGTCATTCTTAGGTTACTGTAGAAAACATCTGACTAGAGGGCTAGGGGAGGCTGTCTGTATAAAGCAGTCTTTCCTAATGGGTAGAGTCACTCTAGACATCATGTCATTGACTTAGACTTTTGGTGGGCCAGAATTCAGAACAAAGCACATGAGCTGCTTTTAGGGGGGTATTGTCATTAAGCTACGATAGCCTGATGTCTTGCTCTATGTACATAAGATATTTGGGATAATGTTTAGGTACTCTCTCCCCTGTATTATTTTGGATAAACTAAAATGAATTTTTAATCTTTGCTGCCTGTTTCTTTAAACCCAGAAACCAGGCAGCTGATAGATGTGAGAGAAGTGGGAAGCTGCAGAGTATGTGCTCCAGATGAAGGGCTGGCTCTTGTCATGCGGAAGTGCTGTCCCAGCATCTGCCAGTTCTCATTTGTCAGGACAAGCCAGAAATCCATATTTTTATAAGCAGTCTTTCAGTTTGGAGATTCACATTTAGAGAAAACACTGCAGGTCAAACAAGACAAAAATAGATCTGGTATCTGGACTACCAAAGTGCAGCTTCTGTTCTAAGCAGACAGCCTCCTTCATTTTGGGTTACATGTCTCCTCATTTTTTTCCGGATCACAGTACAGTTGATCAGGTCCCCACTTTCTTTAGATATATCCTAAACGCCCAGGAAGCATAGCCAGTTTTTTTAAGGATTTCAATATATTCTGATTTCTTGATTGGATTTAGGGGCCACCCTATTCTTGTTAGAACCATATTTACAAACTGTATGTATGTATGTACGTACAGAATGGCGTGGGGCCACTATTAAGACTAAGGTTATAGATGATCAGTCTTATCTCACTGTTCACTTTTTTGTCTTCTAATTTTGTCCCCATTCTAGAGGATGTAGGCCTGTGAGGCTCCCTCTGCAGGCTCTGGAAAAGAAAGTACAGGAGGAATGATAGCAGTCCTAGGGCTGGAGACGTTCTTCAGCTTTACTTGCTCTGTGGAGCTGGTATCAGCATATTTGCATGGATGGAATAAATGGCATAACACCACTGGCCTTTTAAATCAGCATGAATGTTTCTCTTTGAAATTAACATTACTTTTCAACTTCAAACTCTTGCCTAGGGATCTACGACAAGAAGGTGTCCGGCAGGCCCATGGTAGCTGGTTCCGTCTCTCCTTTGTCTACAACCACTATCTCTTCTTTGCCTGTATCCTGGTGGTGCTACTGGCCATCATCCTGTACCTTCTGCGGCTACGCCGGATTCACCACCGACAAACTAGAACCTCAGCTCCATTGGACTTGCTGTGGATCGAGGAGGTGGTGCCCATGATTGGGGTACAGGTAGGGCCGTGAGGCCGGAAAAAGACTTGGGAAGCTCGAGTACCCCAGGGTTGCTGCCCGTTGACTTCCACAACTTTCGTGTACTGGCCTCAGATGCTGCTTTGCCTGACCTTGGAATATTTGGCCTTGGAATTTCTACCTTAATATCTACTTTAATTCCTTCTCAGTATCCGGGTCCTCTTCTCTAAGAGAAGCTGATTTAGTCTGTGAAGAACTAAATAATGAGAGTTTGGTGCTAACAAAGAGGACCAACCCTAGTCCAACTGAAGCATGCTTCTACTCCTTTATCTGAGAGGTCTAGTGTGTTCCTGGCATCTAGACTTTTCTCCCCTTGCTAAAGCATGAAGTTTGGCATTCGGCAAACTGGAAGCCTGGTTGAAACCAAATTTGGAGCATCTGATACAAAGCTGAAGACATTCCAGCAAGTGCAGCAGCCCCTTCTTTCTCTGTAACAGAGATATCATTTATGTGGAGATCCACACCCTTTCATGGGGATCCAAGAAATTTGCATTTTGGTGGAACAGATACGAACTTCCAGGCAACCAAAATAACATAGTTTCTTTGCTTACTTGACAAAGAAGCCATCATGAGTGTGGTCCAAGATCCCTGACGTAGTGTTGCTGATGTTAATCATTATGTGATTTTAAAAGGTTAGAACCCCTTCTAAATGAATGGTCAATCAAAGATTTTGACAGTATCTTATGTGATACCTGGTGTGACCAGGATAGAAAATGTTTCTGTGACTATATGCCTCACTGGCTGTTTGGGCATTAATTTTTCTTTTTGAGCCTTAAGTATGCTTGTAGGATGGAGAAACTGATGGGGTTGGAGATCTGGATTTGTCTGGTTTTAAGTCACTGTGTCTAGGCCTATTTTTATGAGCCCCTTTACAGAAAAACTCAGAAAGAGTTCTTTTATTTCACTACAATCAATATGTAGTTCAGGAAGGCAGGTCTATTTGGGTTGTTTTTAAAGAAGAAAAGAACAACAGTATCAGGAGAATGGGAAAAGGCAATAAAATTGAAACCTTTGCTTATTTATTCATGTTTTTCTGAGAAATAGAAATTTTCCCAATTTGACTCTTGGAATGTCTGAAAAACAAATTCTAAACTTCGAAAAACATAGGTAAATCTGTTAATAAGCCACCTGGCATCTTTCAGAACATTTGTTAAGAGATTGCTCAGTCACAGACCGCATTTCCATTAATGAGGAGAGAAGAAAGGCATATGATTACATTTTAATCCACTACCCTTCAAGAGCTTTGTTCCTCCTCTACATGTAGCCTTTAAATTACATGAGGATTTCTTTTTTTCATCAACTTGCACCTTCCCCCATGGGATCTTCTTCATATTTCATCCTTCCCTGTATGCAGCCTTGAATGTCCTGCCCAAGAATATGCTCCCAGACTTGAAGTGACTTTCTTTTCTGTCACTTTATTTTTAGCATTAGATGAGTAGAGGGAATGATCCTTGCCTTTAATGAGGAAAAAGTTGGAAATACTAAAACATAAATTTCTATACTGGGAGCAGGAAGGAATTAAATGCCTCATAAAACAGAAAAATAAATCAAGCTCCTCCTAGAAATAAACTGAGATGAAAATAAGTATGCTGACTCAGTTGGTAGGTGAAGAGATAATGAATCTTAAATTGTTTTCAAATTAGATAAAAACTGATCTAGCAGAGAGTCTTATGGTACCCTCTGGAAATATTTTTTACTTTCATTAGGGCTTATGTCACAGCAATTTCCTTTAATTTTTAAGACTTCTAAATTGCCCTGATCTTTGACTTCTTACCTTCGTGTCACTGCGAGTGAGCCCTCGCCTTGTGACTGCTGCTTATAAAAAATGTCCGAATATGTTTTTTGCTAGCCAGTGCCTACTCAGGTACTCTTTCTTCTTCCCTCATCTTGGTTTCCAAACACTATCTTTTGGTTTTCTTGTGAGATCTGGTCAATGATCTGGT
Organism: Cryptoprocta ferox; assembly: GCA_028646485.1. Lineage (NCBI taxonomy): Eukaryota > Metazoa > Chordata > Mammalia > Carnivora > Eupleridae > Cryptoprocta > Cryptoprocta ferox. Next base: position 54,448,836 of record CM053561.1, read on the forward strand.
CAAAAGATACCTAATTGGCCAATAGTTATCATATTCGTGTGCTCAAAATGAAGCTGAAGCAGAGAGGAGGTGGTGATGAGTTCAGTTTGAAAGCTCTTATTAATGAAGTTATTCTTCCTCCTGGTTATAACATTTGTTAAGCACTTACTGTGTATCATACACTCTTAAGAATTTATGTCTATTATTTAATCATTATGACAGCCTTTCAGGTTGATACTACTTTTTGTGTTCTTTTTATAATTGAGAAACTCAGGATACCCTATGCTTATCATTTTTTTCAATGCAAATGTATTTCTTATTCTTAATTTATTTTAAATAGTTTTTGAGTTTTTGTTTAGTGTACTATATCCTGTTTATTATTTTGATCTTATGGGATCTAGATTTGTCCTTGTTACCATGAGTATGACTTCCCAGAGACCCATGGTAGAAAAAATGTAAGAAGGAAAATTTTTACCATATCCCTCAGAAAAACTAATATTTGCTGTTGATATTGGTTCCTATGCTTCTGTCATTGCTCCCAATTAATAATTTTACATGAAATCTAATTAGCGAGAAACAGGAGCCATTTATTCTCCAAGGGCCAATTACTTTTTCATATTGCTGTCTCCTAAGAGTCTCCCTTAAAGAACTGGTCTACCTTGCCTCTACCCCTCCTTTTGCCCTTAGTTGTTAAAGACTTTTTAAGATCTCTGTTTGCATTTCTGCACTTTCAGTAGTTTCCTTGCAACGATAATTATGGTTTCATTAAAATCACATCCCACTCATTCCTTTGCATCTTACCAGCCAGACTTCTTGATACCAGCAAAATGAACCCGAACTGCTTTAGTACCTTTATCATTAGTGAGACAGGTCACAGATGTCAAAATCAGAGTCCGTGCTGACAGGAGTTGATGCTTTATTAGTCTTACAACGGCACAACCCGTCACTTTTCTCTGACTTCTTGTTACTAGAACATAATGAAAATATGTATAATACCCAATTATATGCCATTACATTGACATATGTTGCAGTTAACTCTAAGCCAAATTTTACCATCTTTGTACCTTAGCTCCTTGAATTGATTTTCCTTGGTGTAGGGAATTTAGTCACTTTCCAACAACCTTGTGTTTATCCTTTAATGTCGTCCAAAGGATTCTACCTCCCTCTCCTCAGCCTGACAGCTTTCTTTAACTTCCAGGGCCTTGGGCAGTGATTATTAAAATGTGGTTGATTGAGTCTGCCATGCATCTGTTAGGCTAATCTTTTTAGGTATTAACATTTATTATCACGTGCATATTTGTGTTGTTGAAGGATAGTTGACATATACTTGTTTCAAGTGTGTAATGTAATGACTCGATATTTGTATACACTGCAACATGATCACCACAATGAGTCTAGTATCCCCCATCACCATAGAAAGACACGTGACATGTAACACAGTGTTACTGACTGTAGTCACCATGCTGAACGTTCCATCCCATGACATGACTTATTTATTTTATGACTGGGGTTTGTACCTCTTGACCCCATTGTTCCATTTTGCCAATCCCCTCTTCTCCCCCAACTCTGGCAACCTCCAGTCTGTTCTCTGCATTTATGAGTTTTGTTGCTTTTTTGGTTCCACATTTAAGTAAAGCTATATGGTGTTTGTCTTTCTCTGATTTACTTCATTTAATGTAATACCCACAAGATCCATCCATGTCACAAATGGCAAGATTTCATTCTTTTTTATGGCTGAATAATACCCTTCTCTCTCTCTCTCTCTCTCTCTCTCTCTCTCTCTCTCTCTCTCTCTCTGTGTGTGTGTGTGTGTGTGTGTGTGTGTGTGTGTATACATCTTCTTTATCCATTCATCCATCGATGGACACGTTGGTGGTTTCCCTGGCTTGGCTATTGTGCATAATGCTGCAGTGAACATGGGGATGCCGATATCTTTTTGAATTACTGCTTTCATTTTCTTCAGATAGATAGCCAGAAGTGGACTTTCTGGATCACATGGTAGTTCCAGTTTTAGTTTTTTGAGGAACCTCTCTACTACTTTCCATTGTGGCTATACCAATTTACATTCCCACCAAAAGTACACAATAGTTTCCCTTTCTCCACATCCTCACCAACACTTGTTAGTTCTTATCTTTGTGATAATAGCCATTCTGACAGGTGTGAGATGATATATCTCATGGTTTTGATTTGCATTTCTCTGATGATTACTGATGTTGAGCGTCTTTCATGTACCTGTTGGCCATCTGCTTGTCTTCTTTGGACAAATGTCTTGTTCAGGTCTTCTGCCCATTTTTAAATCAGATTGTGTTTTGTTACTGAGTTGCAGGAGTTCTTTTTATGATTTGGATATTAACCCCTTATCACATTTATGATTTGCAAGTGTCTTCTCCCATTTGGTATGTTGCCTTTTTATTTTGTTGATGGTTTCCTTTGCTGTGCAGAAAGCTTTTTAGTTTGATATAGTCCCATTTGTTTATTTTGGTTTTTATTGCCATTGTCTTTGGAGTTAGATCCAAAAACTTATCACCAAGAGAGATGTCAAGGAGCTCACTGCCTATGTTTTCTTCTAGGAGTCTTATGGTTTGGTCTTGGTCTTATAGCCAAGTCTTTAATTCATTTTAAGTCAATTTTTGTGTATGGTGTAAGATAGTGGTCCAGTTTCATTCTTTTTCATGTGGCTGCCCAGTTTTCCCAAAACCATTTATTGAAGAGACTTTCCTTTCCCCACTGTGTATTCTTGCCTCCTTTGTTGGAAATTAATTGACCATATATTCATAGGTTTATTTCTGGGCTCTCTATTCTGTTGCATTGATCTAGTGTCTATTTGTATGCCAATACCATACTGTTTTGATTACTATAGCTTTGTAATATAGCCTGAAATCAGGGAGCATGATGCCTTCATGCCCATATTTTCATTTTTGAAGTAGAATAACTTACACTTCTCACTGGTGTTATCTAAATAGATGCTCTCCCCACCCCTATTTCCATGCTTTTGTTTTGCTTTTTGTCAGTAGTGAAAGACAAGTGGGTGGTATGATTTAGGGGAAAGAACACTGGACTTTACAAACAGCTGACTTGGATTCTAGTCCTGGCTTTGTCATTGACTAGCTCTGGTACTCTAGGCAAGTCACTTGCCCTCTCTGGTTCTTTTATCATCTATAAAACAAGATGCTCTGACGCTTGTTCCAAAGGAAGAACTGTTGGCCTAAGAAACTAAAGGCAGGAGAGAATGTAGGAAAATGACAGAGTTTCAGGAACAGGATTTTGGCCTTTGGTTTAAAAGGACAGGATGCCCGAGAGAGCTGGTGGTCATCTCCTACTTTATCACTTACATTAAGGTTGATGGGAATGGAGTTTCCAACAGCAATCATTATTTGTAAATTTCAGAAGATGAGATTTTTACAGCTGGGATTTTAGAGGTCTGTCTTTTGTTAACCCCTTTGGTTTTATGAATGATAAAATTGAAGCCCAGAGCAGTAGTAACCTGTGCAAAGTCTGAGTGAGTGGTCTCCTGTATCCAGTTTTCTCTGTTACAGACACACACCTCTGACAGCTGCAATGAAGTTCTCACTGACCGAATCTTCCTGCAAGATTGTGTATTTCAACAGAATCTATTCTTTATAATATAGCTGATTGCAAGTAACCATGTCCAATCTTTATAACTGCTTCTCGTATTCATTTGTGATGGCTTTGTTCACATTTAGGAATAAAATATGAAGGAAACACTTTGTTAGAAATAGCACCCAGCTGTTACTACATCTATTCTACCTTCTATGTTTAATACTTTAACATTTTAGATGTTTCTTTTAAACATTTATACTTTAAATGCCTATTAGATCTACCTCATTAATGAAGTTGGCTGTATTTCTTGGGCCGTTCTCAGACTCCCTTACAGAAACAAAATGCTGTTTCTTTTTGCTGTCTTTAAACTTCTTTTTGTACTAACTCAGAACTAGTATCTAATTTCCCTTCGTGCTGTGGTATGTGATGTAACTTCATTTGGGATCAAGAATTAAGGTAGAAGTAGCAACAGATACTTCAGATTCTCCCAGATTAGCTTCTTAGATCATGCTTAGTGTGAGCATCCTGCTAGTAGGGCCATATGCTCTGTCAAACTTGTGAGGATTTTGTTGGCATTACAAAAAATATTAGTTAAAAAACAAGAACTCTTTTATTATATACTAATAGACTTCCCTTATATTATTACATAAGTGTTTTCTCTTTTGCTCTAATTCATTACTTCTAATTTGTCAGTACCATTATTAGAGGGAGAGAGGATGTCAACATTTGTTGACCATTTTGTTTCTCTGGAAGTCTGAGCACTAAGGAGATCCTTTTATTTGTGAAATTGAGTTATTACTCATAAGGGCTTTTTACTTTTAAAGTGTATTCAATCATGGCCTGCCATTTTTATAAAAACCAAAGTTGAAAAAAATTTCTAACTCACAGGATGTTTATAGCCATGCATGTATGACTTCAGGCAAGCTGAGGACACGTCTACTCCTGAGCCTCTCCTTTTTAAGTAGTGCAGCCACTCATAGACCCTCTGGCGGCCTACCACTCTGCTTCTCCAGTATTAAGGTAGCCCTGATGCTTTCTAAGAAGGCCTTCCTGCAGAGGACTTGCCAGAGTTTGGCCTGTTAAAACTGCTCATGGTGAAGGCTCTGCGCCTTATTAACTTCATAATGCTTTCTCTGCAAGAAAGGATCCTAGACAAGTACTTTGATCTCTGGTATTGCTGTCATTATGTTGTGTTTGAAATTCTCATTCCACAATTCCCCTTTTGTTGAAGCCCTGATATATGCCTTATCTCTATTATTTCTGCCTTGAACAATGAACTCTGCAGTGTTGAAAGGCATCTTTTTATTATGACCCACAGCTAGACACTCCCTTCAGCTTTAAAAAACTGAAGGCTGCCTATATTGCATCACTTTTGGGGGTTGCTAAGAACGTATGTTTTTTCAAACGCTTCACATTAAATAATTTTGCTCAATAGTTCTTAAAATTCTGTTAAATACTGTTAAATTGGTGTTGAACAAAAAGTGCAATGCATGCATGGACATGCAAAAAGTGCAATGCATGGGTGTATGTGTTTCATATGTCAATATATAACCCACTATACATTCCAGAACTGGAAGAATTGCTGCAGATCAACTGGTTATCCTAATGTCATGGCCGTCACTTTAGACAGTAGCTAATCTTTACCTCCTCTGCAATTTGTCAGTGTAGGTTAAAAACAAGAAAATTCTGGATTGATAAGAAAGCCATGTGTTTTCATTTCTTGATGTTTTAAAAACAACTGACAAATTATTGACAGACTTTAAGGGAAATTCATTTAATCTTCTAGGTATATGATGGCTTATTTTGAAAGAGGTGTCTGGGACCTCAATCGGTAATTATCCATTTTCCATTCATTCATGCAATATTTGGTATGTGTTTGGTGCTGGGAATAATGCAAACATAAAAATAATTCAGATAATCTCCATTCCCAAAGAGCTCATAGATAGCCACAATACAGTTATATAGCCAAATGCAACCAGAATCTGTTTTTCCAAACTTACTCATCTTTAATAAAAGAAAAATGAAGAAAAACATCTAGAACTTGAACTTATTCATCCATTGCTACATTGTTGGAGGGAACTTTAGAAACACTAACATATGGCTCTTTGGGTTGGGTTTGGGAATCATGAGATGATGGAAGGGAACCTGCACGTCTGACCGCGGTTCCCTATCTTTAAAGAATTCCAAGAGGTGACATCCATTAACACACTAATAGGATCAGATTAAATGAGACGAGGCTGGGTAAATTCTGAGGCGATGGGAATAAGATGGTCAAAACTTCCTAAGGTAACTGGTTTATTAGGTGCTAGGCCACAGGTGTCTAAACTTGTCTGCACATTGGAATGACCTAGGGAACTGAAAGTATGTCTATTACTGCTTCCAGAGATCATGACTAAATTGGTTTTAGCGGGGGGCTTGGGCTTCAGGATTTTCAAAAATTCTAATGTGAAAAAAAATTAGAAACTACTTCTAGCAATAGCAGAAGTCCCAGGGTCATCCAGGATATTGTTTTTTAAATCAAAGACAAACTATTACTTCTGTTTTGCTAAGAACCACTTGAGGATGATAACTGTTAAGTCACAATGAAACTCATAGAATATTGGACTTGAAAAGGAATGGAGATCCTCTCCTTGAGATTGTAAATGGGCAAACCTTAGTCCATTTATGGCTCCCAGATGTGTTCAGCCTGCATCATGTTCTTTAAAAACCCTGAAATTAGTTGCCAACCCTTGAGAGCTTTCACATAAAAATCTAAATGTTTTGTTTCTTTAAAAAATCAGATCCGACAACTCCGGACTATAGAGCAACAACAGGCCAGAGCCCAGCAGTGATTTAGTCGCATAGCTGGGGCACCTGCTTTCCACTTTGCCACTGTCTTCACCAGCCAGACCCTAGTGGGCTTTAGTTTTGATCCAATTCTTCCCTTCTACAAAACTAAAAACTAGCTTTCTGCTCCTTCTACCCATTGCTCCCAGGTCTGCTGTGTCCAAATGTTCTCCTACAGTTAAATGCCCCTACTTCCTTCAAGTATTCCTTGTGTGGTGTGAGTTCTGGACTCCTCACCATCCTGGTCCCTTCCCCTGGAGACATACTTAGTGGTCAATGTCCTCCTTAAATGTGGTACCAATAGTGAAACACAGCACTTGCACTGAGTGCGGCTGTGACACTTCCACTAATGAAATCTGAAACACCACTAATTTTCATCAGTGTCATCACAATTTTGGTGCAAGTTGAGCCCAAGGCGAACTGAACTCCCTGTCTTCTTTATATGAAATGATAGGATGCCAGATTTCTCTACCCCAAACTTATACAACCTATTTCGTTTAAAGGAAGATGATGTTACATTTATAATGTTTAATTTTATCTTGATGGTGCCACTCTGGAACTGTTTTGTGACTGGGTTGTTCCATCCTCAAATCTGATCTTTCTGATGCCTTCATCCAAATCACCAATTTAAAAAATAAAATTGATTAAGACGGCCTTGTGAAATGTAAAGAGAGACCAGAATTATAATTTGTTAATCAAAAATTTGTTTACGTATCTGAATAGTGTCCATGTACTACATACACCATCAAGGCCATGCTTTTCTTATCTATGAGGCTGTTAGGAAACTCTTTCAGGAACTGATTCATACTATCTATTCCATGTGACCTAGCAATGTCCTAGTGCTTGATGAATCCAAGTGGGTTACTAGTGATTATCTCCTTTTCTAAGTACTTCTAAGCCATTTTGCTACTTATAGACATTAAGCTTGTCAAAATCTACCCTTTTCCCATTTTGAAAATCAGGATACTAGAAGACACCTATTTCTCGCTGAAGGCTGTCTGGCTACTTAAGGTGTGCCAGTCCTTCCCTTTGAATCTTCACCCGATGGAAGTGAAATTGAGATCATAAAGAATTTCTAGTTGGGCATAATTCAGGACTCAGGGGGTCAAGGAGATAAGAGTTCATGCATGTAGAATCAAGAGCTTGCTAACATTAAGAAACCTAGACAGCCTAGTAAGAACCAACAAAGGCAAACATTTCTTTCTCTACATTAAATATGGTTTTCAACAAAAAACTCAATTTGTAAAGATTTTTTTTAATGTTTATTTTTGAGACAGAGACAGTGTGCAAGCACGGGAGGGGCAAAGAGAGAGGGAGACAGAATCTGAAGCAAGCTCCGGGCTCCAAACTGTCAGCACAGAGCCCGACGTGGGGCTTGAACCCATGAATCTCGAGATCATGACCTGAGCCGAAGTCGAATGCTTAACCAACTCGGCCACCCAGGTGCCCCTAAATTTATAAAGATTTTAAAGAGGAAATCTTTAGTTAAGTATACTTAATGGCACTCTTGATCCAGTGACTTTGTTAAAAACAGGCAAAGAATTTTATTTTTTTAATGTTTAATTATTTTTGAGAGAGAGTGCATGTGCACATGAGCAGGGAAGGGGCAGAGAGAGAGGGAGACAGAGGATCCAAAGTGGGCTCTGCGCTGACAGCAGAGACTCCAGTGCAGGGCTCGAGCCCACAAACCGTGAGATCACGACTCAAGCTGAAGTCAGAGCTTTACGAAGTCACCCAGGCACCCCAAAACAGGCAAAGAACTTTAAATAATCTGACCAGTTTGGAAACCACTTGGTATGCCAAGGACATCCTTTTAGAAAACTCCCAAGTTCTTGTGCTCTCTGGTGAGTTCTCAAAAGCACTTTCAGTCCTAGGAAGCTGATCTTCAGAATTATTTTGGGACTCTTCGGAGTTCATTCATGAGCCAAAGCGCAACACTGAGCAAAGCCAGGGAGCCCGACTGGTGAGTGGCAGCCAAAGGAGTTGGAACATACATCAGCAGAGTGCTAATGCCCAAGCCCACCTGTTACACAGGAAAGAATGCAGTAAGAAAAGCAGGAACCACAAACTTAAATGACTGGGCATAAACAACCAGACACATAAATCTCCACATTCTCCCATCAGAACACTAAAAATATACATTTAAAAATTTTCACAAGTAAATATACTAACAACAAAGGAAATTCAAACAAAATAAAATAAACCTAATAATCTCCTTAATTATCCTTCACCACCCTACCCCTGTTACCCTCCCCAAAGGTAGTTTATCATTTCTACACACAACATTTTTGCATATGTGTTTATAGAGAAACATACTTCTGTGCTTTTAAAAATGGGATTGTTCTGCTACTTGCTTTTTTTTCACTTAACAATATGTGTAGTATTCCACAGTATGGGTGTACCATACTTGTATCTTTAGGCTGCTACCAGCTTTTTAACTATCATAGCAATTTTACCATGAATTTCCTTGTACGCAGCTCTTTGTGCATTGCAGTATTTCTAGGGCAAGAACTAAGAAGTCAATTTTCTGGACCAAAGTATTGGTCCAGAAATTTAACACTTTAAAAGAGAATGTCTTTTAAAATGTTAAAATTTAACATTTTAAAAGATAATGTCAAACTGCCTTCCGGAAAAAACTATATCAACTCATGCTCTCACCAAGAATATATGAAGGTATCCATTTCCCTATGCCCATGCCAATACCTGATAATCTTTAAAAGAAATTTTTCCCCACTCTGACAGGCACAAAATGGCATGCATTGTTTTAATCTGCTCCTCTTGGATCATGATGCTCCTCTCGGATCATGAATGAGGCTAAACAGCTTTTCATATTTATTGGCCATGCATCATTCCTCTTAGGAGAACTATGTATATTGATATCCTCATTTTATTTTCTGGTTATTAATCTTTTAGTCTATTATAAATACTGATCTCCTAGCCTGTCACCTTTCTTTTTTAACTCAGTTTTGGAGATCCCTCAGACCAAAACGAGGTGGTTTATACCTGTGTATATGCCAAAGCTAGTAGAGTCACTGCTGCCATCTTGGTCCTTCGAGGAAGGGGAATCCTCCGGGAGAGGAAGTAGAGCACTGTCACAGCTGTAACTGAAGCGATTCCCTGCAGGAAGGCAGGCATCTCATCAAGTGCCAGGAAGAAATGTCCCGTCTTCCTGATTTCTACTCCTCTTACATGTATCTCCTCTAGAACCAGTGAGTAACCACTAAGCACTTTCTTGTACCGGGCAGAGAACCACCTGTGGCTCCATCTGTGATTACTCCTCAGTCCTCTCCATGTTCTTCTGCTTGCCACTTAAATGTTCATGTTCCCCAAGGCACCACTCTAGACTCTCACTCTCTTCTCAGTGATCTTATCCAACTTCCAACATGGGTGCCTCCCCCAGGGGTAGCTCTCACTTTTTAAGTCATTCTTTGCATCCTTTTGCCTAATTTTATCTCTTCTCTAATCCTGTTTTTTTTTTTTAATGTTTATTTTTGAGACAGAGAGTGTGAGCAGGGGACGGTCAGAGAGAGAGGGATACACAGAATCCAAAGGAGGCTCCAAGCTGGCAGCACAGAGCCTGATTGCAGGGCTCGAACCCAGGAGCCGTGAGATCATGACCTGAGCCGAAGTCGGACACTCAACCGAGCCACCCAGGCGCCCCACTAATCCTATATTTTAAAGCAGGTCTGATCCCAGCACATGAGAGTTATTATTCTCCTGGGCTGTGAGTAGAGGAGGTAGTGATGCTGACAACTAGTGCTAAAAACACACGTAAGTTTCATTTTCATTCCTGCTCTGCTTCAGTAAAGGACTGGCAATAGGGTCTTCTTTCCCACTCCATGATGTCAAGGAGAATGTCTGTCTATCATTTTTTACATCTATTTCACTTTTCCTTTTTAGAGCTGTCCAGGATAACTTCAACTAGACTCTACTTACTACAAAATGATAGAGAGGCCTGGGCCCACACAAGGTAACTGGCCCAAGCGCCAGTGCTGCCTTTAGGGGTCTGAGTCCTCTGGACCTCTCTCTTTGGGTGTGCTCCAATCATCCTACACCCAACACACCTCAATCTGATGACATCCTCCATCTCCAGCCCAACACTCATTCCAATAGTCCCATTTCTGGATGTGTTTTAAGCACGCCACAGAACAAACTTGGGGATTTTCTTTACCTTCATTACTATAGCCAGTCTTCTCCTTAGAGCCTGTCTGTGATCCACTGTTCTTTTCAAGTCCTGCTCCCCCATGCAGCCTAGAACCCCACTACTGTCACCTGCAAAACTGCAATGGCACCTCTGCTTCCTGCTGGCCTCCTTGCTGCCAGTCTTTCCCTGCTCCAATGTATCATGCCCAGCTATCAAGCCAATCTTAACTTGACTCATAGCAGGCGTTTAATAAATATCAGCTTAAATAAGATGAAAAATATTTTAGCTCCCTGGAGTTTGGGTTCGGCTCTGATAGTTATATGTTAAGCAACCTCTGTGTTTGGCCTCTCTTCTCTACTCAGCCTCATTTCCGCTAAAATGACTCTTATGTATGTTCAGGATTGAGGGAAGTTATCCTTTGCCAGATGGTAAGAGGCATATTTGAACTTTAAGAAGATGGCAGTATCCCAAAAGCCAGAATTTTACTGGAAGGGGTGTGGTAATTAGGACAAAAACATCACATCAGGGAAGTGGTGTTAAATTTCTTCTAAAAAGAAAAGGAAATCTAGTGTCCACTGTGTTCTACCCTCTCTCAGTGCTGCCATCAGTGCCTCATACACCCCAAAGCCTGTGAGAGGCTCCCTGTGCTCAGTAGCCAGTAACCAGCAACCAGACTTACCAGAATCCGGTGATCAAACTGCACCATGGTGGGATTCTCAAAAACATTCCTCAGGATGGGGGAGAAGGTAAAGAGATCCTCTGGGATCCAAGATTCTCCCATCTTTGGGAAGGAATTGTAAACAAGCCCAGCATCCAGCCCTGCCACAAAGGCCCCTATATTCCAAGGTAAATAGTATTGATTAAAATGAGATACAGAAGAGATCAAATACTAGGTTTGGCATAGAAAAAGTTTATTATCCCAGAGATAGATAAAAAGGAATAATCATCAAATAAAAAGATCTACAGAAAGGTTTCTAAACAGAGAATATACATCATAATCATTAGGAGAATTAAAAAAAAAAAACCCATACAACTGCATCCTCACCTGCTCCCACCCCAAGATTCTGACATGCCTCCCCTAAAGGAGAGAATTAGAAGCTCTGGAACAAGGCATATTGGATGGAAACATCCCCTTAGTGATTTTGATGCCCTCCTTATCCCACCATGAACTGGATCTATTCTGGAAATGCTTTTCCCCCAGATATCTGCATAATATACTCCTTCACTTCCTCAGGTCTCCACTCGATGTCACCTTATCAAAGCGATCTCACCAATGGTCCCATACAAGATAGCACTTCCCCAGTCTCACCTCTATCCCCTTATCCTGCTTTATTTTTTCCTTCACAGCACTGAACACCATCTGCCATATATTTTCACTGTTTATTACCTGTCTTCCCCCAAGTGCTCAACAAAATGTTTGTTGAGTGAACACAGAAGTGAAAAAAAATTTATAAACCCGTAAAGTATCCATGAATTAATGGATGATTGATCCATTGTTTATGATCAAAGATGACTTTGTTTTTATAAATAACATTTATAAAGTCAAAATTCATGTTCTTCCGCCAAAAAGGGGAGGGGGCACGAATCACTGGTTTGATGGTTTTATTTAGAGCAGTGCTACTCAACAGCACTTTCTGTGATGATGGAAATGTTCTGTATCTGCCATCCAAAACAATAGCTGCTAGACACATGTGGTATTGAGCACTTGAAATGTGGCGGCTCGCGGGACTGAGGAACTAAATTTCAGATTTTATTTAATTTTGTTTAAGTTTAAATAGTCACATGAGGCCAGTGATTAATGTATTGGACAGTGCAGTTCTAGAGTGAGAGAGGTAGGGTAGAGGTGTGATTTAAAGAATGAAAAAGACTATCAATCTCTTTGCCCCACTGAACTCCTCATCTTAGACCACCCCTGAGGGCAGGACTTTTCTCTGATCCACCTTGATATAAAGTAAGAACACAAATAATAATGGTTACAGAATAATAACAGCTAACACTTATATAGCCTTTGCTACGTGCCAGGTACTGTTCTAGCACTTCACATGCATTATTTATATTATACTGTCATCCTCATTTTATAAATGAGGTCACTAAGGCCCAGGGAGGTTATACAGCTGGCCCAAGGTCACAGAGTTCATAGGTGGTAAAGCCAGGATTTGAACCTTGGCAGTCTGGATCTAGATAAATGCTCAATATTTTTGTTCAACCGACAGGGTTTTTGGAAGGGAGAAAGGAACGGAAAACAGAGGGTGAAGATGGTGGATATGAGAGAGGCAAGTGTGAAAGGGAAATAGGAAGGTACAAGAGGAAAGGACAAACTCCTGCCCCAAAAGGGGAACAAAATAAGAGCATGATGGATGAGAAGAATCCTACCTGAGAGAGCTGTAAGGAACACCAGGCCTGCTGTTCCATGAGCACATCGCCTCAACCACAGAAGCTGACGAGTTTCAGGCAACTAAAGAAGAAAAGAAAAGCATTCAGATAACTACTCCAAGAACTACAGGAGGCAGCAAAGATCTTCAAGGCCAAAGCCAAGTGACAGTCTGAGGCCTCATCTTCTCTGACCCCCTAAATAGGTTGAGCATTCCCAGCAAATATTCTGTTTAAACATGCATCATATTTTACGATATTTATACACTTACTATGTCTTCCCTGCTATACTCTAAGTTTTGTGAAGGCAGGAACTGCCATCTGTCTAGCTTAGTGAAGTAATCCTATCCCAGTGCTCGGTGTGTAAGTACTCAATCCATATCTGTTCAATAATGATTTGCATTGTTCAAGGAAAAATGCTTCACCATGTTTGAAATGATGTGGCTTAAGATACAGGACTAGATTTTCATGTTGTTTATGATATTTAGCACTTAGCAAATATAGTCAGAATCGAAACTGTATAAAATGCCTCAAGTAGAGACTCTTCCATTTAGTGTTTTGGTAATATCAAAATTTGACTTTTTTTTTTTTTTTTACTGTAGCTAACTTCTGATACTAATAAGTGAATCAACAAATATTTATTAAGAACTTTATAAACAGGTTACCATAAAGATACAAAGGTCTTAAGTCAGAGTGCTGTCCTTAAATGGTCTATAATCTAGTATATGAAGAGTGAGGTATCATTAGAAAGATATCCTAGGAAAATCTATCAGTACTGTCCAATGGAACTTTCTGTAATCATGGAAATGTTCTATTATCTAAGCATGTGGATTGTCTACTGCACGAATGTTTTGACCCCATCTGGTTTCCCTGTGGTGATGACTGCCAAGTCCACAACTCCTCTCCTTATTGGGATTGAGGCTACTGGTTCCAAGTACCTATTGGATAATTCTACCTAAAAGTCCTACTGTCATCTCAAACTTCATTACATGGACAGGTTATCCAGGTAAATCATGACTTTAATACCTAAAATAATACTCTTTTTTTAGAAAAACTAGTTTTTTTCCTTTATTCAGCATACAGAGAAAATATTTGAGGCAAGATCACAAGATCACTCTCTTGTCAGATTTGATGAATGATAGGTCCCCAACTAAAGAAAAAACAACCCCTCTGGGTCCTGTACACCATCAAAGGTCCAGAAACAGCTCCCATTCTGGCCTTCTTCCATCCTCTGGAAGTCACAAGTAAAGCTCTTGTTGCAACCCCTTCCCACCTTTTCTAAAATTTGTGTTTTCACTTTTCCCAACAGGCAATGCTAACAGAGTATTTGGCTCCTGTACTAATTCTCCTTTGAATGAGTTGCTCCAGCCCAAAAGAGTAATGGCACATTTTCCTTTGCAGTTCCAAAGCTTTCTAGAGTCTCAAAGTTAAATGCTTCTGTCATCTTTGGTTATATCTAATTTCTGGTAAATCGGTAGATGTCACTAAGGGAATGCATGCATTTTGATTTATAACTTCCCATTAGAAGCAGAATTTCTGTTCCTGTGACCCTGTCAGCATCTGTGTAGATGGACTAACAGCATAGACCAACTTTTACCTTGTGCCGAGGGAGCAGCAGTGAGAGTGAAGTCCACAAGCTGGCACAATAAAGAACAAGGGCTGATCCCAGGTGGGCAGCAAGGCGGTACTGACTGACCCGAGGGATGTCATAGGAGTCTGGTTTTTCCTCTAATCCACTTTTCACCATATACCATCCCAACAGACCCTAAAACCAAAAACAGAAGACGCAAATAAAACACGGTTGGATCTGTCCATTCAACTTTACTATCTGAGAAAGCGAGTTATCAATTATCAGTACTCCCCACCTGACCTCTCCTTCCCATATCTTTCCAGGAGTTGTAGCCTGTCCACATTTTCACATATAGCACCACAAATACTTAACAACTGTTTAGATTAAGATTTTATTCAAGTATAAGCCAAATACAGAAAAGTACACAAAAGTGTTATCTATAGGTAAAACCTGAAAAAAACTTGAGATATAATTTAACATTATTTAAACCGGTGAAATATAAGAATAAAAAGAGAACTTTTACTATAAAAAGTAGATCATATGCTTTGGAAAAGCTTTGATAAAGATAACTGCTTAAAAACAATTATTGTCAAGTTGGTAGGAATAGACAATTATAGAAGTTTTGGGTGGAGGGGAGTCATAAAAATTTGTAAGCCTTTGCCAGCAGATTGCTTTGCAAATGTCTAAGTTCTCACTCTTCTTTAAGGAAATGAAATGAAATAATAGTTTATGGGGATTGCAAGAGATCTGAAGTTAAACTCCAATCAGAGGACTCAAAGAACAGGTCTTAGCTCTTCATTAAAAAAAAAAAAAGTATTGAAAGCAGAAACTTAAGCTTAAAAGTGCAAGGTATGCATTATTTTGATTCCCTGCTTTAACTTTTTCAATTAGCTAAACAACTGTCAGTTTCATTTCTATCAGATGAGATATAGCCCTTTCACCCTCCCCCTCCCATGTCAATAGAAGCATGTCAAGAGGTGGGATTCTCCCACCTCTTCAACACAGATCTCCTCAGGAAATCTTCTGGGGCATGTCTTTATCCTTAGTGATGACCCTGGATGTTCTAATTATCTTGTTTCATCTGCACAGGACATTGGAAGACAAAGGAGTATACAATGTGATTTGCCAGCTTCACTTTCTTCTTCCCATGAACCCATCTGCCATCTTCAAATTTCTGCCTCCCCAGGAGTCTATCTTTAGTGGTTTCTTTTCCATTCTAAAATAAACTTTCATTTTGTTTCACCAACCCTTCCCTAGTTCTTATTAGACTTTTACTAATGTCTCTTTACCTGCTTCTATTGCCTCTATTTTGTCTCTTCCATCTCCCTCTTTAATTCCTTCTAATTGGTTCATATTCTTACTACTTCAGAAACAAATTAACCAATTACCTTCTTCCTGATCAAATTCTGATGTTTCTTTGATGCTCTAAGACTCTCTCTGACAGCCTAGAATCAAATACTCAGAGTACCTTCTCTCATATTCCTTTTCTTGGCTCTCAGTCTTACCAAACCCTTAACTGTGAGAGTCTTCAAATTTGCTTTTTTAGCCATTCTAGCACAGACAAGCCATACAGCAGACAAGTCAGAAAGGGGTAGGAGAAAAGAACCCAGGAAGAGAGCCATGACAGGAAAGAAACTCTTGTGACACAAAAATATATTTACTGAGTGCTTATTAATTCCAGGAACTAAACTAAGGGCTGTATGTGCATGATCTATCTCATTTAATAGTCACACAACCTAACCAGTAGGCACTATTATTATCCCCATTTACAGGTAAGGAAAACATAGGCTACAGAAGGTAGACAACTTGCCCTACTAAGTGGCAGAGCTGGGCCAGGCCTGGAACACTGAAATTCATCCACTTACCCACTCTGTAATACAGATTCAGATTCCTTCCTTAAAAACAAAGCAACTAGGAAACTCCTGGAAGCATCTCTGGTTTCCCAAACTTGAATACATCTCACCTGGAAGCAGACTAACCCACACAGGGCAAGAACACGTCCTTTCATGCCACGGCTGAGCCAGCCCTTTCTCCAAAAGTAGGCAGCAGGCAGGATGTATGCGAGGCCCACAAGGCGACCCCACATTCGGTGTGAGTACTCCATGTACCAGATGAACTTGAATTCGGCCAATGTCATATCATGATTCAAGCTGGGTGAAAGGGAAGTCAAAAGAGAAGAAAGAGGAAACATCCATCTGATTGTTATTTACTGAGAGAATACAGGAGCATTCTCAGTTTTGAAGCTTGAAATGAAAGGTCTGCCTTCTTCCTCATTTGTGACCTCAAGATCACTCTGGAACCGGACTGTTTAGAGTAGAAAGCTCACTAAACATAACTGGAGCAAATACTAATAATGGAATCTAACCATTCTGAAATGCTGAAATAAGTAAAAGATTGAAAGGGCTTAGTGGGATGTTTACCTGATTTTCTATAATACTTACATTTTAAATTCTGGAAATTGCTGATATTTTTGGAATTCTGCTTCCCATTCCTCTTGGCTTGTAGGTGGCTTCATCTCCTTTATTAAATGCCAGTCTACCATTGAGAGGCCAGACTCTGTCAACCTTAAGGTAGGAAAGAAATGGTGTGTGTGTGCACACGTGTGGGCCCGTGCAATGCTGGATTTCTCATAAACAGTTTGCAGAAATGGGGATCTGAACTTAACCCCTCTAAAGGTAAACACATCATTTCACTGTATCCTTTTTTGACACCTTGCTTTATTCTTACCGCTTAAAATTTCACCAGAAACAGCCGCCATCAGGTATACATGTCTTTACTCCTTGTTCTCTCAATCCTTTCATTCAACTCTCTTTACCTCTTTCTTTCACTAGCATTCCTTAACAGATA
Organism: Cryptoprocta ferox; assembly: GCA_028646485.1. Lineage (NCBI taxonomy): Eukaryota > Metazoa > Chordata > Mammalia > Carnivora > Eupleridae > Cryptoprocta > Cryptoprocta ferox. Next base: position 54,466,133 of record CM053561.1, read on the forward strand.
AAGTCAACCCTTACACCCAAGAAATGTGCCCTACGTGGATAAACGACATTATTTACAAAAGGACAAGAGATTTGTTAGATATAAAACAGTTTAGATTCCTGAGTGAATTTAAAACTAATACAATTCAAATGTGTTTCAGTTTCTCATAACAGCTTATAAAACATAGGATAGTTTGAAATAAGGACACAGGGAATGTGGAGGAAATCTGAGCAACACATACTGTATTAACACCAGAGGTATTTTCACCGAAAGGAGTAAGGAGTCCTAAAGTAAAAGGCTGATTTTAGGTCAGAGGCAAGAAATGGATAAGATGAATCCAGAAAGCAAAGAATTAAAGGTTACTAGAATGCTGTCACAAAAAACAAAAACAAAACCCTGGAGCCAATTTGAAGAGGCTCCCATTGGCTGAAGACGGAACAGTCTGAGCGAATCATCAGTGCAGTGGATTGAAACATCAAACACATTTAAACCTATGAGCTCATAATACTTAAAAACCAAAAACTTTGTTGATCACCTTTGGAGGATGCTTGGGAACCAACTTATTATTTTCAAAATTGGTAAATAAAGGGAATTTATTTATCCTCCCTTTCCTATACAAACTGTTCCTTAGAATAACCAAACTGTTGATGAGAGAAAGTTTCTCTTTAGAGTTAAGCTAATAAAATATTAGAATTTTGCAACTGTAATGAAATCATGGATGTAGGCAATGATCATGAATGGCTGTTGGCATCTCTAATAGACACCAGATATTTATGAATGCTATAATCACCTATGAAGGATTTTTGTCCCCTGCTCCCAACCTGAATCTGATCAAGCAACAACCCATCTACAGGAAATACTGGGGATAAAGAGAACATGTTAAAGAGCACCACAAGTATCTAATCAGTAAAATCCAGACTGTGAGAAACTCCATAGGACAAATCATTTGGATATAATACCAAAAAAACCTACAAAGAATGGGGGAGGAAGGGAGAAGAATCTAAATCTATAAAATCGCTTTATAGATTTAAAGAGACCTAAGAGACGTATGAACCAATTGTGATACATGGAACTTATGTGGATTTAATTCAAACACACTATACAAAAATTTTTGAGACAAATTTGACAACTGTTTGTAGAGGGAAAATACATTTAAAAAAAACTACACACAGCAAACAATTAAGACCTAAACCAGTCTTTATGAAGGGCTCCTAATAATAAAACTCTAAATTGTTTTATAGCAGGGCAAGCCATCAGACACGTCCCTCTGCATATATAAAATGAGGGAGCTAGACTAGATGATTCCTAAGGACCCTTCCCCCTTAGTCATCCCATTTTTCTACTGATGACCCAAATAGCTGACTCTCACTCTGAGAAAGTTACTCACCTAGTCACTCCACCAAGAATGACTGCTCCAGCCACTGTTCCACTGCAGACCAGGAGCCATCGGCCCACCACCTGCTCAGCAGCTTTTGAGGGAAGGGACACCGTACCCCTTCCAGACTGCAAAGCTACTTCAGAGATGGTGCTGTATTGCCCTGGCCTTAAGGGGCGTCTGATCCCACAGCTGCAACCACACTAAGGATCAAGACAGACAAATTTACAACTGGAGACAGAGGGAAAGGCCTCAGTCCACTGCTCTCATCCCCAGTCCCACTCTGTCTAGAGCGGAGTACCCTGTACAGCCGCATCTCCACTGCTTCTGTCCTAGTAAATCATCATCTCCCATCCAGATCACTGCATCCACATCCCCCTTCTCCCCTCCACCCCTACAACTGGTTTTCCTGCCTCTAGTCTTGCCTCACTCCAATCCATCCCTATACCACATGAACCTTCTACTCTCTGCATGCTTCCTCCAGACTTAACTCCACACCTAGATATGGATTATTTTCTTTCTCCTGTGGAAATTTAAACATGACTTCTCTCTGACTGGGACGCTCTTTGTCCTCTGGTAACACCTACAATAGATCTTAGTTTAGTTGCCACCTCTTCTGGGAAGTGTTCCTAGACTCTCCTGGATCTGCAACAGGTCATTCCTACACTACACTGTACCTCCTCTATCGTAACACACTGCAGTGTACTTCAGGTTCATTTGTCTCTACCAACACTAAGCTAGGAGGGTGTGACGACAGTGTCTGGTTGCTCTGGTGCTTTCCCTCCCGCCACTTTCATTTCTAACACATTTCCTTACATAACAAGATCTTAATAAAGATTTGGCAAGTGAATTAAAAACGAATGAACTGTGGGAGCCTTTTGGTATTTATCTCTCCTAACACATAATAATCACTCAGTAGTTATTTGTTGAGCAACTACACACTTTCTGACTCTGTCCCTGAGTCCAAAGACTTGCGTTCTGTTTCTTAACTTTAGACAAATCTCAATTTCCTTCTCTGTAGAATGGGGTTGTAGTTCCATACCTGACAACCTGGGGGCTTTTAGCAAACCTCAAATATATAAAAACTACTGAGCGTTTACTATGTGCTAAGCGCTTGCTGTATATTAAATTATTTAATCCTCCCCAGAAACTTATAAAGTAGGTATTGCTATTCCCATTTTACAGATGAAGAAATTAAGGGACATAAAAGTTACCTAACTTGGCTAATATCACACAGCCAGTAAGTGGCAAGTCCAGATCTTAACTCAGGGACTTTGGGCCCGAAGAAATGCGTTGTGAATTCAAAGGAACTACGTCAAGGTGATGTGGAGTGATCTATTATGTTTCTCCTGCTCTTTCGCCCCATGTCCGATTCCACTACTGAGTCGGCTGCGGTCGGTACCTGCGTTCTAGGTGCCGCCCTAGGACCCAGGAGTCGGAGGCACGGGCTCCCCATCAAGGCCTTCAGGGGCGGAAAGAGTAATCGCTGCATACTTAAGACCGTGCAAAGAAGCCACGTCCACAGCCCAGCACTCTGTGGTCCCCTTTCACCACCACCTAACGGAGAAACACTTCCGGGTCATGCGGAGCGAGCCCCTCCTCTCAGAAGGCAAGGGCGAGCAGGGACTGCGACTGCGCCAGATACTCGTCCTTCGCAGGGGCTGCTGGGTCTGGGTGTCGGTGACGCGCCGGGGTGCGCGCAGCCATCTGGCCGCGCTTCGTTGGTCGCGCGCGTCGGAACTCGGACTCTGAGTAGAAACCGAAGACGCACGAGGGAGGACGCGTCGAGCATGAAGAGGCAGGGGGCCTCCTCGGAGCGGAAACGGGCGCGCCTACCGTCCGGGATGTCCGGTGCGGAAGAGGGCGGGGAGGGGGCGGTCGGCCGCCTTCGCTGTCAGGGGCGGGCCTACGGGAGTTTTGGCCAGTGGAGTAGTCGCGATTTCTCTCCGAGTCCTTTGCCCCGCTCCTCACACCCCTCAGCGCCGCAAGTTCTGTCATTCTGGCTTTAAACGTCTAAAAGTTGAGGGCCTGAGAAGGGGCTTGTAGCCAGAGTGACCAGGCTCTGGAACCAGATGTGTGGGTTCACATCCCGCCGTCTAGGGTGCGACCGTGTTCAAGTTGGTTAACTTCTTTCAGCCTCACGTTTCCCGTCGCCACGCGAGGCTGCGTGTCCCCACCCCGTGGCAGCGCTGGGACAGTTAGCTGTCGAGCGCTGAGCACAGCGCCTCTCCGTGGTGACCTCTTAGTAACCTGTAGCTGCTGCGGCGGGGGGCGAGGACTGTCCCAAAAGCCGCACCGCTGCCTAGTGCCCGAGCTTGTGGCCGCCCCACGTCCCGAGTTCTTGCTGCTGCGCCAGGCAGGATCCCGTAGCAGCTGCTGGGGAATTTGGCAGATCCCCCGCCTCCAGAACTCTCGGTTCCTCCAGACCAGCGGTCCTCAAGCTTTTTGATCTTAGAACCCCTTTCCCCTCCTGAAAGTTATCGAGAACCTCAGAGACCTCTCATGTATATAGGTTAAATCTATCTGTATTGACCGTATTTGGAATTGAAACAAATTTAAAAATATTAACTGGAAACCCATTATATGTTAACGCCAATAACATCTGTGTGTGTGTGTGTGTGTGTCTGAAAAATAACTATCTTCCTAACAAATAGAATGCCAGTAGTTTTGCAAATCTCTCTAAGATCTGGATTAATGGAATTGCTATACCTGCTTCTGCATTCAGTCTGACATGTCAGGTAGCCTTTTGAAAATTCCACTCCACTTGAGAGAGAATGAGAGTGAACAAGGCAAATAAAGTCTTAGCATTACTATGAAAATACTTTTCACTGCACACACTCCGAGAGGGTCTTAAAGGCCCCCAGAGCTAACTGGACCACCACACTTTGAGAACTGCTGCTCCAAACAAATGTCTTGAATTCCCACAAATAACTCTGTTCCTGGACAGCTGTCTCACTCTACTTTCTGTCAGAGCCTTGTGTGTGCGCCTCCACAGTCTCCTGGCCAAGGTCCTTCCTCCTGTGAGGCAAATGGTACCTCTGCTGCATTGTCCAGTCAGATTGATGTGACAGTTGGTGTGGGTGGCTATCAGGAAACTCCTGGAATGAATGCAGTGCTGTTGGTTAAGAACATAGTGTGGCACTGAACTCTTTCACAGTTTGAGACCGATCGTATTCTTTTACATAAGTGAGACCGTTGCAATTTGATGGAAGCAGATGATAGATTTTTGTTTTTCAAAATTAAACACAGCCTTTTTTAAAAACGATAAAGGCAATATTGGATAGATTAAAAAAAAAAAGCAACATAGAAAAGTAAAAAAGAGGAGAGTAAAAGTAATTCCAAAGCTACCACCTAGTAGTAACCATTATCAGTAGGTGGTGCACATTCTTTCAGGTATTATTGAATGAAGTGTACATTTCATATTCTGAATTGTAAACCCCCCCGAAAAAATTTGCTTCCTTACAGAAAAACTCAAAACTTTATTTTCATCACACTTTTAGTGTAAATACATGAATGAAACTTAGGAATTTATAATTATTCAGCCTTTGGTAAATCTTTGCACGACTTGTATACCAGGGTGGACACTGTGCTTGCTGTGGGTGATGATAAAGATTTCTCACCTGAAGACTTTATTTAGGAACTTGAGGTCAACTAAAAGTGAACAAACACCTATCTACATAATAATAAGAGGTAGAAAGTAATTAGTGTTTTAAAAAGACACAACTAGTTTTAAAGAGGAACACATAATCTATGAAGAGTTATGTGAGTTCAAAAGAAGAGAGAGATACAATTTCCCACTTTGAGAGAGGGGAAATATGGAAGTGTGATTTAATGTGAGTCTTGGGAGATTTTACCATTCAACAGTGGAGCAGGCAGGGCTTTGTGGATTGAAGAGATGGCCATAATCAAGAGCAAGGATGGGAATTGGGAGAAACTGGAGGTATATAGAAGAAAGAGTATGTAGTTTATTAATGATAACTGTTTTTGTATACACAGTGGATACTCTCCAGTTTACATGAATTATTTAGTCCTCACTACTCTGAGGTAGGTACTAAAGCCTACTCTGTTTCATAGAAAACTTAAGCTAAGTAACTTGTCTGGGGTCACACAAATAAGTAGTGGGGCCAAGATTTGAAGTCCATCCTTGTCCTTAAACATGATCTTTATAAAGACATTTAAATATATTCTGAAAACACTGAGAAACATCAAAAACAATCTGACTTAGAATGCAATGATGAGGTCTGTGTTTTAGGAAGATTAATTTGGCATTCAATGTATATTTTCCTCAGTGTAATTTCTTATATATATGTTTGTGTACTTATTTCACAGTTCAGAGATACCAGTTTAATAATCAGTATGCTATTTTATTGCATTCATGGCCTCTAGTATACTAACCTACTTGGATTTTTGGATTTGGATATTGGACATTGGATTTGGGCAGCAAAATGTAAAATAATGGTGGTAGATTGGTCTGGATGGATAGTACCATCATGAAATCGCATTGTTCTCCATATGTTTTAGGAGCAGCAAATGGATTTCTCATGGAAGTGTGTGTTGATTCAGTAGAGTCAGCTGTAAATGCAGAAAGAGGAGGTAAGACAGAATGAATGACAGTTGGCAGTCCCTGTAAGAATCTGAAAATGAATCCTGTGAACTAATCTTGGGAACCCTTGTGATCACTAAGGATCCTAGTAATCTTTTTGAAAACAGCCAACCAGCTGGAAAACATACTGGAAAATCACCATCTTCTAATCTTACTCCTCCAGTAGATCATATTTTGAGTCAAGTGTCCACAATAGTGCTTACTTACCAACTTCATTTTTTAAATTGAACTTCGCGAAGACTTCATTTTTTTCAAACTGTTGATTTAAAGATGATTTAAGAGATTTGCTTCCATTTTCATCATTATCTTTTTTTTCTTAACATTATTTTTACCTCAAGGTTTCTTTTCCATTCTGAACCTACTTTAATGGGAAGCATAGAAATTCCCATAATCCCTGGGGGTGCCTGGATTGGTTAAGCATCCAGCTCTTGATACCTGCTCAGGTTGTGATCTCGTGGTACCCCATGTGAGATATAGTCCCACATGGGGCTCTGCACTGCCAGCACAGAGCCTCCTTGGGACTGTCTCTCTCCCTCTTTCTCCCTGTCCTCTGCTCATGCATATGTGCATTCTCTCTCTCTCTCTCTCAAAATAAATAAACATTTAAAAAAAGAAAGAAAGAAATTCCCGTCATCTCAGGATCAGAAATTTTTAAAACCTTTTTATTATGGAAAATTTTTACACATATACAAAAGTAGAAAGAACAGGATAATGAATCCCCACATACCCATCACTCAGCATCTACTATTTTCAGCAAGTGCCCAGTCTTTCATCTATATGGTAATCAGGATACTTTTTGTAAAGAGCAGCTAAGTATGTATTTTCAGCTTTACTGGCAGCATTTCGTCTTGGTTGAATATTCTTATTTTAATAATCCTCTGAAAATGTAAAAACCATACTTAATTTGGCAATAATGAAGAGTGAAATGCTGATACATGCTACAACATAGATGAATCTTGAAATTATTCTAACATTTCAAGTGGAAAAACATTAAGTGGAAAAAAAGTCACAAAATACCACATGCTGTATGATTCCGCCTGTATGAAATTTCCACATTGGTCAAACTTTGGAGAAAGAAGTGGTTGCCTAGGGTTTGGGGATGTGGGAGAAGGGGAGGTAACTGCTAAAGGGTATGAGGTTTCTTTTTGGGGTGATGAAAACCTTCCAAAGTTGATTGTGTTGATGGCTGCCAAACTCTGTAAGTATACTAAAAATTATGAAATTGCACACTTTAAATGAGTAAATTGTATAGTGTGTGAATTATATGTCAATAAAGATTTTTAGTTTTTGAAAAACACATACACAAACATTTTTAACTTCTAGGTCATAACAAAAACAAGCTGTGGGCCTTTGGCCTGCAGTGGATTCAAATACTGTTAGCCCTATCCATCCTTTATAAGGTTTTCTTTCAGCTTTTCACCTAATATTTATAGCAGTGCCTATTTTAGTAGGGTTTGAGAAATGGTACTTTAGTAAGTCTAACATTTATTTACTTTTCACTTATTAGAAGTATGCTTCTATAAAGAACTTTACTTCATCAGCTGTTTGGTTATATTGGGGTTCAGTTTCTATAAGAAAGGCAGGATTAATACCTGCTCCTTTTCTGCTGTTTACTGACTTTTGGATAATGAGTTTATTCTCTATTCCCCAGTGAATTGTTTTATCAATATGAATCTAGATTTAGACATATTTGATGTGTTTTACTCCATTATGATTATTCTTACTGATGCTCAAGGTGTCCCCTCTTTGGCTGGTATGAGCCGTTTTAAGCTGGATCCTGAGACTCTTTTGACATGACCCTGTAGTCTGATAGTTCATTTGCTTTCATCATTCTCTTATTCTTGAAATTATCCTGATTTAAGCTACTTAAAATTATCTTGTACTTTTTTTAAACCTTAGACACTCTTCAAAAAGATTGTTATTATCAATGAAGAGTCAATGTTTCACTATGATCAATCCAGAAAGGTATTTATTATAAGTCACATCTTTATACATGGAGAGGCAACCCTGTAATGTCAGGAGATCTAGCTTAACTTGAATTAACTCTTAAATTTGACTATCAGTAAGACAATGTGGGTTGCAGAATATAGTTGGGATTAAAAATGGAGTTTTACTCCCGTATGACCCAGCAATAGCACTGCTGGGGATTTACCCAAGGGATACAGAAGTGCTGCTGCATAGGGGCACTTGTACCCCAATGTTCGTAGCGGCACTTTCAACAATAGCCAAATCATGGAAAAAGCCTAAATGTCCATCAACTGATGGATGGATTAGGAAGATGTGGTTTATCTATACAAGGGAATACTACATGGCCATGAGAAAGAATGAAATCTGGCAATTCGTAGCAAAGTGGATGGACCTCGAGGGTGTCATGCTAAGCAAAATAAGTCAGGCGGAGAAGGACAGATACCATATGTTTGCACTCATAGGTCTAACAGGAGAAACCCAACAGAGGACCATGGGGAGGGGAAGGAGGAAAAAGAGTTAGGGAGAGGGAGGGAGACAAAACACGAGAGACTCTTGAATACTGAAAACAAACTGAGGGCGGAAGGGGAAGGGGGAAAGGTAAGGGGGGTGATGGTCATGGTAGAGGTCACTTGTGGGGAAGAGCACTGGGTGTTATATGGAAACCAACCTGACAATAAACTATAAAGTTTAAAAAATAAAATAAAATAAAAATAAAAATGGAGTTTTATTCTGGTTTTATAATTTGATTTCTCTCAATTTCTAAGACTGTTATATTTTGGAAAAAATGTTAACTTTACTATTTCATAAATGTTTATTTTGGACAATTATTTTTGAACAATGCTTCTTAAAACTTAATTTTTAATTATTAAATTATTATTATTAAAAGTTTATTGTGTTGAGCAATGCTTTTTTTTGTAATCATAGGTGCTGGTCGGATTGAATTATGTTCTGGCTTACTGGAAGGGGGAACCACCCCCAGCATGGGTAAGTGTCTGTTTTTCATATTTTCTAGGAGGAGTTTATAGAACCTGGAGACAGTGGATAATATGTTTCATTGAGATCCTTTACTAATGTTACTAATATGTTAACTTTGCTGTGGATATTATATCAGTTAGAAATGCTTATGGTTATAAATAAACCCATCTGTCAAAGATGTGATCCTCATACAGTACATCAAAAAGTTGAGAGATAGGTAGTTACTATTAATGTTGGTTCAGTTGCTCTGCAGTAATATCAAGGGCCAGGATTTTATCTATGTTAACAATACATACACTCCCTACTACATTATTGCTTTTGTTTAAAGAGTCAATTATCTCTTAATTAACAGAGTGAAAGAGAAAATCATGTATTTACCTATGTGTAGTTACTATTTCTGGTGTTCTTCGTTCCTTTGTGTAAGTTTGTGTTTCCATCTGATTTCATTCTCCTTCTGTCTGAAGCAATTCTTTTAACATTTTTTTGCAGTACAAATATGCTGATGATGAATTCTTTCAGCTTTTGTATGTCTTAAAATATCTTTCCTCCTTTTTGAAAGATATTTTTGCTGAGTGTAGAATTCTAGGTTGACAGCCTTTTTTTTTTCTTTCAGTACTTTGTAAAGATGTTTCTCCACTGTCTTCTTGCTGGGATTGTTTTTCATATGAAATCTGCCGTCATCCATACCTTGTGGATTTTTTATGGTGTCTTTTTGTTTGTTTGTTTGGTTGATTGGTTGTTTTTGGCTTTTCTGTGTAATGTCTCTTTTCTGTGGTTGCTTTAAAATTTTTTTATTTCTAGGGGCACCTCGGTGGGTCAGTCAGTTAGGCATCTGACTTCTGCTCAGGTCATGATCTTGCAGTCTGTGAATTTGAGCCCTGTGTCGGGCTCTGTGCTGACAGCTCAGAGCCTGGAGCCTGCTTTGGATTCTGTGTCTCCCTCTCTCTCTCTGCCCTTCCCCCACTCGCACTCTGTCTCTCTCTCAAAAATAAACATTTAAAAAAATTAAAACAAATTTTTTTATTTCTGGCTTTAAGCAATGTCATAACAATGTACCTGAGTATTCATGTTTCTTAGACCTGTGCATTTATAGTTTTCATCACATTTAGAAAATTTTCAGCATTCAATATACTCTACTCCCTCCTTCAGCAATATCACTTAAACTTGTTTTAGGGTGCTTGAAGTTGTCCCACAACTCACTGATGAACTACTCTTTATTTATTTATTTATTTATTTATTTATTTTTGAGAGAGAGACAGAGTGTGAGTGGGAGAGGAGCAAAGAGAGAGGGAGACACAGAATCAGAAGCAGCCTTCAGGCTCCGAGTTGTCAGCACAGAGCCTGACATGGGGCTTGAACTCATGAACCACGAGATCATGCCTGGAGCCAAAGCTGGATGCTTAACTGACTGAGCCACCCAGACATCCCTCTTTTTTTTCTTTTTAATCTCTTTTTCCTCTGTGTTTCATTTTGCATAGATCCTATTGGTTTGTTTTCAAGTTTACTAATCTTTTCTCTGCAGTATCTAATCTGACATTAATCCCACCCTGTGTGTTTTTCATCTCACACATTATAGTTTTCATCTCTAGAAGTTTAATTTGAGACTGTTCTATCAAGTGCATTGTTTCTGAACTCTTTTGAACATTTGGAGTAAAGTTATAATAGATGTTTTAATGACTTGGCTGCTCATTCTAGGTTGGTTTCATTTGATTGATCATCTCGTGATGCATCTTGTGTTCCTGCCTTATAATTTTTTATTGGCTGCCAGACATTAATTTTACTTTGTTGGGTCCTGGATATGTTTGTATTCCTATAAGTATTCTCAAGCAGTTAGGTTATTTGGAAACAGTTTGTTCCTTTTGGGTCTTGACTTTAAAATATGTTCAGCAAGTCTGGAGCAGTGGTCAGTCAAGAGTTAATTATTCCCCACTACTGAAGCAAGACCTTTCTGTGTACTCTATCCAGTGTGCCATGAATCTTCAACTTTTCCTATATGCCTATTGGGAATAGGTGTTATTTTTGGCCTGACAGGTGTAAATGACAGGCACTATATTTCTTTCTAATTCAGTTCAGTGGATTTTTTCAACCCTGGCCTTGCATGGTTTCCTTGCATAAATGCCCTCATCAGTACTGAGCTGAATATGGGAAGGAGATTCTCTGCAAATCTCCGGTGTTCTCTTTCTCTCCCCACTGGTACTTTCTCCTGTGAACTCTAGTCATTTGGTCTTCCTGGACTCTCAGTTTTGTCTCTTCAACTCAGAGAATTCTCTGGCCTCCACCTGGATTCCCCCTTTTATACTGCAGCCTAGAAAACCCTCAAGGTAGTAATTTGGGTTAAAGAGCTTATCTCATTTGTTTCCCATCTTTCAGGTATCATTGTTCTTTGTTGCTTGACATCCAATGTCTTGCAAACCATTTTTTCATATATTTTTCATATTCATATGTGGGTTTTGGTTATTGTAGGTAGGAGGGTAAATCCAGCCCCTATTACTTTGTCTTGGTCAAAAGCAGAAGTCCCTGTATGAATCTTTGACTCTTCTGTGTTACTCTGAGGTTGATGATAGCATTATTTAGTATAAAAGGTTTATATGTGCTGTAGCCCTTTGGAATCTTCTCACTAAAGGAGGGCATTCACTGGCCATTCTGTGAAATTCCTAGAACATCTCTAAATTTGAATGCAATCTGTTTTTTGTAACAGCAATCATGATTCATTGGTTGGTGTTGGGCATATTGCTATTCCATGCAAAATTGGGGATCTTTTAGCAAGGAAAAAGAGTAAGTTCATGAACACAATGGTGCTTGTCACAGAAATTATACAAATGGTTCCCAACAGATAATGGTCAACAACCAATACACTTAAACTATTCTGTACCCATATAACCACTCTGTTTTTCACTTTCAGTATTGTATTCAATAAATTACATGAGATATTCAACACTGTGTTATAAAACAGGCTTTGCATTGGATGATTTTGCCCAACAGGAGGCTAATATAAGTGTTGTAAGCATGTTTATGGTTGGCTAAGCTATGATGTTCATTAGGTTAAGTGTAATAAAGGCATTTGGATTTAAGATCTTTTCAGCTTAAGATGGGTTTATCAAGATGTAACTATATCACAAGTCATGGAAGATCTATACTATTGAGGGTTTCTGAGCTAGTCATGAATTGTGCCATATTTAGGTATTTTTATTCATAGATCTCTACATAAAATCACAAATAAGTAGAACTTTCTTTCCTTTTACATAACTTTCAAAAAAAGGCTTTGATAAATTTCTTGTTCATTAAAGGGTCATAAACTCTAGAACTATGTAAACATCTCTATAGTAGATTCTAAACAGAGCTGTAAACAATTAGAAAGGAAAAATCAGATCTTACGGAATACATTGGCAAAATATTGAGCCTGTTACTACACTTTCCAATGTTACATACCAAAAAAAGATTTTCTTTAGTCAACTGACAAGTGCTTTTAAAAATGCAGTAAATTTTTTGTTTGCTAAATTGCTCTTTTTTACCCTTGATTTTCTTATTATTTAATTTCTATTATATGCACATTTTTTAAGTTGGTGTTGTCATTCCTTTTAGATCAATCTATCTATGGTTGCTTCAGTCATGGCTTCCTTTTCTTACAGAAACGATATGCAAGAGCAAATGTAAAAGGCTAATAAATTTTATTGACTTCCTGGAGCTGTTAGTTCACATTTGAATTTTAATTAGTCTGGTCTCTGTTCTTTTAGGTGTCCTTCAAGTAGTGAAGCAATGTGTCCAGATCCCAGTTTTTGTGATGATTCGGCCGCGTGGAGGTGACTTTTTGTATTCAGATCGTGAAGTTGAGGTGATGAAGGCTGACATTCGTCTTGCCAAGCTTTATGGTGCTGATGGTTTGGTATTTGGAGCATTGACTGAAGATGGACACATTGACAAAGAGTTGTGCATGTCCCTTGTGGGTAAGAATTTGTATCTGAGACCAAAAAAACCTCTAATGATGATTGCATTTAATACTCCTGATATTGAAACTAACGTAACATTGTGTGTCACCACAAGTTAAAAAAAAAAAAAGAAAAGAAAAGGCAGTTACAAAACTGACTTTTCAGTCACACCTGCAGACACTTATACTAACCTATTTTAAACAGTAGGTATCTAGATGTTTGGGGCAGAGGGTATATGTTCTAGTCCTACTGACTCCTAAGTTGTTATGGATCAAGTTCTGCTACTATTCCTGGAAGGTTTAAGGGAAGTTTGCCTTGATTCCTTTAATCACTGCACCAAAAACTTCAAAGGTTATTGTTGAGGATGGGGAGATGTCTAGAGGACAGAAGCATACTACTTATAAGTCTAGGCCGAAGTATTTCTTGAAGATTCTCAGAGGGGTAAAAGTAATAGATGTAATGTTGCCTTTATAAGTAATCAGATCACATAATTTTTATGTAGTCTGGCTAAAGAATGGATGACCATTTTTTTCTTTAATGAAAATAAGAGATTAATGGAAACATAAGAATTCTGAATTTGGAAGGATGCCATTTTGTTATGTTAGTTCACTGTCTTTGCTTCTTAGGAGAGGACAATATAAAAAAGTTTTATCTAACATGGAAAATTCTGTATACAGTAACCAGTGATGATCTCTTCATTTATATTGTTATTTGGCTTTCTTTTTATAGCTATATGCCGTCCTCTGCCAGTCACTTTTCACCGAGGTGAGTCATTTCCATTTTAGAAGTTCTGTTGAACGTGTCAGTGTTCTAATTTCGCCAAATTCCATAACCTCTTTATGGAACACAATACTGGAGTGTTACAGTGTTACCACTTGGTTTCTTTTTCTTTATATTGATCTCAGGACTAAATTTAGAGATGCACACTTTGAAACTTAGTTATGAAAAGTTTTTAAAAGTAAATGCTGGTGTGATGGGATATTATAGAGGGAGAGAGTAGAAATTGTCTACGAGAGTATGTACTTGTCACAGCATTCCAAGCAAGAATCCTGAGATTCATTTTTTTATTAGACTGCCTTAGATCATGTGCAACTCCTAAAAGAATAAACTGCTGTGGCCAGTGAGATGAAACCTACCGCCTGGCTTAAACTAGGCAAGACCATTCTAGGAGCTAGTGGTACGACCGTCTTTCCCAGATGAATATAAGATTCATGGGCAGAGGTGGGGAGAGGGGTAGACATCTGGGGAAGCACTGGATACTAGGAAGGAGGAAAGAAGAAATAGATGCTGGACAGTCAGTGAACAGATGCTCACTGTTGTGTACAAAACTGCATTATTGATAGCTTGTCTACATCAGAATGACTTCTAAAAATTATCTGATAATTTCATATAAAAATACTTATTTTATACTTTCATATAAAAATAAATCAAGTAGTCCTAATTTCCATACACTTTTGTCAAACCTCAGTAAAACTAAACAAGTCAACTTTGCCTGCAGAGGGCACTCTGTTTTACATGAAAAGAAAGAAGTCTTTAGTCAAATTTGTTTTTACTTGATGACATATGCATGAGAAATTGTTGAATGTTTTTCTGTCCTTTTGAATAAACATTCAAAGATTAGGATAAGAGTGGGCACTGTCATTTGTATCTGTTTACAAAAATTAGAGATAAAGCATTTGTTGTTCTCGTTTCTTTTTGAAATGTATCATACCACCAGAAAACTGTTTTCCTGACTTGCATTTAGCAATGCTTCTCATAAACTAGCAATAACTGACAGATGTTACAATGTTTAAAATTGAGCACCTTGAGAGAACAAAAAAAAAGTTTGTAAATATGAAAAGTTATTTAAATCAATAAACATTTATCTGAAAAATATATAGTTTAGAATTTGACATGCTAAATAATTTAAAAAGTAAACATGTCATATAGAATATATTTTTCTCTTCCTAAACTAAGAAAATCATTCAAATTTCTTTTCCTTCGATACATTTAACAAAAATATTTTTATATTTTCAAAATTTTGCATTGTTGTAAGTGCTACATTGTTTTCACTTGTGCATTTAAAGAGATAGTATGATAGTGTAATCACTGGTGAGGCGCTCCTACAAAAAAAGGAAAAGCCTCTGTGGTACATTTAGCTGCCTGCATATACTAAAGGGTAATCTAAAGGGGTCTAGCATTAATCCGCCATAGATTAGAACTTCCAAATCATGTAACAGTGTTGAGAACCAAAGCAGAAGTAGTTTTTATTTTTGAGGTTCCTAGTGCCACTTTCTTCTCTGAGGAAGAGAGAAAACTCCTAGAAAGCAAAATGAAATTATAAGTTTATATAGTCTGCTATAAACAATTGTCCTTATACTATGAGCCATAAATATATGGAGTAAATGGAATAGTATAAAATATTAGTCAATAATGAGAATGTGAGCCAAAGCCTTTTTAGGAAATAGTGAGTGTAATGTTTGTCTGAAGTGTGGTTTGTCCAGTTTGTCTGAAGCTTAGAGCGGTTTTCCAAATTTGAGTCCCTTGCCTATCACATTTACAGTTTTACCGTATTTGAGTGCTACCTTTGCAAATGTATGTAATAATTTTCATTAAATAAAATCTCAAGTGAATTTAAAGAGAAACTTTTATAACTCATGAAAAATGGAAATGTTTTCCTTTTAATCTGTGTTTAAGTAAATAAATCTATTTAGATGGGTAACAACCAAAATGTTC
This sequence comes from Cryptoprocta ferox, assembly GCA_028646485.1. NCBI lineage: Eukaryota > Metazoa > Chordata > Mammalia > Carnivora > Eupleridae > Cryptoprocta > Cryptoprocta ferox. The sequence goes on from CM053561.1 coordinate 54,481,674, forward strand.
ATGCATACCACCATGGTATGCAGACTGTGCTATGCTGGTAAACTAGTTCTTGGACAAAAAGAGCCATGGTACATAGTATTTGTTTTCTGTGCTTTAAATTCTCCCACCTTGACTGATTTCAGGCTGTCAGTGGATAACAATCATGCTTGCAAAACTCCTGAATATTTAACAGTTGGCTCTGGCTTGCCAATACAGGCTAGGGTCCAGCACACCACTGTGTGTATACTATATTTTGGGAAGTGCTGCATTAGAGAATATGTGTTCAAAACTCAAATCAGTTTTGTTTATTTCAGCCTTTGATATGGTTCATGATCCAGTGGCAGCTCTAGAGACCCTCTTAACCCTGGGATTTGAACGAGTATTGACCAGTGGATGTGACAGTTCAGCACTAGAAGGGCTACCTCTAATAAAGCGACTCATAGATCAGGTACACACAATTTGTTTCCTTTTTTCCTAACTCTGTTGTGCTTGCTCCTGATACTCTGTTGTTCAGCTATGTTATAAAACTATTACTGACTAAATGATTACCCTATACAGAAAAGCAAACAGGGAGAAATATATTTATATAATACTTAATTCTTTCACACAAGCATTTTAGTGTTTAAGGCTCTCGAAGTCAAATTATAGACAATGCTTAAGGTTTTGATCTAACTTGGATAACCACAGCCAATGTTACCTTTTCTCTGCATTAGCATGTTTTTATCTCACTGTCAGCGTATATATACTCAGGGGATCCCATAAAAAATTTGAAATAATTATCATGTGGAAATGAATGCTAAAACTAAATTTATATTCTTTCATCTCTCCCTGTCTATCAAGATAGGAGGGAATATGTTTTTCTCTTGTATGAATTTCCATGATGAGTTAGAATCATTTGTAGAGCAGGCAAATTTGTGATTGTGGTAGGTCTGTTTTTCTGACACCAGTCCAGAGCCATTTTGAGTTAGTGGGTATGGACTTCAGACAAGAGAGTTCTGGATTTAAGACTCAGACACTTATTTGCTGTGTAATGTTGAGTAGATTATTCAGTCTCTCTTTCCTTGTATGTGCAATTGAGAAAAATTTAATACTTCCTTTATGTGGTTGTTCTGATGATTGGTAGAGATAAGATATGTAAGAGCCTTACCACAGTGCCTGACATATAATAGATCTTACTACATGTTATATCTATTATTATTATTACTACTGCTGTACTAATATTTTTGTTAGTGTTCTGTATAGAAATCTAATTATGTTCACTTTCTTATAGCCATGAAAAATTTCATCTAAAGATCCGATGTGACTTTGCTAGTCTGGAACTTACTGATTTTACAAATATTTATTAAGTATATATTAACTGCAGGGCATTTGTACTGTGGTAGTGACCTGTGTGTGTGTGTGTGTGTGTGTGTGTAGTCACTGCCCTTATAACAGGCACTTTTAATAGAACAAGCAATTCTATCAGAGTGCTATTAAAAAAAGGTGCTGGGGCACCTGGGTGGCTCAGTCGGTTAAGCGTCCGGCTTCGGCTCAGGTCACGATCTCCTGATTCGTGGGTTCGAGCCCCGCATCGGGCTCTGTGCTGACAGCTAGCTCAGAACCTGGAGCCTGTCTTCAGATTCTGTGTCTCCCTCTGTCTCTGACCCTTCCCTGCTCGCGCTGTCTCTGTCTCTCAAAAATAAATAAAAAATATTAAAAAAAAAAAAAAGGTGCCAAGTGGCACCTGGCTGGCTCGGTAGAACATGCCACTTGATCTGGGGATAGTGAGTTCAAGCCCCACATTGGGGATAAAGTTTACTTAAAAAAAAATAATTTTTTGAGACAGAGGGAGAGAGGGTGCGCATAAGCAGGGAAGGGGCAGAGGGAGAGAGAGAAAGAGAATCTTAAGTAGGCTCCATGCCCAACTTCCATCTCACAACTGTGAGATCATGACCTGAGCTGAAATCAAGAGTCAAACGTTTGGGGGCGCCTGGGTGGCTCAGTCAGTTAAGCTTCCGACTTTGGCTCAGGTCATGATCTCGTAGCTGGTGCGTTTGAGCTCCGAGTAGGGCTCTGTGCTGACAGTTCAGAGCCTGGAGCCTCCTTCAGATTCTGTGTCTCCCTCTCTCTCTGACCCCTCTTCCTCCCCCGCCCCCCACTGGCACTCTCTCTCTCTCTCTCAAAAATAAATAAACATTAAAAAAAATTTAAGAGTCAAACAGTTGACTGACTAAGCCACCCAGGTGCCTCCCCTCTTTTAAAAAAATTTTTAAAGGTACTAAGGGGCACATTTGAGAGGAATTAACCCCAGTTTTGGGCATGGAGTTGTCAGTAGTTAGCTTCCCACAGGAAGAGTCACATACACATTCATTTGAGCAATGATTAGAAGTTTTCTATGTAAAAGCAGGTAAAGGGAATAGGTGAATGCTTCATGCAGAAGAAATAGTGTATACAAGGACCTGGGAAGAATAACTTCCTAAGATGTTGAAGAAACCAGAATATTGGAGGTAAAGAATGCTGTCCAGACCCTTGAAAACTATAAAGAGTGTGTATTTTATCCTTGGGCCAGTGGGAAAGTCTGAAGGGTTTTAAAAGAGAAGAATTGATGAATTCATTTTTAAGTTGTTTCTCACTATGGAGTAGAAAATAAGGTAGATATAATTGCCATAGTCATGTCTTACATTTCATAATCACTGTGTTGCGAATGTAATTTGTAGTTTTATCATTGGTTGACAGGAAGCATTGAGTTAAATGTTCTCATACACTAACTTTACTTCTTTTTTATAAAAGAAAAATTCCATGTATTTAGGGTATACATGATATTTCAAAATTAATATACTTAGTGAAATAGTTACAGTCAAGCTAATTAACATATCCATCTCATCTAGTTAGCGTGTGTGTGTGTGTGTGTGTGTGTATGGTTTGGTGACAGCACCTGAAATATTACTCCCTTAGCAAAATTTCAGTATTGAATGCGGTATTAACTATAGTCACGTTGTACCTCAGATCTGTAAATTTGCTCATCCTGCATGATTGCAGCTTTGTACCCTCTGACCAGTATCTCCCTGTCTTCCCCACCTTCTCACCCATGATAGCAATGTTCTACTCTCTGTTTCTATGTAGTGGACTTTTTTAGATTCCACATATAAGTGAGATCTTGCTAACTTTACTTTTTGAAGCAATTACCTAGCAGTGTAATATACTGGTTAAAGCATAGGTTTTGGGATTAGAATGTCTGTGTTTAAATCCTGGCTTTGCCATTTATTAACAGTAAGCCTGGGCAAACTACCTAACCATTCTAAACTTCAGTTTCTTCATCTACAAAGTTAGCATGTTAATAGCACCTACCTCCTAGAATAGTTATGGATTACTTCAGATAATAGCACAAAGTCTGATACTTAGTAAGTGCTTTATGTTAAATCACTTTGATAGCTTTAGGTAAGCATATAGTTCTCAATAATCTTTTATGGAACCCCCCTCCCCAAAGTGGTAGAATTCATTTAATTTGTCCATGTTTTGAAAAGCTTTCACGTAGAAGAAAGAGTTAAATGTGACTTTTTTGGGGGGTGGCTGGGTGGCTCAGTGGGTTAAACATCTGACTTCAGCTAGGGTCATGATCTCATGGTTTGTAAGTTCAGTCCCATCATCAGGCTCTCTGCTGTCAGTGCAGAGCATGCTTCAGATCCACTGTCTCCCACTCCCTCCCTCTCTCTCTCTGTCTCTCTCTCTCTCTGTCTCATACATTGTTTAAATGACTTTTTTTTCCCTAAAAAAAGGATAGTATATGTGGATAGATAGTATTATGGATGCTTTTCTTTAGCACATTTGAGAATACTAAATGGCCTTGTTTCATTTAGTTCTCTAAACAATTATTAAATTCTGAATTCTGTGAGATAGCCCCATCCCCCTTTTACTCTCTATTTCATTACCTTGCTTTATTGTTTTTTAATTGTACTTATGGCTACCTGAAATTTTATTACATAAATATACCTATCTGTTGTCTCTCTTCCTTGAACATGAAAGCTGCACAAGAGTAGGAACATTATCTTGTTTACTGTGTCAGGGAGGAAGAACTATTTCTCTGCCTTCTTAGGCAGAGGACCTGTGTTTGAGGGCATGTGAATTGAACTGACAAAACACAGATTAGCAGGAGGAAAAAAGATTTTAATCACTTATGTATATATATTGGAGTTCACAAAGAAATGTGACTCAAGGAAGGGCTTAGAATTTGGGCCTTATTTACCATCTTACTAGGTGAAGAGGAGATGGGGGAAGGGCACTTAGGAATTTAGAGCTTGAAGGAGGAAAAAGCATTTGTGGGGTGGGAGGATAGACTTTTTGGAAAGATAAATAGGTGGGCCCTAATGAGAATAGATTGAAGATACAAGTTTTATGACAATGTCTTGTTTAGGTGTGGTGCTGATGAATTGCTCCCAGAGGGGAATTTTGACCATGGAGTTCTTTTTGAATTCTTTTGGGAGGCTCTGCTTTTAGAGCAGGTAAGGAATTTCAGGAACTCAAATGCTTTCAACTCAAAATAATTTTTATGCCACAGTGGCATATTTTGGGTCCCTTCAACCATAATATTCTCTATATCCAGAACAGTGCCTGATAACATGGTAGGCACTTAATAAATATTTGTTGGATGGATGGATGAGTTAGTAAAGTGACATTGATAAACACTTTCATGATAGATCATTATTCAGCGTTCAAAAAATTGATCAGAAGACGGGGCGCCTGGTTGGCTCAATCATTTGAGCATCCAACTCTTGATTTTGGTTCAGGTCATGATCCCAGGGCTGTGGGATCCAGCCCCAGGTTGGGTTCTATGCTGAGCATGGAGCCTGCTGGGGATTTTCTCTCTCTCCTTCTGCCCCTCTCTTCTGCTCACGTGCTCTTTCTCTCTAAAATTAAAAACAATGAAAAAAAAAGATTAAAAGGAGGTTCTCTGAAAAATCTACAAAATGGCAGTCTACAGATTTTCACAGCATATATACATATAAGCTTTTTTGGTAACTTTGGAGCTGTCTTTCCAAAATGACACATAGTTTGGCTGTCATGAAAAATTATGTGCTTTTTCAGTGAAAAATATGCCAGAGGTTGGACTTTGAGGTCACTTTTGATTATTTTACTGAGGCCCTGTTACTTAAATACTAGTCTGGGGGTTCTAATTTCCTCATTATAGAACACAGGTTGTTGTTGACTCAAATCTGCAAAAGAGATTTTTTTTGCACCTTATTGTATTGTAATTAACTAATTTATCAGTCTCTGTTTCCCTCTCTGCACCAGTATGTAATTTTTTTAAGTTTATTTATTTATTTTGAGAGAGAGAAAGAGACAGTGCAAGCAGGGGAGGGGCAAGAGAGAGGGAGAGAGAGGATCCCAGGCAAGCTCCCCTGACCATGCGGAGCCTGAGGCGGGGCTCAATCTCATGAACCATGAGATCACTCCCTGAGCCAAAATCAAGAGTCAGACACTTAACTGGCCGAGCCACCCAGATGCCCCCAGCATATCATTTTTTTCTTTTTATTTTATTATTATTTTTTAATATAACTTACTGTCAAATTGGCTACCATACAGTATGTACAGTGTGCTCTTGGTTTGGGGGGTAGATTCCCATGATTGATTGTTTATATACAGCACCCAGTGCTCATCCTAAGTGCCCTCCTCTCAATGCCTATCACCCATTTCCCCTTCTCCCCCACCGCCCCCATCAACCTTCAGTTTGTTCTCTGTATTTAAGAGTCTCATGGTTTGCCTCCCTCCCTCTCTGTTTATAACTATTTTTCCCCTTCCCTTCCCCCATAGTCTTCTGTTAAGTTTCTCAAGTTCCACATATGAGTGAAAACATATGATATCTGTCTTTCTCTGACTGACTTATTTCACTTAGCATAATACCTTCCAGTTCCATCCACGTTGCTGCAAATGCCAGGATTTCATTCTTTCTCATTGCCAAGTAGTATTCCATTGTATATATAAACCACATCTTCTTTATCCACTCATCAGTTGATGGACATTTAGGCTCTTTCCATAATTTGGCCATTGTTGAAAGTGCTGCTATAAACATTGGGGTACATGTGCCCCTGTGAATCAGCACTCCTATATCCTTTGGATAAATTCCTAGTAGTGCTATTGCTGGGTCGTAGGGTAGTTCTATTTTAATTTTTTTGAGGAACCTCCACACTGTTTTCCAGAGTGGCTGCACCAGTTTGCATTCCCACCAATGGTGCAAGAGGATTCCTGTTTCTCCATATCTGCACCAGCATCTTTTGTTTCCTGAGTTAACTTTAGCCACTCTGACCGGTGTGAGATGGTATCTCAGTGTGGTTTTGATTTGTATTTCCCTGATTATGAGTAACATTGAGCATCTTTTCCTGTGTCTGTTGGCCATCTGAATGTCTTCTTTGGAAAAGTGTCTATTCATGTCTTTTGCCCATCCTTCACTGGATTATTTGTTTTTCAGGTGTTGAGTTTGATAAGTTCTTCATAGATTTTAGATATTAACCCTTTATCTGATATGTCATTTGCAAATATCTTTTCCCATTCTGTCGGTTGCCTTTTAGTTTTGTTGATTGTTTCTTTTGCAGTGCAGAAGCTTTTTATTTTGATGAGGTCCCAATAGTTCATTTTTGCTTTTAATTCCCTTGCCTTTGGAGACATGTCAAGCAAGAAATTGCTGCAGCTAAGGTCAAAGAAAATTGCTGCCTGGTTTCTCCTCTAGGGTTTTGATGGTTTTCTGTCTCACATTTAAGCCTTTCATCCATTTTGAGTTTATTTTTGTGTGTGGTGTAAGAAAGTGGTCTAGTTTCATTCTTCTGCATGTTGCTGTCCAGTTCTGTCAGCACCATTTGCTTAAAGAGACTGTCTTTTTTCCATTGGATACTCTTTCCTGCTTTGTCAAAGATTAGTTGGCCATACATTTGTGGGTCCAATTCTGGGTTCTCTATTCTATTCCATTGGTCTTTGTGTCTTTTTTTGTGCCAGTATCATACTGTCTTGATTACAGCTTTGTAGTAGAGGCTAAAGTCTGGGATTGTGATGCCTCTCACTTTGGTTTTCTTTTTCAACATTACTTTGGCTTTTCGGGGTCTTTTGTGGTTCCATATAAATTTTAGGATTGTTTATACTAGCTTGAGAAAAATGCCGGTGCAATTTTGATTGGGATTTCATTGAATGTGCAGATCAAGCATATCATTTTTTATCTAAAAGAATTTGGAATGCTTTGGGTGCCTGGGTGGCTCGGTCATTAAGCATCTGACTTCAGCTCAAGTCGTGATCTCATGGTTGGTGAGTTCGAGTCCCACTTCAGGTAAGCACGAGCCCTGCTTCAGGTGAGCCCCACTTCTCTCTCTCTCTCTCTCTCTCTCTCTCTCTCTCTCTGTCTCTCTCTCTCTCTCTCTCTCTCTGTCTCTCTCACTCTCTGTCCCTCCTGGGATTTTCTCTCTCTCTCCGCCCCTCACTCACTCACTCACTTGTGCACTCTCTCTCAAAAAAATTTTTTTCGGAATGCTTTTCACATGATAACTCATACTATATCTAGCTCTTTGGAGCTGTTTTGGAGTTTGTTGCTATTACATAAAGACCCTCAACAATCATACTGAATGCTTATCTTAACTTTACACTGCTGGTTAATTAGAGCTCATTAAAGTATCTGTAACTTGTCTTAAAAGTAAAGGGAAGGCTGTTTCTCCTCTGCTCATGATGATCTCTATCATCTTCCCTACTGTTATTACCTTTTTTTTTTTACTGTCTTTATGCTTTATTGTTTTTGAGATTTTCTGCTTCTCTTCCCTTTTAAGCATTTGTTATTCCAGGAGTTAACTAATTTTTACTTTACTCCATTCTTTTGGTTTCTATTCTCTTCTGTCCTCTCATATCCTCTTTTTCCTTTCCTTTTCTGCCCTTCTTCTCACATTGGATGGTGCTACCCCTTTTTCTCTACTCCTCATTTTCCCCACCCCACACTAAGCCAATCGTTTTGTTTTCTTATATGTCCTAATAGAACATAATATAGAACTTAAGTATTCTCAACATTAATTGTATTCATTGAATATATTAGTCAATTGTTTCTCTTTTTCTGTGGAAAAAGAAACTGAGCTATATGTGGTTCTTTTTTTTTTTTTTTAATTTATTTATTTCTTGTAGGTGGGAGGGGCAGAGAGAGAGAGAGGAGAGAGAATCTCAAGCAGGCTCCCCGCTTGCAGTCCGGGGGGGGGGGGGGCTTGACACGGGGCTCCACCTCAGGAACTGTGAGATCAAGACCTGAACCGAAATCAAGAGTTGGATGCTTAACCGACGGAGCCACCCAAGCTCCCCATATGTGGTTCTTAATTGAATTTTTTAATAGTTTAGTAGTAGCCAATAGAAGAAAGATTATATACCCATCTCTGAGTGCATATAATAAGCTGCACAATTGAGGCAAATGACTTGGAATTGTTTTGAGTGGCAGAATTGGCTGGTCTGGTATTGACTCCTCTCATGAAACACATGTAAAAAAATTCATTTTCCATATAGTTTAAATGGTTTTATTCAGAAAATTAGTGAGCTTGACATAATGTGTAATTTTTATTCTGTCATCACTACCTACCTGCTACTACTAGTTCTGTTAAATTTGCGTTTTGCAAATTTGCACAATTTCCTTTTGACTTTCAATGATACTGAGTATATCCCCAAAAATTATTTAAGAAATGTAATGAAAGTTTGAATAAAAGTAAGGAAATTTCAATACCTATCTTCTAGAATTATCAGAAATAAATCCACATAGTCTGATTTTATTACTTAAAACCCAGTTAAATGGACTCGTGATTTTTTTTTTAGCTGATCTAATAACCTAGGGAATTTAGTTGAGGATACAAGAGAATTTAGTTGAGGATACAAGACTTGAATAGGTTTTTTTTTTCCCTCCAGTAATTTATTATTATGCTGTGCTCTGTTTTCTGCTGAAATCTTGTTTAAACTCAACTACTTCTATTTCACTGCATACCAAAAATTCAGAATCAGTGTTATTTTTCAGTAATGGCTTTTCTTAAGGTGATGTGATTATTCAGTGTTTATAGTGTAGTCTCCTTTGTGTTCATCACAGTACAAGTCTTCAAAGCAATACAATAAAGTAACCATTCTGAATAGAAAGAGTTACTGTGCTGAACATCTTAGTTACCCAAGATCCCAAAGAATTAGAGATGACCTATTGAAAGTTAGATACTAGTAGTAGTTTTTTAAATTTAATATACTTTCACTCATGTTTCTGTTCTCACTGCCTTATTATCTCATTTGAGAGAAAGATATTAAAATTTGTGTTTTTTTTTCTTTTTTCAGGGAAAAGGCAGGATTGTGGTAATGCCAGGTATTTAATTATCTATCCATTTGTTAGTATAACCCTGAAGTGCAGTGGAGAAAGAACAAAGGAGGCAGAATGATATGGGAGAGAGTATTAATACATGTTATTCAGAGGAAAGAATAAGTAATTTGATTAAAAATTTAAGATTGAGATATCTGTGCTGGAATATAAAACTTCAGATAAGGAGAACATTCTAGCAAGGATTAGCTCAGAGAGTAGAAATAAGGAAGTAGATTGGACTGGGATTTCTCCATCTTCCATAGTATAGAATTTTGTGAATGTGGATGTTCATCTCTGGTGAGGCACACCAAATTTGATGCTGCAAGACTGAGTTAGAGCCAAAAGTCTTAGTTGTTAACAAGGTGTAACCAAACATTAGGTGGTATCTCTGGACAAATATAATACTCTCTTGGTTCTTTAAAATCTCTGATCACCAAATTCTTCCTTTTACTAGAATAATTAGAGCATATGTTCCTGATGATAACCATGAGATCAACGAGGTACATTCTGGCTCATTAGAGATGAACAATTTTTAAAGAATTAATAAGGGGATCTAGAATCAGAGTGAGAGAGATATGAAGACAATCTTAATTTCTTCATATTAATTTTCTCAAACATATAAAAAAAGTAGAAAATAGCATAAAGAATACTAATTGATTCATTTCCTAGATTTAACATTTTGCCACATTTGTTATCTTTTTTTATCCTTAGGTATTTTAAAGTTAAAAGCATCATGGCATTTCATCTTTATACATGTCTAAAAAACGTCTATGATCTTTCAAGTTCTTAGGGCTCAGTGATATTACTGTACCACTAAGAAAAAGGAAAACAAACAAGTTAATGAGTCCAAAAGAGTATGTAAAGTCAAGTTACTTCAGCAACTTGAATAGCTTGAGTTACCAAGTACATATTTTATCAGTCATTAAAAAATCTTTATTAAATACATCCTATATATTAGAAAAGAAGAATATAAAGATCAGTAACTAATTTTATATTTTTAATCTGGTATTAGTTCAGAATATGATTGTCTCTATACAAATATTTAAGAGATTGTTCAACAAAACAAATGAATCATTACAAAATACTTCATTATACAATTTTAATAAAGTTAGAATCACATTCTTCTGTGAAAAATAAAGTTGATATTATAATGAATAAACTGTGTAATACCTTGCATTTTTCCCCATTTCCAATGAAGTCATGTGCTCTTTGAATCCTGGGTTAAGAGAGAACTTGTGTCTTTCAGATACATTTCTGAGGCTGTGCTTTTGTAGCTTCTTCCTCAAACCTATCCTTACTTTTTGTTTTAATATGATTTTGCTTTAATTGAGAGGGAGCAGGGATAGAGATTTTTCCTTGCCCTGTAACAATCTTTTTAAAAGTCTGTAACATATAGCATTATTATATAAACCAATGGATGTATAAGATTCCATCATACAGGTTCTGTGACCTTACTAGTTAACTGTTCTTCAGAGTCTGTAGTATGTCTTTTATCATTCCTTTCTTATCTCATTCTAGCATAGTAGGGAGAGGGTAACTCTTGAGTCAATGAGAAATTTTGGCATGGGAATTTCAGGTAGAGTAAGCAGTCATTGCTAGTCATTAAATTTTATTCAACTTAATGTATTACTTATTTTTCCAACAGGGGGTGGCATAACAGACAGAAATCTACAAAGGATCCTTGAGGGTTCTGGTGCTACAGAATTTCACTGTTCTGCTCGGTCTGCTAGAGATTCAGGAATGAAATTTCGGTAAAAACATATTCTTTGATTTATATAAGAAGGGATGGATTAATCTTTATTTCCTGATATAGGAAGACCTTAGTTGATGGTATGATTAATGAATGGAATGTTGTGATTAATACATAAGTATTGCATCATTCTTGCAGTTTTTCAACTGCACATGGTTTTCCCCTGCCTCAGATAAGCAGGCTCTTCTGAACTTAAGGGAACCTTTATATTTTTAAGTCATTGCTAAACTTAGACCAGTTAATAATAAACTCTAATTTAGCAACTAAGCTTCAAATGAGTCAGATATGTACATAATGCCCATTCAACTATTATTTCCTTTAGTGACGTTAATAACTATGGTATAAGGATGGAAGTCATTTTTATCCCTCCTACCTTTAATTCTTAGTCAATCTTCCCTCACCTTTGTTCTCTATTTTAGTTATTTTGAAATTATACCACCATTAAGAAAGTGAAACTATTGTGAGTTTTTCATTATACTTTGGAAGTTTCACATAATTAGTTAAGTAGTTGATTATTTCTACTTAGAATTGGGGAAAATGAGATATAAAAGAAGCAAGAGCCTTAGAACTACATTGCTAGAGGGGCGCCTGGGTGACTCAGTTGGTTAAGGATCCAACTCTTGATTTCAGTTCAGGTCATGATCTCGTGATTCATGAGCTTGGACTCTGTACTGACAGCACAGATCCTTCTTGGGATTCTCTCTCTCTGACCCTCCTCTGCTCATGCTCTCTCTCTCTCTCTCTCTCAGAAAACCAAAACAAAACTACATTTCTAGTAAAATCAAGTATACTGTCAGGTAGGTTTGGCTACTAGATGTTTCAAGTGATTAATAAAAATTATGAAATATGGGAATCCAGGATCCTTGACCTCCTGTCTTCTTGAACCATAAAATAGCCTATAAAATGAAGTGCCAGTAGAGGGCTCATTTAACAACTTATATAATTATCTGTCCTTTTATTATTTCTGTTGCAGAAATTCCTTTGTTGCCATGGGAGCCTCTCTTTCTAGCTCAGAATATTCTCTAAAGGTAACAGATGTGGCACAAGTAAGGACTCTGAATGCTATTGCCAAGAATATTCTGGTTTAGCCAGACCTCTCTGAGAGACATGGATATCACAAGATGAAGGTAGAAGAGTAGTCTGTAATTCTCTATGACAGCTTTAACCTTCTACTCTGGCCAGGACAGTCACAGTCTTTAAATCTCACATGGCTACGGAGACTGTTTCCAAGAAGACAAAGAATTCAAACAGAGCTACAATCAATTCCTTTGCTTAATCTTGACAGCCATCGCCGTTATCATGGTTAAATGTGGTCTATACTTCTTCCACAGACAGAGGTTTAATCTATTTTGTGGAATTAATTGATGAACTGGGAAAACTGAACTGTAAGATATGAATTCAGAGTGTGACTTCAGGGTCAATTTAATAGCAGTATTTTGCTTTTTCATTTGTAAAATAAAAATTTCCATTCTGTAATGGTAGAGTCTTTTATTCTTATCCTGAATATATTCTGTAGCCAAATATAAAAGGAAATTTTTTTCTTTCATTTTTTTTCTTTATTATGTACTCATTAGATGGGCATGACACTAAGGACACAGAATAAAATGGTGCAGCATGAAAATCTCCAAACATGGGAAGCAGGATATAAAAGTTTCCAGACTTATAAAGGCAGAAGTGATCTCTAGTGTTTACCAGGTTACTTCTGCCTCTGTTCCCAGATAGAGAAATGATGTAATCATAAGGTTCATCTAACAATTTACAAAGACCTATAGTAAAAATTGGGAGGTTGTAGAAGTTAGCAAAATAACTATGTCTTTCAACTGAGGCCACAGATAGGGAGAATGGATTCTAGTGATAAAAGATGCTTCTCCTTAAGCAGGCCCCAAATGGTGAATTTCATCACTAGTTTTGTCACTTTCATAAATAATCTCATTTTAGGGGCACCTGGGTCGCTTAGTTGGTTGAGCATCCGACTTCGCCTCAGGTCATGATCTCACAGCTCGAGTGTTCAAGCCCCTCATAGGGCACTGTGCTGACAGCTCAGAGCCTGGAGTCTGCTTCGGATTGTGTGTCTCCCTCTCTCTCTGCCCCTCCCCCACTCACGCTCTGCCTCTCTCTCTCAAAAATAAACAAACAGAGCTGTCGTTTCTACCTTAGGAGAGTAACTGAAACATAATATAAAGAGTTTGCCCTTCGTCAGAAAGCTAGTTTAGTATATAGCCTTTATGAATAGTTTGCACAGATTTGGGTACTAATGAATATGTATAGCAAGAGCTTTGCCTTTATTTACAGGCACTTCTTCAGGTATAATTTCAATGTAGAATATTTGCTGAGTAATTTACGAAAAATGAGAGGCAAACTATTTAAAAATCAACAATAACATGTTTCTTTTCCTGCTTGTTCAGATTATTAGCAAAAATAATAAATATTTCAAAAAATAGTTTTCATTATTGTCTTTGAATATAGATACAGATATGTATCACATATACATGCACATATAATCATATTTGGTGTTTTGGGCCAACCCTCCCCCATGCTTGGACTTCTCTGTGTGATCTTCCAGAGACAACAGCAGGCCATGTTATCACCTCTATTTTCTCTTTAATACAGATTAACTAGGGATGTGAAAGATAGTGCGAATTGCTCAAACTTTAATAACAAATTAATGTTGCTTATGAGACTTGAATGCTAGCCCACTAACCTTCAGGTCTTCTACTTTAAGATGCTTCTGGTATGTAGATGTGGTACAGAGCGCAATACTGGGCAAACCAGACATACCTGGGATATCCTAGTTTCCAGTTTAAGCATGACAAAGTTAATTTCTTGAACTTTAATTCCCTCATTTGTAAGTCAAGAATAATAACCATGGCTCCTGGTTAAGTAATATGTTAAAGCACCAAATACAGAGTGAGTACCCATTAAGTGTTAGTTCTTTTCTTACAGCCTAGCTTTCTAGTGTCAGTCTTTGATAGTTTAAAAGCCCTCCCAGGAAGCTAGCATTGAGTATTTAAGCTAACCCTTTGCCTTCCACTATGTGAATATAAAAGACTTAAGGCAATTCCTACCTTGATTTTATTTTTCTCCACTTTAGTCCTGTTCTTAAATATTTACTGATTATTTCATATGTATGTTTCTTCTGAACAATTGTATAAGTATTTGAAGGCTAAGAGACCATATCTTTATATTTTTATGTATTTCTCACTGCACTCATAGATTACTTTGCTAGTGGAAAAAGAGCACTGGATTGGTGGTCCTACTATATCACTGTCTTTGGTAACTATGTTGGACATCTTTTGTTTGCCCCTCCAGATCCACTCTTCACTTTGTTCAGTAAACTGAATCTAGCAACATAAAAGCAATTACACACTATGACCAAGGAGGATTTATACCAGGAATGCAATGCTGGTTTAACATCCAAAAATCAAACACCATAATAATAAACTACAAAAAGCACACGATCTTCCCAACACAGAAAAATTATTTGACGGCCCACATCCTTTCATAATAAAAACACTCAACAAACTTGGGATAGAGGGAACTTTCTCAACCTGATAAAGAGTATCTACACACAAAACAAACACACAGCTAACATCATGCTTAATACTTAAAATCAGAAATAAGACAAGATGTCCACTTTCACCATTCCTATTCAACATTGTACTGAAGGTTCTAGTGAGGGCTATTAGGCAAGAAAAAGAAATAAAAAATATCCAGATGGGACAGGAAGAGGTAAAACACTTTTCTATTTTTAGGCGACATGATCCTGTATATAGAAAATTCTAAGGAATACAAACACACAAAAAGTTAAATGAGTTTAGCAGGGTTATAGGGTATAACATCAATATTCAAAAATTGCTATACACTAGCAATTAACAATCTTTAAATGCAGTTAAGAAAATTTCAGAGCTCCTGGTGGCTCAGTCAGTTAAGTGTCCAACTCTTGGTTTCGGTTCAGGTCATGATCTCCTGGTTTGTAAGTTTGAATCCTGCGTTGGGCTCTGTGCAGACCGCGAGGAACCTGCCTGGGATTCTCTCTCTCCCTCTTTCTCTGCTCCTCCCCCACTTGGCGCTGTCCCTGTCTATAAATAAATAAATAAATAAATAGAATAATTAATTAATTAATAAAACAATTTCATTTATAATAGCATCAAAAAAGAAAATGCTTAGGATTAAATTTAACCAAAGAATTGTTAGACTGCACATTAAAAACTACAAAGCATTGTTGAAAGAAATTTAAACAGACCTAACAAATAAAAGACATCCCATATTTATACATTGAAAGACAATATTAAAATAGCAATACTCTCCAAATTTAATGCAATCCCTTTCAAAATCCCGTTATTTGCCATGGTAGAGGTCACTTGTGGGGAAGAGCACTGGGTGTTATATGGAAACCAACCTGACAATAAACTATAAAGTTAAAAAAAATAATAAAAGCCCTTCTTAATATTAAAAAAAAAACAAAATCCCGTTATTTGCAAAAATTGACAAGCAGATCCTAAAATTATTTATTTATTTTAATGGCCCTTCTTAATATTAAAAAAAAAACAAAATCCCGTTATTTGCAAAAATTGACAAGCAGATCCTAAAATTATTTATTTATTTTAATGTTTTATTTATTTTTGAGAGAGAGACAGAGTGTGAGTGGGAGAGGGGCAGAGAGAGAGGGAGACAGAATCTGAAACAGGCTCCAGGCTCTGAGCTGGCAGGACAGAACCTGATGCGGGGCTTGAACTCATCAACTGCCAGATCATGACCTGGGCCAAAGTTGGACACTTAACTGACAGAGCCACTCAGGTGCCCTGCTCAGAGTTAAATTTTCATCCCACCTGTGGCAAGTGGACAAGATCATATTTAATGAATTTTATGCAATGGGCTTATCCTTTGTTTCATCTTTTTCCATCCTTTTTTCTTCGCTCATATTTTATCTTGTTATGGTTTATGTATTCCTGAAGCCACTTCAAATCCTTTTTACAATAAGACAATAAATAAAAGACATTGTTTTACAATTGTCCTGAACTGGACTGGAACGAATCTAAAAGTTGATTTCTAGTAGACATCATTGGTTTCCTACCCAAAATTCATCACTTCTTTCTTTTCTCAACTCTAATTTTGTCTTAGAAATCACTCTCTATGCAGCCCCTGTGCTTTAGGGAAGGCTGACCTCATCAACTGCTTCAGGGATGGGCCTGATTAATCTAAGGGTAGCCTTATTCTTCTTGTCAAGAGTTTATTCAGGAATTTGGGTCATTGAGATGCCAGGAGAAATTTGCTGGTGGCTTCTATTTCTAGGAGACCTTCTGAAAATGATCCTTTCTTTTCTTTTTCTTCCTTCTTCCTTCCTTCCTCCCTCCCTCTTTCTTTCTCTCTCTCTCTCTCTCTCTCTCTCTCTCTTTCTTTCTTTCTTTCTCTCTCTCTCACTCTCTCTCTCTCTTTAGCTCTTTCTTTCTATATAATGATACATGAATGAATTCTGAAACTGTTGCAACCATCCCACCACCTGTTTGAGAATAAAGTTGATGTCTAAAGAGATCAAAACAAAATGAATGGGAGCATACCAATTAGAATAAGTCAGTCTTGAGAATTGCACCATTTCTGGGTTTTTGGTTATCTGAACCAATAGATATTTCCATTCAAGCCATTTTAAGATGGGTATACCTTTCATAAGGGCCCTAATATAATTGGAGAATGCATCATTTCCCTTCCAGCAGTTGCTGTGAAGGTTTTATGGCACTTTCTAAATCTCTTTACAGTATGACAGTTGCAAGAGAAATCCTAGTTGTAGAAAAACAATCATATACTGGTAAATCACTTGGCTTGACTGAGTTCAAAGGCTTCCAAACTTCCTTAGAGCTTAATTAAGCCAATCAGAGTTCAACTGAGTTCAGACGTCTATCTTGAGAATGTACTTTTATACCTTGAAGAAGTCAGTTATAGTTTCTGTGAAAATAGGGCATTTATAAAGTCATTCTATTTGGAAATATTTCAGTCCACTCCCAAGGGTCCACTCACAAGATGCCAAAGAGTTGGCCCTTCCTTTCTTGTAGATCAAAGAGATCTCCTGCTCTGTAAGTGCTGCTACCACAGTAAAAGAATATAAAATTGAAATTATATATTTTTCCTTTAAATAAAATATGAGTCTCTTCAAACCCTTTTTGCAAAAACCACTTGGTAGCCCCTCTCAAATATGTCCCCAAACAATAAAAAAGCCAAGTGCTAATAAAAGCACTCTCCCCAAATTTCTATATGTATATGTGGACATATGTAAACACAGAGAAATGTGTGTTTTATAGTCTTGGCAGTAGGCTTGAAGATATTTGTCCAGTGAATTTTATTGGGCCCACTAATTTGGCCCTCTTCATGTTCTCAATTCACAAAACTGGCAGTAACAATAATAATAATAGTCCAACCATAAATTATAAGAATGCATTTGGTACTATGAATTTAAACAACTTCTTAGTAAGAAGGCCAACATATGTCAAGGCAGTACTTTCTTTTACCATGATAAGAATAAATTCAGCTCTGTCTTAACAGTTTCTTTTGGTGCTGTTTTCGAAGAGGCAGTGTTCTACAGAATTCAACATCTTATATGTATTTTCGCTTATTTCTTTCAGTCTTCCAGTTCTGAAAGCAACTGCTATGAACAATTTCTTGTGTATACTTCCAGAAATTTTAATAATTTACTTGCATTTAATTGCTGGTAAAACTATATGCTTTTCTATGTGACAATTACTACTTATATTGCTCCCATGTTCTTTTTTTGTCAGATGTATTTCCCGTTTGCTTGCCTTCATACTAATATTTGTTTTATAAAATTCTTTTGAAAAAGAAGAATCACTTTTAAAGAAAAGTGATGTGAGCATTTCTCTGTGTTCTGATATCACTTTTTTTTGTTTGTTTTGAGGGCTCAGAAGAGTATTTTTCTCTCCACTATATATCTTTTGCTTCTAGCCCATTTTCTTCTGTTGTTTTATGACCTATCAAGAATATACTTTATGGGATGATATGAAATAAAGACCTAAATTAATTACTTTGTTTCTATACTAGTATGTTGCTGTCTGAAAAACATTATACAATTCATCCTATTCTCTCTAGTTTGTCAAAAGTTAAAGATTATCCTTTGAGTTTACTAGGAACATTATTCTGTACCACCAATAACTTTTACTATTTTTTAAAGTATATACTTTTTAAAAAACTATATGAAACTTTTTAGTAGTTGACTCTTTTTGGGAGAAGCTTTAAATCTAATTCAATGAGTTCATTAATTATTTAAATCTATTTTTTGCAATTTGTTAATTCCTTCAGAAGAGTTTCACTACATTTCAGGTTTTAATAACTAAAAGGAATATAGGTTTATAATAAAAATATTTTTAAATCAGTGTTAATTTAGTCATCCGTGCATCCTGTTAGGTCTCTGGTTATTCTAAAAAGATTTTTCATTTTAGAGTACAAAAAGGTACAGATTATCTTTGGTGGGAGAAATGGGTGTGGATTATCTTATTACTTTGTAATTGTAGTTTTTAGTTTTTGCTATAGAAGCATGAACTACTAGGCCAAATTTTAAAATATGAAGGGAAAAACAATCTTTTTACTGTTACCACTTAAATCTCAATATCCATATTAAGATACTACACCAGAAAGAAAACTTCTTAAGTTTATCTGTAATCATTAACTAAAAGTATACAACTCTTTGGTTATCTTGAACATTGAACTTTTGTAGATTTTTCAGTTTGTTAATGTAACCATTTAATAATCAACATTTGCTTACTAAGTAGAAATGATACAGCATATTCTTTGCCAAGTCATTCTGATCAAACATCCTCTCCAATGGAATTATCTCTATGCAATGAATTTCGTATACATACACTGAGATTTTTGGAGACCATTAGAAAGAGATTTGGGAGAGATCATTTTACATAAGACCAGCAGAGGGAAGGCCAGAATCCAGGTTTCCTGACTCCTTCACGTCTTGCAAGGTGTCTTTTTTAGTACAGTCTTTGTGGGGGGTTTTTTCATGTTTATTTATTTATTTTCAGAGAGAGGGAAAGAGAGAGGGAGGGGTACAGAGAGAGGGAAGGGCAGTGAGAAGGAGATAGAGAGAAGGGCAGTGAGAGAGGGAAAGAGAGAATCCTAAGCAGGCTTTATACCTTCAGCACAGAGCCCAGTGAGATCATGACCTGAGCTGAAATTAAGAGTCAGACTTTCAACTGACTGAGCCACCCAGGTGCCCCTTTAGTACAGTCTTTAAATATCAATGATAACACTAAAGGAGACAGTTCACAGAACACCTCTTCTGTTAGAATAGGAACATTCCTGCAAACTTGAATGTATTTGACATATTCAGATCACATCTTCAGGGCACTAGGACAGCTTGATTTAAAGAAATCCTACAGTGTATCCTCAGGTAAAGGGAATCATCACAGTATTTTTGTCTTTAATGTAAATTGCATATACATTAAATCATAAAATCTTGGAAATCTTCTAGTCAGAACTTCTCCCCAGAGCACATATCTTTTCTCCAGTGTTCTCTACCTCATAAAAGGGTAGAAGCCCATCTGACGGTCTTACTATACAGATATGAAACATTATTCTTCATAAATTGTGGTATGTAGAATTAGTTTCTTAACCCTTCTGAACTTCAGCTGGTGAAACTGTAATAAAAAATACCTACCTCATAAGATTATTAGGAGGATGAAAGGAGATAAAACTGTTAGTGTCTAACATAGAAATATATTCATTATTTAAGAAACCTACGTGAGATTGACATATAATAGAGATCCATCAAGCATGAGTTATCTCAATGCCTGTAAGTCATTGACACAGACATTCAAGGTGCTGGAATGACTGCAGACGCCTCTGGCATGCCAGGAAAGATCGCCCTTGGGTTACATACTTCTGTTCATGTTTGAACTACACTTTTTGTGATTGTCCCACGGCTCTTAGATACTCCGTTGTTTTTCAGATTAATTTCTCATTGCTTTCCAGTTGTAGCATTCTCTATAGAAATCTCCTCAAGCTCAGAGATTCTTTCCTGTGCTATGTCCAATCTACTAATAAGCCCATTAAAGGCCATCCCTCTTTCCATTACAGTGTTTTTATTTTTATCTCCAGCATTTTGATTCTTTCTTAGAATTTTGATCTCTTTGCTTACATTGCCCATCTGTTCTTGCATGTTGTCTAGTTCATCCCTTAGAGCCTTTAGCATATTAATCATAGTGGTTTTAAGATCCTAGTCTGATCATTCCAACCTCCCTGCCATATCTGAGTTCTGATGTTTGCTCTGTCTCTCCAAACTGTGTTTTTTGCCTTTGAGTATGCCTTGTGATTTTTTCTTAGTAGCTGGACTTGATGTATTTATTGGGTAAAAGGAACTGCTGAAATTGGCCTTTAGTAACATGGTGGTGAGGTATTGGAAGAGAAGAAGTATTCTGTGGTCCTATGATTAGGTCTCCGTCTTTAAGTGAGCCGGTGCCTCTGGACTGTGAACTTCACAAGTGCCTCTCAGACCCCTCCCTTAGGTGGAACAAGAAGGCTAGAGTGGATTTGGGCATTTCTCTCCTCCCAGGTTGGTTAGGCTCTGAGAAAACCCTAATGGGTTAAGTAAGTTCTGGTTAAACAGTTTCTTCTGAGAGCAGACCTTGTTAAGAACAGAATGCTCTGGTATATTTCAGATAGCTACTCTTCTTCTCTGTCTGCCAGAAGCAGGAAGAGATTTTTCTCCAATATTCACTGTGAGAACCTCCTCAAGCTCCTGAAGGTAAAACTCACAGAGTCCCCCTGGATTTTCTTTTTTTAATCTCTCAGACTTGACTGAGACTTCAGTTGGACTTCAAGCAGAAACTGAGCCATCCAGTGCAGATTTGTGAACAGGGTCCAGAAGTAAATGAACACCTTCCTGGAGGGATTCACAGAACTGCTTTCTATTGACTCGATTAACATTTTTGATAAAAATGAGCTGGAGTTGCTAATGTGCTACCTTGGAAGTGTGGTCATGAATGATTGAGAGACAACATTCTATTTACAGCAGTGGCTAATGCCCAAACCATCCTGTCATTCAGTGGTTCTAAGAGGCTGTGCTGCTGATGGGGGCTGAGAAGTGTGTCCAGTTACTACAGTTTGTCATGGGAACATCTCGAGTACCTGTCTATGAATTTGCCTCATTTTTTGGTCCCAGGGTTTCTCAGCTGTTTATGATAGAGAGATAGTGGAGTTCTGAAAAACTTCCCAGAGTTCACACCTGCTTTAATTGCCTTGACTTACCTCCATATGAAACCTTTGAAGATTTATGAGAGAAACTTCCCAAGGCTGTAGGAAATGCAGAAGGATTTGAAGAGGTGGATTAAGTACCCCCTAGCTCAGGGTGGTTGTTTATAGGGTAAGTCCTGCTTGCATTTTTGTGTTTGCCTAACAGACTTTGCAGAGACAATGGCAGAATAACAGTTTCACAACAGTTTCACAATGTGACTCCCAGAACAGTCTTCCCCCATGCATTTGCCCAAGTGCAGAGGTGGGAAATCAGCCCTAGGTCACATTCCTGCATTTTCTACTCAAAATTGTCAACTGGATGATGTATTCAGTAATTAGATTTTCAGAAGGACTTCGTCTATGTTGTGCTTTTGTAGGCAAAGCCCTTAATGAATAGTTTACTTACTTAAAAAAGAAAAACTCTCAAAATAATATAAAAACAGAGAGGGAGACAAACCATAAGAGGCTTAGATACAGAGAACAAACTGAGGGTTGCTGGTGTGGTGTTGGGTGGGGGGATAAGCTAAATGGGTGATGGGCATTAAGGAAGGCACTTGCTGGGATGAGCACTGGGTATTATATGTAAGTGATGAATCACTAAATTCTATTCCTAAAATCGTTATTATACTCTATGTTAACTAACTTGGATTTAAATTTAAAAACAAACCAAAAGAAAAAGAAAAACTCTCAGTGACTCTGTGACTCTCAGATCCTAAGACTCTATCAGTTGGTCAATTACAGTTCAGAATTCCCCACCCCGGTAAATTGTGATTCTCTGCATTTGCCTGTCTGTCTTTTCAATTTGGGCGACAGCAGTTTGCCCCATGACCTCATGTCTCTTACTGATCTAAGAAGAATTGTTGATTTTTCAGTTTGTCCAGCATTTTATTTGCTAGGATAGAACGGTAACTGCCAAGCTCTTTACATGCCAGACCCACCCATTTCTTTTTTCATTTAATAATACATCATATGTTTACTCTATCCATGTCAGTAAATATTCTAAAATCTAAGCACTTGGTTTGGTGAATATTTAGATCCTCCACCCTCTCTTTTTTTGGCACTCAAAATGTTTTAAGCACAAATGAGTATAAATTCTGCTTGTTTTAAAACATGGTTATAATTTTTATAAGTCACTTTTTGTTCCTCTTATTTGCAATAGACACCACAGGGAGTTTACGTTTTATATGTAGAAAACATTTTAACTCACACCATACCTCTCATTAGGTCCTCTCTTCAGTCTCAGTGAATATTTCCAAGCATAGCCAATTTGCTTTCACAACTATTGTTGTGAAACAATTAGATGTGTTTCACAACTAATATTGTTATTCACAACAATTTGCTAGACATATGCAGTCAATATCCATCTGCTAGAAAGATAGAGACTTGCCATCATTGTCAAGGACTCACTCAGACATGTAGTTGGATGTCTGTATGCTAGTTTTTTCATACTTGAGAGAGATTGTCATTAGACTATTATCAACAAAGGCCAAAGCTAGGATTTTACAAAAAAGAGAGACAGGAAGGGAGGAAAACAAACACAGTATGGGGAGAGTGAGAGTTTATTCCTGATTAAACTAATTAGTTGGAGTGCATCAAAGTGACCGATATGGGAAGTCTAGTGTTGAGCAGGCTAGCTAAGTCATCTGGGAACACAATTGCAGGTATTTATGACTTTACTGAAAAGCCCTTAGAGTTTGGCCATGGAGCATGTGTGACAAGTTGTCTATTGTCTGCCAGTGTGCCCTTAGCATCATCACTTCAGGTCAGCCAGGTTTGTGCTATTTGTGTCTCTCCTCAGAATTTCTCATTTCCCCCCTTTGGTCAAACTAGCTCCCATCCCAAAGGAATGGATTCAACCATGAGGATTTCATTCTATTTTTAAGACAATATTTTCAGTTGGATGTTGACAGGATAATGGACATATAACATTTAATCATTCTGATATTTAACAGACAGATGGAAACAGACAACAAGTCTGAGGATAATCACAAATCCATAAGGAAAAAGGGGTGGCTAGCTGACTCAGTCAGCAGAGCATGTGACTCTTGATCTTGGAGTTGTGAGTTCAACCCCCCCATGCTGAGTGTAGAGATTACTCACATAAATAAGAAAAAATATTTTTTAAGTCTAAAAAAACCTCCCAAAACAAATCCATTAGAAATATTTTGCACCATGTTTTTATCCAGGTTTTGTTTATGCATTTATACATTTATGTGGTAAGTATGGCAATACCATCTAATTACATAAGAATAGTTTAGTATGTGCATATTGAGGGACTAGAAAATGTTGTTTATGGTAAACATAGCAAATTTCTATCCAAATACATTTATTTGGACACCCCAAGGCCTAAGTCATTTTAACACTAACGGGCACATAGAAAAGTTTAGAAGTTTATCCTATGGTTATCTTCTCCTAAGATAAGATACTGAACTAAGAACAGAACTGAACGACTGTCCTGTTAAAAGTTACACATCTTTCAGATGCTAATAATTCACAACATACCCGCTGGTACTAGTGGTAAGTGTTATTATCATTTGTGAGTTTAAGGTAACCAAATGTATAGTTAACCTTAGGCCAGACATTAAAGTCTACATCAAATATACATGTAGGAGAGCACCTGGGTGGCTCAGTCATTTAAGCGTCTGACTTGGGCTCAGGTCATGATCTCACGGTACCCTGATTTAAAATCACGGTACCCTGATTTCAGTACCATGATCTCACAGTTCATGGGTTCGAGCCCCTAGTTGGGCTCTGTGCTGAGAGCTCAGCTTCAGATTCTGTGTCTCCCTCTCTCTGCCTCTCCTCTGCCCCGCTCACACTCTGTCTCTCTCTCTCAAAAATTAAATAAACATTAAAAAATTAATACATATATATGTATGTATGTATACATTAAAGTATAAATACTCTCTTGTTAATTACTCTCTGTAGATAGTCTGTATATACGCACAGAATGAAGAAGTGGTTTTTTGTGTTAGTGACCAAAATGGTTTCATGTGATCCCCCAAATAATGGCATCTGCACTTTAATATGTTGGCAAGCATGTATGACTGCTGTATACACTTAGAAATGGTTGGATGGTAAATTTTCCATCATGTGTCTTTTACCACAATACAAAAAAATTGCTCTAAAATATTATTATATAATGCCTGATAATTATGGAAAAATCAGAAAATATGGACAAGCAAAAAGGAAAATCACCCACAATTCTAACAGCTAAGGTTAACATTTTGTTGCATAAATTATATTTATATATAGGTTCACACTGGATATGCTATTTTATAACCTGAGGTTTTCAAATAAAGTTTATACTATTTTTAACGTTTTAATTTAAAATCCAGAAGAGTAGGACATTTCTCACTCCTATAAATTCTAAGGCCTTAAAACAGAAGTAAAACTGCATGTGTAAGGATATTTGCCCTCCATGGATGCTTGTCTTTTTAGGTCATATGTCTTCAGGAGAAGAAAAGGCTCCTTCACTCCTCGATTGTCTGCCAGCTCTGCTGACATTTTTCTTTTTAAAAAAAATTTTTAATGTTTCTTTTTTATTTATATTTGAGAGAGAGAGCATGCACAAGGGAGGGGCAGAGAGATGGAGACAGAATCTGCAGCAGTCTCTAGGCTCTGGGCTCTCAGCACAGAGCCCGAGGTGGGGCTCAAACTCACAGACTATGAGATCATGACCTGAGCCCACGTCGGACGCTAACCAACTGAGCCACCCAGGTGCCCCTCTGCTGACATTTTTCAGTCGTTCCTTTTAGATAAGACCATACCTCCAGAGGCTTCTGGTACTTCTGTAAAGGATGAGTCTACCTGCCCCTGGGGCCCCTCAGTCACATGTCTAGCCACTGAGATAATGCAAATAAACATCTGAGCACGTTAATGACTAAGCTGTTAAGATGAAAGGTCAGGAAACATGCTTTTATCTGGAATGTTGGAATGGGAGTTAACACATCCTGACTTGCTACTTGAGTCTGCCTTCTCTGAGGAAAAGACTAAATAAGAAACAACAGAGTCACAAAAGAGCCTTCATTCCAGAAGTGCTCCAGGAATCATGCTGGAGAAGTTCTGCAACTCTACGTTTTGGGTGAGAAATAATACTTATCTTTACTGTTGACTCTTCTCAGACTCAGAACAAATAGTAGATGAGCCTCAAGTGGCCACCGATAAAAACCAGAAAAGTTAAATGTGCAGGTGGTCTAAAGGTTAGGGTTTGGTTTTGTTTTGTTCTATGTTTTTTTTTTCTTTGAAGAAAAGATGTCATAAAATTTCCAGAGGATATTCTATGTGAAAGAGGTAACATATTCTTTAAAATATGTTTATTGTGTCCTAGACTCTCTTTTTTTGAAAAATCTTTTAATGTTTACTTAATTTTTGAGTGAGAGAGAGAGAGAATGAGCAGGGAGGGGCAGAGAGAGAGGGAGACACAGAATCTGAAGCAGGCTCCAGGCTCCGCCCAGTCAGCACAAAGCCCGATATGGGGCTCAAACTCACAAACCATGAGATTGTGACCCGAGTCGAAGTTGGATACTTAACTGAGTGAGCTACCCAGGCACCCCCTCCTAGACTCTTTTCTCAGACTAGTTAGCTGCAAAATTGTCTTCTCTAAAGAGAAAATGGGAAAAGGCTTCCAATCTCAACAATGTTAGGAGGGAAAGTTGTGAAGTTTGTGGGGTGAGAGGAAAAAGAGAAAACCCATGGTTGAGTATTGTCAAGGCATGCTAAGGGTGAAATGATAGCAATATGTTGTAGAGGACCTGGCAGTTAGGGGTGAGGAGTGGAAGTTGAGGCCAGGGATGCAGATTTGGGCATCATGAGCGCCAAGACAATTTTTGAACCTTAGAGCAGAGAATTTCAAGGCAGATGGGGCATGCAACAGTACCAAATCGCTTAGTGGAATAGAAAATGAGAAGGAACCTAGGATTTAATGATTCTGTGTAAGTGTGGTCTGCAAATGCCTAGCATAGCATCAGAATCACATGGAGGATCTGGAGGTCATCAGAATCATATGGAGGAAAAATAGTTTAAATATCTTAGGTTATTCTTCTGAATTCTAAAGTTAGATAACTTGGCAGAGAGATAAGAAGAGTGGGAATGATGTAGCAGAGCAGGTGGTTAGCATTCCCATCTTACAAAGAACCTGGGCCCCAAGGGCCTCGAGGCTAGGACCTCTATCCCACAGGCAGGAGGGGCTTAATAGGCCCCAGGATCTTAGCAGGCCATCTTTTTTTTTTTTTTTATGTTTATTTATTTTTGAGAGAGAGAGCGCGCGCGCGCTCAAGACACACACACACACACACACACGCACGCACAAGAGGGGGATGGGCAGAGAGAGAGGGAGACAGAGGATCCAAAGTGAGCTCCACACTGACAGTGGTGAGCTCAATGCCAGGCTCGAACCCACGAACTGTGAGATCATGACCTGAGCCCAAGTCAGATGCTCAACCGACTGAGCCACCCAGATGCCCCTCAGCAGGGCATCTTTGGAGAATTCTGAGAATATCTGATGGATCCTCTTGGTCATCCTCAATGTTTTCCTTAAAGAGTCTGTGCAAACAACTATACAAAAACAATTTGAAAATATTTATAAGGAGAGAAAAATCCCCCCTTACAAGACTGAGAAATAAAAAATCCCACCCTCACTTCCCAAGACACTTCTATCTATTGCCGAAAGGAAAGACTACAAATCTGCTGGGAATGAGCCTCCCATCCAATAGTGCCATCGCAGCTCCTGTGCCCATGGTCCCCTCAGGTTCCAATCACTGTAAGGCCCCCTGGCTCAAAGAAGGCTAAATGTCATAGTGTGATTAAAGCATCCTGCCGGCTGCATGTTGGAACATCTGTCAGGGAGCTTAATCGGTGCTAAAAACTAGAATAAGAACAAGTTTCTATATCCCTGGGAACTATTTGAATTGAAGAACAGTCCATTCCTCTTCTTCCCACAACCTGGCAAATACAGTAGTGAAGTTTCCTTAGAAGAGCTGGTGGAGAAATTCACTTAGAATCACAGAAAGACTTTTTAAGGTTGGATTGGCCAGAAAAGTCACTGTCGCTAAATGTTGAAGTTATATAAATGGAGATAAATAGGAGAATGCAGCTAGTTAAAGGGCCAGGCCAGATATGGATATAGAACTGAGTTAAAATTGTCTGGAAACAGGGGTGGGAGTGAGGGTGGTCTTGCATGGTTTTCTGTCTTCAAAACATGAGCATATTCAACAAGCCTTCCTATTTGGTCCCCCAGAATTCTTCATTCCTGGATAGCCCAGAGGTGGACCTGCCACTTTGTTTTGAGCAAACTGTTCTGGTGTGGATTCCCTTGGGTTTCCTTTGGCTCCTGGCCCCTTGGCAGCTTCTTCATGTATACAGATCCAGGATCAAGAGATCATCTCTAACCAAACTCTATCTTGCTAAGCAGGTATGGGAACTCCGCTATTTTCGAACTAATTACTTGGTGCACAATAGAAACGTTTTGTTGGTGGTTAAAGTGTCTTCTTCCCTATTTTTAGCCAGTTTTCCTGAGACAGGTGCTTAACTGGCCCCTTGCCATATTTCTTAGTTAAGGTGACTTTAATTTTTGCATAACGATAGTGACTCTTAAATCTTGTTGATATCAGACTCTTTAAACACCAGTGATGAGTAATCGATCAAATAGTTATTTTTAATATTTGAGAAACAAATACTGGATGACCTGTCTTGAAGCTGTTCTAATAAATCAGGAGACTGCAATTCAGTTGGCGCCTACAATGAGGTAGAAATAAAACGTGTCCTCTGCACAATTCAGGCAATCCAGCCATCACTCATCTCCCATAACTTGGGTCTGAAATAAGGCTTCCATTTTCCCAAAGTCTTCCATGAGTCTGGACAGTCACTGACAGTAGAGTGAGGTAGGGTGAGTGCTCACAGGCACATGCCCGAGTAGGGAAATATGGAAGGAACAGGAGCTGTGGGAGAGAGCCCAGCAAGAACTAGGGGAGAAGCCCGTCAGCCAATGGCACTGCTTAATGCAGAAAGGGTCTTGTGGGAACCGAGACATTCAACTGATATTGCAAAGCCACCTCCTAGCATATTATGCTAAGAGAAATTAGTCAGTCAGAGGAAGACAAATATCATATGACTTCACTCATATGTGGAATTTAAGATATAAAACAGATGAACATAGGAGAAGGGAAGCAAAGATAATATAAAAACAGGGAGGGGGACAAAACATAAGAGACTCCTAAATACAGAAAACACACTGAGGGATGCTGGAGGGGTTGTGGGTGAGGGAATGGGCTAAATGGGTGAGAGGCATTAAGGAATCTACTCCTGAAATCATTGTTGCACTGTATGCTAACTAATGAGTAAATCAGTATCCTGTCCTAATTATAGTTATTAACCTTAAAAAACAGCTTTATTAAAATATAATTCACAAACCATACAATTCACGTATTTAAATGCAACTTTTTAAGCATATTGATATGTGTAACCATCACCACAATCAATTTCAGAACAGAAAGAACCCCCATATCTCCCCATCCTCCTTAGCCCTAAGCAACCACTAACCATTTGCTGTCTCTACAGTTTCCCTATTTTAGACATTTCATATAAATGGAATCTTAAAATAATATGTGGTCTTCTATGATGGCTTCTTTCACTTAGCACGAGGTTTCCACGGTTCACCCATATTGTAGCATGTATAAGTGCATCGTCCCTTTTTATGACTGAATAATATTCCATTATATGGGTATATCACATTTTGTCTAGCTTTTGTAAATACAAATCTCTATAGAGAAAAAGAAAATCACTTTTTGTATTTTGTAAATACAAATCTCTATAGAGAAAAAGAAAATCAGTGTATTGGCTTTTTTTTGGTCTGTACCTAATAATTCACTAACCCTTGCTCAAAATCTCAGGAGCTCCATTCACAATTTATACTTTACTTTTTTGTTCTCTACCCTGAGAGTGACAAGCACAGATTAGATTCCTCTTAAAATTTTCAAAATAATTGGTCTCTGCTCTTAACGGTCCGAAGTATAATTCATCACACAGTGAAACTATACTTCTTCTATGAGAAACTTCTTCTTGGCTCATTCCTCAACTTGATTTTATTTCTCCAGTTCCTCTTCCACCTGCTTTTGGGCTATTTCTCTCTGACTTTCCTGAACTGTCTATACTTGTCTGAAATAAGTCAGTTTGCTTGACCAGGGTGAGAGAATCTGCATGTTTGTTTGTTTAATTTGTTGTGCATTCTTACTGAAAGAATATGATGCACAGTAGGTAATTGAATGAATTGAATTACAAAATGAATGAATGAATGCACTCATATTCAGACCCAGGGAAACGAAAAAGTTTCCTGGAAGTTTGTGGAAATGCTGAGGTCAAAGCAAGATGTGCAGCAACAGCAAAAATAAACTTGGTGTTGACCCAGTGAAACATGGAAATAATCTTTAAGTGATTGCAGAGTACAGCATAGAAGATTGCCAGGCTTGTTCTGAAAAGTTTCAGGGAGCAGGATCAAGACTAAGTGGGTATAGGGAAGTGCACTTTGGCTAAATATATTAAAGGACTTTCTAATAATACTAACTTTCTTAAATAGAATAGACTGCTGGGGGTTATATTCCCTGAAAATACTGACACTGAAGTTAGACACTTATCTGCCAGGGAAGTGGTAGAAATAGATACTCTATAATAGAATATTCAACCAGAGTGCCTGTCATTCGTAAAGCCCTGGGAAAAGGAGGACCTTGCAAAGATGGAGAGATATTAAATATGGCCAGACTACTCTCCTTTCTTTCTTTCTTTTTTTTTTTTTAATGCTAGTGAGATTGTGTCTCTTTAAAGTTTAGTAAACTCCATGTGTGCTTGAAGCCTCTCCAATAAATCAGAGGTCAGGGACAAAGACTACTTAAGGACACGGTAATCATTAAACAACCATAATATTTCCCTAATCCTACTTAATAAAAGTGTGTGTGTGCTTCTGATTAAAAAATAATGCATGGTTATTGTAGAAGATTTGAGAGCTCTAGGGAAATAGGAAGAAAATTAAATCTATTGATAATTGCTTTCACTCCTATTAACTCCTATTATACTCCTATTAACATTTTGGTATGTTTCCTGCCACTTTCTTAAAAAAGAAAAAAGAAAAAGAAAAAACTCAACAAAAAAATACAAACTGAAAAGCAGAAGTCTTTTTCTCACCCCTCTACCTGCCAGTATTATTCTCTAGAGGCCTTCATTTAAAATTATTTTGATGGTTACCTCCATATCTGCAATTTATGTGTTTATACCTGTATTTCTTGCTTTATCACCTTCAGAAAAAGATCTGTTTCTGTCCTCTCTGATAGACAAAGGAATTTGGTTGATTGGCCCTACCTTCAGCTTCCTTTTTTTTTTTTTCTTCTTCCCTTTCTCTCAGTCTTTTCATTTTGTATGTTTTCAGTTTTTCTGTTGTTTACCTTCATTCCTAAAAATAATCTGCCATCAATTTTAGACTCTACATCTTGATGCTCCTTTTGTGTCAAATGAGAGAATTAGCACCCCCAAATTTCTTGGATCTGGAGAACATCCTCAAAGAAAAATTTAAGAGAAAGCAACAGTAAATAAAGTCTCAGTCCTTGCTGACAATGTTCGTCAAAACAAAATTTTTTAAACCTGAAGATGTTGCTATATTTTCCCCAACATCCTGTGCTACTCAGTTAGAATTCTTCTCATTTCTGGTTATCCTCTCTAGAAGCTTTTATCCTCTTTTTTCTTTATGTCCTGAAATTTCACGAGAGTCTGTTTACATGGGTCTTTTTTCATTCAAGGGGTTCTACACTTTCAATATAAAGATTCTTGCCTTTCTTATCTCTCAGAAATTTTCATACAATACTTCTTTCATTTCCTTTCCTTCAATTTTGAAATTCCATCTTTTCAGAACTATTTTTAGGTGGATTTTGAACACTGAATGGATTTTCCTTCTCAACTTCTCTCTCTCTCTTTTTAAATTTCTTTTTCTTGCTTCACCTAAGTTCTAAGTTAGTCCCCAACTCTTTCTTCCAGTCGTCCTAAAGAGCCTTTATTTTCACAATCATGGGTTTGGTTTCTAAGAATTATTCTTAATTTCTGAATATACTTTGTTAAATGTTTATTTATTTTTGAGAGAGAGAGAGAGAGAGAGAGAGAGATTGAGAACAGGGGAAGGGAAGAGAGAGACGGAGACACAGAATCTGAAGCAGGCTCTGAGCTGTCAGCACAGAGCCTGACTCAGGGCTTGAACTCACCAGCTTCGAGCTGTAAGATCATGACCTGAGCCAACGTCAGACGCCCAACCAACTGAGCCACCCAGGCGCCCCTACCTTTTTTTTTTTTTTTAAACATCAACTTATTAATGGATACAATTTATTCTTGAATCTCTCTTAGGACATTAACTTTAAAATAATTTAAAATTATCTTCTCTTCACTTAATAATTTGTTTTATCCCAGAATCAGTGGTTCTGTTTAATTATCTTGGCTATCTTCTTTGCTAGTATTGGCTTTTCTCAACTTTCTTATGGTTGTCAGTGTTCTTTGTTGCAATTATAAGTAAGGGACTAAGTTAATGAATATATGTGGCTGGAGTAGGTCCCTCTGCCATTATGTAAGTCAGCTTCCCCAGCTGTCCCCTTCTGGTGGGCAGGACTGCCTCTGAGCTCTGGGTCAGCTGGACAACTGTGTGGACCTACTGGCTTCTCCCAAGAGCAGTAGCCTGTGCTGTACTTCCCTACCCCCACTGCATGCCGAATGAAGACTGTTTTACTCTGGGGCATCAAGACACACACTATCTTCATAACCGTCCTCAGGAAAGGTAGTCCGTTTCTTTCTTTCTTTTGTTTTTAATGGTCATTCATTTTGAGAGAGAGAGAGAGAGAGAGAGCGTGCACTGGTGTGTGAGCTGGGGAGGGGCAGAGAGAGAGAGGGAGACACAGAATCTGAAGCAGCCTCCAGGCTCCAAGCTGTCAGCACAGAGCCAGAAGCGGGGCTCGAACTCACAAGCCGTGAGATCATGACCTGAGCCTAAGTCCCATGCTTAACTGACTGAACCACCAGGCACCCCACCACCCTTTTTTGTTTGTTTGTTTGTTTTTAAGCATTCCGTTTCTTTAAGGAGTACATCTGTTTTAGCCTGCTTACCAGTGATGGTGGCATGTGGGGAAATAGGTTCTACTTACATAAATGGGCTAGAAAAAAGTTTAGGGCAGAAAGCTGTCACCACGTGGCAAAAGCACCAGACGTTAGCTAGAGAGATGTTGTAATGGGATCACCAGCAACTTGTTATATCATCTGCAGGGAGTTACTTTCCATCAAATGCCAATATACTATTGTTCTTTGATCAATATACTATTGTTCTTTGATCACAAACACCACTTGCCCCCCAACCCCTGACCCTTTGCTTCTTACGCACACAAGTTAATGATTATTGTCTGATTGTTTTCTCCACTTTCACATTTGTAAGATCTTGTTTTCTTCATGTTCACCACGTGAGTAATATCTTGTGAGCTCAATAAATACGGACATGAAACCCCTGTTAAGGACTCTTGTCTCCTCCCCCACATTAGCCTCTCTCATATTCAGTTCTGCGTCTGCTCTCTTGTTGGACAAGAGAGAACTCCAGACTCCTAGCCTGCGACAGTGGCAAATACAGTTGTCCATGGATTTGTGATGATGGGTTGCAAGTAGGGGAAAGAAGGACATGCCTGGTATAACTGTACCAGTTCGGTACACAGAGCTTCAATTAGGACTCTCATTTCTGTCCTTTTTCCCAGTCTTACTCTTGGCTGGGGCTGACTACAGAGAACAGATTTATATCAGTGGGAGACTCATCTGTGAGTCGCACCTGTTAGCTTAAAAAATAAGGAATTTATTATCTTGCAGAATGGGAAGACCAGAGGTAGTGCAGCTCCAGGATTTATTACTTTAGAAACTCCACAACCTCAGCAGATGGCTGATTATTTTCATCTTTTTTCTGATCGCCTCTGCCTGTCAAACCAATCGTCAAGCTAGCAGGTGATTACAGGCTGGCTGCAGCACCTCTGGGTATCACAGCCTCCAGTCAGTGTCCAGAGGCAGATAAAGAGATCACATGCCCCTGTGTGTCACTTAACACAGTTTTATTGATATATAGTCAACATACCATAAAACACACCCGTTTAAAGTATACACTTCAGTGGTTTTTAGTAGACACACAAAATTGTGTGACCGTCACTGCTATCTAGTTACAGAATCACTTCATGACTCCAAGAGATCCAGTACATATTAAGCAGTAACAATCCATTCCCTTCCCCTCCCTCCCCTCTCCCCTAACCCCCTCTTCCCAACAACTAATCAACTTTCTGTCTCTGAAGTTGCCTAATCAGAATATTTCATAGACACGGAATTATATAATTTGTAGCCTTTAGAACCTGACCTATTTAACTTGCAAAACGTTTTCAAGATTTATACATGCTATAGCATGAGTCAGTAATTCACTCCTTTATTATTATTATTATTGTAGTAAAATACACGGAACATGAAGCTGACCATTTCAACCAACTTCAAGTATAAGATGCAGTAGCATTAAATACATTCACACTGTTGTACAACTATCACTGCTCTTCAGTTCCAGGACTTTCCATCACCCCAAGTGGAAACTTTGTACCCATTAAACAGTCACCCCACTCTGTCCTCCTCCCCTTATCCCCTGGAAACCACGAATTTTCTTTCTGTCTCTATTTATGCCTCATCTGGACATTTCCTATATAAATGCAGTCTTACAATATGCACCATTTGTGTCTGGCTTCTTTCATTTAGCATTGTTTTCAAGATTCATCCATGTTATAGCACCTATCAGCATTTCATTCCTTTGTATGGCCAAATAATATACCATTGGATAGATCTCCTCTATTGTATTTATTTGGGGTGGACATAGGTCTTCAATTTTCTTAGGTGTATACCTAAGAGTAGAATTGCTAAGTCAAATGGTATCCCTATGTTTGATATTCTGAGGAAATGACAAACTGTTTTCCGAAGTGGCTGCATCCTTTAACATTCCTGCCAGCAATGTATGGGGGTTCTAATACTCATCCTCACCAATACTTGTTATTGTTCATCTTTTCAGTTATAGATATCCGAGTAGATGTGAGGTAGTATCTTACTGTGGTTTTGATTTGCATTTCCCTAATGATTGATGATGTTGAGCATCTTTTCATATCCTTTTTGGCCATTTGTATACCTTCTAAGGGGAAAAAATTCTTTAAATTCTTTGCCTATTTTTTAATTGGGTTATTTATGTTTTTTTTCTTGTTGAGTTGTAAAGAGTTCTTTATATATTCTGGATCTATATATCACTTTGATCAGTGAGGAAAAAAACTTCCCCAGAGTCCCCACAAACTAGTCCCCACAAGCTGTTTCCCAGTTCTCTTTGGCCAGAATTGTGTTGCATGCCGGTGGCCAGAGCAATTACAGGTCAGGAGAATGGGACCATTGCGATTGCTTTTAATTCATCTCAAAGGGTTGGAAATGGGTCCAACTCCCAACAGAGCACATGGCTGAGCTGAGCAGGGTAGATATTTTACAAAAGAGGGGAGGGGTTCTGTTAGGAAGAAGAGAATGGCTTTGAGTAGGCAATTTACCAGTCAGGCCCAAATGGGAAACAGGTGGCTGAGGGAAAAAAGGATCATGTGAGCAGGTCATATCTATAAGGGGACCGGGAGCTTAGCAGCCAACTGTTACCACTCTAGGCTTGAAGGGACAAGAATGGAGGATGAATCCGGGACAGACAGAAGATAACACAGCAACCAGTAATGTCTGTTTCAGGCTCCTCTTTCACTGCTGCCTTTTTTTTTTTTTTAATGTATTTTGGGCCATGATTTTCTCTGCTCTTTTTCCTGTCACTGTTGACATGTTTGCTTTTTGTCTTCTAGAACTTTTCTGGTCTACTGAGCTTCCCCTTCTCCATTCATTTTCTCAGTGCTGTTATGGATTTATTATGTGGTAATAAAGCAGATCAATGGAACAGAGAAGGATGGGAGATAAACAAATATACTAAATCTGGTATCTTGAACTGGAAACTCCTGCCATATATGTGTGTGTGTGTGTGTGTGTGTGTGTGTGTGTGTATTTTAAACAATACTTTTTATTTTTTCACATTCTAGAGGATAAAAGTCTGAAATCAAGGTGTTGATAATGTTGGTTCCTTCTGGAAGCTCTGAGGAAGAATCTATCCCATGCCTTTCCCCTAACTCCTGGTGGATGCCAGAAATCCCTGTCAGTCTTTGACTTATCACTGCCTGACTCCATTCTCTGCCTGTGTCTTCCATGCCTATATGTCTTCTCCCATTCTCTTGTAAGACTGACACTTGTCTTGGAGTTAGGGCCTACTCTAATTCAGGATGATCTCATCTCAAGATCCCAAACTTGATTACATCTTATGCATATTTTTAAAACATAATTAAACTCATCGCATATGCAATTTTATAATCTATGCTTTTCGCTTAAGGTGATATAAAAAGAATTTCCCATTGTTACTAACATTATTCTTAATTTTGATGACTACTATAGGAATGCTCACAACACTGACTCCATCTTGGTCCTTCACCTTGGGCTCACCTCTGGTGCACAGGTGTCACCACTTTAGATAACTACCTTGTGACCTCACCAGCATGCTCCTCCCTCCATAAGAGCTGGCGATTAAGGTCCAGGTAGTTGCAGAGAATGGGGAGAGAGGTGGTGGAGAAGAGCTGCATAGTGCCCTGGGTCATTGGCTGGCACCCGCCCGCTAGTCTCTGTCAGTAAGTTATTACCCCGAATGAAATTTTGTGTAACTGGTATAGAGTGGCTTCGTTTGTTTTTTGGTATTAAAGTGCCTTTTCAGGCTAGAGGATGTACTACTGACCCTCCTCCACCCCCTGGCAATTGGTGTGGCTTGCAGGATACAGGAAACAACACAAGCGTGGGCAAAGGGGCTGTGCCAGGGGAAAGTCCGTAGTCCTGGGGTGGGGGTGGGGGACCCCAGGTTGGCCAGCTATCTCCACGTGGGGAGCCTTGGCCAGGTTTTTTAAACATTTTGGATCAGCATGTGAGTATGGGGCTGCCCTGAAAACGCCCCAGGGATTGTTAGATATCCTGTTTGCGATGGTGGGGAAAGGAAATGGAGAAGAGACAGTGAACGAGCTATTTTGGTGGGTAGCTTAAACGGTTAATCTGTGCCTTGCGATAGGCCACGGACTGGGAATTAGGATTAAAGAGAGAACTGGAACAGACTAGAGAAGTGTTGGCTTGGAAAAGGATGAATGAGCTGGGTTCTCCTCGAATGCAGACATTATGTCCGGGAGAATTCAGTGTTAGGAGGAAGCGTTAGAAATCAGATGGCAAAGATGCACAGACCACCGTGCACCAAAGTGAGAACTACTCTATCTTGAGAGCCCCCAAAGCATGGAATCCCTGGGGTGATGACTCTTCTGGCAAGGAGGGCATTATCATGGAGAAGGAAAAGGATTTACAGGCAAGCCCTCTGATTCAAATGAAGACCTAGGCCACTCTTGAGCCTGAGGATGATGGAGAAGAAATTCCCACTAGTCAGAAAGTGGCTATGAGGGAATATACTGCAAATGAATTAGTGAAGCTAATGATCTGCTTTAAGAAAAAATGGCCATGGTATGACTGTGGGATACTGGGGGACAAAAGACCCCTGGGGGCATGGACTTCAGTCTCTGCCCCTATGACTAATCAACCCAGTGCTTATAGTAGCTGCTATGGTGGCTGGCGTAAGTGAAGTGAAGCTAGAAGAATATGTCATAAGGGAAATCAGTTATAGTCATTTGTAGAAGTTCAATAAGAATCTGTTTTCTGGGGCAGCTGGGTGGCTCAGTTAAACATCCAACTCTTGATTTTGGTTCATGTTGTGATCTCTTGGGTTGTGGTATTGAGCCCCAAGTGGGGCTCCGTGCTGAGAGTGCAAAGCCCACTTGGGATTCCCTCTCTCTCTCCCCCCCCCCTCAAAAAAAATCTATTTTCCTTGTAACATGGCACCATTGGAAACATTTAGTTGTATTACCAAGGCCTTGACTGGAATGTCCTATTTGAGAGAGACCTGCATAGATTCCAATATGACCAGACAGCTTTAAAGAACTAAGGTTGACTTTATGGAGCCAATGAATGCCTGTTGGGAAAAAAATGGGCTGGTACTTTGCTTACAGGGTTCCTGGGAGCCTTACCAGGAAGTAAGGAAGGTCACTTCCTGGCAGGTTCACGATATTTTGGGGACCTCAAGAAGAGGAAGTAACCCAAATCTATAGGCATTGCAGGGGAGTCAAATAGCAAGTACATGGCTTGGCTCTTAGCATTGAAAGGCTGTTAAAGGCTCAACCTGAAATTCCTTAGGAAAAGTTCCAGCAAACCAGATTTAAAAGAATTTAAATGGCCAGCCACTAATCCTGCTGCACTTATGTAAATAGGCCAAGTTTGTTAAAACTGGACTTGTTCTATAAACTACTTAGTCTTAATTTGGCTGCCTTTGACTGTGATTTTGGAGAGGGGGAAAAAATCTTTATGGGTATTAGATTCTAGTTCTGATTAATTGCCTTGAATATTTATTGTTTACCTATAAAACTAGCCTGGATCCTGAATTCTTCCGATTTCCTTGTACATCTGGCTAATTATCTACCTGATTGTTTACACACTATGGGCCTGACTTTGAAAGCCCACCTGCAGGACCACCTCCTGAGATAGGACCACTCACTGTTTAACTCAACTGACCTAATTGACCTTGTTATGATATATAGAATAAGATGCTAAGTGCAGAGCCTGATGCGGGGCTCAAACCCGTGAACTGTGATATCATGACCTAAGCCAAAATCAAGTATGCTTAATTGCCTGAGCTACCCAGACACCCCAAAATCTGTTTGCTTTTCAATGACTACTAACAATGCTGTTACTTGGATGTCCCATAACTTCTGTGCCCCATATGATAGAAATCTAGGTGGTTCTCAACCTACTGTCATAAGCGGTGCTGCAGTAAATAACTTTGTACAATGAGTGTGTCTGTAGTGTAAATTCCTAGAAGTGAAATTACTGGATGAAGAGTATATGGGCTCAAAGTTTTTATATATGGTGAAAATTAACCTCCATAGAGGTTTTTCCTCTGTCTCAACAACTTTTTGATATTTGCAAATCAGTTAAGTGAAAAATTGCATCAAATTGTAATTTGAAATTTCACTAATTATCAGTGAGGTTAAACATCTGTTCCTGTGCTTAAAAGCCATGTGTGGTTTTTTTCCTTTTAAATTTCCCATTCTCTGCCTTTTACACTGGATTGTTGGTTTTTGTTTTAAATTGCTTTGTAGGAGTCCTTTATGATGGAAATTATCCTTTTTGATATGGATTGCTCAGTATATTTCTAAACAATTTCTAAGAGTTTAATATACGTAAGCCTGTGGGAAGTTCTGCTCTTTTCCCTTGGCCTGAGGAGCTGGTTAGTATTCTCTTCACCTGACCTCAAGTCATCCTTGACTGGGGGCTTAACTCCACCTTGCTTTATTTTACTCCCAATTTACCTAAAGGTAAATATAACTTACTGCTTCCAAAGCTGTCCTGTTTTTCCAGAAAAAAACCCATAGGCTCATGTGAGGAAAGCACAATACGGAGTATTATATACTTGAGAAATACATGCTCTTTATCAACATGTCTTTGATTTTATGCCTTGCTAAATAACACTGATCCCAATACAGATGGATTCATCTCCCTCCTTAGTTGGTTTTCATCACAAGCAGCCCAATATCTTTGCCTGAACTATTCTGGATGAATGAGACATGGGAATGAGTAGGGATAGATGGATAGAGTTGGAAGGGATGCAGGTAGAGGAGGGTACTAAAGATCCTCATTTTGAGAGCTCAGATTCTGGTGGACCTCCTCGGTGGAAGTAATAATTTTTCATTCTAATGGGTGGGGGTGATTCTTTAGAACAATACGATGTGTATGATGTCTTAGGAACTCATAGGACAAATATTGATTGCCTTGGAGTCATCCTAGGGTGACATAGTCACAATTGTTTGTAATATTAACTTCAAAGGTTGTATGGGGAAGAAGTGGGGAATAATAACCAAGGAAAGGGAATATGACCAAGGAAACTAGAAATCCCAGTTGGGGTAGGGGTACTCCCTTTTCAAATCTATTTTTTTATTAGTGACCTATTGTGTAACAAATTACTCCAAAACTTAGCCATTAAAAACACATTTCTTCTCTCACATTTTGGTGGGTCAGAAATTTGGGAGCAGCTTATCTGGTTTCTGCTTTAGGGTCTTTCATGAGGTTGCAGCTGACATGCTAGAAGAGACTAAGGTCATCTGAAGGCATGAGTGGGACTAGAGCATCTAATTCTAAGAAGACTCATTCACATGGCTGTTGGCAAAAGGTCTCAGTTACTAACCAAGTGGATCTCTCCATGGAGCTACTTTAATGTCTTCACGATGACGTTGGCAGCTTTCCCTGAAGTGAGCGTTCTGAGAAAGAGAACGAGGAAGCCATACTGTTTTTTATGACCTTCTAGCATATTCTGTTCTTTAGAAGTGAGTCATTAAGCTCAGTCAAGAAAAGGGGTACCAAGATCTACTTTTTGAAGGAAGAATATCAGAATTTTGAACATAGTTTAAAACCACCATATTCAACATTCCTCAAAAACATATCCTAGTGTACATTTGAACTTCATTCCATTACTTGAACTACATGTATTCGTTGATGCCAGAAGTATTTCTTATGTTCTCTAAATCACTGCATACCATTTTTATTATCTTTATCAGGAACCATTCTATTCTAAAGAATGATCTCTTCTTAACAGTGGTCTTTTTCCTTCTCAGGTGCTTGTTGGATTCCTTCTTATTCTAGCAGCCATAGAGCTGGTCCTCGTACTCACAGAAGACTCTGGACAAGCCGCAGTCCCTGCCATTAGATATACCAATCCAAGCCTTTACCTGGGCACATGGGTAAGACCCATCCCCACTCCTGCCTTGTTTATCCTTTCCCTATTCATAGTCCTCTAGTTGAAAGGCACTCTTTTGGAATAAAACTAAGTCCAGTTTAATCTGCCTTTTTTGAGGGGCCTATGATGAGGCAAAGCTTGGTTGTAATGGAGTTGAATCAAATTTTAGCTTTTCAGATTATTTTGAACACTAACTTATAGATCCTTTTCCCTAGTGTAAATACTAGCTCTGTTGACAAAGGTTCATACCTTATGCCCTCCTGTCTTTCCATGTAATAATTATACATGAGTGGGTGTCATTCTGGCCGAGGCAGAGACCCGAGCCATGATGGGTGCAGGAGGTCAGCACCATGACCCTGTTCCACTTTGGGAATGGATTTGCCCTGGATGACTTCCCCTACTTCATCACCTCCAAGTGCAGTGGCCTGAGTACAATGCCTTCTGGAAATGTGTGTAGGCCAGGGTCCCCCACCTCTTTGTGTAGCTGTGCAAGATGGTGTTTCTGGCACTCTTCTCTTTCTCACCTGGGAAGGCAGCATGTATGAGTTCAGTGGGGAGTTCGTGAAGGCCAGCGTGGATGTGGCAAAATTGCTAGGCCTAAACCTTACCATATCCCAGAATGCAGGCAAGGGGGAGTACAGGCCGTGGTTGCTGCCCTGGCCTGGGCCACTGCCACACTCATTATGTCCCACCACATCCCCCTCTGAGTTGGAGCCCAGGGCACTGAGTTTGACTGGAAGTACATCCAGAAGAGCATGGACTCCAACATCAGTCTGGTCCATTCAATTGATGCATCTGCCCGGGTCTAGATAATCGCACACTATAATCCTTACCACACTTTTCTGCCATCAGTAC
Source organism: Cryptoprocta ferox (assembly GCA_028646485.1). NCBI lineage: Eukaryota > Metazoa > Chordata > Mammalia > Carnivora > Eupleridae > Cryptoprocta > Cryptoprocta ferox. Next base: position 54,522,765 of record CM053561.1, read on the forward strand.
TCCTACTGGTGTTCCTTAGAGCTAGGAGACCTTTGTCATGGAGATCTTTGTGCACCTCTGTTCCCTGGACAGCTGGACAGCACTGCTGGTCTTCCGCAACCTGGCCCTGTATGTCTCTGTTGTCAAAATGCACTCCTAGGCTTGGTGTCCCAGACATTCACATACCCTTTCCCTGCCTCCAGGTTCCAGTGAAATAAACAGTATTTGGAAAGTTAAAAAAAAGTTCTACATGAAATCCAGCTTTCTTGATATAAAAGAATTTTCTAAATGCTGTAAATGTTATTCTTTTAAAAATTGTTTTTTAGTGTTTATTTTTGAGAGAGAGCCAGAGAGACAGTGCAAGTGGGGAAGCGGCACAGAAAGAGGGACATAGAATCTAAAGCAGACTGCAGGCTCTGAGCTATCAGCCCAGAGCCTGATGCAGGGCTCAAACTCACACTATGAAATCATGACCTGAGCCAAAGTCAGACACTTAACTGCCTGAGCCACCCAGGCACTCCTGTAAATGTTGTTCTTAAATTGACTGATACTCTTACCAATGGATCATTGAGTCTAGAGTTGTTTGTATAAACAAATATAAAATATAAAAACAAAATATAATATAAACTTGATAACAGAAATGGCTATCTCTCCTACAGGCTGTTTTGGGGGAGGGCTGTGCAGTGTTTAAACAACAACTGAATTAGTTGCCACCATTTTTTAAAAGAGGAAGACACCACATAACTCTGTGGATTTCTAAACTTCCTTGAAAAATCAGAATGCGTGGCACCTATGGGCATGTATCTCCGTAGGGCAATGGTCAGCTGGCCCTGAGCAGCAGTTGTCCCTGTTAGATTAGACATCTGCTCAGAATAGTCTTCCACCTTCAGTTTACTTGGGAGCATACGTGGCCTGGCCCCTGTGGACGTTATTGTTTGCTACTGTTATAAAACAAGAAGGGTGTAGGCACGGTGTGCTGGAGCCCGCTCACGGGGCTGTGTGTGTCTCTTCCCAGCACTGTTTAGTGACCGCCTGTTGGGGCTTGACATCCACCACGGTAGTAATCTCTATACCACAGAAATTAGCAAATGCTACTAATCATGGCCCATGGCTCAACGCTCAGCAAGGAGTCTAGGGAACAAACATTTAGTTATACATAAGTGAGCTGTTAGAAGGCAAGTTTTTATTTAATTGCTTAGTTTGATATTATTAGAAAATCTGAGGGGTGCCTGGGTGGCCCAGTCAGTTAAGCGTCCAACTTCGGCTCAGGTCATGATCTCACAGTTCGTGGGTTCGAGCCCCCCTTTGGGCTCTATGCTGACAGCTCAGAGCCTGGAGCCTGCTTTGGGGGTTCTGTCTCTACCTCTTTCTGTCCTTCCCCTGCTCGTACTGTCTCTCTCTGTCTCTCTCAAAAAAAAAAAAAAAAAAAAAAAGAAAGAAAGAAAAGAAAGAATAAATGTTAAAAAAAATATTAAAAAAAGAAAGAAAATCCTATAGGCAGCTTGCATTCATCCAGCAGAATCTGCCTTCCCAGGTGAACTACTATAGTGCCTGACATTAATTTCCTTGGGTCTTGAAAAGACTTCTCTGGTTCCCAAAGGTAACTCCATTAAATGAAGTAGATGACCTTCTGTGTTTTTGGCTAACTCCCCACCCAAGTGCAGTGAACAGACATAGGAGCAGAGAAGGGGGTTCCAGGGAGAGCACAGAGGCTGAGGCCCTGAAAGAGGAATATGGGTGGGATCAGGGAGAAAGTCTACAATTCGGCATTGTATGTTTTCTGCTTGGCTGGATTAGTTATAACAACCTCCTCCTCTGACCCACTGCACCCTTGTTCTCTGGCCTCTTTCTTGCCTCTTGTCCTTGGTTAGTGACAGTATTTTTCAGAACTTGATGTGAACTTCTCTCTAGCTCCTGGTTTTGCTGCTCCAACACAGCAGGCGATGGTGTGTGCAGAAGGACTCGTGGTTCCTGTCCCTATTCTGGATTCTCTCAGTGCTCTGTGGCGTCTTCCAATTTCAGACTCTGATCCGGATGCTCTTAAATGTAAGGAGGAAAGAGGGCAACACGAGGAGGTAGAGGTGGGCCCCTTCTAAGAATAAATGGTATATCCCAGAACTCTGGGATAGAATTGGGGAATTTCATGATAGACTTTAATCACGAGCATTGACATATATGGGACATCTAGACTTAATTTGGAAAAAGCTCATTTTCTCTGTTTTTGTTTGTGTTTGTTTTTGTTTTTGTGTTTCCCCCCATAGGGCAACAATTCTAATCTGGCTTACTCCTGCCTGTTCTTCATTGGCTATGCACTGCATGTCCTGATCCTGATCCTTTCAGCATTTTCAGAAAAAGATGACTCCTCAAATGTGAGACACTAAATATGCCTACCTCATGTAGTATTTAATTGGATCGTATCTTGACACCTGTGACTTTGAGATGCCTAAGTCTCATGGAGGCTCCACAAGCCCACAGTCTGGCAGTGTGGACCATTTATGGTTTCAGGAAACAGAGTGACTAGCTGTGGAAATACTTTTATGAGTGTGGAAATAATTTGACATTGACCCACCTATCTTCAGCATAGACAATTCACTCATATATCTATGCTGGAAAATCTGATTTTTACTGATGACTTCAGGGTCTCCAGATAAATCTATGTTGTCCAGTCTACTTCAGTATTATGTCTACTTTTTAGCATAACATTATATCTAGAAAAATTAGTTTCTGATTTTAGAGTCCCACAGAGTTCCTGTTTCAAATTGAATTATTTTTGATTTTTTGTGTGTGTGTGTCTTGCAGAATCCATCATTCACGGCTTCATTTCTGAGTAGCATTACCTTTAGTTGGTATGACAGGTATGAAATACCCAGAGTATGGGCTGTCTGTGTTCCTACCCCTTCATTCTTCTGAAAGCAATGGAAATCTTAATTTTAAAAATGCTTCCTGAGGCCTCCATTTCTCCTCTTAGAGTCCAAGAATGTTAATGTAATAGATCTATTTATTTCAGAGGATTCGGAGGAGAGGGTGGAGGGGGATTTGCTCTTGGTGGCCTGGGGGTTCCACAGAGAAGACGAAGGACATTAGGAAAAAGAGGCAGAAGGACAAGAAAAGGAGAATTTGGGTGCAGGAAGTGTAACACGATTTGGAGGGTAAGGGGTGAAATGGCTTGGCTACCAAAGGATCTGGAGCCTTCTTGGCAGACTGGTGATGTCTATGAATCCCTTCTCAAATCATGTTTTAAGTGCATAAATGTAAAAGATATAGGGCTACAAAGGAAACCAAATATATTGAAATATAATCACTTAAATACTAAAAAAACAAATTCTTGATGTAGTAACACAAGTGCTTCTTTAAGAATGCATTAAATGACAAGATCTAGTGGTGGGGCTAATCATGATCACAACTTCAAAGTAGTGACAATGTAAATGAGCCATGAAAACACTGTGATGACTCTTGATGTTCAAGGCACAGGCAGTCCTTTTCACAACTGTTTGGTAGCCTACGTTCATGTCCTAAGGAAAGGCTAAAATTCAGTTAGAAGCTGGTAAAGGTAGAGATACAACTTATTTTGTATCCATGTCCTCAAATACCAGGTTGATGGGCCCTGATCTAGGGAGACCGTATAGAGGAGGCCTCCAGGGCTGCTCAGTTTCTTTAGGGCATCGTGGAAGCCCCTCAGGGAGATGCCAGAGTGGCAGAGAGGCAGCCAGTGTCTGAGGATGAAGGATGGGGAGAAGGTGATGCTCTTTTGGCTTTTAATTCAGTAGTGCCGCCCCTCTTACCTTTTCCCTCATCTTATTCCATGTTCTATCACCTCTCCCGTCTGTTTTCTGCCCTCCCCACTCCTCTGCCATGTTTAAAGGGCCAGGAGATGGAGTGGTGGGCCTCCTCCCATCCTCTCTATCTCCATCTCTGAACTGGGGGGCGGGTTTTGAAAGAAGCAGCAAGGGGACTACCCCTGACTCTGCCTGTAGGGTCTCAGCCTGGGGGTCACTCTGGTTCCAGCACTGTTCTGAAAGGCTACAAGCAACCTCTGACACTCGAAGATGTCTGGGATATTGATGAAGAGAATAAAACGAAGACACTGGTCAGCAAGTTTGAAAAACATAAGGCAAGAGAGCTGCAGAAGGCCAGGAAGGCGGTCCAGAGACAACAGCCGGCGAGAGCGCAGGGGAAGTCCGGAGACAGGCTGCCTGGCTTGAACAAGAATCAGAGTCAAAGCCAAGATATCCTTGTCCTGGTAACTTTCCCATGAGTGTCTGTGTGAGTGTGCTCTATGTCTCAGCAGAAGGACATCAGTGGCATAGTGATTCTGTCCTTACATTTTGATAGCACTTTTTACATTGCAGTGCATTTTATATTATCTGTAGTATTCATAATACTAATAACACCTTAGTGGTGGATACTTTTGGGTATAATGTGCTATTCCTTCTCCTTTTGGGTAGGTTTGAAATTTTCTATAATGTCTTTAAAAATAGAAAAATAATATCTTAGCATTACTAGAATTTGTACCTTGGTGGGTTTTAGCATTAGCAGGTAATTATTCATTTATTTACTCAACAGTATTCATCATGTACCAAGTATCAAGTGACAGAGACTATTCTGGGCACTGGGCATAAGGAATGGCCTGAAAGAGTCATCTTTAGAGAGTTGGAAAATAATAAACCAGTACCTATTACTCTTTGAGAGTAATAAATGCTATTAAGAAAATACACTGGGGTGCCTGGGTGGCTAAGTTGGGGGAGCATCTGACTCTTGACTTTGACTGAGGTCATGATCCCAGTGTTGTGGGATCAAACCCCTCATTGGGCTCCATACTGAGTGTGGAGCCTGCTTAAGATTCTCTCTCTTCCTCTGCCCTTCCCTTGCTCCCATGTTCTTTCTAGAAAAAAAAAAAAAGAGGAAAGAAAAAAGAAAAACATGTGAATGTTTTGGTGTGAAGTGACTTTAGGATCCTAGGAGAGCCTTCTCAGAGGAGCTGACACTTGAGCAGAGACCCAAAGTCTGAGAAGAATCCACCTAGGGGACCATCAGAAAGAAGTGTAATCCAGTCCAAGGGAACAAGAGTGTGAGGTGGAGGGGAACACATTTGGTTTGTTCAGAGAGGGGCAAGAAGGTCCTGGGGCATGGAGGGAGAGGTGAGCGGATGGTGAGATGAGTTCAGGGAAGTGGACAGGAACTGAGCTGTGTAGACCTTTTGTGAGCCATGGCTAGGAATCTGGGTGTTTTGTTGTTGTTGGTGGTGGTTTTTTGTTTATTTGTTTTTTGTTTTGTTTTTTTTTACAAAGATGGAAAGCCAGTGGAAGGCTTTGAGCAGAGGAGTAATGTGACCAGATTTATACTTTTGAAAGTCCATTTGGGCTGTTTCTGGGAGAATGGATGGTTGGGGGGGGGAGGGCAAGCATAGAAGCTGGGAGGCAGGCTGGGGCAATTGCCCAAGCCAAAAAAGACTGATCAGATGAGATCTCAGTGACAAAATTACAAGAGGATGTCACTGGTAGAAAAACCTGAAAACTGAGGTTGAGAAGCTGGAATTTGGGGCCTTATGGGACCCTGGAGAACGTAATGGAGAGGCCAAATCATAGGAAAAGGAAGAGGCTGGCGAGTGTGTGGCAATGCCCCTTGTATTAGATTCCCGGGGCTGGCCTAACAAAACACCACAAACTTAACACAATCTTTCTGTGTCACATGTAGAAAGCCAGAAGTCTAAAATCAGTGTCAGCAAGGCCACATTTCTTCCAAAACCTGTGAGGGAGAACCTTCCTTGCTTCTTTTACCTTCCGGTTTTGCTGTCCCTTGGCTTGTGGATGCATCGCCCTAATCTCTGCCTCTGTCATCCCATGACCATCTCCTCTCTGTATCTGAGTCTATTCTCTTATGAAGACATTGGTCATATTGAAATAGGGCCCACCCCCTCTTGACCTCCTCTTAACTTGATTACATCTGCAAAGGCCCTGCTTCCAAATAAAAGACACATTCTGAGGTACTAGGATTTCAAGGTATCTTTTGGGGGGACATAATTCAACTCCCAACAACCACAAGTGAGGGAAAAGAACAAAAAGACTTCTGAACATCAAAAAAATATATTATCATGTCCACACCCTTCACCCTCAGGATTACCCTGCAGGCTGCCACTTAGAGTCTATTCTTGGTTTTTATGCGGCATTCTCACCAGCTTAGTTGCCTGGTTCTCTCACCCAAAATAGATTACAAGTATCAGTTAGGATGGGGAAAGGGGAACCAGTGATGGCAGCTGAAAGGGTGGATGGTGACCAGGTAGTGAGAAGACCAAAGTCTGTACAAAGAAGGTGACAGGACTCAGGGGCTTAACACTCTGGGAGCTGTGCGATACAAGACCAAGTTTTACACTGCATAGTTCTGTGAGCCCTGTTGTTTTGTTTTATACCTAGGAAGAAGTTAAAAAGAAAGAAAAGAGGTCTGGGACCACAAAAAACTATCCCAAGGCCTGGTTGATCAAGACTCTCTTCAAAACTTTCGACATCATATTCCTGAAGTCCTTCTTACTGAAGCTGGTACATGACCTCTTCATGTTTCTGAATCCTCAGCTGCTGAAGTGAGTCCTGGGCCTTGCTAATCTTTTCAGGACCTCCTCTGCCTTTTGCTTGCCCCTTGTATATGAACACAGGGGCATAGTATTAAATTCCCATTTTTTTAAATGCTCATGATAGTCTCCCACCTTGCGGTGCTATGTTCATGAAAAGCACATGGCCGTTTTCAAGATCTAAAATGCTAAGTCTTTTGACCTTCCTCTCGTCTACATCCCCTTCCTCCTAGGAAGCCAGATAATAGTTAGGGGCTCTTGTAAACAGAACTGACATGGGAGGAGCCATGCCCAAGGTTTGGGCAGCAAATCCAAGAAAGCCTCATACCTAGTGTCTATAACCCCATCTCTCTGGCCACAGTCTTTGGTGGGAGGGTGAGGTTAATCATGACAAGACTTCGCAGTCTGCCGGAATCTATGGGATGAGCTTTCCTCTGGGGCAAGTTCTAACTCACGTTGGATATGTGTCTTAATTACTTTTTGGGCTTGCATTGTCCATGAATGAATCCATTTATCCCACATGATGTCTTTTACCAGGGGCTGGGGGAAGAATGAGCCAAAGCATAGCAGTGGCAGCTCTAAGGAGACTTTCTCATTAACCCTGTTCACAGCCATGGCTCATCAACTCTAACCTGTCACTGCTATTCTTCCATGCAAAAGCGAGAGCACTGGCATAACTGTGGAGTTCAGGTCTTCCAAAGGCATTGGACCACGCTGGTCACTTTTGTTAACTGCAGGGATAGGGTACCTGGCTGTGGCTGAGCAACGTGTCGGGTCCTTGGAGACCTGATGAGCATCACTTACTTGGTTTTTGTTTTGACAGATTGCTGATCTCCTTCGCAAATAACCGAGACACCTATGTGTGGACTGGATATCTCTATGCAGTCCTCTTCTTTGTTGTGGCCCTCATCCAGTCTCTCTGCCTTCAGACTTACTTTCAACTGTGCTTCATCCTGGGGGTAAATGTGCGGTCAACCATCATGGCTTCCGTATATAAGAAGGTAAGTGGACTGTGTCAGACCTCACTGCAGAAAATCCCCTCCGTATGTATGAGCACTTACCCCAAGATTGAGAAAAATCTGATGGAAATGATAGCTGACCTTAACACTCGGTTCTGACTAACCAGAGAGCCTCCTTTAGTTGTTCCTTTGAAAATTGTGAAAAGTGGATTCACAGACAAAGGGTGTGTGTGTTTTGGGGACACAGGGACATAAGCTCCAGAGGAGAGCTGGCAAGCTGTCCTCCACCCGGGGTCTACCTTTCGCCCTTGAAGGCTTGCGTGCCTGTCCCTCTCTTCCTGCCTCTCCTGACAAAGTGAGAACACCTTGGAAAAGAATGTAAGATCAGGATGTGTGTGCTGGCAGCACATATACTAAAATCAGAAAGAATATAAGATCAGAAAAGAAGTTGGCCAAGGGTAAACTCTTAAAACCACCAACATTTAAACTGGATATTACATGAAGCTGGGTTCATAGACTTGGTGCATCCCTCTCAAATTACAATTTTGCCATAGGCTAGAATGCTCTGTGGGCCAGGGCTCCATCTCCCCAGACCCACTTTTGCCTAGAGACTGCTTTTTCTAACCCTTAGCATCTGACCACCCCTTCTCTGCCCGACTCCTTTTTTTTCCATTTTGTAAATATAGTCACTCTGGTTACTGAGTTGTGCAGACTTGGGAACTTTTCCATTTCCTTATGATTTTGCTAATCTTCTTTCTAACGTGTTGCTTTTAACATTTCGCTTTCTCAGGGCAACCGTATTTTCCTTGTGTCCTAGATACCAAGGTGAAATCTCATTTTTGTCCCTGAAAATAGAATCCATCCTAGCTCAATAAAAAATAAATAAATAAAAGAAATAAATGAAAATAGAATAGTTACAGTCAGTGACTACAAACCTGAAGAGAAAGTTCATACATAAGGAGATAAGACTTTTTTATAGAATAGAACATTAAACATCAATTGACTTTTCTTCCCCTCCTCCTTGTACCACTAGAGAGTTCCATCATCGTGATCTCTCTGTTATAGTTGTTGGTTTTCTCCTTTGCATTTGTCTCTCAAAACCCACCTGTCATTGTCTTCCCCTAGCGGATGTTGACTCATGAGGAGGCCCAGACAGCTGGGGCACCTGGGTGGCTCAGTCTGTTAAGCGTGCAACGTCAGTTCAGGTCATGAGCTCATGGTTCGTGGGTTTGAGCCCCACGTCGTGCTCTGTGCTGACAGCTCAAGCCTGGAGCCTGCTTCAGATTCTGTGTGTCCCCCCGCAGCCCCTCCCCTGCTTGTGCTCTGTCTCTCAAAAATAAATAAACATTAAAAAAAGAGAGAGAGACTGACCAATCCCCAGACAGGTAGTCCAAATGTCTTTAGCCCAGAAGTCTGGTCAAGTCTTTTGAACTCCTGAATACCCTCACACTGGAATTTGTCTTCCCCCAATTTTTAATCCCCTTATGTCTTCTGGAGATACTGGATTTCTCCTTGTTTGCAGGATATGGGGTCACTAACCAAGCTGTCTCAGCAATTTCTATGAATGTACACCTTTACAGTTGTAGTGATTCATTCCCACTATTTTTGATTCTTAATATATTCCAAGTTTTGCAACTATTACAATCCACAAAGAACTTCTAAACTGGTGCCCTTAATAAGACTTTCATTTAAATTAATATTGCTACTAAAACAGAATCTTAAATTGACTTTATATGTTTAGACAATGCTTCATTAATAAATGCTTCATTTATGAAATATTATGAAATATTTTTCATATCCATTATAAATCCATGGCCCTGTGAAGGAACAGCATTATCTCTATTTTACAGAGAAGTAAGGCTTAGATCATTTCAGTGCCTATAACCACATAGCCAACACTTGCCCTCAGATAAGGGTTATTGGGACTAAACCAATGTCTTTTCTTCTGTACTGAGATTTATTGAGAATAGAAAAATGATGACCTCGAAGGGCAATTAGTTTGGGTTTTTGGTTTGGTTTTTTTGCACATTTTTGCTTCTCCATACCAAAGGGGAGGCATAGCAGTGAACTGATTTCTCTAGAAACTTTGTGGCCTAATGTTTTGGGGGAATTTCCCTCATTTTTACTGTATAGCCAAGAATCCTGTTATGTTCCAAAGAAGTATGTCTTGGTGGATAAAATGACAGTACAATGGATGGAGGTCGATCCCTAGGACTAACCTTAGTCCATACTCTATCTTTGTGGGAATTAGAAGGCTCTCCTTCCTCCAGGAAGATGTAGTGGTGTGAAGGAATGTTCAGGGGGTGATTTGGTGGGCATAATGTGAATTGGTTTCAGTGCCCCCACCCCAATCCCTCGGCAGGGTGCGTTGGTGCAAGGCATTGGTATAAGTGACAGACGTGTGGACAGCAGTTTTTTGATCTCTCTAACATGAGAACAGAGGCCCATGCTGTATGATTTAGCATCTAGATATTGCCCACAAATTCCTGACAATAAACAAATCATTTTGCTTCAAATGCATGAGGTCCACAGCTTTCCTCTTCATTCTAAGATCTCTGTTCTTCTTGGAAATGGTTCCAACTTCTTCATAAGAATATGGCTTCCAATAAAACTGCCACATCAGAAGTCTGCACGGCCAGAATCCACGTGTGATTCTTCCCTTCCTTTTATCCTTCACTATCTGATTCCCTACTGTGTGCCACGTGATACAGGAGTGAAATGAACAGATGCAGCCCTTGTCCTCACAGGGCTTACATCTGGTGGAGAAATAGAAAAACAAAACAATTACAGTTCAGTGTGATTACTGGAATGACAGAGGTTAGTCCAGAATGTTATGGGAGTACACAGAGGAGTATCTACCTCAAACTCGGGAATCCGGGGGTAGTCTTCTCAGAATAAATTCTATCTAAACTGACACTAAAGAATGATTGGGCTTTTTCTGAGCAAAGAAGTGTGTGTGTGTGTGTTGGGGTGGGAGTGGTAAGGGGTTCAGGGAGGTGGGAATACCCTGAAAGACTAGTCAAACCGAGAGAACACTGTGTGTAAGATTTGGAGGCAAGAAGGCCCAGCCCCTTGGAAAAGTTGTGTCCATATGGAGCCCATCCTTCTAGTGTGTTCCTACTTCCTGAGTTTCCCTTTTACTCCCCATTGTCCTTGGGCTTATCCAGAGATCCCAATTCCAATCTTTATCTTTAGGTGCTGACCCTATCCAACCAGGTCAGGAAGGAGTACACCATTGGAGAAACCGTGAACCTGATGTCTGTGGATGCCCAGAAGCTCATGGACGTGACCAGCTACATCCATTTGCTGTGGTCAAATGTTCTACAGATTACTTTATCTATCTACTTCCTTTGGGCAGAGCTGGGACCCTCAGTCTTAGCAGGTGTTGGGGTGATGGTACTTCTAATCCCAATTAATGGGATACTTGCTACCAAGAGTAGAGCTGTTCAGGTAAAGAAACCAAGTCACCCTGGGGAGGTCTCTACACCTTCCTCAAAGTCTTAAGTCTTTTGCTTACTCTAACTCTTGGGCATTTGGGCAGGCAATGCTAAAGGAAGGCTTTCCACCATCCCAAATGACTGTGGCTTTCTCTGGATTCCCTTTCCATCTTCTGAGTACTGTTAGGGTTTATAGACTCCATCTTTATTCATGTTAGAGGGCAGAGCCTGATTGGAGAGGGGAGAGCTGCCCAGGGCCCCTGCACATAACTCTCCTGTCCTGCTCTGCTGGACCGTTCTTAGGGTAGGATTATTGGCCCCCCTTCTCCATCATAGCAATACAAACCACTCATGCAGAGCAGACACATGAGTGACCCAAACTTTAGGCCTAAATCCTGGCAATCAACCCTGTTCCTACCAGGTGGCAGGGCTCCATGATGACAGTCCTTTGCTCTGCCAGAAGTCATAGGTTGGCTGGGTGGACTCGATGTTGTACATCTGATCTATTCATTCATTCCCTTTGCATTCCTTTAGTCCCAAATAATTACTTTTAAAAGCTTTTCTGTACATACTATTCTGGGAACATGGCAGCAAATTAGACACAGCTCTGGGTCTTCTGGAGCTTACTTACGTTCTATTTGGGGTGGAGAACCATAAACAGAAGTAAAGAAGAAAATGATCAGGTCATGATAGAACTATGCGGAAAATTAAGCAAGGCAAGTGAATTGGTGGTGGTTTTAGATTAGGGGCTCAGGAAAAGCCTCGCTGAGGAGGGCACATGCGAGCTGAACTCTGAATAGCACGAGCCTGACTGTGCAGAGCAAGCCTTGGGAAGAATAGCCTGGGAAGAGGGGCAGCCAGGCAAAGCCTATAGGGGGCGGAAGTGAGCTGGGCACGGTTAAGGGTCGAAAAGCAGATGGGTGTGGCGGGAGCAACCTGGGCAGAGCAGGGAGAGATGCATCCGTGCACCTCAAATGCTTCCCACCTGACAGCCACAAGTGCCACCACCAGGACCCAGCATCCGCAGCAAATCTGGACCTTCTCACAAGGAAGTGTGTTTTGTTTTACTTTTTCCTGGCAGGTAAAAAATATGAAGAATAAAGATGAACGTTTAAAGAGCATGAATGAAATTCTCAGTGGGATCAAGGTGAGAAGCCGGTGTAAAATGCCAGCAGCAGTGGGTTCTCGGCCTTTGCAAGGCCTGGTGGGGCTTGTGGGTTCCCCCTTCTGGGCCTGTGGTGTGTCCCAGGACTCCCCGCCCCTGCTCACAGGTCTCCTGTTTCTCCTCCCAGCGGTCTCAGGCCCTCGTCTGAACCTTGATTTCTCTTTACCCTAAACGGTTGCTTTTCTTTGTTTGTTTTACTATCGAAATTGTCAAATGTGCGCACAAGTGGAGTGAATGGTGTGATGACCCCCCGTGGACTTCTCACCCAGGTCTAGCAATTACTAGCATGATCTAACTAGTTTCCTCTATG